>CM023455.1:50215744-50815744 GCA_013339765.2 Haemaphysalis longicornis
CTTCAGAGCATCGCGTACTCGTTGTGTTGGTTCTGTCAAACAAGGAATCCACCATGAGAAAGCTTTGGTTCAACCGACGTCGTCGTTACACAGCGGGAAGCATAATTGTTTTGTAATGCTGAATGGGGTCAAGGGCCAGAGTAGGGAACGCTGCTTGCGGTTTCTCGGTAAAATGCAGATGCAATCACAGAAAATCTCAGCGATGGAAATATTCTCTTCCGCTGTAAAAATCACTCCCGCCCCATGAACATATTTGCGGGTGCAGAAAATGTATAACAAAACTGCTTTGTAACCACTGCATGCACACGACACCGCAATTATCCGCACACGCGAGTCGCCCAAGTAACGAGCCGTACGATACGCTGGCCTGAATAAGGGCTGCCTCGAACTCGTTACCGACTGACGCGGTACACCCCCCAAAATAAAAACGACGCTCCTAGCGTTGCGCATTCCGCGAACGCTGGAAACGAACGTAATTATATGGCGGGATATTACCGCACGCTATCTTTATATTAGAAAGGGCTGAAAGTTTAAGAGCACGCAAAACAATTCTAGAAACAGAATGGAGTAACAAAACTTCATTCTCGATTGCGGACGACGAAGCTGGCGTGCAGATTGCAATAAGGCCCAGCACAAGCAAGAACGGGGGTCATCTGCAAGGGTTATTAGCATCATTTTAAGCTGTGCAAGCGGTCCCGAAGCAACAACTGCGCAACCATTGCTGAATTCACCGCTGTGCAAAATGGTACTAACTGGAAAACGACACAGAACCTTATGTGCTGCGACTGTTTTTAATTACGGAAAATGAGCTGTTCTTCATCTGCCATATTGGAGAATACTTTATGCCGAGACATCAGCCGACTAATTTAACAAGTAAAGTTGTAAGGCATTTTTTCTGAACAATTTGACTAAGTTTTCTACCACCCGTGGTACGAGGAGCCCGGTTGCTAGCATGAGTTCGCACTTGGTTCGCGAGCCTGCGTTATTTTTTTAAGGGCGGGTGGCTTGTAGCACGCTGAGGACACAAAGTTTCCAAATAACGATGTTAAAGGGAAACAGCGGGTTAATGAGGAGATTGAAGAGAGAATGGATGCAATGCAAGCAGTCGGCGTAAGTGACGTTCACTCAAGGGTCTAAGCCGCAGGGTTGAGCAATATGGCTATGCCTACTGCCGCGTGTACTTTTCTTGCCCGGCGGTAAACAACGCTGCTGAGGAGAATATCCACTGCCAATGCGTTCAAATAGCGCTTAGTTGAGATGTATGTTGCTCCGGCGCGTACCGTGTGCCTGAGACTGAGGAATGCGAATGAAAGTTTATTAACTCTAAATGTTTCCAGTTAAGAAACATCCTTACTCCAGAAGACTTGGTCCTTTGCGTCCAGTCCGCCTCTGTCAAACAGTCGTTGCTGCTTTTAAATGCGGGAGCTGATTAGCTAGTTTCCCCACAGCTTCAGGGACCACAGCCGAGCTTAAACTGTCCACCTGAAAGCCTGCGCGGCTCCTTTTTCAGGTTAGCACCAGCTATTCGAAGCAAAATTGCACTGCAATAACCATAGTTCGCAACGCCGACGTACAGAGGTGAGGCACACTAAAACGTACAAACTCACCCACTTTTCTATTATGCAAGCAATGATAATAAAAGATCGTGTCAGATCGTTTAGAGGTAAGTTTACTTTACAATCCCTTTGGTTGTTACGACTACGCGCACGAAGTTTATGCCTAATAGAATTCCCTTCGGTTCTCGCATCCGCCGCTTAGATGACAGTCTAAGTGAAACGCATCTCTTTAAGCTATAATAAATGCCCTACTGGTGTTCTGCCCTTTGATTTCATTGACATTCTTTACTGGCAACAGCTATTTCTGCCTTAATTCAACGAGCCCCTCATTTTCCATTCTGATTCGCAATATACATGTATATATACTTTTTTTTACAACAGGACAAGCGTCCTGTTGTCCTGTTGTCCGCTCGTCCTGTTGTATCGTCTTCGTGTCGTCTTTCCGCGCAATCCTCATGGCTGTTCAGGTATCAGACCAACTAGCCCGTCAACAAATCTTGCTGAACATTTTGTTACGTTGCGGCAGACAATGTTGGAAGATTGGAAAATTCATGGTTATGATTCAAGATGACGAGGTGGAATTCGGAGATGAGGTGATCAATTTACACCCCGCCTGCCTCGCCCCGCAGGCGGGGTCTTCTTCGTCGATAGCAGTGTCCGCAGCGGTGCTCGTTACTGACACTTTTGTCTTCTCATTACAACATGTGTATATTTCCTACCCTGAGAAAAAAAGTGTGGATGTGTATCTAAGGACGAACGACATCTTTATATTAGAATTGCCCTATTCAATGTATGCTGTGCATCAACCTTCGACATATGCACCACTTCAAGCTTTTAATTTTTAATTAAACGCTGCAGGTGTATAATATTCTGTTTTAAGCACATAGAAGCATACAAGTTGCCCAGGCACACAATTATTTCATGGAGATGCAATAAGGAGTTCGTAATAGCTTTCGGTGTGGTCTGTGTGTATTATGCACTTTTCCCCGCAAACTACACCAACTGATCTAAAGTCAGCATCAATAACGTGGCACTAATTACCTGCCGATGTTCATTTGAAGACGCGCATATTTAGCCTCCCACACTATATTTCACCTATGGGGCTGACGAAGGGGCAACGGGAATGCCGGTGCGAGAATGCGCACCTTCCAAGGAAAATGCGACAACACTGGACCTCGTCCTTCCAATTTCAGCGGTCTTTTGGTTGAGTTTAGGTAAAGTAGGTGTAACAAGACCGCTGTAAATTTCATAACTCAAAAATGGGCTTGAAAGTGCAGAATCTTTGTACAGTGTGAGGATTATTCTATGATTTCATTTATACATACAAGGAAGTGACATTAAAAAAAAGTTCTTGTACTACCAAGAAAGTAGTGTATAACATTAAACAATATCATCAGAAAAAAGAATGCGGTCGCTCTTTTGGGTAATGCGGTATTATTTTATTTGTAGCTGGATTGCGCGGCTGCGTGAATCTTTGCCCGCAACCACACGGATAGCGTCAAACTGATAACTTTTTATTTTACACCAATCAGCGATATCGGAACGCATTTCGCATCAGAATGCTATTGTAGTGTTTCTAGCTTCATCGCTATTGATGCTTGTTTCATTTATTTCTGATTACAACGCGTTAAAGGGAGCAACCGTCAGTGTAAGCCTCGTGACACGCAGCACAATTCATTTACCGCCTCCGCAATCTCCTAAGCAATATTGTTTCGTTAGAGAGCGTCACAAGGCCCCCGTTATACCCAAGACGTTCTGGCAGATGTCTTAATTGGGTGTTTTGCAATACAATAACATAGTTCGGAACGTCCTGAAGTCCAAGTATTGTTTTCCTCTTTGCTTCGAACGACAGCTAACAAAATGATTCTACTGCGCGGAACAACGGGTGTATTCATATTTGTTTCTGCTGTTAAAAAAGGCCCGCGCGCGTGCAAAAGCGAGGCTTTTCTCTGCGCCTGTGATCCAAGCGGTGGATGCTAGAACGGAAAAGAATTGTATCGGCCATAAATCTCGTGCGGGTAGTTATAACAACAAAATGGATTGCGAACTAAACTTACCTCTAAACGGTCTGACACGGGCATTTATTGTGATTGCTTCAATATTGAGCCAACGTTGGCCGTTTGTACGTTTTAGTGTGCCTCAGCACTGTACCTGGACGTTACCAACTGTGGCTATTGCGGTGCGATTTTGCTTCGAATAGGTGGTGGCAACCTGAAAAAGAAGCCGGGGAGGCTTTCAGGTGGAGAGTTTAAGCGCGCTGGTGGCCCCTGAAGCTATGGGGCAACTAGCTGATCAGCTCCTAAATTAAAGAGCAGCAACAACTGTTTGACAGAGGCGGTCTGGAAGCATAGGACCAAGGCTTATGGACTAACGAGGTTACGTAACTAGCAACAACTAGGGTTAATAAACGTTTATTTGCACTCCTCATTCTCAGGCACGCGGTACACGCCCGGTGCAACACTGATCTGAACTAAGCGTAATGCGAACACATTGGCAGCGGATATACTCCTCGGCAGCGTTGTTCTGCGTCGGCCAACAGAAGTAGACTCGGCAGTAGGTATAGCCTTTTGCTCAGCACTGCGGGTCAGACCCATGAGTGAACGTCGCTTACGCCGGCTGCATGGTTTGCATCCATTCTCTCTTCAATCTCCTCATTAACCCGCTCTTTCCTTTTAACATCGTTATTTAGAAACTTTGTGTCCTCAGCGTGCTGCAAGCCACCCGCTTCTAGGAAAATAATGCAGGCTCGCGAACCAAATGCGAACTCGTGCTAGCAACCGAGCTCCCCGAATCACGGCGTGTAGAAAATTTAGTGAAGTGGTTAAGAAAAAATTTCTTACAACTTTACTTGTCAAATTTGTTGGCTGCTGTATCGCCGTAATCTAATCTGCAATATGGCAGATGGAGGACAACGGATTTTTCGTAATTACTAACAGTCGCCGCCCCTAAGGTTCTTTGTTGCTTTTTATTTGGTATTATTTTGCTGAGCGGCGAATTCAGCATTGGCTGCATATTTTGTGCTTCGGGAACGCTTGCTCAGCTTAAAATGATGTTTTAAACATTGAAGACATGCCAACCTTTTTGCTTGTGCTGGGCCTTCTTATGGCAATCATCGCGCTAGCTTTGTCGTCCACCCTCCAGAATAAAGTTTTGTCACTCCATTCTTTTTCGATAATTGTTTTGCGTGCACGGAAAATTTCTACCCAAGGTGACATAAAAATAACGTCCGGTAAAATCCCGCCATACAGTTACGTTCGTTGCAAGCGCACGTGGAATGCGCAGCGCTAGGAGTCTCATTTGTGTTTTAATTTTTGGTACCACGTCAGTCGGTAACGAGTTGAAGGCAGCCGTTATTCAGAGGACCGTATACTATGCGTAGTTACTTGGGCGAGTCGCGTGTTCGGATAATTGCGTTGTCTTGTGCATGCAGTGCTTACAAAAAAGTTTCTTTAAATATTTTGTGTGCCCGCAACCATGTTCTTCGGGCTGGAGTAATTTTACACCGCCGGACAAACTTTTCACCGCTGAGATGTTCTCTGATTTTATCGGCATTGTTTAACGAGAAACCTCAAGCAGCGTGCCCTACTCTAGCCCCTTGGTGCCATTCAGCGCTAAAAAATTACGCTCCCCACGTGTAACGATGACGTTGGTTGAACGCGAAGCTTTCTCGCGATCGATTTTTTTGTCGGCCAAACCCATACAACGAATAGTTGACGCTCTGGAGGTGACCACCACTTTCCTAGAATACCCACAGCAACTCCCAGTTGCGTACTCCGTAGGATACATTTGGGTTTGAGGTGTACTCCGCGAATCGCTACCTCCTGCTTGGCGTTCAATTCGATCATGTCAAAATTTAGCAATCGCATACACGCCCAGTTCGTAACGCGAGTGCCCCATGTTCGATAGCCGTGACAGGAAGCGTGGCTCACGATCATTCAGTCACGATTATTCATCATCATCGTCATAGAAAGTTGGCTTTTCTGCAGGGGCAAATAGCGTACAATGGAATCAGTGAGGACCCAAAAGCTTCGATTTAAAAGAATACGACAACGACAGCAAGCGAGAGACAGACAACAGTAATATACTGCAAGCAATAGTAGAGGGAAAACATTTGCGCCGTTTTGAAAGCGCAGCAGCTCATGTATAAACGCTCCTGGGTGGAGCACTTGTGGTGAAATTCATTATGGCCAAGAAAACAGCGCACTTCCAGCAAATGGCCTGACATAAAAATAATTCTGGCGGAGAATTTTGGCGGGATACCATTGGCAGTAACGGCGTGAAATCCGCACCTCTCAGAGCCAAGACCCGCCCCGCGTCACTAGGTGTCAAAGGCCCTGCTTAGCCTTCAGGCTGCCGGCGAGAGTAAATGACTTCAAACAGGTCTGATGTAGTGAGGAAACACTTACTGAACATTTATGGTATTCCTGAGATCGTGCTCGACCCTGGAGGGGAGAGATGGAATGGGCATTGTGCATTTGGGGCCACGTGGTTGCCCCGTGCCCGCAGTGAAACGAAAAGATCAGTTATTTAGTTCTCCTCCCCGTTCACTAATAAAGCGAATATTTTTATGCATCACTGATAGCGTCCTGCGCCCGAGGAAAAGGCACTGCAGGAAATACAAATTTAAACCCACTGTAGAAAAGAAATCATCATGATGAATTACATTCAAAACACTATGATGTAAGCAATAAAAATCATAAAACACACTGTAGGAAAGCCAACTTTACACATTGAAGGATAGAGACGATGATGATGGAATCCATTTCTAAGGGAGTGTTGATCTCTAGCTTTGGACTTTGATTTGAACTAAATTTTGTCATTGTACTATATGCCTTTGGGGTATAGACCTTGGAAGGGTGTATGGCTGTTTGGCAAGGAAAGAACTTTGCCAGATTGAATTTCGAAATTTGGCTTTGACTCGGTTGGCATGGGAGAAAGCTTCGCGTTTTAACAATCTGTCTCTTCAGAAAGCGGCTTTGGCATTTTTAGAGACTGTGTCTATTTTACGGCAGACCTTGGAATACGTTGCTGAATTTCAAGCGGAAGCTTTTCTGAACTGCGATGGAGTAATATTACCTCGACCATATTACATGAAGTGAGATAAACGAACATAAAGTTTCATTTCTTCGCTTGAAATCATGATTCTCCCGTACTGCGAACACCTTAAGTTTCAAGCACAGAAGTTAAGGACCGGTCTCTCATTACGTAGTCCAACGTAACCTATGTGGTGAGATGCAAACAATCGAGCTTCCGATCCCAGTCAAAAAATACTTGCCACAAATTTGCCTCCAGTCAAACACACGAACGGACCTGCAATTGTTGCACCAGAGTGTTACTTATGGCCCAAATACCCGTCGAGATCGTAAAATGCAACTCGTGTCCAAAAAAATATACTCAACACGCTACGCTTCCTCAAGACCGTTAATGTTGCCGATGGAGCCGGTCTGAAGGCTGAGTGTATTTCTTGGTATCGTACGTTCTGCACCCCCAAGCCTCTACTGGGAACAACTATCATCCGAAAGAGGCCCTTGAAACCCCACACGTTTTAAGAAGACTCTATAATCCCGTAAAATTGGCCTTAAATAACCGAAAATCTGTGGCTCCGCTTCGCCGACTGTTGCGATATTATCCTCAGATCAGAAGTTTTGATCGATGTCACCATTATGAGTTATAGGGCACTGCATTTCAAACTTCGCTCCCCCTGATAACAATAAGGCATTCGTGACGGGCAATGTACGTTTGTTATCGAGGTTTTTGACACCACAATTCGCTCCTTTTCGTTGTGTTTAGAAGTATCAACACGCCATTTTAGGCTAGTGTACACCCGGCACCTTGTGTGGCCGGTGGCGCCATAAAAATCATCAATGTAATTGCTCCAAAGATGGGAAACCCACAGTTACATTTTGGATGACACGTCAACGTCGCTTGAAACGGGGAATTTCGGCTAGGTTGTTTATAGAACACCAATTTAGGCACTCAGCTGACGAGGAGCGCAAAGCTGATTTTTCTTCACGAGCCTGATGGCCAGTCTACTATGAGTTTCAAGAAGAGCACGAGTAAAGCCAGCACAGAGGTTATAATCGCTAGCACGGCGAACATAAGCTGCGCGACATCGTCGAAGGAGTTCACGGTATGTTAGAGATATTGACACAGAAAGGGAGCCGTCGAAAAATTCACTGCCGATCAAAATTCATGTACCCTCAGGACGGGAGACACAGTTATGTGCGCCTTCATGCCTATCCTCTCTCTCTGAGCCCAGTCTATAGTTGGTCAAAACACGAAGTACAGTTATATACGATGCGAAATGCACATACTGCGGCCAAAGAAGCGAAAAGATGCCAGGACGCAATACATAGCCGTACCCTCTAAGTGAATGGTATCATTCTGCAAAGGAAATGCATTCACGATGTAAAATCGCTTGTTCTGTTTTTAGCGAGGTGTATGGCAAAAGGACACTCTTTTGTGGAAGAAGCAAAGATATCCCAAGAAACACGCTGACAGTGCCGCCGCTCTGCCTATCCCGAGGGTGTTATGAAACAAAGCTTGGGCAACTACGGTAACTGCTGAATACGGAGCTTCGTGTTCGGCCAATCCAGGTGGCGTTGGCCAACGACTGTGCAATTTTACAGCGTGGCTGTCGTAAGTTATTAAATATGCTAATTTGAGAATTCATGGGCACAACAGTGCTAATGCAGCTCATTCTGATTGCCCCTCTGCTTAACTCCGCAAACGTCAATAGCTGCTGAGTCATAGGAAAGGAGCATAAAAGGGCCCAAGTTGTAAGCAATGCTGACAGTATTTAAGTGCCTATGTGGCAATAGGATAATATTGCTTTAGAAATCACGTCATTCTCAAAAGTGTTTAGGTGTCTCCCTTATATACCTGTTTTTTTCATCTTGTTGAGAAACATTGTTTAGTGAAGTACTGATTGTATCGCGCTGAGTGGATGTTGCCGTACTCGGCTCCGTCGAAAATATACACCCCATGTGCCCAGTTTGCGCCCATCGTGGGCTATGAAATCCCAATTTCCTCCAAAGCACGCCCTGTGAACTACTTGCAACGGTAGTTACAGCTTCTGCGCACTGCGAAATTCTGGAGGCGAATCAATAAATTTGTAAAACTTCTGCAGCTCACTAATTTGCCAAAAGATATTTCCGCAACTGAACCGAACAGAAGGGGCCTTAAACAAATAGACATAGACATATCAGGCGGAACAGAATGCTGAGATCAGAATTAGGGAAAGAGAATTTTGCTCGCTCCGTATACTTTGCTTACTGCTGAGGGAAAAGAAAGGACTGGAACTATAAAGGTATCTGGTCCCCCGTGAGTAGAAATTGGCCAACACATCCTATGACTTGTCAAATCAAATTTCGTCCCTCACTTCCCAGCAACTTTAAAACACCCGACCACGGTGGCGGTCAGCCCAGCGCTACAGAAGAGGGTGCTAACATTCTGTGGGTCCGTCAGGCTGCCTTTGGAACTTCACCCTGGCAACGTCCAATGCACGCACCTTGTATAGCACGGGAATCTGAATAATACTACTATTGGAACTCCCACAAATTACATGGGATTTCATAGAGTTAAGCTAAGTTAAAACAGGAGAGGGCTCCATGGAGCTGACAAGCAGGTACATTTTTTGCTACAGAGGACTCCATGAGAAGCAATACCATGTAGGGGGATTCATAATACACAACAAAGTTGCAGGGGACATTTACGTACGGGTATGAAGATCGCGTTACTTCGACTGCCAGGGAGCATTGTCGAACGCAGTTTCTGCAATTGCGACCCCTGCATTATGAGCGCTGAAGGGCGTCTAAGAGAGAACGACTATCAGGGAGGGTTTGTAACCGTGGTGGCCCAGTAGAGACTATGTCCCTCTGCGTTTCTGTGGTTTAAGATGTAAAACATTGCTGCATTAATTGATTTTTGGTCAGTTTAAGCGAAAAGGTGTCAGTGCCACTGTTTTAAAATGTCTATTCTGTGATGCTGAGGCCGGACTGAACATTTTTCCTTCGTGCGAACAGAGAGATAGAGAATGTGTGTGTTTGAAGATCTTTGTTACGGAAGAAAAAGTTAAGCTTTAGGGAAAAGTAGAGAGATGGTAGGGAGCGCAACGAAGGAACAGGGCGCCAGATGCCGCAGCTCCTTCCTTTGCCCTTTCAACAGCTCGCACTGACGTTTAGTTACAGAGCTGCTCAACGCTGCCCCTCCTGTCTTGACAGACGTAGAGTATGTAACGTTTGAGTTGTTCGCTTTTCAGCGTAGCCTTTAACATGGTTAGGTTCCGTGAAAAAAGATGGATGTTTCACTGATTTTAGCAGAGTTAAGCTAATGTGTGATGTTGCCACCAAACATCTTCACCCGCATAGATTTCTGGATACTTGTGTTGGTTTATCCTCCACAGCGTTTACGATTCTTCGGGATTGAGACCTCGTTGTTGCAAGGGAAAAATGTGTGTTCCTAGGCGTAGGATGAGGAGACATTTTTGGTGTTTTCCTTGGAGAGGAGCGCGGTAGTTGTGGTCGCAAAGAGCCCGGTAAATGTGTTCCCGTGCCTCTTGGTAGGTGCCTCGTTCTCTTCTAGAGTCTTATGCCTGGGCGTCCTACGTTACGGTATTATTTTCTAAAATGTGGAATGGAGTATCGTACAGAAAGATCTATGTATTCTGCCTGCAAAAACAGCCCAATGGCCCTGGAGAGCCTGTAATAATGTTTACGCTTCTATTCTATATTTCCGCTAGTGGGATTGCGAAGATGATGCCTCCAAATTCCGTTTGTTTGTTCCCGTACGTAGAAGGCCCATGCAATCAAAATGATTGCCTAAGTAACCAACTACGGCGACTGATGCCTTGTACTTTCATACGTGCCGGAGTCGGTGTATACTGTGGTCTCGTGAGTTTGAAACTTTCCTCAAACGAACTTGATCCTGCCGTATGCCTGTTATTGTGTAGGTTTGGATTGACGGTTTCGCTAGAGCAGAGCTTTTATGCGGAGTTGGTGAATCAGGGACCTGTCTATAAGGCGCGCTGTTCTTTCTTTTTATAGGGGTAACCTGTGTTCCATAGGAAGGCCCGCACCGATTTTGTTTTCCCAGCCGCTCGTGTGGGACTAAGGGAGTGGTTTCTTTGATTTCTTCAACAGCGTTATGCAGGCACAGTTTCAGGGCCTATTCATCGTCGTCATCATAGACATCAGAATGAGGTCACGCCAGGATGAAGGCTACTCCCATTGGCGTTCACCCCGCTTGTCCTTCGCTGCCCGCATGCATTTGTTGCCTCCAAATGTTGCTATTTATTCCCTCCATCGGGTTAATTGCCCTACCCTTCTTCTAGACCGATCTCTGGCTGCCCATTCTGTTACCCTGGTTGACAAATGGTTGTCACTTCGTCTCACGGTCAAAATTCAGCGTTTGCGGACTGCCCTATATGCTCTCCTGGTGATGGTGTTCTTTTTTATTTTGTACGGTGCAGAAAAATTCGTGGCGCAGTAAGCTCTGAAATATCCAGCCCATGATCAGTGCTAAATGAGTGGTACCGCTTCATCTTTCTTTTCTGCCTTCTCTTGGTTAGGCGTTTCATAATGTGGGTAATCGGTTACAGATTTTCTCTCTTTTGGAGATTGTGAGTTGTGCTGTGCAACTTCAGTCTAGAACAACGCTGAGCACCCTGACATCACTGATCACTGGGTCACATCCGTACCTATGTTAAGGTGATTTCTAACTTGGCCGCGTAGCGCCCTCCGTCGCGCAACAAAATTTGCAGCGAAGACAGAACCACGGGAATGTTGTAACGTAGTTTGAAAATTCATGTGATTAGGCACTTGGGCTTTCTTTTAGTACGTGTATACTCATTATCAATGCCTTCCGTGAATTCTGAGAAGCTGGCGTTTGTTTTAGTTAGGTGCGGGCTTCAGCCCCGGTGAAAACCCGGCGGGGTGTTCCAGAGGGTAGGGCTTCGTGCTTCTGAGCCCAAGGACGTGGGTTCCATTCCCGGCCCCGGTGGACGTCTTTTTATGGAAGGAGAAAACTGAAATTACCTTAATTATATTTTTACCCTCCGGTAGAAAGACGGCTTAATGTGGTGGTGTCAGTTGCGAGCATGGCTGGCTACCGGCTCTGTCGAGTATGCTACCACCGACATGGCGTTGCACGAACTTCGCTGCGCAGCCGCGTCATCTGCTGAAAATGCTTGTCCTTCGGTTTATCTCAGCCGTAGTACCATTTTCCTCCTTTTACAACTTCAGTTGCCCCGATTCAGGCCAGCCCTCGAATCTTGCTGCTTCAGTCGTAGCTTGGGGCCGGCAGCGATGACGTATATCTTTGGACATTTGATGAGCACGGGTGATTGCGAAGGGTGTTAGCAGTCACGGGGAAAAAAAACCTAATAAGGACATGCCTTAATAATTACGAGGCAATGTGGAAGAATTCTTTAGCAATAACGTAACACTTCAGTCGTAATCAAGCTAAATGAGCGTTAAAAGATAAAGATTGTACAGGCCCATACGTCAACAACTAGCTACGATGATGAAGCCGTACACATTTTTTACGAGGACGTAAAATCTTCAATAAAGAAGGGTACAACACAGTAATGATTGTGATGCATGATTAACGCAAAAGTCAGTAAAAAGCAAATGGGAAGAAGGTCAGTGGGAAACTCTGGAATCGGCAATCGCAACAGTAGCACAGGTACACGGGTGATATTTGCTGATAGAAGTAACTTGCAGAAAATAAACACAGTCTTCTACAAATGAAATACGAAATGGGCATGGAAACGTCCTGATGGTACTACAAAAAATAAAATTGACTTCATTTTAAGTGACACCCAATGTATTGTGCAGGACTAGACGTGCGAAGTTCGCAGCAGGGATCATTGGATGGTTGAATTTAAAGTAACCCTGAATCTCAAAGGAGAAAGAAGGAAATCTCTTAAAAGAAGCAACCCAGCATACAGTCCATCAGCGCCAGGACGGCGCAGTGTGAATAACTCTCGAACAATTATTTGCTCTTCGAAAACTAGAAGGATAGTGTAGACAGGCCTAAAGCAGCCATAGAAGAGAAAATACAACTTAGTTTAATTTGAAAGAACTCAGATTCAGTATCTCACTCAGCTCCATTACAGCCATAAAAGATGTTTTTTAACGAAAATCAAGCCAGAAGCATTTAAAAACTTTAAAATTTTACACCACTGTGACGTGTTATGAGCAAGAATGACGTCATACGGGCCAACAATAAAACCTAATTTTCAGTGCGTTAACTGCATGTTAGCATTGAAGTGATGCGGTCAAATGGAACTAGAGGCCCCAATACAGACGTCCAATCATGTGTCGTCGCGACAGGTCAGTTAGGCGGCCGCCAATCGCACAAATAATGTTTTGTGTCGTCATCAAACAGTTGCGGAAAATTGGCTAGGGGCTCGCGACTTCTTCACACGTTTTCTTTATATCTCCGTTATTTGTTCGAAGATTGCGATGATATTGGTATCATTGTTATCGGACTAAGCAATCTTTTTAATAAACCACAACTTGTATTTTGTCTTCATGGCTCCTTAGAGTGCAAACTAACAACTGCAATGGCACAATCTGCAGCAGCTTTGGGAGAATCGAGCATGTAGAAAAGAAACTAGGAACGGATTGCGAATGACACAACAGATTGCAGTGACACGTAGAACGCTTTGTTTTCAAGGTCTCTCGGGGTATCGCCTCGGCCGTGCCACAGCCTGGTCGAGTGAGCACGACATTCAGCACAAAATGAAATCTTATTCATAGAACGTATTCAGCACACCAAACGAAGGCTTCGCTCTTGATAGGTATACACGAACTTATAAAGAACGAAATTATTACCACCGGATGAATCAGCAACATCAGCCAAAGTTCAATTTGTTTCGTTCACCCGTATTGGGGTAACTTTTCATTAACTACACAAACATTTACAAACCGAAATAAAACAAAAATACGCCCATCTTCCCACGAGGGAACCCTGATGTGATGCGACGCATCAGGGGAGCGTTTGGACTGACGCTGGTATTGGATTGCGTCAGTCCACGCGCTGAAGAGACTGTCGCTTCCATCAAGTCTTCATCGGAAGATACAAGCCAAGCACGAAGTCATCAATCAAAGTCACGCGGAGTCGAACGAGAGCGAGCGCTGACTGAACCGCCGCAGCGCGCTATCCGCTTGATATTCAGAGCGCCTGAAGGAGAGGAGACAGCAAAGGAGAGCCGCGCATGCGCGCCCTTGCGTGCGCTTGCTCGACGGGAGCATAGCGAAGTGAGCGAAGCGCGCGCACGCAGCTGTGTTTTATGATAATGAGACGGACTGAGAGTGTTGCGCACAGCTGTCGGAGAGAAGAGCGGAGGAGAGTCCCGCATGCGCAGGTGGCGTGCGGACCGCCACCGATGCCGAAGCAGGAGGGACATGCCTCAGAGGAAGAGATGCGTCGCATCTAAAATATCGACATCAAGAATACCGTGGTCTTAATTACCAATATGGCGCCTAAAAAGCTGGACTACCGCCGCGGGCCAATCGGCTCGGCACAATCATCTGAGGGGCGTGGAGCAGGGTGCTTTAAAAAAGCAGACATAAAGCGTGGAGTTTCGGGAGCAGGGCTATTCACAGAGTCTTTTAAAATTGTAGATTTTTCTACACAACCGGTGGGACTCTGTGAAACAGCTGGCTTGAAATGCGCGCCATAAAAAGTGACGGGAGAGGTAGCTTTGCAGCGAAAGTAAAAATAGAAGCAATATTTTACCTAGGAGTCGGTGTTGTACATTGTAAAAAACAAAGCAGGGAAATTGTTTTCTTCAACGCTTTATTTTAGCTTCCTTGACGGTTCATTAGCGTTCCCTGGAGACAGTATAAATACCACATAACCAAAGCGGAGTCCTTATGCAGACAAGCAAAAAAATGTTCTCCGCCGTCACAGCAAGCACCCCCTTCAAAAAGACATCTTTTCCGGAAGTTGTTATCCCTCCTTAGTGACGGGAAATCGATTTGCCCAAGGCGAAAACAACGCTCAGCCCGGAATTCCTGGTGCCGAAAGTAAACGTCAGTTGCAATCCCTGCTGCAAGGATTAGGCGGGCGCGTCTGTAGTGATCCAATCTTGAGCTAATCCGGAAACCTACCAACAAGCAAATGGGTAATTAGAGATGTCACGGCCAGTTCAAAGCTTCTTGAAGGGCACGCGTAGTTTGCTGCGCAAAAATAGCGGGGCCTGTAAGGGTATTATGGCTCTGTGACCTCAGGCGGGATCCAAACTTTGTGTTAGCTGTATAAGGCAGGCCGATGACGAGTCGATTGGAGCTATCATCGCGAGGGTAGTGGCATTTCCCAAGGGAGGCCACTATCGCATCATTGGCGGTCATTACACTCCGTAACCTCAAGTGACGGCCGTTTGCAGACGATACATAGAGGCTAGCACAACTCTGCATTGGCGACCGCCACACGTCATCACAATTTAGTTAACTGGCACCACAAAACCGTAGTGATCCGCTGTATTTACACTGGCTTCTACTAGTACCGCGTTCGGGGGCTATTTTAATCCGAAATATTCACAGCACGTTAAGGCTTCGTGATTTATAAAAAGTCTGCACGCGACGCGTTGCTAAAGGGCTGGCAGTGTTTTTATATACGAGCAACATTTTGCGCATAAAAGGCACGATTGTCTTGGTGGGTGGCGCGCAGGCATTTGTGCCTGAATAGTCCAAAGCTGAGCAGGACCCGAATGGCCTTAAAAACTGACAGCCAATTGGTCTTACTCTTGGTTGTAAAGCTCGTTAATGACTATATTGAAATTTACGGATAATTGGAACGTTCCTATGTGGTCCGGCCAAGTCCTTCAAAGGAGCCTATTTCATAATCATCAATATCAGCCTCTCTGCGCCCACTGCAGAGCAAAGGCCTCTCCCGTAGATCTCCCAATATTCTAGCCCTGTGCTAACTGCGACCAATGTATCACCGCACACTTATTGATCTCATCTCCCCGTCTAAATCTTGCCGCCCCCTGCCACGCTTGCGAAACGTCGCAATAAGATTTCTCTAAGGCGTTCAATAAAGCACGACACCGTCTTCGCCCCATAAATTGCTTTGGTTTGATGTGCGAAACCAGTGACACTGACCCCAGCCCGTGATAAAGGGCCACGGGTTTCCGCCGTTACCAGTGAAATTGAAAGGCAGCAAGTTCTTCTCGTGGGCATTCTTAAAAAAAATGTCGTAAAGGAGTCGCATGGCAGCTCCATTTTTTTCATCGTAAGTGTTGAAGCCGCCGCAGTGACATTCTTTTGTGTCTAGTATTCTAGGTATCCACTGTGTTAGCAATAATTACCAATATGTTGCCTTCGCATTACGTTTTTGTCTTCGGATTGTCATTCGGATTACCACACCCATACTTCTTCTTAATTTCTACTAATATATCCTTAAGACGCGTTTGTTCCCTGACCCACTCCACTCTCTTCGTATCCCTTAATGTTACACGTAGCATCTTCCGTTTCAATGCTCACTAACTTATCCTCAATTTAAGTTGCAGACCCTTTCAGTAAACTCCAAGTTTCTGCCCATAGGTGAGTACAGATAATATGCAGCTGTCATACACTTTCTTCTTCAGGGACAATGGTAGGCGGCCATTCATTATCTCAGAATGCCTGCCGAATGCACACTACCCTATTCTTATCCTAATTATCTTTGCCTCATGGTTGGGATCCGGGGTAACAACTTGGCTTAGGTATGAATATTGGCTTACCACATTCATTGCCTCGCAACCTATCACAAACAGCTGTGCTATCCCGAGAATATTGATCGTTTGTTTAGTATTCTGCATAGAAATTTTCAGGCCCACGGTTCTACTCTGTTCGTGCAGTGCTGTAAGCATGCTTTGCAATTCGTCCGCCGAGTTACGTAGCTAGGCATCGTCATCAGAAAATTTGAGGTTACAGGTATTCCCCGCTAACCCTTATTCCCACCAGTTCCTATTCCAGTGTTCTGACTACTTCTTGTAAACATGCTGCGAATAACATAGGGGAGATTTTTTCTCCTTGTCTGACGCCCTTCTTTATAGGTATTTTACTTCTTTCTTTATGGGTGATGATGGTAGCTGTGGACTCAGTGTAAATATCCTCTAGTATTCTTACATAATGCCCGTCTACACCATGGTTCCGTAATGCCTCAGTGACTGCTGGGGTGTCGACCGAGTCAAATGCTTTCTCATAATCTAAGAATGCTATAGATAGTGGTTGAGTATACTCCGCGCACTTCTCTATCACCTGAATGTTTGTGTGAATTGGATCCATTATTAAATATCCTTTACGAATCCTCGCTTTTTCTTTAGGTTGGCTGAAATCTAAGGTGGCAGAATGTCTGTTAGCAATTACCTCGGTTTAGTACTTTGTAGACGACTGAAAGTAAGCTGATTGGTCTGTAATTTTTCAAGTCCTTCAGGTCACCTTTCTTATGTATTAGGATGATGTTCGTGCGCTTTCAAGATTCAGATACGCACGCGGTCACCAGGCAATGCGTATAAAAGTTCTCCTATTCACGAGTACAATTTGCCCGCAATCCTTTTAGATGCCTGCTGTTATCCGATCCTGATCAGATGATTTGCCTCTTGCAATTATTTAAAAACCTTCTTTGCGTCTGCGGTCGTTACGGGTGGGATGTCCAGCTCCTCTCAACTACTTCCTAGTAAAGTATTATCCTGGATGTCCGGCTACTGAACAGATCCCTATAGAACTCCTCGGCTACTATAACTGTTTTATCCCTATTTGTGAAGACATTACCTTGGTTGTTTTTAAGTGCATACACCTGATTTGTCCCCATGCCTAGATGCCTCTTCATTGCTTTCAGGCTGCCTCGTTCGTTACACTATGCTCGATCCTCTCTATATTATGCTTCCGTATGGGAGCTGTCTTACGGGTATTGATTCACTCGCTTCGTAAGGTCGCTAGTTCTATTCTGTCAGCTGGGGGTAGAGATTTCATGCTTCTGCGTCTCCTAATTAAATTTTTTGTGTCCCTGGAAAGTTTACGAGTATTCTGTTCAGCCATCGTTCTGCCGATTTCTACTGCATACACCGTGATAATGCGGGCAAGATCTTTCGCTAGCTTCCTGTGTCGTAGACTCTGGTTCCTTGGCTAGAACTGAACCTCGGGTCTGCAGCGCGATCCTGAATTCTTGACCTTTCCGTCTCAGTGAGAGCTATTGCGCCCTGAATGGATACAAACAGGCTCATGATGCTGATGCTGCTTCTGATGATGATTATATCTCAATGATCGGCTTCTTCGTACTAGGTTGTTCTGTTCCCTCTTCAATGATAGCATATTTCGAGATCTTACGACACTGTGCTCACTACCCCTCACCCTTACGAGGATTTCTGCTTCCTGCACGACGCCAGTGTTATCGCTAAATATTAACATGTTCCATTTTTATGCTCCTAATTCTGGCTTCTCCACATCCACCGCCTGCTCGTCCCGTTTACAGAAGAAGGTATTCATGATGCGTAGATTATTCCGTTCTGCGAACTTGACTAATAGTCCCGTCTTTTATTTTTACAAACCAGACCATTGTTCCCAACTGCGTTGTCTCCAGCCTGCTTCTTGCCTACTTTAGCTTTGAAGTGGCCAATAACTATGGTGAAGTGCGTTTTTACTTTACCCATAGCCTATTCCACATCTTGATAGGTTCCACATCTTCATATAGGGAGCATTATAGCTAACAACGTAACAGGGAATACACCAAAAGAAAACATCGAACAAGGTAGCGACCACAATTGTTGCCAACATTTCAGGAAAGAGACTCGCCTTCGTCAGGACCGACACTCGCCTGCCTGGCATGTCTTATATAGGCATTGTTCCCAAGGAGAGAAAGGGAATGCGAGAGAAGGAATGTGAGCTTAGGACAGGGTTGGTTTGTGATTGTGAGGGAGGAGATATTGTCAGTGTTGCACGGAACGGTGTTCCTGGGAACGGCGTTCCTGGAAATAGTTTTTTTTTTTTGGAAGAACGGAGGAAAGCCACCGTTCAATTTGGGGTCGATTGAACTGTAACAATAAATCGTTAGTTTTCGAAGGAACGGAAGGAACAGAGTTCCTCCTGCAAACGTTACATCTCTAGAAATTGGCTGTTTTTTATTCCAAGGATCGAGCCCAAAAATCTACAAGTCGCTACTGTGTTTCTCTTCTTATAAGCTGGCTAATTTACCCGCCTTTAAAGGTAGCGTGCTTCATCGAAGGAGAAGGGCGGAAGAATACCACGCAACGGGCCGCAGCTTGTGCTAGCTTGCATGCCAGGTTGCGCTTACGCGGCGTGTCGACGGCTGAATAACGCAGCCGCGAGATATTGCTTTCACCGGTCATCGCTTGTGCTGAGGAGGCCAGGATGCGCGTCTGGCCCAATAGAATTGTTCTCTGCCGGGAAAAGGTTTCTAAGTCCGAGCGGCGCTGCAGCTATCTTGTGAAACCACTGTATATTGTCAAGGGTAATTACAGCCTTAGTGCGCCCGAGCCACGGGTGCGTTGTTATCGAGAGCTGCTCTCGCCGTGAGGTCATTCGAAGGGTCACCGGGATTGCGGGGTCACCGGGAGACCGGGAATTGTTCGGGATTGCAAGTCTGGACCTCTCAAAGGATAGCGCGACGTCGTTGTCGCCAGTTAGTTAAGCCCAAGGTTTAAGCTATCATGGATCCAAAACAGTCTTATGCGAGACAAAGTGACCAATGATATAAAAACAGAGCTGGCTGCGCTGACCAAGCCATCCAGCGCAGATTTTTCCAACTTGTCCTGCGCCCGAGGATTTCTTTTCGTTTGGGCAGCAAACCCTTCCAGCCGAGGCACAGGATGAGCTGTCGCAGTACCTCCTGGTAGGAGTTTACTCGCTGTAGCAGATGAATAACTCCGAGGGATTGAACTAACGAATATTCAAGTACTATACGTCAGTACCCTAAAGCGCTTCCACGGAACAGCTCTTTAACATTGCCAACAAAATGTTGACGAAAAAACTGATTCGTCTGTCCAACATTGAGATGTCCCTTGTTTGAACTCCAACATCGAGATGCAACTCTTTTCTGAGTTCAATCAAGGGACTCTACTTAGTTGTAATACTGGATTGGGCTATTTTTTTCCAGTAATTGCTTTCACATTTTATTATTCATTCTACATTTTTTTCTCTTATTCCATATCCTGTAACTTTGTTGCGTGCTTAACATTTTTCTGCTTGAAGAACCAAAGAATCTGTCGTTTCTGTACTACGGCACGTGTTTTGTTGTATCTCATTACTTTCTATTTATTTTTGGTTGTTTCTTTTACTTTATAGCATCGCACTTTGAGTCGGACTATATTGTTATAGTTTAAATATCTGCTACGCATGTGATTAGGCTCCGTGTTATTTCCTGTGCTTTTTCCTTATGTGCATTTCTCACCACCGCGACTGATTAGTGCGTCCCGTCTAAACACTTGGCTTTCTTTGGTTGTTTCCTTTATCTACTACCCTGATTCTGTTCGGCATACTTTGTAATTCTTGCACGTAGGTTACGTGTATGACTACTCTGTTGGCTTTTATTTTTTGTTCTTGTTATCATCTTCCGACCTAACCTAAATTTGAAACCTCGTCGCCATTACTTGTTCTGCTGTGTTTTGTTACTCGAAACTTTGTACTGTATGTTCCGCAAAGCTTCACTTTTGTAACCCCCTTACCAAATTACCGGCAAAGGACCTGTAAGGTATTCTTAATAAACGGAAAATCAGCATCTATTAAATTCCTTTTTATTGTTCCTTTCTACGCGGTTTCCAATGCAAGATATTTAATAACGTTCCTGCATGACTCTTTCTATTCGCACGTCTGAAGCCCAGTATTCTTACTGCGCATTTGTGAGACCGAAGTTAGAAGCGTCATATCTGTTGCACCTATAATACACGGGCACCAAAATCGCAGTTAGAGATGTGTAGAGTTTGCCCGGTGCTGTCTGAGAAAAAAACGTCAAGGAACGTTTCTTCGGATTCTTTTTATCTCCGAAAAACTGCTGCCAGTGGTGTTCATATTCCTGTAACATACAGTAGTTCCTATGTGAGTTTTAAAAATTCTGATTTTATTTCGCCTCAGGAATCCGACACCATATTTCATTTTAAAAGTGGAATATAACCTTAATATAACGACACGTTCTCATGATCGAATTTAAACTGGAACGCGTTCCTTTCGCAATGAAGGAACTTTTAACGGGAACTCGTTTCAAAATTGGAAAGTAACGAGGAACGAGCTTTCATTCCTGTTTTATAGGAACATGTAAACACTGGATATTGTGCAAGCAGCAAGGGTGGCATATTTTTAGCCTGGCAGATGGTAAGAGGAAAGTAACATTTGGTCGATTTATGGAAGGAGAACCTGAAAAGGTGTTTGTTGCCCCGCCACACTGCCTCGAGTGCGGCTCTCAGAAACGGTGGAAGCCAAACCGGCGGCAGGGGAAGTTGTTATCCGAAAGTGTCTGTAAGCTGGAGGTCAACAACGGAGCCCGTATCTGGGCCAAGGCAAAAAAAAGAACTAAAAATCACGGGTCAAATAAACGACACCTGTAGAGAGAGCCTTTTCTAGAAAGAGAGAAAATTGTTTGCGAAATTATTTCCCATCCTAAAAAGAGCCTCAGTCGTTTCGTAATATCGCATCAATTTATGCCAAGCCATCGGGCAAGGCGCCTGACCTGACTTTAAGGGGCTCGACAACGTGTGCGAGGCTCACCTCGTTTCGCAAATGCTGAGAGATGCTCAAATAAACAAACTTCGCATTAAGATTTCGCTCACCCGTTCAATAAAGCACGGCACCTTGTTGGCCCCATAAATTGCTTTGGTTTGATGTGCGACACCAGCGGCACTGACCCCAGCCCGTGGTAAGGGGCCACAGGTTTAAGTCATTACCAGTGAATAAAAAAGCCAGTATATTCTTCTCGTTGGCAATTCTTATAAAAATGTCTCCTAGACGAAACGCATTCCCGCCCACTTTTTTGTTCAGCGTAAGCGTTCAAGCCGCCGCAGTGAGATTCTTTCGTTTCGTATGCAGGCCTATATCCCTACCCACAATCTCGGCCGTATTTTTCCGCACGAGCGGGTAATAAAGGGGCGGCAGTGTCACACTCAGTTGCCGTGCTTCCGTTAAAGCATGGAAGTCTCTTGTCGGCAAATCCAAGCACGAAGGAAACCTTGGTGTGTATTGGGATGTACCCGTTGACAAACAGTTCTACGCTGACTGCGTTCCTGTTGGCAGTGCGCGTCGGAAGGTAGTGCAGTTCTGAATTAATGCAGGCGTCGGTGGGGGACTTGACAAAATCCTACGCCCATTCGTAGGAGCCACTTGCCAATGTAAAATATCACATGTATTATTAAGAAGTAAGGGCAGTTCATTTGCTGCATCTGAAAGAAAGCTAGTTCAGATATACGAGGTAAAATTGATGTTACATAGCTTCTTTTAAATGGTTTGGATCTTTCAACTGTTTAGCATAACTTTCTGAAAATCTACGGCTACTCCATGATTCCTGGTAAAGTGCACAATAATCCTATTGCAACCATGTAAATCTACTTTTCGAATCATTATAGAGAGTATCGTGTTCACTGTCTCTAAAATCAATTCGCTCTGTACGAGACCTAACCTTGTGCGACAGAGATTTGGCTCTTTTTGGTCGTCACTTACCAGGCAGACAACACTTCATTTACTCATAATAATCCATATGGCGAACTGGGACGTGAATTTGGTGGGGATACCCCCACGCTATGGAGAAATGAGTCTCTGGGACAGTTTGACGCATACGTTGCTCAATGTGTTAGAAAGAAATGCAGACACCCAGAGACTTGAAACTGTCAAAATGAATACTTTATGCTCGTCTTACTTCTGATTTTAAAAAAATGCTGATTACAACACGTGTATTTATCAACTGCGGCTGGTAGCTGCATTACAAGTACCAATGGCACTGTTTTAAGGATTATCACACACATTCTGAAATATATGTTTTCGCTCCGAAGCAGAAGCACGCGGACATATCCGTGGCCGCACAGCCGTTTTTCCGATCGTTGCGAGAAGCACAACGCGCTTGTGCTGAGATTTAGGCGCGTGTTAAAGATCTCCATGTACACAAAATTAAACCGGAGCTTCCTAGAATTGCGCGCACTACAGCCCAGGTGTTGCTACGGCCCGTTAAACCCCACAGTCAATAAAATATTACCGATCATTACCGTAAGCAATGCTTTTAAATTGGAGTAATAATAGGGTCATCTGTCCGCATAAGAACGATGTCATCTGAAGCCGGGTTAACAATGTGGAGTGAACTTAGTTTCCGAATTTAATATTTCGCTTCTAGTATCGCAATTACGGTATGTAGAATTTCCCACGACTTCAATTGAGGCAAACAAGAAAACTTCTCAGACGGTTAGCAGCAGTGTCATGGCCACTCAGAAAAATGCTCACCAATTCTCCTTGTTAAGGTGGTTAGAAATTGTAGCGGTACAGGATGCCTACAGTGATTACCCCATGCGTTGAATTCATACACGTGTCTCTACAAAGTGTGAAACCAGAGACAAGTGAAAATGCGTTCAACCCCACCCTTTATTACTTCAAAGAGATATTATTTGCTCAGGTTAACCGATGCGTGATCCATGAATGGTGATTGGTTGAGTTATGTTGGTGAAGCACATGAATGGAAAGTCTTTTTTTATAAAATAAAGAAAGCGCCAACCCGGAGTTAGGATCTCACTTCTCCTCCGTCTCTGCCGCCGCCGACGGAGGTGACGAGATTTGTGCCAGAGCTTCCTTTCATTTTTACTAACTCTTAGCGCGTGCAGCAAGGCGCGCACACAGCCGCTATAGGTGCCGTGGGTGGAACGCGCATCGGCGCGACAGGTCGCGTCACGGTATCACATGGCTTTCCGCGAAATTCGGATGGTAAACACGCAGATGTGCACGGTGAGTACACCGTCTGTCTCCCCTCTTTCGCGACGGCTTGTAGCTCGATTGGGGAGAAAACGGGCCCTCACTCCATTTCCATATTTGTTCCAGGGCCGATTCCTGTTGTTGCCCGCAACTTCTTTTATTTATTCGCGGGAGTTTTCTGTTAACAACAACTGTTGCGAAAGTTGGAGGGTATAACTGTAGAGTTTCACTGTAAAACAATTGCAGATAAGCCACTCGTGTTCAGTGCGCTGTGTAGCAAAACAAACGGTGGACCAGCCGACGATGGGGTAAGCAGTCACATGGGCTGGAATGTCTCCTTCGTGTCAGGGCCATTCTCATCCATTTCAATTTCGCCGCGAAAACTACGGACCAGCACTTTCGGGCACACGACTTAAGATTAGCAACGATGGGATAAGCAGAACTCGGGCGAGAGTAGTTGAAGCCACGTGACGGCCCTTTTTCAGCAATTAAAACTTAGATGTGCGCGTTCGCGCTGTGCATCGGCGAGTAGCAAAATCCGTGTGAGCACCGAGATACTCTGGAATCTGCATCAGGCCCATGCCCGAACTCAGCAATTTCAAATTTGCTGCCGGACGTTCAGGGGCTGTTCGGTCAATCAACGGCCGCTTGTATTGAAATGGCGCAGCGCAGACATTGATTTGATTGATTGATTGTGGGGGTTTAATGCGCCGATGCAACGCAGGCGATGAGGCGCGCCGTAGTGGAGGGCTCCGGATTAATTTTGACCACCTGGGGATCTTTAACGTGCACCGAAATCTCGCACACACGGGCGTTTTTGCTTTTCGCCTCCATCAGAAAAGCGGCCGCCGCAGCCGGGAATCGAACCCGCGACCTCGTGCTCAGCAGCGCAACGCCTTAGCCACTGAGCCACCGCGGCGGGTAGCGCAGACATCTCGCACAACTGGTTGTTTGCACACAGCAGCAGAAGTTATTGCACGGAACCGCAGCATTGGTCAAACCTACTTACCGTGTTAGAGGAACTTCCATTATAACTCCGGAGGGGTGGTCGGGTGTGCTATGTTCACTACACGCAAAGTAAAACTAGTTATGACTCGCAGGTCGCGGGAAGGCTGTTATTCGAGGTGACTTACACGAGCATACTATGTGTAGCACTTATTTACTCGGGCGGGGTAGCGGAGCTTATCCTCCACACTCTGCGTCTGTTGTGTTGGCCAATTTAGGGATATCTTCAACAACCTGTAGGAGCGGCCACCCGCTGTAGGTCCGTTCGAGCGCACTGAAGCGTGTTTCATCACCTATCTCTGTTTCCGTTAGTTACACAAACACTCCATGTGCAATTTTACGCATTCGGTATTATTAACTGCATAAGTAACATGCAGTATTCTTGGTATCCTAATGGCCGGGCCCCTTTCATGTGCCTAATTCGCCCATTTAAAAAAACAACCTATCCCTGATTACAAGCGTCTCAATTTTAGAGGCTTGAAGGTACCGGCCGGGCCGGTGACTTATCCTTGTGTATTCTACCAACAATGCGTATAGTAATCCTCCCACGTAACTGTGATCTTCTTTACAGTAACCTGCAAAATGTTGTACAACCAAGGGGTGCCGTCTTTTTCTTCTAATGTTTATGAGAACTAGTATGAAAGTTCCTACGGCACTAGAGCCGTACCTCAGGAGAGGATAAATATGGATGTCAAGATGTGCGGTTAGTCAATGCGATGTCAAAATGATCGGTTCTGCAGTAATGTTTGATAGAGCGAAAGCTTTATGGCAGCTCGTGCTGCTTTCTAAAAAATATTTCTGCAGAGATAATTTCGACCAGAGAATATTTGAGATATTTTTTTTTGTTTTGGTTTTGTTTGTGTTCGCACTTTTACCCTCTTCCTGGCAGCCATGGCTTCAGGGTTCGTACACATTAGCCTTTCCCCGCATGTAATCTTATTGCGCTTATCTCTGGCTTGTAGTAGAAGCCCAGTCACCGGCTCCAATCAACGGCATCTGTTTTTTTCTGTCTCTTTTGCACTTGCTATAGTCGGTTGTGGGCCTTTCCGGGGGGGTCGGTTGATTGTACTTCAAATTAGAGGGAGTACAAAAAGGCGGAGTACCCGCGCCTTGGTGCTTTCTGAGAACACGTCGCAAACAGACTGCTAGACGCAGCCATCTCCATGGGCGTGGCAAGGCCGGGAGGTTCCAGCGGGCCACTGGAGCCTAGCAAAAGATTGTCTGCCAGGGACGAAAACCTCACTTGATGAATGGGCTCTGAACGATACGACTTAGCTCTTCTTTGACATGTCTCCCAAGCCCATTTAGGGTACGAGCGATTCAATACAAAAAGTTGGTGTTTGTTGGCAGGCCGACAGCGGACATAGTCGCCGCCATTCGCTGCGTATGGTTTTTGAAATATTTAGATTCTTTCGCTCGAAGGCCTCGGCACCCACTAGGTCATAAGTATTCTAATACGTTCCCTATTACGCGTGCCGCTTACTTTCGACACAGCCATTTTTTCATAACACTCTTCTTCCGCGAGATTTGCCTACTTCTGTTCTTTTGGATTGCTTGAGACATGTGCATAATTTGATTGGTAATACGTCCTCTATTACTGTATCTTCTCCGCGTCGGACGGTTGCGTGCCTTCATGCCTAAAACTTCATGTTACTCTTACCCTGGGGCGCTGTAATTGCTACCAATACTGACATTCTTCAACACGACTTGCCTCAAATAGGAGCAGGGTGACGAGCATAAAACTTTATTTAACAGTGAGATCGAGCTCGTAATTGGCGGGGTCCTCAGTTCCAAGACTCCGTTAGTGCGGTCTGCTGTCCTCGCTTTTTCAGCCAGTCAAAGCGGCTTACTTAGTTCCGAAATGGCAAGTTAACTCTCCCAATGCTGGTATGTTGGATTGGAATTGATTCAAGGTCTGGGTTTGAAGGACATGCCCAAACCATATGAAAGAGCGTAGCGGGGCTGCCGCAGTTCCTGCTCAGGGGCTAGTATAATGTGGGGTGAATGGCATGTACCCGTGTCGGGATTTTGAAATGTGTTTGAAGGTTTAGGTGGGTGACTTGTCGGTCTTTTGTTAACTTTTATGCCGGTGGCGAGAATGTGCGTCATGTTGGTATATAGCGTCGTGTAATGCGGTTGTATGTAATAGGTGAGTGTCTGGTCCTCTCGTGATCCTCTCGTGATCAGAGATATCGGTCGCGAATGTCAGCCGCTGCAATGCCGGGAAGGCATAGGAGGGCGGGCGTTCAGGTAATTTTGATTATTTTTGTTCAGAAAAATATTGGGCCAGGCTACGTAGTGCTTTTGTAGAAATCATTGCGGCTATGTACTTTCGACACGCTGCTTGGGAGTCTGTGATAACGATCTTTGCTTGTGCCTGGGCCATGGCTAAAGTGAGCGCCGTTCCTTCCGCTTCGAGGATGGTTGGCTGGCGAAGGGTGATACCAGTAATAAGGCCACGAAGGCGGCGACAGCCGCTGTTTTGGTATATATACGTCAGAAAACCCCCAAATAAACAGCAGTTTCTAAAGAGTCGAGTTTGTTATTTTATCAATATTTGTGCTGCTTCTAAAAAGTACCCATTATGGCTTCTACACAGCAACGTCGCTATTATGATTTGACGTGAGGCCTAATTGGGATATGACTGCTTATGCGTCATGTGTTCCTATCATAGGAAGTCTACTCAAAAATACATTTTAGCGAACTGTGATTCAGAAACTGCTGACGTTTGTAGCGGAATTAGGGTAGGATAAGTAAGATCAAATTGGCGTTCCGAAAATTGGCCAAAATAATGGAAGATGAATGATCGCCAACTTGCGACAGGCATATTAATAAGTGAGAAAATACGGGGAAGGTCATAGAGCTGTTTTTTTCTGCATTTGATGAACTGGCTAGACTGTGCAAGGTAAACTATTTATATAGTTTTAAAATTATATCATTAAAATTACAAAACAAGAAAAAGGCAGGCATGAAGAGTCGTGGTAGTTGCGTCGAGCTGCTGATTTAAAACACTTCCAGAAATAAATCCTGAAAGTGGAGGCCCTGCGTAAGGTCCGGGAAGGTGGGAAGCTAAGGTACCCACATGGAAGAAACGGCACTCAAGGCTACTTCCGTTTTTCTCCAGCACTTTGACACGCCCTAAATATTGCCACCGTGTAATGCGAACCATGTTCAGTGAATGGGGCGTCAAATTTCCGAAGTTATTCGCTTTTGCCAAATAGGTCGCTGTAGATGGTCCCCATCACTAACGAACAGCAGATCTGAAAATTTACTCTTTTCAATGGCGCACCGCTAGCAGAGTTACCGCTCTTAGTTCAAGCAATATTCTGTATTGGACGCCTATCTAGCTCTGCCAATGATTGGTCGCCCATCCTGCTTTATGCAATCCAGTCGTTTTCTGTTTGACCATTCTACCAGCATCCTTCAGGTAGCTTTTAATATATACTTTTCCCCCACTCGCTTTTCCTTTTGTCTCCTGTTTTATGAAACTCTTGGGATTCGCTTCGTTAAGATATGCGCAGCATGTTGTGTTCATAATTTCTTCTCTGTGCCCGTTTTAGCGCATGTCTCTGTCGTATTTTGAGCATTTCTTACTGCTAACCGGTACATCTGTTGGGCGACATTGCTGAAAAATACTTCGTTCTCTCACAACCGATGCCTAGAAAACTTTTTCGTGCAGCCATGTTCTTCGCTATCGTCTTTCGTGGTTAACCGAAACACCATAGCGTAAGGTTGAGAAGGTGTTCCCTAGGCCTGTTTTTGGATTTCAGTTAGTGTTGCGGACACCAAAGCCTCCTCTAGGCAGCGCTTTCAATATATCTACATATAGAAAAAGGCGTAGAAGGTTGCAGTGCTGACTAACAAACCGCGGAGTAGCCAGAGCTGGCTGTTGCTAGGGCCGGCTTTTTCCTGTTTTGCCACTTTGTGGTTACCTTGCAAAAGCCACCATTCAGGGATTGCTATCAATGTTTCTTCCACTTGGCTTGATCTATAAAAGCGCAATATCTTCCTTTGTAAGGTAAGAAAGTTTGTAGGCAAAGTACAGCACATCAGGGACATTCGCCTGGTTGCGTCTATCTTCGCGCTGCGGCTCCCAATGTCTTTGTGGGTATTGCGCTGTCCATCATGTGTCACCCCAAAGCTTCTTTCCACGGTCTGATATACCGGACACGGTTTCATTGTCTGGTTTCAGCATTCTTTCCGCTGCTTCTTTGATTCGGCAGCTGTTAATGTCGGTTCCTGGCAAGCCTTTTCTTTTTCTTCCTTTTAACCGTCCTCCAGACGCTGCCAATCGACGTTTCTCGTCCCACGCACTTTTTGCGCTTTCCCCGTGTAGGCGCTGTTACCAATCACGTTGTTCATTGCGCCGTCTGCTAATTTTTGTTTTTCAGTTGGCTTCCAACTGACTGCGTCTGTTAAATTCTAGAGAAGGAGAGCAAACGTTTAATAACTTGGGCATGTACGAGTAGATCTTTGTTCGAGGATGCGAAACGATATTTCGACAGCACTGTGGTAGCGCATAATGTCTGGAGTGTATGTGTTCCGCAGAGTACGCTGCAAACACTGTATCGACTGCTCGCAAAAAAAAGAAAAGTCAGAACGGCGAGTTTTCGTGCTTTTGCTTGCACGTCAAGGATTTGTCTGATTTTGAATTTTTGATTACAATGTTGGCGTAGTGTTGAATTTTGCTTCTGAAACTATCACTGCATTATTTACCAAAGTGACTGTGAGAGTTTGCGTCTGTGAAATTCCAGCAACAATGCTAACTGGTACGTGAATATTTTTGGGGATTACTTTTGAAGTCCTGTAATATTAACCGGAATATTTTTGCATGGCAGTAGTTTCGTTGGTACTGTCCAAACTCGCCTGTCCAGACCACGAGCTTGTTGTGGGGAGAAAGTGCCACTCGGTTACGGAAATTTTAGGCGATCCTCCATATGTCGATTTCGCGTACGGGCGGAGTGTTTGATGTGCTGCAGAAGCATTCTCGAACCACTATAAAGTTGTGGTCAATGTTTGAAAAGCCGACGAGGCTCATCTTGTGAAATAATTTAAACAATAGTTTTGCTTGCAACAGCAGCGATATTTATTCAAGTTTAAGTCCGCACTATAGGAACAAAACTCGAGATACATACCAGGACAAACTTCGAAAGGTTTTGGTAGGTGGTCACTGAAATGGGGAAAGGTGCGTTTATCTTTAGCATTAGAATGTGTACTTGTCCCGAAGGATACACTTTCCCACGAAGGAAGTTGGGCTGCCGCAATCGTAATTGACTCTATGGCGGCACTATGCCCACTCCCGTTCAGACCACCCTGAAGTGGCTGAACTCAGTCGGCCATCAGAATTGGGTGCACGCATTGAGGAACATATCATACAGAATTCTCGTGTCCAGCATTATTATCCAAGGGCCCTCGTTTCCGAAAGACTCTTACCCACTTCTTTAGAATGGACAAAGAAACCCGGCGACTTAGCTGGCCGATCCCGCACAATTCACCGGAACACACCCGTAGTAAAAGCCTCCTAAAGTATACGACATCCTAGGAAAGCTTACTGACATACCAAACAACGTCCAACTCCTTCATTGCAGAGATACGTAGCCGTCATTCAACGTTTTTAATGTTGAAGGCTGCAGCGTAAATATAGAGCTCAGGTGTAACAAAACATCACCCTGCCGACGATAATGTGTCCGGTAGTCTGCTTAGGGAGAAACATAGTGTGATGGATGTCCTGTTCGTAAATTCGGTTGATTTCCTTTCAATTCACACTTTACCTTCCTTATGTTCCCATGTATATCGCGTTACACGTGGTTTTGCCGAACAGATGCCAGTACCAAACAACTAATATTTCTGAACAATGAGCCATGCATTCGTTTGGTTTAAAACCAATACTTTAATAGCTGCATTAAGAACACCGTGAAGTTTGTGTCGTGTTTCGCTGATATACTATGGGTCCTACGGACTCGTTAGTATTGCCGCATGTTTCAAGACTTCTGTGCGGTTTGCGCTGGCGTCGAGAATTCTGCCCTACCTTACTTTTTAATAATACTTATTAGCACTGAAGATGCTTAACATTGTATGCCAGAAAGCCGGAAATAGCTTTGCAAACGTTAAAAGGACCTGTACTACCTGATTTGTCGGCAGGGAGCTCCTTCTTGCTTAAATCGGCGATCTTTATTTGTTAAACCACCAATGTTATTATTAGGTCTCAAGAGTCTTGTAGAATATCTGCACGCAGAGAACACAATAAATGTCGTTTGTGTTTTCATTTTTGATAGCCCCAACTTACGGGTAAAAGCGTAGTTGTAGAGTCCGGGGACTCACCCCTGTTGCCTACAACCGCTCTACCTAACGCTGATCACGCTCTACCTCTCCTACCCTTTGCCTCCTACTGTGAGCCGAGTCGAAGGCCGCCTCTTCAAGACGTGCAAAGTGGTTGGCAGCAATCCTTCACTTGATCACTAACGCCGGCCCTGCAACGCTCTCCCGCTTGCTAGGAGCAATAACTGCTGGAATTACCAACCCCAAAAGCATTGCCAGCGTGCTAACAAAGGACTCTCAGCGTTTATGCCAAAAAGGTAACTACTTGAAAAAGACGGCGCAGGCTCGTTACAAAAAGCCAAAGACAACTTCCCCGTCTATATACTTTACAACATGCGTGCAATCTTATTCGTAACTAAACTCTTTCCTAGAATAAATCTCTGTCCACAAAGCCCTAGAAATTGAGGAAGAAGGCCATGCTCGGGCCAGTGAAGCTCACTGTTCAGGCGACCGCCAGATATCACCTTAAAAATTCACGTAGGACTTACTGGTGCACAGAAAAAAGCACAGCCAACATTTTGGCCACCTCATGGCAGAGAGAACGCTACTTCCTGTCTTTTAAAAAATCGTCTCCAACCCACGATGTGAAGGTGACTGTACACCAACTCTTTAAACCCCACCCACAACAACTGTCCTAGCTACGTTACTTGAATTCACACACATGGCTGTAAAAAGAGCGAAGCCCGAGATTCTGCGAGCCCTTACCTGGAATTTTGCGGCGGCGGCGTGCCGATCGAAGCCGCGTCCGCAGAAAGAAAAGAGAGAGAAGCGTCTTTCGAAGGGTGAGAAAGCGGAAGCTAGCCATCCTGATGTGGCAGCTCACGGTTACACCACCGCGACACAAACGCAGACAACGAAACAATTCAGCATGTGAGCTCAGTGATTCCCATTTATGACGGTTAAAACTAGTTAGTTTAGTAGGCTTGAGAATTTTGAGACAGCTGAGGGAACTTTATTATCGCTATTTATCCGAACGAGTTGCTCGTTTCGCATTTTGTAATACCTCTTTTAAGCACAGCCGAATTGATATTCACCAATTTAAAAATGGACTTCCATTCGTGGCAAGCACTGTGCATAAAGTAGCTTCTGGAGCGGCCAGATCTCAGAATGTATTCTCTATATTTTGTTTTCCCGCCTTGCAAACCAATCGTTAATCTAACTTTCGCGTAGGACCACATAACTCCCCGCCGCCGAGCAGGCACCTCCGCGCGGGGAACTTGGGTAAACTCGCCGCGCAATATACAACATGCTCTGTGAGTTAAACTCTCGCCTTCCCACCACCACGCCGCCACTTCCGCGTCGTTGGGAGTTTATTGTCCCGCACGCCGCGAAAGAGCCGTTGGCTGGTAGAGGTAGAAAGCTTTGCTTTAAAATTGCTATTACGGAGACACGCTACATACATCAGACTAAGATATTTTCCCTTTGTTGCGATCTCTTCCAGTGTTACATACGCAAGTATCTAGACCATCCGCCATTTACCTTATGCCGCAGCTATCAGCTTAGGAAAGACACATTCTTGGGATGTGTACGGTCCACGATATCGTTCGGATTTTACGCCCAGAAGCTTTTTCTCCCTGAAGCTATATATTTATTCCCAAACTGAGCCGCTCCCACATTATATCCTGACTGGGTACCCAAATGAAGGCACTCTGTGCGCGCCTACCAATCCGGTCACCTTTGGAGTACCATGGAGCACCGCGTCTTGTAAAGACGCATATTAAGTTCACAGTTCGGTTATGAGCCCCCAAAATAACGCTTGACCGTTCCCTCCTCCAATAATACCACTCAACCCCCTCCCTCGCCATGAGCAAGAATCAGTGAAAGCCAATATCAGATCAGATTAACCTTTATCGTTGCCACGGGTGGGACTGTTTTCAGGTCGACTTTAGTGTCCTTCCGGCGACGGCAGGATTCATGTAGTCTTCTGCGGCGTCTTCGGCCACCTGGGCTAGTGAGACCTGGGTCATAGGGTCTGTGCTGAGCAGCGCGGCCTCCCACTGCTCCTCGTTTATAATTTGTAATAAAATGGGGTGCTTTCTAAGAGTTTGAGAGGTTTTTCTTCACAGGACCAAATCACGTGTGGTAGGTCTGCGTATTGATTGCAAATTGGGCATCGGTTAGTGTGCAATTCCGGGTAGTAGAGTAATAGGACGGCAGGGGTGGGAAATGTGGATGTTTGAAGTTGGCGCCATACAACAGCGTGGCGGCGGGAGAGGGAGGGGTCGGGTGGTGGGAAGCGAGCTCTGGACAGTCGGTAGTGATCGAGTACCGAACGGTTGGTGAGGAGGCGGTCCCTATGGGAGAAGGGTTGAGGAGATTCTGCAGCGTCACTGGCCTCTCGGATTACCAGTTCTCGAGCGACCTCGTGCGCCAATTCATTTCCTGGGAGGTCGGAGTGGCCCGGTGCCCAAACAATATATATTTTTCGTTTCGGGAATTTCGGTGCCTGCAGGAGAAGGCGTAAAGTTGGGGGGGGGGGGTCAACTCGCCCATTGGAGTAATTGGTAATGGCCGATTTGGAGTCGCTTATTATAGTAGTAATCTTAGGGCTAAAAATAATGGCAAGAGCGATGGCCCTTTCTTCACCTAGGGTTGGAAATTGAGTAGGGAAGGAGAGGGCGGCCAGTGTTCGGTGAGATGAATCAACTGCGACCGCTGCCATGGCTTCGCGCCCTGGGTATTCTGCAGCGTCCACGTAGGCTACTTGTGGGTTGGAGGAGTGTTGCTTCTGTAAAGCCTGTGCTCTCGCTCGGCGCCTTTCCTCGTTATGAACCGGGTGCATGTGTTTAGGGACGGGGTGTATTGCCAATTGGTCTCGAATGACTGTGGGAATGTCGACGTGGGTGTGAGAAATATTGGGGTGACTGAGGCTAAGTCTCTGAAGAATGTGGCATCCAGTGTCACTTCTCGTGAGTCGCTCAAGTTGCGAGACCCGTTAGGCTTCGGTAACTTCGGCTAGTGTATTGTTAAGATCGAGCGAGAGCAGTTTGTCTGTTGAGGTTGTAACGGGGAGACCTAGAGCCTGTTTGTATGATTTGCGTAAAATAGCTTCAATTTTGTGCATTTCGCTGACTTTGAGGTTTAGGAAGGGAGTGACGTATGCTGTGCGACTTGTAACGAAGGCTTGTACGAGACGTATTAGATTATTTTCTTTCACTCTTCGATGTTTTGTAGCTATGCGGGAGATGAGTCGTGTAGTTTGGTAAACCCCTTTTTCTAGGGCACGGAGAGTATCTACATTATGTTCGTTTGACTGTATACGAAGAACTAGAATCTTGATGCAGTGAACTACTGGGATGGGTTGACCGTTAGAGGTAGTGATTTGGATCAGGGGGAGTGGGGAAGGCGGTTGTTTTCCTGGTCTTTTAGGTCTGTATAGAAGAAGCTCTGATTTTGTTGGGGAGCAGGACAGACCACGAGAGGCAGCATACGCTTCGACGACATCAGTTGCCGTTTGGAGGGTATCTTGGATGTGACCATCAGATCCTCTAGTAACCCACAACGTGATGTCGTCAGCGTATATACTGTGGTGTTGGTCGGGGATGGCGTCGAGGAGCGGGGGTAGACCTCGTAGGTCCATATTAAACAGAAAAGGGGAAAGGACCGATCCTTGGGGAGTACCTTTGCTACCGAGGGGGATGGGGGTGTAGTCAATTGTCCAAGGGTGAGTGTGGCTGTTCGACCCGTCAGAAAATTACAAATGTAGTTGTATGCTTGCGCACCGACTCCAGCCGCGGCTACTCCTTCCAGGATTGCCGAGTGGCTAACGGACTCCAACGCTCGCGTTAAATCGAGGCCCAAGATCGCCTTGGTGTTATATGGGGAACTGAATCGAGCATCTAATATGTGGTGTTTTAGTTGTAGCATGACGTCCGGAGTAGAGAGCTGGGGTCAGAACCCCAGCATGGAGTGAGGGAGCAGTTGGTGCTTTTCGATGTGACTGTTAAGCCGGGTGAGAACGACGTGCTCTAAGAGCTTGCCTAGGCACGATGTTAATGATATAGGTCGGAGGTGATCGACGTGTGGCTGCTTCCCCTGTTTAGGAATAAGAACGGTTTTGGCTGTCTTCCATTGAAGTGGGAGTTCATCGTTCTCCCAGCATTCATTGAAAAACGTAGTCAGGTCGGCGATGGTAGAGTCCTCGAGGTTTCAAAGTAGCTTGTTAGTTATTTTGTCGGGGCCCGGAGACGATTTCGTTTTAAGATGTTGGATGGCGGCGCGCACCTCCGCCTCCGTTATGGGTGCGTCCAGCTGTGGGTTGGGATCCCCACAGTAACTTGAATGAGTTAGGGTAGGGCAAGCAGGAGCGTATTTATTCTGAATATAATCGAGGAGTTTGGTGTCAGTACCATTGAATTGACGTATGATGTGGGATACGAGTTGGCGTTGTGTGGTGCGTGTGGAAGAGGGGTCAATCAGGTATTTGAATATGTTCCATGTCTGGGAAAGATTAAAGTGCGAGTTGAAAGCCTCGCATGTGGAATGCCAGTTATGAGTGAGGAGCTGGAGGGTGTATATTTCAATGTCGCGGTCGAGGGCAGCTATTCTCCTTCGAAGGGTTCGATTGTGGCGCTGTTTAGAGAGGCGTTTCTGGAGATTAGCCTTTGCAAATCTCCATATTAAGGTCACAGTTTGGTTGTGAGCCCCCTAAATAAGGCTTGATCTTTCCCTCCTCCAATAATACCACTCAACCCCCTCTCTCGCAATGCGCAAGAATCATTGGATGCCAATAGAAAGAAATTAAATTACTCCTTCCCATTGTAATATTCTAAGTTCCTGCATGAAACGTCGACCGTTCGACAAATCATACAATCCCATGCTCTAGGGCTTCTGGTAATTTAGTTACCTTCAGAAGGTAAGTGCGTCGGTAGGAGGTCTTTGTTACACCCCCTTTGAACCCCCAAACTCGCTTATCCTAACTACTAAGAATTCTGGATAAGCGGAAACTCTCATCTCACAACGTAATCTTCATCTATAAATTGGTCATAGTTGCATTGAAATACCGCTTAGTGGCTAAAGCGAGAGTTTCTACTTAGGTACCATTTCTGAGTGTCCTAAATGCCGCAACCACCACTTCAACACTCAATCTTAACACCATTGGCGCGTCAATCGTCCACCTGTGATAACGCGTGAATTTATTGCAGGACACTCATCCTAGGACAATATACATTCGATTCATAAATGTCGTAAGCTTTGGGAACCCAAGCAAAAAATTGATCTTCACGCTCATAGAATTTCTTATCCCCATACTAAGCCCATATAGGGACATTATTCCTGACATTTAATGAGCACAAATACAGGTCTCTGCCCACCTGTCTTAACAGTCAAAGGCGCCTCTGCAGAAGCCACAATATAGGATCACAGTAATCCGAACAAAACCCACCGGGTAGAAAATACCGTAAATTTTTTAAATCCACAACTTATGAACTTCAAAAACCCCCTGCACTGGGCACCTTTCTCTCAAAGAGAGCAGAGCCTCCTCAACCGCGTAAATCAGCCAACCGCTACATTACCAATAAAAGAAATGCTGCTCCTGCCACTCGTAAGCATAGCTAACCGTCAGCAGGCGCAGACATACTCCTCTCCGCAGCGCCGAGCGAGGATGCACCGACGTAAAGAAGACTGCGTGAACGCAGCTAACTCATCCATAAAGAAAAAGAGAGTCAAGATCAAATTACCACCAAGTAGAATGCCACATGATCTAACCTGCCAAACGCCAATACTACCAAGAAAACATGAAACTTCCTACACTGTTTCTAAACCTTTCACCAGTAATGCCTCTCACTAAGGCGTATTATGCGGCTCATACACCAGGCTCGCTGTATCAGCCGAATCGAGTGTATTGAGTGTATCGTGAACGTGGGAGGGTACCCCGACCCTCCCACGTTCACAATTGCGGGCCAAATTGTGACAGCCTACAAGATCCTCAGCCTAATTGAGAAGCAGTTCTTCTTGACCAAACCCATGAAAAATGTGCGCCGTAATTTCAAAGGGAAGGTAAATCCAGCGTCGGAAAACTAGCCGACGAGGAAAAATTCCTAGTTGCATCATTAATTCGGCATGCTGAGAAACTACTTCAATTTATGATAGACAAACAACAACCGCAAAACTGAAGAGACCAAGCACAAAAAGAAAAGAAAAAACGATGGACATAACGATATTCCAGTTCTCTATCATACTACCACGCGAATAACTTCCGTGGTCTGATGCACGGTCATTAATTTTACCTTTTCTTTCCTACGACATTTCTTTAGAAACGACTGCAATACCGCTCATTTCTATTCATCTGGGCCTTCGCTTTAATTTGGGTGATGTACAAAGAAGTCTACGATCCAAAATTGATTTCACTTCTATTTTCAATAATATTGCAACCTCTTTTTGTCGTCACTAAAGATTGACCTGAGTGTTGCAATCGTAGGCTACACGACAATTTTTTCTACAAAAAAAGTTGATTATGTCAAAGTATAAACCGTTGCTTACATTTGTTTAGCTACACGTGACGACGCAGCAGACGATCTCAAGTCTTTGTCCTAGCTGCAAGAAATTTATTCGACTACTAACAAGGACGTTTTACCTAATGTTTGCCCTGTGCAGCAAGGCACAAAGCTCCCTCGTACAAGCAATGGTCTTCGCTATTTAAAAAGGTCAGGTAATATGGCTTTTATTTTTCTATAATACACCCAGTCCAGGCAAAATCAAGTACACGGCTCTGGCGGGACGAGACGACAACGAAAAAAATTTAGCTCGTCTAGAGAATAAAGAAGAAAGAGCTTAGTAAATTACTGAATCTTCCTACTGGAAATGCATTACTGGAACTTTTGAGCCGCTAACTTGAATGCTTTGCCTTATTTGCTGGTCGCAGGAAAAAAAATTTAAGGTTTAAAACTTGCTCCATTCAGATCACGCAATATTTCCCCATGTACCTGCGTATGCCATAATAGAGGCATAATTATCCGCAAACATTTCTCAGCAAGCGACTGTTTTGAGCGAGTTATTCAGACGCTCAAGTGAGAAGAGCAGGCTGTCACCGTTATAATGAGGTCTATATAACCTCTTTACTGGCTTCTACACCCACCACTCCCACTTATTTCACTTTCACAAAAAGTATATTTATTTTTAGTTACAGTTGTTTGCTATCTTGTGGCAAAATGTTTAGGTTAGCCTATTCTGCGAATGGTAAATATATAGAAACAATTATGTTACCCATGGAAGCAGGTAAGGCAAGTCAGCAGTAAACCGAAAGCATATTCCTATTTTCCTTCCAGAATAAAAGATCATTTAGTCTTACAGGAGCTTCAATGAAATATTACTACCACAAATTTTATGAGAGAGAGCTTCAGACGTACACCTCAAGCCAAAAAAAAATATGTGCATAAAAAGAGGCGTCTTCTTGAAGAATGAACAGTTTTTTCATCTGTAGTAAACATCTGCAAGCTATGCTGCATTTCTCATTCCGCTTGAGGCTCTAAGTTGTTCCAATACAGCCGAGTTTGAAGTTTAAATAAAGCCTCATAGCGCCTTCATATAAAAGCTCAATCTGCATTATAACTGCATCGATTACAAGAAAGGTAATCAAGGCCTTGTAAAGTAATCGTTTCAGTTCGGAAGTTTCAAAGCCTATACATTCATTTCGCCATTTGGGCGCATTGGGTAACATAGTCATCAAACGTACGGCCGCGAGAGAACACGCACCAAAGAAAGACGACACCTTCAGCTCTCGGGTGGGTCAAGCCTTCCTTTTTCCGTGTCCTAACTGTGCTCTTCTTTTCATCTTTATGTGCTACACCTAAACCACCCCAAGCACCTTAACAGTTTATTCATGACTCAACGCCTACAGCCCTCATGCGCACAGTAGGACTAATCAGAGAACAGAGAACGAAAGCTGGTTCTTGAGTAACGGACGAAGACGTGGTATTTCTGTTGATCACCATCACACAACCAGTGGCTTGAAAGGTGATTCAAATTGGAAAATTAAAATTTCGCATCACATTTCTTAGAGCCACCATCAAACATGATGTGTTTCTTTATAAAAACCTCAAGCCCGGTGTTTTGAGCAGACATGGGTGGGTGCCCAATGTTCTCCTCCACAAATTGTGCTGGGCAGCAGTGTAACCCCACTTCTAAGGAGCTAGACACAATTTGTCGCTAGAAAGTGTGCTTCCCAAAATCACTTCTGTAGCTCATGTACTTTTTTTTAAATATGACATTGCTACTATTGTGTGAGACGAATTAGGATATAGCGCAATTTAAATGAATATTTTATCTGTATCCGGCCTTTCTCGTGCTTTCCATCTTTACTGTTGAAATTTGTAGTTAAAATGTACAAAACATTTGGGTTTTCTTTTTATTTTTAGGAACGTTATTCTAGATTCCAAAACTGAAAGTTTTTTACAAATAAATAATAGTGTGTAAAAACATGCCATCTGGCCTACAGAACTTGGTTTAAAAGTGCACTGTAATGGTGTATTCTTTTATTTTATTTATTTTATTTTACATCGGTATCGGTCTACAGTATCGGTCTACAGTATCGGTCTACAGACCAAAAGATGTCTAAATAAAAAGCTCGCCTGGTCTACAGACGTAACACCGTGTAGTTTTATTGTCTGATACACCTGTCCAGCGCTTTGAAGTTTCGCAGTTATTCGCCGAGTAGCAAAATTAACTTGTCTTAACTTACTAACTTACTATTACTACTAGAAGTATTACTACTACTACTACTACTACTACTACTACTACTACTACTACTACTACTGCTACTACTACTACAACTACTACTGCTACTAGTGCATATACAATCACTGATGGAATCCCAATGTAGCCTTCGCAGTGGAGAGATTTTGACAAACGTGTTTGACAGATATTTCCAGGTAAAAGAAAATTGTTTGCTGCAATTTAGCCCTTTTTACTGCACATTGTTTTTGCAAACGCTGACGAAGTCATTCAAGAGCATTAATTTATTTCATCACCTTTACGAAGGCCCAGGATTGCTTAAGTTTAAAATTAGACACTGTGATGGACTCGTTTGGCCTTGTGGGTGTACGACGCTTACGAACGGTACTCGAGAAGGCAAGATAAAAGAATGTATATTAACAGCGCCACCAGAAAAAGAGACGTCAGAAAAACGGTACCATTGCGAAGCACAACCGCAAAAAACACGAGTCCAATAGCCCTAACCAGCGTTCAGTAGATGGGGAAAAAACGTTCTCACAGACGACTCGACGGTCGATGATCAGCGAAGTCGATGGCGGGTCACCGCCAGTCCCGGTCGCGGTCGAGCGCTGGCCGTGTCTCGCAAGCTCTGCCCGAGCGAGACGGAAGAAGATTCACCACGTCCTACGTAGCGGCTGCAGCGGTAATTCCGGCCTGGGCCGTGATTTCGAGCCTCGCCCAGTCGCACGATCACGCCCCGGTCGTCTGAGGGTCCCACACGCGTTGGCGGGCCCCGATTCACACTCCTCGAACTACTCGAACTCAGACGGGATCACATGAACTGCGGGTCCACCTCCGCTCCTCGTCCGCTCGTCAGCTCCGTGTCTCCGCTGCCGCCGGAACTGTGTTCCACCTCCCGCCCTTTTCTTCCTCCTTCATGTCTTCGCGCGCCAGCGTGTGGTCCACTTTTCCCAACAATAATGGCCAATTCTCAAAATCACCCCCCACTTCAAGAGGTTGCTGCGCTAAAACACGCTGCTCAGGCTGTTCGGAGGTTGTCCGTGGGCCTTGATGCGGAGCGTTTAATGTCTTTCCCAACGCGCGCACACACGCGAGCTCGATATTAAAAAGTAACGGGTATAAAAAAACGCACACTCGTGGATGAAGCAAAGTCAAAGATAAACTCCAAACAAAATTCACACATCACTCTGACCCTAGCAAGAAAATGCACTATGGTGCTGTTGGGAAAAAACAAAATCAAGGGCAGTACACGCCACTAGAATATAAACAAACGTTGAGCAGACAGTCTCATGCGGTGACCGGCGCCCGCTGGCGTATGCAAAGAGATGGGAATTTTTTTCTGCCACTGCAGGAGTACCCTGCCGATAGGTGCGGTAAAAGGGCCAGTTAGAAGGAGAGAAGCGTCGCCGGTTCACTACATACGTTCGGTGAAAAGAAGGTTCATAAGGCTGTTCCCATCCCGCATCCTCTCTTTGGAGTGCTGTAGAAGCTTGTCGACGTGTTTGTTCAGACGGAATTCGGGGTTCATACTTTTTAAACATGTTTATGTGGGACACGCTGGTTCCCGTTCCCAAGTCCTTGACGTAGTCGACATCATTTCTTCTTTCCAGCACAGTGAAGGGCCCCTTCCATGTCAGGATGAGCTTGTTCGTGTCGGATGGGAGAAGGAGCAATACTTGGTCTCCAGGGCTGAGCCTTTTCGCCCTTTTGTCATAGTAGCGTTTCTGCACTACCTGGCTTTGCTAAGCTGTTCGTGTGCAATGTGACAGGTGTCTTCCAGGCGTCGTCTCAGATCGACAACGTAACCGTACGATGTCTTGGTGTCCTGATAGATCCCTTCTCCTGTCCATAACTCCTTCAAGACAGCCATAGGGACCCTGACGTAGCGGCAATAGATCAAGTAAAAGGGTGAGAAAACCCAGGCTGGCTTGAGGCACTTCGCGGCAAGCGAATAGTAGCGGCGCCAGGTACCTATCCAGTTTTTAGGGCTCTCCTGGCACATGCGGCGAACCATTTGCTTCAGCGTGCCGTTGAACCGCTCGACAAGCCCGTTTGCAATGGGATGATATGGTGTCGTGGGCAACTGTGCAAACGAGAGCAGCCTGCTCAGCTCCTTCATCAGGCCTGATGTAAATGACTTTCCTCGGTCGCTAACGATTTCTCGTGCGAAACCAACGCGGGAAAACATTTCCATCAACCCTTCGGCCACCTTCTCCGTCTCAATACTCGGTAGCGCAACCGCGTCTGGATAACGTGTTGCAAAGTCTACCATTGTGAGGATGTACCGAGTCCCCTCCTGGGAGGTTTGGCAGAGAGGACCGATAATATCGATCGCTACCCGTTGGAACGGGGTCTCAATGACTGGCATACTTCCAAGAGGTACGCGCCCCACCAGATGTTTCCGTACGGTTCTTTGGCACATATCACATTAGTCTACGTTAGGGCATGTTTTCGCTTTGTGAACGGTTTTGGGGCACTTAAAAATTTCCCCGCATTTCCCCGAGGGGAAGATAGTGAAAGTGCGAATGCAGGAGTTGAATTTGCGCGGTTCGGTAATGTTCGCGAAAGAGAGATCATACACACACACACAACTACAAACAAATAAATATGCATTTATTCACAGACACCTATTTGTGTTGTCGTTGTACTTGATTGCAAGAGCGGATCTCAGCTTTGAATTTTCGTGTCAGTACTCCTTTAAGCGGGTGCATTAGCCCTTCTCACGCCCGATTCCTGGCCAATCCCCCACGTGGGTATGTGCCATGCACATACACCTATTTGTGTTGTCGTTGTACTTGATTGCTAGAGCGGATCTCAGCTTTGAAATTTCTTGTCAGTACTCCTTTAAGCGGGTGCATTAGCCCTTCTCATGCCCGATTCCTGGCCAATCCCCCACGTGGGTATGTGCCATGTCAGCGGCCAGGCAGCGCGCGCCCATCTCCCCCCGTTGCCAAGGAAGACGAGGAGATTCCTGGCCAATCCCCCACGTGGGTATGTGCTATGTCAGCGGCCAGGCAGCGCGCGCCCATCTCCCCCCGTTGCCAAGGAAGACGCGGAGCGCGCGCACCCGCAGCTGTTGCTATGTGGACGGACGGCGGTCACCGGAATTCAGGGTCGCTTATAAAGTGCATTCGCACTTAAAACAGGAAACAGTCTTTTGGCTAGTGGAAGCCCTGGTCTTCGACCAACAGTCGGCTGGCTTGTGCCCTCGCTTGTTACAAAGGAAGCAGTGCGACTTTCCTTCGACATCCTGGAGGTCAAGCATTCTTGGAGGCACTGGTTTCTTGCCAGACTCTTTCTCCTCTCGGCGTCTCCCTTGGTTTGTAAGACGTTGGGCCTCCAGGTAGTTGTCAGTATGTTCGGCTAGCCTGTCTAGCGCTTGACAGCCCCTTTCCTTCAAGAAAATAGCCAGCTTCTCGTGACACTTTCTCAAATCTGCTCCGAGGCTATTTTGTCACGGAGGGCTTCGTAGGTTCTGCTGGTCTTAGCCAGTTGATGCCAGTAATCAAGATACCTTAACAAGCGATCAGCGAATTGGCGGCCTGTCTCAGATTTCTCTAGTTTGGCTCCACGTAACTTGGTGCGGTACCCCTCTTCAGTGTAGCGAAATCGCTGAAGCAGAGTCTGCTTCAGCTTAGCATAATCCATCGCATCATCTGCAGCCATGCGTCCGACGACACTCAAAGCTTCACCAGTGAGGCACCGGTTCAATAAAAACGCCTACTGGTCCTGCGGCGAATTCTGGCTCGTTGCCACGCGTTCGAAACGCTGGATGTAAGCGTCAAATTCATCGGGCTCTTCATTGAACGTAGGGATCAGCTTGTGGAGCCTGTCGTACCCGTGGGCGACGCTTGTAGCTGCACACGTGCCTGACTGCGCTAGCGTTGGGCTGCTGCTATCGTACTTGTAACTGGAGTTCAAGGACCAACCGCTCCGTTTCGAAGCGAGCTGCCGCTTCGCAATTCGCTTCCCGTTCCGCTGCGCGTTCTTCCCTGAGTCTAGCACGCTTTCTGTCAACAAATTCGTTCAAATAAGTACCGGAGATGCCAAATTTCTCCCCTAGGCTCACCAACTTCTCAAGCTCCATTTTTGTACGTCAAACACACGGTAACAAGGCGAGGCTCTTTAAGGTGGATTTAATAGCAAAGTCCTCTCGCGAACGCCAGATTGGGATGGACTCGTCTGGCCTTGTGTGTGTACGACGCGTACGAACGGTGCTCGAGAGGGCAAGAGAAAAAAAAAGCAGATTAACAGCGCCACACGAAAAGGAGACAGCGGAAAAGCGGTACTATTGCGAAGCACAACAGAAAAAAACACGAGTCCAATACCCCTAACCAGCGTTCAATAGAGGGGGAAAAACGTTCTCACAGACGCCTCGACGGTCGATGATCAGCGAAGTCGATGGCGGGTCACCGCCAGTCCCGGTCGTGGTCGAGCGCTGGCCGTCTCTCGCAAGCTCTGCCCGAGCGAGACGGAAGAAGATGCACCACGTCCTACGTAGCGGGTGCAGCGGTGGTTCCGCCCTGGGCCGTAATTCCGAGCCTCCGCCAGTACCACGATCACGCCCCGGTCGTCCGAGGGTCCCATACGCGTTGGCGGGCCCCGATACACACGCCTCGAACTACTCGAACTCGGACGGGATCACAGGAACTGCGGGTCCGCCCCCGGTCCTCGTTCGCTCGTCAGCTCCGAGTCTCCGCTGCCGCCGGAACCGTGTTCGACCTCCAGCCCTTTTTTTCCTCCTTCACGTCTTCACGCGCCAGCGTGTGGTCCACTTTTCCCAACAATGATGGCCAATCCTCACAGACACCTTGGCTTACCGGCGCCAAAACAATTTCTCTGGGGACAGAAGGCCTGGTACAACCAATGCTGGGAGGGATATGTTTAGGAGGGGGTTGTAATTATTCTCGCCTTCAATTACGATAGGGTGTGTACCCAGAGCTAGATTGAACAAAGTTTTCGCTAACCTTGTGCCTCCTTGCAAGTTGAAGGGTTGGGCTTCAGCATTACACATTAAACGTTTTATAAATTCACCAATGAACAATACCATGGCTCTTTATTGCACAAATTAGTGCTTTCTCCAACTTTCGGTGAATCTCGTGCAAACTCGGGAATAGCAAAAACACTTTTGTTTCGAGTTTTAATCAAACTCAAACGAACTGGGGATTTTGTAGAACCGCCAAATACATGGGGGCTGCTCTCTTATTAAACAATTTTAAATCAAATTGTGAGTTATCAGTTGTGATGCTGTGAGAAATTTCCCTTATGGCATATAGGAGCACACAAACATCTTCCGAAACATTTGCAATTTGCGGAATTACCTCAAGGCCACGGTATCACTATTGCAAACTTCTCAAATGTGTTTTGCTTTTGTCAAGGTACGTTGGTAATCACCGGAGCGGAGAGGGTCAGTTAGTACGAAGACGTTCCAAACCACCAATTTTAATTTTTTGCAGCTGAAGTCTTGCTTTGTTGTGGTTTGTCTAGGTTGGCAATTTACACAGCAGTGTCTAAACTTGTCACGGTTCCCCTAGCGTTGATTTATAGCGTATTCATTCGGCTATTCTACTTTATATGAATGCTTCACAAAATACTCAATTCATCACAGCTAATAAATAAAGACGTAAGCACAAATCATTTCTGGTGTAAGCAACCATTGTTCATACAGAGAACGCTCCGCGGTTACACTCTCTTGGCTAATTCCAAGCAATGTGGCTGCTAGGGTCAGCATTGTAAATTTATACGGTTGGTGTAAGATCTTAAAGCAGTCTCAACATGCACTACCTCCATAAATTAAAAGATGAGTATTTTGAATTCAGCCGAGGTATCAAGACCAGATAATTTAATGATGAGGTTGCAGTGCTGCTGTACACACAGGCAGAGTAGAATTGGCGACAAAAGGCCCCTCTGACTTCTAAGTAAAATGTTGAGTTTCACCAATTGCGCAAACGTAAATTTTTCAGAGAGAAGTCATCCAAGAAAGCGAACTCATCCAAGTGGGATAGCGCATAGTTAACACAGCGTGGCATTGTTATTTTACGTGGGGTAAGTTTGTGTACCTTTTACGTAGTAACGTGCGAGTGCTATGCGCTGCCCTTCCTTATTGGTGTTATTTGAGTACCAGAACACTGCGCCAAACTTTAAAAAAAGAGAGTGGGGGATGAAAACAGGTTCCAACGACGCTCACGTAATTATGTCCGTAAGCTGTGATGCTCACCGACGTGTGGCATTATGGGACACTCATGAGGGAGTGACGAACCCATGCCATGACGGCTAAAGTTTCCAAAAGGTTGAAACCGCAGTGTGAGCTACATGTACTTTAATAGCTTATTTCCTACTTTCACAGCCATGTCAGCTGGGAGCATTGGAATTAATAGAAAAAAACATGTCTGACAACCCTTATAGCACACTATTCTCCGTTGAAGATTTTCGCTAGTCTCGCAGCAGTACTGAAGGCAGGCAAGGGTTGCCATACAAAAGGGATGACTGTGCAAGGTCACCCAGCCGCTAGCTAAATTTTTAGATACCGTGTATAATAAGAACGTTATTTTCAAGCATAGAGCAGTATTTCGGGTAAAACCTTCGGGCTGCGTAAATACTGTACTATGTACAGCACTTTATACTCCTTTTTTGCCACCTACGCCGGGGTTGCTGAGGTATTTTGCACATTGCCGCAAATATAGTCCAATCATTATCTCTATTGCACAGCCAAGGCATCTCTTGCCCCTTTCACTTCAACTGCATGCCACCCCACTTCCGATGAATATGGCTCATTGTTCTCACAAAAACAAAGTTTTAGAAGAGAGAGAACTTGCGAAATATTGATGTTGTAGAGCGGCAAGCACTTCTTTGTAGGAATAAGCAGAACTATGGAAAAACGTAGTAGAGTTTTTGCCAGACCGCTATGAATAAAGCCATCAAATTGGATTACTCTATGAATAGTGTAACTTGGGTAATTAGAGACCTTGGTAATTTTATAGGGAGAGGCCTTTGGCCTGCAGTGGGCGTAGATAGGCTAATGATGATGATGATGATGATAATGATGATGGTGGTGGTGGTGGTGGAGGTGGTGGTAATGGTGGTGATGATGATGAATAGCGTAAGCTAAAATATTTCTGCCGAATAAAAATGGGGGGGGGGTGCTCTCATCGGTGTTCTTCGTGTTTCTTGGACGTTAGTGCTCTGCCTGTTAGCGAGTATTTCGTTTATTCATCAGAATGCCTACCGGATTCATGAGCAGAGTGCAACTGGTTGGATAAATAATTTTCGCATTCTTATGTTTTTAAAGGCTACTATGCTGCAGAAATGATGTCACATCAGAAGTCACAGTGGTGTGGGGGTGCATTACAGAAGCTATTTACATTACGGCTGCAACAGTAGTTACGCCTCATCGCTGAGTCGTGTGCTCAGGCCTGTTACTTTAGAACGGTGACAAAGTACACGTCTTCTAGACAAAACAAGAACTGAACAAACCCGTAATATATCTTTGCGTCAATTTATGGGCAAATAATTGAATGCCCAATGATGGAATATTTTAGTAGGAGGTAGAAGAAGCGGTAGCAATAAACGGATAATAATATTGTCCACCTAAAGAATGGTGTGCAACCATCGGGTACCCGCCAGATTTTGTTGCCTAGTAAGTCGGTGCGAACAATTTAAATGCATTGGTGAAACGTAGAAACGATTCAAGACTTGAAGCACATTTCAAAAGAACGAGTAAGCCACCCGTTCACAAACATATTGTGTAATGGAAAATTGGAACGACTCCACCACGTGATCACATAGGGAGAAACACGTGGTGGTGGCTTTTTGCAAAAGAACGACACTCAGCTCTCAGAGATTGGTTCAATTTCTGCTTCGCACCTTAGTTCGCAGGCAACCCACTGATTGTCTGCAGAAAAATTTCTAGAAAACTGGCATTCTAGCCGCAATCTCCTCTTATCACACACTTTTAACCCTTGCCCCACCAAAACGCTTATCATCCTTTTCGTGTGAACTGGGGATATATTCAGTGGTACTGCTTTTTCTTCATTTCATTTACACAAAAAAGACAACAATCCAAAAATACACCCATATATTGCGTGAGCGAGTCTTTTAGTGAGGACATAGTAACTAATCAGTTGGAAACTTGAAATTAGAAATGAACGCGTCGCGAGCTTACATGCCACCGAATTGAGAAAAATCAGATAGCATTTCTTATTTGTTCGGTTAACCGGTAGGTGGTCAACTCAAAGTCAGCGCTGCCAATAAATACCAGTTTTAACAGCCGCTCCTATACAAATCGTAATTTTGTGAGTGAAAAAAAAATACTCACCATAGGAATAAACAAAAGTACAGAACCTAAATACTTAGCAAAAACTATGCAAAAAAGGCATTACTTTGCACAAAAAAGAGCCCTACAGCGAGTTGTTGATGAAGTAGAAATACAAGGCACCAACGCGGGAATAACGACGCATTGCTAGCCCCAGCCTGTCCAAGCGGGATTCTCCCGCGTTTACTTCAGCGCTTCCAAAACCTGCCAAGCAATTCAGAAATATCCCAAACAACATCATTGGCAAGCACTGGCATGCTTTATTTTTCTGTCGGGAAAGATCAACAAGATATTACACGATTTTGTGTAATTTCGGATTAAAAGCGCACGTTTTGATTAACAACCATTTCACACGGTCCATCCAGTCCTTGCACGGGAGTGGCTGTACTTCTTTTTGTATAACGGGCGGTCGCTGTATTTAGGGTCAGCGCGCAACTTTTCAGGCGCAATTAGTTCACGTTAAAAATCTACTGCGCCTCTTCGGGCGGACTAGAGTGTTAACCAGCTGCGGTGTATCGGTTGTTTCTGTTTTTTTTATTGTCAATTTCAATTTAATTTCGGCCAACAAATACATAGATGTATTTTTGTCCACGAGGCATGGCCAAATGAGACTTGTACATCTACCAACGAGGCCTCCGTCACGAGAGCGCAGATCGGAAGTTATTGCTAAACCACGGGCACACGCGCCTAAGTACATTGTAATACCTAGGATACGCTTGAAGTGCGGTCATATTAAAGTTAGCCAACGGCTTTGATTACAAAGTTTATGGAGCTGTAAATAAGTGCGGAGGTACAAAAGCGCACTTCCGACAAGAGCACCTAACACTGCAAAACGTTTCACACAAACGGCTAGCAAAAGCACTATGGTATTCTAATTACGTGCCTATTCATGAGCGAACCCATCCTTTGAATGCCCTTTACTTGGTAGATGTGAGTTGACTGTGCCTGCACAGATTGGGTTTGCTTTTTGTAGCACAAGTAGCTGTGCGGGACATCGCAGAGCCAAGCATGCAAGCAAAAATGTTTATATATACTTCATCGAGCATTTTAAGAGCAGAGCTGTTCCCGTAGACACAAGGTCGTGCGGCGGAGACAGAAACCCCAGAGCCGACGTGAGCGTGTGCGTCACAGCTACAGACCGCTGTCCAAGCCGCCAGGCGTCTGGCACGGCTTTCAACTAGTGGGTTTAGCAAAAGTGGTACGATATTCCAATTACGTAGTATGCATCTCCACTCCGTGGATGATGGCTAGGGTTTGGAATGCGGGGACTCGAAATAACATCCAAGTTGCGCCCCGAGCGACATCCGATTTGCGCACTGACCGTCCTACGATGTCAGCCGTGAGTCGCACTTGATTATTCCCTAAATGAAATTGCAACCCACGGCTAAAATAAATTTCGCTTGATGGTGGTGTGCGCACGTATGAAGGCAAAAGGCCCGAAGCTACTCCGCACCGTTACAGGCCAGAGAGTAAGCCGTTTGACTCTCGCCTACTAACTCACGGTCGTAGCCGAATGAGTAAGACGACTCACACTAACTCTGTCTGGTCTACCAGACACAGGCTCGAATCCTGCCTGTGTCTGTGCCTGTGTGATTTTTTGCCATTGTAAATTTTATGCTCACGGACGCGGACGGACACTGTTCGGTCCTAAGGTACTACTTTCCTGAGGTCCCTAGAGAAGGCAAGCGTAGCGGGGGGCGGCAAAAAGTTAGGTGTTCAGATGAGATCAAGAAGTTTGCCGGGATAAATTGGTCGCAATTAGCGCAGGACCGGGGTAATTGGAGAATAATGGGAATGGCCTTTGCCCTGAGTAGCCGAACTCAGGCTAATGATTAAGGTACTTCGCACCTAATACCAAGCACACGTTCACGCGTGCCCCGCAGCGACCACCCGGCGTGGCTCAGGCTTCCGCGTGGCCTTCAGACACATGAGGAGCTCCGCCATTCGTTGTCGTCGTCCTGTACGTACCGGCGCGCCACGGGTCCGCCGCACCCAAGATGATGAAGACGAATCTGTCAAGCCATCCCTTCACAATGCATACGTAGAGACGGCCATAGGGCCAGCAGACAAACCAGTAGAGGTGTACCGAGTCGAGGACGCGCTACACGAGGGTTTGCCCTACGTGGCTGTGCGTCGGCAGACGACGGCAAAAGGGATTACGACGATTGCTGCTGAATAAGTGACTGTACATACTTTTGTATAAACTGCTTTAGAGCACCGCTGAAAACGGCTTCGCACTGCTGCGGTACGGGAGCTCTCTCTTTCCTAGAACTAGCTATCAGTGTGGGAAAATACTAAGTCGAACCCTAGCTCTACTGTTTTTCCAGCGTTGCACAACTAGTGCGAGCTGCGACAAATATTTTTAAGGACAGCAAAAGAAGAAGCGTTCTTTCCCTACACGCAACCGCCAGAACGGAAGAAAAAGTTGTCGCACCATACGTTGCTCGAATTTCTATTCTCGAAGACTTTCGAAGAAATGTTCTCGAAATCACAACATTTCTTCGTATTTCCAAGAAGATAAACGCTTTCTTTTTCAACCTACTGTTTACGAATATTATGTTAAACCTCAGATATGCAGGTTTACTTACACTTGCACGTGAGCTTGGGAACGTAGCTCCTAGTCTTTTTTTTTTTAATTTTAATGGGTTGTCTTTCTGTGTTGCGTAACCCTTTATTAGTCCTTGTGGACGTTTCAGCGCGTTCTAATTCTGGCTTTTCGATATAAGCACGTATATGGAGACAGTCACCTAATAGAGAAACACTCGCTCCAAGTTTCATGGGATACGTCATTTTTAAGCAGACGGGACGCTTTTTTCTCGAAATACAAAAAAAAAAGCTGAATACACCCGAAGTTATTTTTCGATGCACCTTGTCTCAAACAAAACCGAAGGTAAATTCAGTAACATTCGTACAATTATGTGTTCTATCCAAAAATAGTGTATGTAATGCCCACCGCGGCCTTGTATGATGCCTGTGCCTTTACGTTTCCGTAATTATGTCAGCAATTTCACGACATTTCGAAACACTAAAAAACTAGGCATTTTCAGGGCGTACTTGAAATTTATCTAGCTAGTGCTGGAATTTCAGCAACGAGAATAAAGAAGGGACACGCTTCCGTTCCCGTTAAATTGAAGGTGTTTGTGGCTGCTCTCTTCAGACCATTCGACAATGTCGCATTGTAATAATAAAATATAGCTAAATCATCATGCCAGATGGCGCAAGTAAAGATGGTTGTGGTTCGTTTCCCCGGAGTCCGGTGTCGATCAGGAACCCAATCGCCCGGGCTCCGGTTGATTTATCAAGAGGCTGGCAGGGCGATGGTGTTTAAGTTCTTGGAGACGGCGGTCTAATTGGCGAACTTGAGGCGTTGGGGTTGATTAAGTGAAACTGAGGGTTTATATACAGCTATTTACGGTAGGATAAGTGGGCACATGAGTAATAAAAGAAAGACTTCAAACTTCAGCTAGACGCTAGCTCCGAGTGAGCACAAAGCAACGAGCTTAGCCTACATTTTATCAATGCACGGGAGACTCTGTATACGAAGAAAGCGTGAGAGCCCATAGTCTCAACACGCAGCGTGATTCTCGTGTATGCTTTCAAGGAAATGTTTACCATACGGCTGTCGTGCCGGCACAACAGACCTTCGCAGAGAGCCATTTGGTAAGGAGCTTGCGAGAAACATCCTTTTTGTTTTGCTATACGTCAAAGGCCTTTGGTAATCCCCCGATTTAGGGTATTACTCACTCCGGGAAGCGGATCCGAATAACGGCTTTTCGTAAGAGTCATGTAGCTCGACGAAGTTCTTCAACTGTCATCACAAGGCCGATCCCAATTGCGCGTTCCATTGCTATATCAGATCAGTTTATCGTAAACGCCAATTTTACCTTTTTAAAGAGAAAGGTGAATTCGCTCTGGATGATTCAAATCACCTTCGTTGCTTTTTCAACCGGTCGTTAACGTGATGGCAATATCTTGTGCCTAGACACTGCTTCGATGCTCTTTGCAAAAATAAACACGGCACAGGTTTCGTTACAGCGACTCATCAGAATGAGAAATTTATGGATCCAGTTAAGCACATCTTGTCTTTACACAGCGGGTTTGCGCCGCTCGTTCTCGGACTGCCAGTGGTCGCAATGTTCTCGGCTGACGTCGCCTACAGCTCCCACGACCGTCACCTTGAAAGCAAGAAGCCTCTTTAGCGGTGATTCTGCTCCATAATTAGTATAGCTAACTGCAGAAGATGAGCGCACTTTAAGATGGGCTCTAAAGTTGATGAAAGTGCTCCATAATAATCTCACACGTGCCGACAACTTTTCTCAGTTGAAACTTACGTATAGTAAATTGCTCGTAAATATTCAAATTTAAAAAACTAATTTTTGAAACTTGCGCCCTTGTCACCAGCGCCAGCTACCTCTGTAAAACGATGTACGGCAGCTCGCAACATAGAGCCGGCACCTCTTCGATGCTACACAGAAGACAAACAAATGAACGGTGCGCATATGTCGCTATATCAACGCCATTTTTTTCTGCGTACTGAACAATCATTTTAGACAAGGATTGCACTATTCCCCGCAGGGTTGCGAATTTTATATACCATATTTTGGCGAGTCTATATCCACCTGAATGTAGAACCCTGCCCTACACTCGGGAAAAAAATGATAGAAAAATGGTGCATGCGAATCAAAGCACCCCCTTTTCTAAGCAACCATCGCAAGGTGAATTTCAGAAGCGTGGAAGCGGCCTCTATTTGACGTTGTGGGCAGATATTTTACGAAGTTTTCCTTTGCATACCACTTCAAGGGAAGAAAAGGCTGCCTGCTGGGGGATAGTGAGAGCGGCCGCCCAAGCAACATAACGGACTCGAATGGTCCTGAGAGACACTGGGTATCAGACGTAAGCTGAGGGTTCACTGTGTGTACCTATTTTCTCTTTTAATATATTTCAGATAAAACATCATTTCTCCCTCATGTATCGTCGAGACCTGGCGTGGAAAAAGAGAAAGTGGGTAATTAAGGTTTTTTAAATCGATGCAGCCACCTCACTTTGGGTATCGCGATCATGGAAAAAAGAGGGCGACTAGAATCGAGTAACTACGGTATTACCCGATGCTTCCTAATTCAGCTGCACTGTATTGTTCTGGTTCACACCGGCAGTCCCTTTTTGAAGCGTTTTCGCGGCAATGAGCAGGCTGTGTGCAAATAAAGTGAATTGTGGTAGATTTCAAACTCACAGAGGGTATGCCGTTCAAACACTGCAAATGCCGAGTGTTTTCCAAAACTCGGCCACACCTTCTTCAGCAACTCAGCACCTCTTGCCAAAACTCGGCAACACCATCCATTCCCACAATCTCATGGCCACTACTAGGCCATACCATCACACCTTTCTCCTGTTTTTTAATGCGTATATACGACAGAATTTTAGCTGTCTTTAAAAGTTGTGCCCGTGAATTCCAATCTGGCGTTTTTATAAAGAGAACTGGAGTCGTCCCCGTTGTGAACACACGTTCGCTTATAATATGCCTAAGGATTTTTTGCCGTAAACTTCGTTGACAAAGCCAAGCAGAAAAGGATGCGGTGCTCTTATTCAAGACGAGCGCTGGAAAAATGTAACATTCCTTTTGTGTTTTAGTGCATTACTTCATTGGTTAATTTTTTTCTTCATAGCCTTTGTTTTTTATTCACTTCGTTTTTTGGAGCCCCTCCGCACTGAGTCTGTATTTATTGAGGTGTAGTAGTCTATAGAAAGTGAATAACATCAGCCAGGTTTTAATATCCGCACAAAATAGGAGGGGCCGCCCAGAATGGTGCCACTCGCCAAATGTTCGGTTGTAGAGCAAAATACACAGCTTTAAACTGCGCTGAGAGCGCGTCCTGTTGTTTTGTAAAAGGCTAACAGGGTAAAGTCGATCGATTTCTTTTTTAGTGTACTAAGGCATTATGCTGCCGTTGGTCAATAACCCGCCGGGGTGTTTGTCACGATTTGGCGCCTCACCAAATGCGGAGGAGACGGCTGAGTTTCAAACAGGGCGTGGTTGGAGAGAGGTGGGTTGTAAGAACAAGAATTTTGATCCTACTTCTGGTGCAAAACATGTATACGCCAAACATATATACGTCTTTCATCATCACAATGGTAATAATAGAAAATCAGCTTCTTTCTGCACTTTTCTTTTTTTGCGTACACGCGCAAAAATTACCACTTCTAACAGGCTGTCGCCTATAGAAAGCGAGAAAAGGGTTTCCGGAAAATTGCTGGTTTAAAATTGATTTATTGATTTTGTGGATTAACATGCCGAAGCTATACGTGGGCTACAAGGCGCGCCGTTGGGGACAGTGGGGGTCCATTTTCACCCCCAGGGGTATTTACCGTCCTCCGGAACTGGACACACAAGCCTTTTTGCATTTTTCCTTCATTAAAAAGCAGTCACGGGATTGAACGCGCATCCTGGGGATCAGCAGCCCAGAGCCTTATCCACTGCGCCACCACGGCGCATGGAAGTTTAAAATTAATCCTAATTATAAGAGGGAAGGCCATAATATAGTGAATTCCAATTAAGATGAGGTCCGTTAAGGCAAATCCACGCTGATTGCGAACAACGAGGGAACAGTTGTTTGGTTTTCCTCAGACAAAACAAAAAAAAATAATTCGATTAAGACGAACAACTTTGGGGGTGACCACCACTTCTGGCGGTACTGGGAAGCAAACATGGCAGTATTGTCGGGGAACGGCGGGGCACTTAAGCGTCCAGAGGGGAAAAAAAAGTAAAAGAAAATAAGAACGCCAAGAGAATTCGTGCCACGAAAAAATGATAAAGCGGGAAAAAAGAAACGCGGATAAACCCATCATTGCTCCAACCCTTTAAACTGCGGAGCCACCGGCAAAGCAAAGAGAAAAAAAGAGCCAGTGCTAGTTTTGTGCCCGTTCTGTAGAGGAGGAGAGAGACGGAAATCTAGGAGGATAAAAAATTCCCTCGCACTTCCCCGAGGGGGAGAGTGTGTAAGTGCGAATGCACGGTTCTTGATTGCGCGATTACGGTGGATATCCTGATCTTAATGAGTAGTCGAGAGATCCCACACACGCACACAACTACAAAGAAAGATATTTCACTCGTTATTGCTGGTACCGTTGCCCGGTCCGCCATCATCGTTATCGAGATGCAGGACCAGCGACCGCTCTCGACGACGGCGCGCGCTCGACTAATACCCTCCTTTAAGCGGGTGCATTAGCCCTTCTCACGCCCGATTCCTGGCCAATCCCCCACGTGGGTATGTGCCATGCACAGACACCTATTTGTGTTGTCGTTGTACTTGATTGCTAGAGCGGATCTCAGCTTTGAAATTTCGTGTCAGTACTCCTTTAAGCGGGTGCATTAGCCCTCCTCACGCCCGATTCCTGGCCAATCCCCGACGTGGGTATGTGCCATGTCAGCGGCCAGGCAGCGCGCGCCCATCTCCCCCCGTTGCCAAGGAAGACGAGGAGCGCGCGCACCCGCAGCTGTTGCTATGCGGACGGCGGCGGAATGCGGACGGCGGCGGACGCTTCAGGCTCGCTTAAGAAGTGCATTCGCACTTAAAAAAGTAAAAATAAAGCGACGACTGAGGCTTCCTCTTTGCGAACGGAGCGGCAATCCTGACCAAGGCCATTTCCCAGCCAGAGCATCTGAGTTTACGTCGATTCACGTCGTCAGTCCCACCGCGTCACCGCCGAGAAAGCGAGGAGTTCCCTCACAGTCTCTGACGCGTCCTAACTTCTGGTAGCGGGTTTACGTTCTGCGTCGCGGCATGAAGTGGATATAGCCAGGCAAGAGCCCATGAAGACAGTGTTATATCAGGTTGTGCAGTCTAATGACGCAAAAAGGACTTTTTCCTCCAATGTAAGTATACGTCATTCACCGTGTTGAGGCAACATATCTTCATGCACGGGGGTGTGTTGCCGATTAGTCTTTTGGAGGGCTTATGATAAGCCGAACTTCGGAAAACACGTACAAAACCAACATGGTTCCTTTGAATTTATCTTAACTGGAGTTAACTACATTTTCTTTGAAATATTGCCTGTTAACACGTTTCAATGAGACAAATCTATGCCATTTGTGGACTCAAAATTTTGTGGACCCTGGACACTAATTACGGAATGCTTCTCCTTGAAAGATAGTCCCTTCATAAGAAACAAGGCTTCTACGAGCGTAAGATTTTGCGCCTGGTTACCTACGTTGAGATGAACTTGCTGTGTCCGCTTTTTTCATGTCGTGGCCCGAGTCGCACCAGTCTGGCAAATGCTCAGAGTCGCAACATTGGAACGTAAATATGCATTCAGATGTAACATTTTCCCCAAATCATGAGGTACCGCTTATCGGCGTGTGAGTTTCACAACCTGGTAGCCAAGACGCACTTTAGAATAGCTTGTTTCTTAGTCTCGCTGTAAGAGCCGAAAATGGGAATAGCAGCATAGTAGAAGGCTCAGGAAAGGGGTGACAGGCCATGACAGTCACTTCTTGTATGACTCTCAGCGAGATTATTATGCGTGCTTGTGAGTATTCCTCCTCTCCTAGCATCGCAAAACCGGCGGGAAGTATAGCGTAAACAAATTCTCAATACTAATATATATGTTTGTTTTATTTTCATTTAAATCTGAACAGAAAAATTCAATATATGCCCATCACTGTAAAATGTTCTGGAAGGCAATAACTGAAAGTTTAAAACTCGCTTGTGCGAGCTTTGCTTGGCTAGCTTACGTCCGGGTGTCACTAAATATTCGTTCACGCATTCCCCACACTGGATGCGCTACCACTGCGTTCTCTCTGATTTGTCTATTTTAATTTCAAATTACGCATTCTCAGCCATCCCGCAAAAATACCCCGCTGGTACGCTAATGTGTTTTTATTGCACGTTCGTAAGTTAGAGCCAGTTTTCCAATATTGGATTCCCTGATACTCAGCGCTGGGTTTTGTAGCGCTCAAAAATCTCGCAAGTGCCCTTGTATGTCACACGTTAGAGAATAAAAGAAGCGTTTGTACTGCGTGCGTAATCCATATGTTTTTGAATTCGTATAGATTATTAGAGTAAATGTGGAGCCAGATCCGGTATGAGTGGTAGTCCAACGAAGCCAATATTCCGAAGGAAGAAAACGTTAATTTTGTCTCGAGCTGGCCAAAAAAACCTGCCAACGGGGAGCCGAAACAAGAGGCAAGTGGCTAGTGGCTGCCACCGATAAAAGACTGGAGAGAAACGAGACGCGTGCTGTAAGTTGAGGACCGTGCTTGCTCAGCGGGGCCACAGCGCCAGTCGGACGATCGCCTGCCTCTCTCAAATAACACTTATACCATTTCTTCAGGCCGAAGCTCGACTATGGACACTCTGGATGAGCTTGCACATCAGCGCCACTCCTCCAGCCAGCCCAACCTAATTTTGTTGTTGAGGCAGCGGTGTTCGTAATCTACATGGGCCGTTCTCTACCCACCATGTAAGTAGAGCGCCATTGCTGTACCATCAAGTGACCGACAACCATCCGCTCATTCGACTCCACAGTCAGACGTCCGGAAACGCAGACGCACAGTCCGTGGGCGCTACATTACTAGCGGCAATGAACCAGCACCAGCTTGTAGAGGCATTTGTGGACGCTGGGGCGCAAGACGTTGTTTTAAGTACTGCGATCGAATGTTCCTGTGATTCAGAAGCGAACTAAAACTGCGCTTATAAAACTCTCCGTACCTGGCCTTCTATGCTGGCGGAGCTTACCGCCATCCGGGACTGACTGCAAGTGCTACTAACGCACTTCAAGGCCCTGAAAGTATTACTGAACACATTTACACTGTCTCAAAGGCAGCCGTACGTGATTTTCGCCGTGCAGCCTCCAGCTCGTCTGTCTCAAGAGATATACAAAAACTTGTGATCACCTACCCCTGCCCTCTTCGACTGTAGTGGATCCAGCGTAATACTATCTATTCGTTTATTTTTTTGTTTATCTATTTGTTTACTTTATTTGTATTTTATCTATCACCACTCATATTGCGGCGGATAGTTCCTGTACCCTTACGTCGCTTCCACAACCACTGCCCTTGCTGACAACTGACCCAAATGAACCATTTCTCTAACAAAAGGAGGATCTGCGTCACACCACATGAGCTCTCATCCCACCGTGTGGAAAAGACCTTCCCGATGGGCTCGCTCGCAGGGAGAAAGTCCTGCTGCGTAGACTTCGAGTTTGGGTGGCGTGGTCACCACAATACCCTGCCCCGTTTACCGGCTTCTGTACGGCTCCTGCGGAAGACGCCGAAACCCCTACCTACTATGGAGGTGTCCTTCCCTGAGTACAGCGAGATCCCGACACCTTCGCCGCAGAGGCCTGCTTCCTGGGAGACCATCTGAACTCCAACGATGGCTGTGTGGGCCAGATTACCACTGTATTCCGGACTTCCTGCGGTAAACGGTTTCCAACTTGTACCTTTAGGACTTTATGCCGATGGGCATACTATCGCAATAAAAAAAACTCATACTTTTGATCGATAACATCAGCAAAGCAGACGAAGCCAGTGAAGACCGTTGGCGAAGTGGGCGTAGTGAAAGATGCCGAAAGAAATATTATGACCTAGGCGGTGCATGGCTTAGAAGCCGAGGAACACAAACGGGCCCCAGCCTTTAGGAGCCTACGAAAGGTGTGCAATATATCGATTATGGGAATCATTGCGCCGAAGCTACACCTGGATTACGGGGCGCGCCGTAGTATAGGGATCCGGATTAATTTTGACCAATCTAGCCCCGCAAACTTCTTGATCTCATCTGCTCATCTAACTTTCTGCCGCCCCCTGCAACGCTTGCCTTCTCTAGGGATCCACTATGTTACCCTTAATGACCAGCGGTTATCTTTTCTTCGCATTACATGCCCTGCCCTCGTCCATTTCTTCTTCTTTATTTCTACTATATGTCTTTAACACAGTTGCCCCTGGACCCCACTCTGCTCTCTTCTTGTCCCTAATGTTTACACCTATCATTTTCCGCTCCATTGCCCGCTGAGTCGTTCTGAATTTAAGTTGAACCCTCTTAGTGAGCCTCCAAGTTTGTGCCCCGTAGGTGAGTACCGGTATTATGCAGCTGTCGTACACTTTCTTCTTCAGCGACAATGGTAGGCTGCAATTCGTTATCTGAGAATGCCTGCCATATGCACCCCACCCCATTCTGATCCTTCTAATTATCTCTGCCTCGTGGTTGGGATCTGGGGTCACAACTTGACCTAAGTAGATATATTCGCTTACCACTTCCACTGCCTCGCCAACCTATCTCAAACCGCTGTGCTGTTCCCGAGGTTATTGATCATTACTTAGTTTCTACATATTAATTTCCAGGCCCACGGTTCTACTCTGTTCGCCCAGTATGGAAAGGATGCTTTGCAATTCGTCCCCCGAGTTACTTAGCAAGGCAACGTCATCAGCAAATCTGAAGTTACTCAGGTATTCTCCATGAACCCTTAGTCCCACCTGTTCCCAATCCAGTGTTCTGAATAGTTATTGTAAACATGCTGTGAATAGCATTGGGGAGATTGTGTCTTCTTGTCGGGCGCCCTTCCCTGCAGGTATTTTATTGCTGTCTTTATGGAGGACGATGGTAGCTGTGGACCCATTGTAGATATCCTCTAGTATTCTTAGATTATGCTTAATTACATCCTGGTTCCGCATATAAACGTATCAATCTAAAATGTGGCGACGGTGAAAAAGCAAAACATTCAGAATTCACTGCGACGCTTCCTTTGTAAGCGATGATTTTAGGGAGTTTCCTATATCTGTGGATTTTACCACTTTTCTTTTCCTTTTACAACTTTAACCGACGGTTGTCACAAAAAAAATTCTGCCGTTATTCCCATTGGGCACAGTTAAAGAGGAAGTGAAAATTACTAAGCGCGTGCTGAGATAAGTAAAGTGGAGATGAGCTGAAAGCAATCGCTTTTCTTTCGTGCAGCTGCCGGCCTGTTGCTTTGGTGAGAGACGCTCTTCCAGCGTGGCCCCTCTTCCCGTCTCCGAAGCGCCTGTCGCTCGGTGTCCCTGTGGGGAATAAAGTGTTAATCCTGAGCAGCGGTGAGTAGGTGCACGGGAGGCAGGCATGAGAATGGTGGGACGGAATGCCGATACCGGTGGCCATTGAAAGAAGTTACAGGCCGTTGCTAAAACAAGGTGTTAAAACAGTGAAGATCACCACTCAAAGCACCGTTGGAGCGATGTGCGAGTATCGTTTGGGTCCAGTAACGCGGGGCCAGGGGAGCGTAACGGATGAGTCATAGAGTTAGCCAGGCAGAAGGTTGAGATCGCAGCGCACTCCTGAAAGGTCACAAATCGTTGGATAACGTGTCAGGCCCGCGCTTTCCACCCCGACATGTGCGTTCCTTTTTTTTTTGTATTTGATTTCTAGTGCCCTGATGACGCAGCCAACAACAAATTGTAGACTGTGTTTTTTGACTTCGCTAGCGCTAGCACTGCCTTTTACAGTTACGGGCGCACCGGAGGCGGCCACAGGTATTACTACGGCTACTCGGCAAATGATTAACAATATCCTAATCTTACCAACAGAATAAAAAAAATCAAGAGCATATTAACTGCACAGTAACTCTCTGGCCAAGAGGTAGTTAGAAAAAACAAGAAAGAGATGCAATAGGATGCATTTTTTTAATTTATCAATTATTCATTGCCCGTTAGCAGACTGAACGCCACCACAGGGGAAAATCTAAAACAGAAGCAAGTAGCTTCACAACATTTTTCGATTTCCTTTCTGGGTAATTTTTATTAGGCATGAGTTGAAAGTAGTAAAATCAGCCCAACTATGATCATGAGGCCTTCCTTGATACACAGTTCGTAGTTTTTCGCATGGTCCACTAGGTTTTGACAAATTTGTTGTTGCCCGCTTTAGGCAGAACCACACATTCTTGTGTTCACTCATGCTTTTCGCTTTTATCTACAAACCTGAATAAATAAAGGCCGGAGCCATTGACCACGTAGTGAATTACGGGTGTCACTGGGACAGCAGAAGGAAAATGACGTCAGGTAGGTGAAACGTTCTCTGAGCGAACAAAAGAAAATGTTGGAATGCTTCCGCACTCAAAAGGCCACGACACATGCAAACAAATAAATAGCGTTCGAAACGAGCGTGCATTGTGAACAAATAAAAAAAAGTGGGCTAAACAAATTCCGGAAGAAACTTCAATGGCCAGGCAGTGCGCACCGTATTACCGCAAGCAATTCGGTGTTTTGCGCACGGCAGGGAAAATAATGGTAGAGTCCACTTTCCGGACTACCGAGCAGCTGCCGCCAGCAGAGAAAAGGAAGACAATGGCGGATGATTATATTTCTTTCGCTTGGCTAGCTTAAACTCTCGAGCAATCCTCGTTAACTTGACTTACCTTAAGCACATTACTTGGAACTACTGCAAGAGCTATAACGACAAGTAAAGCGTTCTTGTAGCATCCCGGAGAAGCCTTTTGTGTTCTTTGCTAACTATTCCCCTGCAAAGACGTTGTTAGTGCAGTCGGGTCTTGCGACATATCCTTCTGAAACCCCTTTTGTTGCCACGTGTTGGAGACGCTCTTGAGAGGACTTTCTGCAAGTACAGTCGGCAAAAGGCTTGTCTATAACGCCCCAACGGTCTGCTCGGGTCTGCGCGGGAGACACGTAGTGATAACGCCTGGTTTGAGGTAGGTAGATAGTGAGCGTGCGCGGCCCGTATCAGCGCGACGGCTGCATCCCTCCTCTCTGTGCCCGTCGCCTTCGCTTCCACGCCTTCTTTAACCGTAATAAGTGCTGCATGCCGGGCTGCCGGGCCGGGAAACAAAAGCGGACCTTACCCACCTTAGCGCGCGCTGTGCGAGTTTTAGATGCAACGCATCTCTTTAACTCGCCTTGTCCCGCGTCGTTGTCGCGGGCGTAGTCCGCATCCCTCCCCCATTCTCCTCCCCGCGGCAGCTGCGCACTCAGCCGCTCTCACCGCAGCGGCATCTGTGCGTCAGCGCGGTCACCACGCAGCTTGCGCTCTGTCTGCGCTCGCTGCCGTCGCCGTGCCAGCTGTGCGTTAGCGCGCAGCTTGCGCTCGGTTAAACATTTACACCATCTTCCCGCGAGGGGAACCATGTTGTAGATGCGACGCATCGGGGGTGAACATGCTGCGTAAATAGTATACACAACAACAGCAATCCACACGCTGACATCGCTAACATAACAGAAACGCCATGGCATCCCCGGATGCGTTGCATCTACCCCACGGTTCTCCTCGCGGGAAGATGGTGTAAATTTTTTCGTCTGCATTAGCTTGGGCGCACAGCTCTTCATTGCGTTATCCTTCTGCCAATAGCTGCATAAGTACCCGCGTGCACCAACGATCAGGTTCTAGTAGAGTTCCTGTAAATAGCTCCCGCAGGGAGCTAAGAGTTGCGCGACCCTTTTCCACGCGCCGCCGTGATTGCGACACTCCTGTTATCCATGCCGCGCAGAGAAGCCCCCACTACGGCTGCTCCGCAGCCGCCGACGCGGGCGGCACCGCGCCCCGCCCAGGAACAGCAGCAGCAGAAGCGTGAGCGACATCGCAGGAATCCAGCGTTGCCGCCGTAAGGCGCCGCCGACCGAAGCGCCCCCACCGCGCGTCGGCCGCCTTCGGAAGCGTAGCGGCGAGGTTCCTTCACTCGCGACGGGCGGCTTTCCCGCAGCAATCCGGATAACAAAGATGGCGGTCGGTCGCGCAACTCTTAGCTCCCTGCGGGAGCTATATACAGGAACTCTAGGTTCTAGGCTCGGCTTTGCACGTCACTGCTGACGGGCCGACGTCGCAATACTTAACGCACTGTGCAAGCAATCACGGAACGATATCTAGTCACTCTGAAACACCGGCAGCGATGCGTTTTCGGCGATTGTTGTCCGTTGTCTTGCATACAGAAAAACAAAACTGTCTAAATTGCGTATGGCGCCGCAAAAATTAAGCGTTGCAGGTAGTCAAACGCAGCCAAGCTGAACTACTATTTGCTAATCTCCAGTATTGTTTCCCGGCCCGGCAGTGCAGGCAGCGGTTTTCGCAGCGAAATAAGGTACGGAGGGCAAGGCGAAGGTAGAGCCCTTCAATGCATTTTTGGTCATGAAACTTCGCCGTCACGCCATTGGAGAGCTTTGTTCGCTGCCACGCCGCGGCGCTGGTGTTGATCGGGGAGCAGCCGCGGGCGTGGTCAGAGCGCGTTTGTCAGGGAACGGACCACGGAGTAAGATAAAATAGATGCTCGCCGCCTTATCAGCAATGTGCTTTCGCTTTACGTGTCGTGGGCCGCTCAAATGGAATTATCATCCTGTGAGTGGCGAAAAATATTGGTGCGAACGGTCATGCTGCTACTGCGTTTCTGCCTGCCGGTCTTGCTGCATAGCAGCGGAGGCCGCCCGATGCCCGCCGATCTGCGGTTGCGCCCCTCGCGGTAGCCTTTCTCCCCGTACAAAACTTGGCCGGGAGTTTCGTGACCAGAGAAGCATTGAACGACTCTGGCGAAGGGCACAGCGGCAAGAAAAACAGCCATCGCGCTGATGCGGGCCGCTCATGCTCACTCTCTACCGGTATCAAATCAGGCGTTATCACTAGATGTCTCCTCCGCAGTCCCAGAGCACGCCACTCGCGCGTCATAGACAAGCCTTTTGCCGACTGTACCTTCACTGACGAATTGATTGCCGCTAGATAAGTCGACGCACAGGATTCATGGTTCTCTCTCTCTGGCGAGATTTATACTGTGGACGTACTACGTCTGGATTTTTTCGCTTCTACTCATCTCCTTGTCGCTTTGTACGTTTGAGTGGCTCTCCTCCTGGTTTTTTTTGGTCTTTGGGGGTTCTACGACAATTTTTCTTCGTTCTGCAGATCGCTAGACTCGTTTCATTCTGTTTTTACGTGGCCAAACTGAAACTCTTCCGCCAGGAATTGTCAAGTACAGCAGCACTTTTATCTTGTACTTGTCGAAGCGGACGAGGCGCAGGGGGAAGCTCCAGAATTCAATGCATCGCGTACTCCCTTCGCTATGCTCTGAAGCCGTCTGCCACAGCCTTGGTGGCTTGGTAGCCCTCCTTATTGAGCTTTCTTTCTCACGCACACGCTGATGCTATAAATATTTAGCGTGTTTGTGTTTATGGGGCGCGGTTGAGACACTTTTCGACACCAATAGAAGTTTACTTTTCGCCTTCCCATTGTTATCCTTTTGGCTCTTGGAGCCATTTAATGCTGACCCAGAACGCAAAGAGATAAACTGGGTACACGGTTTGTTGCAATACAGAATTGCGACTTACAAAGGTTTATTTGCTTTAATACGTAAACCCTCGATTTTTATTTCACAGGAACAGCGGAAATAAAATTGTGAAATTCGCTAAAGACCATTATGAAATTATGCCGCGACGATAGAAATTGTAATTATATCGTCGAGGTAAATATGTATAACTCTAATTATGTATTTATGCCTCGACTACGTAAACGGCTGAGCATCTTGGCGACCGCAGACACTCTCTCGTGTACAGTCAAATTGATGCGGGTACGCCACCGTCTGTTCGTCTGGGCCGGGTAAGGGTAATATCGCAAGGAAAATGTCACTACCACAAGACAGGTACGACATTTTCTTTTGGTACCGACCCATCCGCATTCACGTTTACGGTAGCGATCACTGAGGTGTTCTGCTTGCAAATAAACCTTAATGTATTGGCAGTCCGAGGAAACCTAAGTAGTTTATAAACCTGAATAGGAAATAATTACATCTCATTGAAGGCCTGAAATGCTTTACTTGCACTCAGCCTTCCTTAGTGCTTGCTGCTTGAGACTTCTTGCTTAGGGGACCGCTCCCTCCTTACGTTTTCGACAGGTATAATCTCTCTCCTACATGTAGCGCCACATGTCGTTCCTGCCGCTACGTATTGATATAGTTTTCAACGATGGTGGATTTATACTGCTGGTTGGTATTCACTCGCTTGGCGTCGTTCATGAGCTTTCTTGCTTCACCTGCGATATAAGGAATGCTTCCCGCTTCGATACACATCAAACATAGTGCAGGGGGAATCTCGCTGTTAAAGAGGCGTATCCAAGGCCGGATTTCTTTATGAAAGGGACAATAACGTTTCCGAAAGCAAATTATGACGACCCTGGACCCCTACTTCTGACGTAGTGACTCTTCAAGCATTGGTGTTCTTCGTTGTGGGTTTCTTATCGACGTTAAAATGAGTAAAAGCACGTCCTGCTGTGGGGCAATTCTTGCACTGATTCAGCCGCGAATGTGCTCACACTTCCGAGAGTATTTCACACAAAATGGCTTATGAAACGATTGGTTCATGCTTGAGGCACCGACGCTCGAGGTTCAGGTTTCTCTCTCGGAAGCCGCACGTCTTCTTCGTTCGTGCAATGCCTTCCTTTGGTTTAGCGATTTTCTGACTTCTACACCCCTGTTCCGTATGGCGTTTTGCAGCGGCTCGTTTAATTTCTTGGCATTCCTGACTTACTTCCTCTCTCTTTTTTTTTTGTTCATATTTCTAAAGGGGTACTGACACAAAATTTTGAAGGCGAGATAACTTCGGAGATAGACTGGTGTGAACACACATACATTATCTGCAAAATATCAGCGGCGAATACAGCGTAGAGCATATTTAAAATCTATTTTAAAGTGTGCAAAACGCAACCGATCAGCCAGCAAAGGACCACGCGCCATCGACATCCCGCGGATATTTTGTAAATAAACAAAATCCAAACACGTCGCGAGTTTGACTTTGCCGCTTAGGCACTGCCAGCGTTTTTCGCCGGCTGGCCCGGCTCGCCGCTCCAATCGGAGGGCTGGAGGGCGGAGCTTGTGCTCTCGAGAACGAACGACTCGATCGTTGACGGCGGAGGCAGCGGAGGCGCCTTGATTTCGACAGCTCATCGGGCAGCTGGCCGCGACCAAAGTTATAGAGCGATTCCAGGCACTCTGTTTCTATTACAGAGATTCACCATTATATTTCATGAAGCTGGGCATAATTCATTGAAGTCTGCCCAAAATATATGTGGTTAATCAATTTGTTCGAACTTAAGCCGGTAATACTTAACCCTCGTTCTTTTTATTTCAGCATTTTGTTTATTACGAAATGCTCAAAATTCATTAAATTTAGTATAATCTCTGTGTTTCATGAAAAGCTGAAAGAAACAACTTCTTTCTTGAATTTTGTATAAAGTGTTGCGCATAACCAAGGCTTCTTCGCTTTTTTGTTTCGGTAAGTAATACTCCGAAGAAGCCACATAGTATATGCATTTATTTTGCTATGGAATATTATGAACCTTACGCTTGAACTCTCCTCGTTCAATACATTGGACAAATCTGCCCGTCTAACAAGTTCCACAGGGGTATGTGACAATTCATCGAACCTCGTTTTATACAACGCCACTTTATCGAAGGCATGCCGTTTCATCGAACATCGTTTCATCGAACTGACGTCACCCGTTTAATTGAATGCTGTTCGGAAGCTGCGTTCGCGATTAGAATTGCTGCTAGAAAAGCAGGTTTTCTCGTCGTAAAAGAGATGCATGAAGCATGAAGGCATTATAATTTAGGCTTGCATAAGGAAACCGCGTATTTTCAAGCACGAGTCATTGTACTGCGACTTCCCGTGACGATTATAGGAAACATGCGGGAGTTGAAGGCGCTCCGGGTGATGCTGGCTTTTGTGTTGTAATTACTGAAGTGGGCCCTTATTTCCTTTCTTTCGGTTTTTTGGAAGTTCGTTTATACAACGAAATTGATCGCGCAGATCACCAAAAGGCGCATATTTTCAGGACGCATTAAGCTTTTATCGACTGACTGGTAGCAATAAAAAACGTTTATCGGCAAGGGTCGTATGAGCAGTATATTTAACTGCAGTGTACAGTGACATAAAATATACGATAACGGTGTAACTGTTTTTATTGATGAGCCCTACAAATCCTCGGTGGTTCGAGATGCACTCGAGGGCCCCTTCTTGGCTAGCACAGCCCTCCTCTGCTTAGGCTGTTGCTGTCTACGCAAAGTTGCTTTCAGCCGAACGTCCCTAGCGTTTTAGCCCAGTTCCAGGTGGCTGAGGAACCGCCCAACTCCGGGACGTCGTATTCCACCAACTGCTGAAAACCTCCAGTGCCAACTGTCTAAAGATATCTTCCCATCGTAAACGCTTGTTCTGCTAAGTGCTGAACGGACCAGAAATACGGCTCAAACCGAGGGGGGCGCGTGAATAGCCAGTCCACCGGACAGCTGGCGTGGCTTTCCGATGACGCATTCTTTTTTATACCATCATACCAGATCTGAGACGGCTGGCAGAAACTCCTTGAGCTCGTCAAACGCCTGCCAGCCAGCAAGAGTTTAGCAATACGCGCAGTAACTGTAGTTTATTGACGTTCAGTCGAATTTTATGGTGTGGCAGGAAGGTTAAACCGCAGCTGAGGCCCAATTAATGGTGTATCTTGCTGAGGCTGAGGCCCTGTTGTAGATCCAAGAATCTAGCGAACTCGCGAAAGCTTAGCTACATACTAAAGTGCTTGCTCTGATGCTTCAACATAATAAATAAGCGGTTTCTGACGTGTTAAAATGGTCGTACCAAAACGACAGGATGAAGAAAGAAGCGCTCAAAAACTACCAATGTCATTCGTGGCTATCCAGGCGCCCTAAAGGTTCTGCTCTGTTCTTTACTACCGAATTCGATGAAGTGTTTCGGTGAAACCTCCTTCTACCAAACGGCGTTCGAGGAAACGGTATTCCATGAAACAGATTCTATGAAATGATATTCGATATAAAAGAGTTCGATGAATTGTCTGCAACTCGTTCCACAAACGTTGCTAGAGTAGTATCATTTATTACCCTTGTTTTGTAAGTAGGTACTATCGTTCTACAAACATTAATATCTAGAGCAGAAAACATAGCCAAGTGGTAACTCAAGTCCGCGTAAAGCCCACCAGAAATCACTCTTCTAGAACGGTAGTTTGTAAAACAAGCATTAAGAATAGCTTCGGAAGTTGCCGTGACTCTAGTAGCACCATTCACAAGATTTTGGACATAAAACCAGTGAACAGTCGACACAAATTCACATTGGGCACTACTGCGTGTTAATAGATCAATATTTACATCCTACAAGTATGGGACATAGATTTGAAAAATATACAATGGCTAATGTTTTGTCCAAATAGTCAAGAAAACAGTGTACTTTTCCACATGGGGGCCTGTAGTTGATCACTATGCAAACGCTTCAACAGCATATCGTAATCAATTCAAAATCACTAGTAATGTTAAGAATTCTGATTCATTAGGTCACATTCTAACCCAGCTTCGGCGTAGGCTGACACACCTTTACCTCATGTTTGACCTCTAAACAACCCGACATCGGAATAGCCATCAAACAAATACACATCGCTCGCTTTTGCGTACCACGTTTCCATAAAGCATAAGAAATGTAATTTTAGATAGAGTTTCTCGAAATAAACGTCCGTTGTTCACATTTGTTACAAATGCTTTTGGCAATGAAGCGAAATAATAACACAGACGCGGACCATTTGTTGTTACATATATATTCGTTAAAGCTATCGAAACCAAACCTTGAACTACTCAATAATTCGCTCCAAACTGTGCAACAATAATAAAGTTTCAGGACGAACCGACAATTACAATATTCTCGCGGAACTGATTGACTCAATAGATCAGCAAGAACAAGAAGAAGCGGCCGAAGCAGCTCAACCTGAATGCGACCAACATCCTCGCGAAAACGTGAGAGTTCACGTCGGTCAGAGAGATGCCGATCTCATCGCCAGTGAAGAGTTGATGCGCGTCATCAGCGAAACGACTCTGTGTGCACCCGTGCGCCAGCGGCAAAACATCATGGATACCCAAATGTTTTACACAACAATGTGCATGAAAAACGCCCAGCAGCAAGAGTTTCTGGTGGAAGTCGTCGACAGACAAACGACTGCCGGTTCACCTCCATTGCAGATCTTTCTCACAGGTCCCGACGGCCCTGGCAAGAAGTACGTACTCAAGCTGGCGATGGACGTTTTCAATCGATGCGACAATTCGGGTCCGTACAACGCCTACGTGATGCGCGCCAGCACCGGCAAAGCCACGGTTGCAGTCGGTGGAACCACGATGCACTCGGGCTTCAAAACTCTAGCGCGGTAAGATGGAATCCGGGTTGACTGACAGCGAACACAAAATATTTCGCCTGAGGTTTCGGAAAGTCAAGTGCGTCATCATTGACTAAGTCAGCATGATGTCCTTAGACAACATGAACTTCACAGACGTCAAGCTACGCCAACTCACGCAAGGACTGGATGAACCGTTCAGACGACTGGACATGATCGTGCGTGGAGACGTGCGTTAGTTGCCACCGGTCAGAGAAAACGAGGTAATCAAGCGGGGCCCAGAAGCTGGAGGCCTCTTTGCCGCTACCATTATGTGGCACTTCCTGGAGTTCAACCCTCTATTTCAGTTGGTCACGCAAGAAGTCATTTTCTTCATCTCCTCACAAAGATCGTAGACGGGAAACCCTTGCTACCGGAAGAGGTACAACTGCTCGAGAGTAGATTTGTAACCGCGTACAAAAAATTACAGGTAGCGCCCTGAGCAATACCACTTTTCTTCTCGAACAACGATGTGACCGCCTTGAACAAGTTGGTTGCTAGCGTTGAACAGCAAGCCGCGCAAGAGCAACCAGGTACCCAACAAGAAGCCATGGCTCACCTCCGTGCACAAGACACGTACCTTAGCTGCAGAACCGAAGCCGAGCTACACAAGGCGAAAGACAAGGTTAGGAGCATGTATCACACATAATTTGCAAACCTTTCTCTAGAGATACAGCTCGTTCCGGGAAAACTGTACATGATCACCACCAACATCGATGCTATGAACGAACTGGTAAACGGTCACTAGGAACGCTCAACCTCTACGAGAGCGACGCGGTCAGCAAGAACGGCGGCATGAAGCGGCTGACGTTGCAGTTTTTCGTTCCTACAACCGAGAGACTGACTCGGCTGCGGTCGGCGCGAATGGTCTCACATGCGAAAAAGAACGGGCACGAGATCGGTGCAGAGTGGATTCCCATCGGAGCTCGCTCTGCTATTATAGCACTGGACCGCAAGACGGGCGCCACATGCAGGCGCAGGCCGTTCCCTCTGGTCCAAGCCGGCGCTATAACCGGGCACAGGCACATACTCCTGGATCGTGTGCGAGTAGAGCAAAACCCACCTGCAGAAAATTGTAGATGTTTCACTCAGTCGGAGCACAAACGCACAAAACCTCCACCTGACCAACTCTGAGAACAACCACCGGTTCTACCACACGGAAAGCAACGAGCACAAAACTATCGTTGATGAATTCATCGTTGACGAATTCAAACGTCTTGGACTCCACCGCTTGGTCACTGTGACCAAACGCTACTTTGCGGATTTCAAAAAGGTCAGGCAAGACGAGTTCTATCTGGTATTGCTCAACATTTGCTCTCTGGATTCCCACGTCAAAGACACCGAATATAATCCCGTACTTACGAAAGCGAACGTATTGTGCTCCGCTAAAACTTGGAACGCAAATCCGAACATCCTAGGGTACGTACCCGTTGCAAACTCAGAATCGACAGAACGGCAGAATGGCGGCGCATTGATGTACGTGCGACCTTCGAAAGGGCCAAACCTGGAGAATCTTATCACTTACCGCCGCCGAACCAGATTCACACCAACAACATTGGAGAACACGCGGCATTAAACTTTCGAGCGTAATTGTCATCATGACGAAGTACTGAGCTCCGAATGTCCCCCAGGGCGCCGTTTGACGGTACGTCGCTCAGGCCATCAAACACTACGAAACAAAGTACACCAACGCTCCGTTCCTACTACAGGGAGACGTCAACGTTGACATCAGGAACGTCAGCTCGGACGACTGCTGGCTGGGCCAGTTGATGACAACGTGGTACGCTCTACGCTGCATGTCTCTCGACTGGATGAAACCAACAACGACCAGGCGAACATGCATAAACCTCGCCTTTGCCAACTTTGAACTAACCCCACTAGCAGAACTACTGTCTCTCTTCTTCACAGAAGACAACGCCATGATCTTGAAAGGGAAACGAAACCCGAAACACATCACAGCCAAGAACAACATCCCCGTACGTCAATAAATTTAGTTGCAACCAACCATACACCCGCGTTGTCATTCATTTAAACTCTTGTTGCAAATGAAGGGGCCACACACGGCTCAAATCGAATGACCGTCGGGGCCCAAATGGGATGTCACTCGGGCGTAACTTTTATGTCATTTTGAGTCCCCGTACTCCGCACCCTCGCCATCATCCACGGAGTGGAGATGCTGCCACTTTTCACTCGCAGTAATGCAGATTTTTTTGCTTGCTGCAGCGGTGATGCGATGGTCACTGAAGCTCCGCAGAGTGACGCCTCTGCAGGATTCCTTCCACCATTACCACAAATTTGCGGCCTCATGTGACGATTGCTCCGGCTTTGGCGCAAGTACTCCTCGCGTCCTGATAAATATTTGTGCGCAATATTTTGATTGATATTTTTCTGTTTTGTGATTCACCGTTTATAACACGTTAAATCTAGCACCTTAGAACGGCGTCGCCGAATAAAGCTCTTATGAAACACAAGCCTAGGGTGTCGTGCTATCGACAATGAAATGACAGCCAGATGAACCACGAATATTTATTCATTCTAGTTTAAATACTACTCCACCACTGAACTTATCTATGAGTCGGCTTTCCGTGGTCGATGAAGTAAGCGATTTCCAAGTTCATAGAAAACTGATCTCGTTTGTTTTTTGGTTGTCCACTTGCTTACTGAGACATGATTAAAATACATACCCATATAAATTTGCTGTTCCTTCTGCACGTCCGCATGCGTCAAAATTGCACCGCAGATTCTCATCGAAGAATGTCGCAAGATTATCCCCTAGTCAGTGCCTCCAGAATTATTTTGACACTAAGAAAAAGGTCCTCAAGCATTTCAGCAACAAGCACCTCATCCCCACCTTATGTTGTGGATTCTGCCCTTCTGTTCCTTCCGCCACCTGCAAGCCGGCCTTCTCCATACCTGAAGGTTTGAACTGCTCGGCTAACAGCATCGCTGGACCTATAGTAAGCCGCCAAATGTACGTTTACGGAATTCCTTCCAAAAGTAGTGCATAATCCGACGACGTTCTTTGATGAGAACCGGGAGTGTTTTTTTTTTACGAATGCGGACGTGCTGAGGGAACAGAAAACTTTTATGGGTATGTCTTTTGACCACTTCTAGGTAAGGAAGTCGACAGCAAAAAAAAAAAAACGAGATAATTTTGATGAACTTGCAAATCGCCTTCTTTATTGACCAGGGAATGAGGACTGATAGATGGGTTCAGTGGTCATGTAGTATACAAAAGAAACGGAAGGAATAAAGGTTCGCGATTCATCTGGCTGTCCTTTCATTGTCGATAACGCTGCACCCTGTGATTGTGATCACGCACTCATTATGCAGTGACGCCGTTCGCAAGAAACTAGTCTCATCGTGTTATGAACGATCGAGCGCTAAACAGAAAAATACCAAGCATAACATTCCGCGTAAGTTGCTATGAGGACGGAAGGAGCACTTGCGCGAAAGCCGGCTCGATCGTCACAATAGGCCACAAATGTGTCGTCTGGCTGGAAGGCATGCTACAGAGCCGTCGCTCTGCGGTGCTTCAGTGACCGTCGCATCACCGCTGCTAGAAGCGAGAAAATCTGCGTGCTAGCGAGTTAAAAATGACGCGCATGCGGTCGGCGCTGGTCTCTACAACAGGCGCCAGGCCTCCACAGTGCTCAATGGTGGCCTTTTCTACGCGCTTGCGCTGTCCGAAATATCAAGTCCCTGCCTGTCAAGTCCCTATCAATATCAATATCAAGTCCCTGTGAAAAAACGACTCAAATGTTTTTTCCAAACCAATTAATTACTTCCTGATTAATGAACGCCAGAGCTTCGCGTTGATTTCCTTTGGAGCTCCGCATGCAATTTGCTGATTGGACTGTTCTACTATCTTAACACTTCCGAATTTCTCAGTAAAATTCTTGGCTTATGGCATTTTCTTCTGTGGTTTCAAACCTTTACTTTGTCCTCTCCATACATAGGCCGCGAATTGCATCTGTCCTTCGCATATACACCTATTAATGCAAAATATGATGAGGGTGAAAAAGCGAAATATTCAAAATTCATGGCAACGTGTCCTTTATGAGGGAAGACCTTAGGGAGTTTTCAATATCTGTGAAATTTGCAACTTTTCTTTTCCTTTTACACTGCTTAACCGATGGTTGTCCCACATTGAAAAACAATGCTGTGGTTATTGCTATTCGGCACAGCGAAAGAAGAACTGCAAATAACTGAGCGCGTGCTGAGATATCTTAAGTGGAGATGAGCTGAAAGCGATAGCTCTTCTTTCGCGCAGCTGCCGGCCTGTTGCTTTGGTGAGAGACGCTCTTCCAGCGGGGCCCCAACTCCCGTCTCCGACGTGCCGGTCGCTCGGTGTCCCTGTAGGAAATAAAGTGTTAATCCACAACAGCGGCAGGAAGGTGCAAAAGAGGCCGGCAGGGGAATGACGGGCTGGAATGCCGACAATGGTGGCAATTGAAAAGAGTTGCAGGCCGCTGCTAAAACAAGGAGTGACCACCATGGAGATCACAACTGCAAGCACCGCTTGAGTCATGTGCGAGTATCGTTTGGGGCCAGTAACGAGGAGAGAGGGGAGTGTAACGGACGAGTCATTGAGTTTGCCAGGCAGAAGGGTGAGATCGAAGCGAAATCCTGAAAGTTCACAATTAGATCGTTGGCTTCAGGCACGTGCTTTCCGCCACGACATGTGTGTTCCTTTTTTTATTTGATTTCTGGTGCCGCGACGACGCAGCCAACAACAAATTGTAGACCGTATTTTTGACTTCTCTACCACTAGCACAGCCTTTTGGGAATACGGGAGCGCCGGAGGCTCCCACAATATTACTACTGCTACGCGGCAAATGATTAACAATATCCTAATCTTATGAACAAAATAGAAAAAAATTCCCCGCATTTCCCCGAGGGGAAGAATGTGAAAGTGCGAATGCAGGAGTTGAATTTGCGCGGTTCGGTAATGTTCGCGAAAAGAGAGATCACACACACACACACAACTACAAAGAAAGAAAGATGCATTTATTCACAGACACCTATTTGTGTTGTCGTTGTACTTGATTGCTAGAGCGGATCTCAGCTTTGAAATTTCGTGTCAGTACTCCTTTAAGCGGGTGCATTAGCCCTCCTCACGCCCGATTCCTGGCCAATCCCCCACGTGGGTATGTGCCATGCACAGACACCTATTTGTGTTGTCGTTGTACTTGATTGCTAGAGCGGATCTCAGCTTTGAAATTTCGTGTCAGTACTCCTTTAAGCGGGTGCATTAGCCCTTCGCACGCCCGATTCCTGGCCAATCCCCCACGTGGGTATGTGCCATGTCAGCGGCCAGGCAGCGCGCGCCCATCTCCCCCGTTGCCAAGGAAGACGAGGAGATTCCTGGCCAATCCCCCACGTGGGTATGTGCCATGTCAGCGGCCAGGCAGCGCGCGCCCATCTCCCCCCGTTGCCAATGAAGACGAGGAGCGCGCGCACCCGCAGCTGTTGCTATGTGGACGGACGGCGGTCAACGGAATTCAGGGTCGCTTATAAAGTGCATTCGCACTTAAAAATCAAGAGCTTATTAACTGCACAGTAATACTCTAGCCAAGGGGTACATAGAGAAAACAAAAAAGAGATGCAATAGCATGCATTTTCTGTTTATCAAATATTCATTGCGCTTTCGTAGACTGAACGCCACTACAGGAAAAAATCTATAAAAACAGAAGAAAGTAGCATAACATTTTGCGATTTCATTCCAGGGCAATTTGTTATTAGGCATGCGAAGTAAAAGTAGTAGAAACAGTCCAACTAAGATCATGAGGCCTTCCTTGATACACAGTTCGTAGTTTTTTTCCGCCTAGCCCACTAGGTTTTGACATACGTGTTGTTGCCCGCTTTAGCCAGAACCATGCGTTCTTGTGTTCTCTCATGCTTTTCGCTTTTATCTACAAACTTTAATAACTGAAGGGCGGAGCCATTGAACACGCAGTGAATTATGGCTGTCACTGGGGACAGCAGAGGGAAAATGACGGTAGGTAGGTGAAACGTTCTCTGAGCGAACAAAAGAAAATGTTGGTATGCTTCCGAACTCCAGATGGCCACGACACATGCAAACAAATAAATAGCGTTCGAAACGAGCATGCATGGTGAACTAATAAAAAACATTGTGCTAAACAAATTCCGGAAGAAACTTCAATGGCCAGACAGTGCGCACCGTATTAGCGCAAGCAATTCAGTGTGCACGACGGGGAAAATAACGGTGGAGTGCACTTTCCGGACTACCGAGCAGCTGTCGGCAGCAGAGAAAAGGAATACAATGGCGGATCATTATAGTTATTCCGCTTGGCTAGCTTAAACTCTCGAGCAATCCTCGTTGACTTAATTTGAGCCCATCGCTTAGAACTACTGCAAGAACTATAACGACAAGTAATGCGTTCTTGTAGTATCCCGGATTCGAAGCCTTTTGTGTTTATTGCTTACTATTCCCCTGCAAGGGAATCGTTAGTGCAGTGGAGTTCTTGCGACATATCCTCCTGGAATCACTTTTGTTGCCACGTGTTGGAGACGCTCTCGAGAGGATTTTGTGCAAGTACCTTCGCGATAGATAAGTCGACGCTCAGGCTTCATGGTGCTCTCTCTCGGGCGAGTTTAATATCGCGCACGTTCCACGCCTGGATGATTTCGCATCTACTCATCTCCTTGTCGCCTGTTACGTTTGAGTGGCTCTCCCTGTTTTTTTGGTCCTTGGGGGTTGTAGGACACTTTTTCTTCGTTCTGCAGATCGCTAAACTCGTGTCATTCTGTTTCTTGCGTGGCCAAACTGAACCTCTTCCGCCTGGAATAGTCGCGTACGGCCGCACTTTTATCTTGTATTTGTCCAAGCTTACGAGGCCGAAGTGCAACCTCCGGAATTCAATGCATCGCGTACTCCCTTTGCTATGTTCTGAAGCCGTCTGCCACAGCCTTGGTGGCCCACGTTATTGAGTTTTCTTTCTCGCTAATATGCTGAAGCTATAAACAGCTCGCGTTCTTGTGCTTATGGGGAGTAGTTGAGGCACTTTTCGACACGTATAGAAGTTTACGTTCCCCTTCCCATTGTGATCCTTTTCGCTCCAGGAGCCATTTATTGCTGACCGTGAACGCAAAGAGATAAACTGGGCACACGGTTTGTTGCAATACATAATTGCAACTTACAAAGGTTTATTTGGTGTATTACGGACAACCTCGGTTTTTTACTTCGCAAATTCACCGGAATTAGGATTGGAGGAATTCGCTAAAAACAATTATTCAATTATGCGGCGACGATATAAACTGCAATGATGTCTTAGCGGTAAATATGTAATAACAATAATTATGTTTATTATGCCGCGACGACGCAAACTGACCAGCATCTTGGGGACAGCAGAAACTCTCTTGTGTACAGTAAAATTAATGCGGGTACGCCGGTGTCTTGTCTGGGCCGGATAACAGTGATATCGCAAGGAAAATGTCACTAGCACAATAGAGGTAACACACTTCGTTTTTGTACCAACCCATCCACATTCACGTGAACGATAGTGATCACCGAGGTGTCGTACTTGCAAATAAACCTTGGTCTGATGGCAGTCCGAGGAGAAAAAGCAGTTTTGGAACCTGAAGGAGAAATCATTACATCCCATTGAAGGCCTGAGAAGCTTTACATGCGCTCAGCCTTCTCTGGTGCTTGCCGCTTGAGACATTCTGCTTAGCGGCCCGCTCCCTCCTTACGTTCTCGTCAGGCATAATCTCACTCCTACACGTTGCGCCACATGTCGTTCTTGCCGCTACGAACTGATACAGTTTTCAACGATGGTTGATTTATACTTCTGGATCGTATTCGCTCGCTGGGCATCGTTCATGTGCTTTGGTGCTTCACCTGCGATATAAGGAATGCCTCACGCTTCGATATACATAATACACGTAGCAGGGGGAATCTGTGTTAAATAGGCTTATCCAAGGCCGTTTTTTAAAGGGCCAATAAAGTTTCTGCAAGCAAATTACGATTACCCCTGACCCCTACTTGTTACGTGGTGAGTCTTCAAGCATTGGTGTTCTTTGTTACGAATTTCGAATTGACGAAAAAATAAGTGCAAGCAGGTCCTGATGTGGTGCAATTCTTTCATGGATTCAGCCGCAAATGTGCACGCACTACCGAGAATATTTCACACAAATGCCTTATGAAACGATTGGGTCATGCTTGAGGCATCGACGCTCGAGCTTCAAGTTTCTCTCTCCGAAGCCTCGCGTCGTCCTCTTGGTGCAACGCCTTGCGTCGGTTTAGCGAGTCCTCTAACTCCTACACTGCTGTTCGTTATTGCGTTTTGCAACGGCAAGTTTATTTCTCCGGCATTCGTGACTTAACCCTTCTCTCTGTTTTGTTACATTTTACATAGGTCTAAGGCTCATTGTTTTGCCTTTATTTGATCTCGCAGCGTCTCGGCCACGAAAACAGTAATGGGCCGCTTTCCGAAACCCTCCATTTCAAGATTGACGCTGCTGGGAAAATATGAGGTTTCCAATTCTTTGCGCCGCTTGCTCTCTTAGTCACACTTCAGAGATAATTGTGTCGCTGTCGTCTCTGCACTACTGTGATGGCGCCGGCCTCAGCTGCAAGTTTGTGTATCTTTCTTACTATTTAATATCGAAGGTACATGAGGCGAGCGCACTTTTTAATGTATTGTTCCTGCGCTACGTGACACGAAACGCTGAGCAGGAGGTGGGGATTTCTTTTCAGAGTTTCGGTCACAGCGTTTTGTCGGCTCAGTGTGGCATTTATTTTTTTTATAACCACGGGAACGACTGAAGTCCTTTCCCGCCATCTAAGTGTAACAACAAGGCGAATACAATAGACGAGTAGCTCAAAAACTACCCCAATAATCTTCAGAATAAAAAAGTGCACTTCGGCTGGCCACGTTGTGAGACGTACCGACAACCGGTGGAGAATCAGAGAAACAGAGTGGATACCAACACATGGATCTACAAGTACGGGAAGGCCATTATTCCGATGGAGGAACCAAATAATAACCAGGCCACCTCTACCAACGCGAAAACCTAAGGGGGAGGGAAGCATGCAGTGTGTATGTGTATAATGCGGTTTCGATGATGTGGTTGCCTTGTATGATGCGTCTTCGAAGTTGTGACGAAGTGTAAAATGCGGTTTTGATGCTGGAAGCTCGGCGTGTTAGGTCTTGGCACCTTGACGTTTCTGTTCATGAAGGTTAAACCGTGGGAGTGAACAGGTCCACAGCTTTGCTGTTAAAGTCTCGTGTCTTTGAAGTACGAAGCCCTCTAGCGCAAGGCGTTGCAAAATGGGTGTCGGGGAGTGCAATTTCAGATCGAGTTAGATTTTTGCGGAAAGCGTTTGAAAATAAGTGTCCCGGTGTTTTGGCACCGTGACCACATGAGACGCCGACGGCCCTTGCCCATCAGGTACTTCGTCCCCAAAAATAACAAACGTTAATACTTGGAGGAGATTGACACACCCTTTTCGATTTCCCCTCGACACTCATTATTTACCTTGTGAAAATAAAACGCGTGTACGCGAAGAAACCGCTGTGTTAAATGAGATGCATAGCTTTGAAACGTATTTTTGTATTTCCGTAACTGGCCGATTTGAACTTACCATAGGAAGTAGCACAAAAAACAGTAAAGACTGCACAATTTAGATCGTGTAATAGCTCTTTGACATGAAGCTCGAGGAGTGTGGTGCAGGACTCCAAGTTTTGCCAATGGGTAGCTGGGTGCATCCGTCATAATTACGTGATCTTAAGCTTCCTCGTCACTGCTGTTTGTTTTGCCGAATACGGGAGAAAATGCGGTTGGTTAAGCAAGGCTAGACGCGCATTTTTTATTGGCAAACTTATGTTGATTGTCCGCAAAAACTCCCCAGCGGGTGGTTTATAGTTGACTGATTTTGCATGCAAACAGGTGCCGACAAAGTAGAAAAACCTTGGCGTTCACAATGAGAGGAAATATTAAAACAGTACTCTGAGTTTCTAAATACAGTTGGGCGATATCTTTAGACCTCAAACCGAGCACTATGACTGCGAGGATGTTGGAATATACCATTTACTGCGGCAGAAATCAAAACCAAGTTTACAGCCATGAGGATGCAGTATAGCTATCCAGGAATCAGTTATTTGGTGAGAGAATATTTTTGCCATGGAACTGTTTATTAACACCGATGTTGGCGAAGGAAGCGTTTCATCATTGCGAAGACACCTTCTTTGCTTTTATACATGGAAAAACATTCGTGCTAATTTTAGATTATGAAGACTTTATTCTCATTTATTCACGTTGCACATTCCCTTTTCTTTCTTTCTTCAAGGAGTGGTTTTGAACCTAGTTCTGTTCGTGCTGATCAGTATTGCTCGTTCATTCTAGTTTAGTTGTTGATTAGGTAATGCCTTCTTTGTTCTGCCGGGCAGAAGTTACTGCAAGATATCTGAACAAGTGAATAACATGTAGCAGAGTTTGTGCTTTTCCCTGTGTTTGGCGCCAGAGCTAGGTGTTCTCGGTTGCAGCATCTGTGCCTTCATTCTCCTGTACAAAGAGATGTGCTGGGTTTCATAAGATTATTGCTTTTCCCGGCTTTCTTAATGTAATTAAGGAGATTCTCGATTGAATATCCCATGCTATCGTGGCTGTATTTTGTTCACGCTTACTATATTCGTGGGTTAATTTGGTGCGAATTCTTTCGCAACGAATTCATCAGTTCGAGCACGCAAAAGGTGTGTATTCTTTTTAAACCAGCCTCGGCCATGCACGTTTTCCACGCTAATGAGGAAGCATACATTACTGTCTTGATGAACCGGCTCTTTGGCTGTTGTTGCGCTACCACGCACGCTTAGCTTTGCTGTCGACGAACCTTCACTGCCTCCTCGCACCACCAACGCCTTATTCGTTGTGCGACTGCTCGTGTCCTATTACTTGACACGTGTCGCCGCTAACTATTCTAATTTCATAGTCATCGGTCATGCAAAGAAACCTTTATTAGGTTCTGGCTCCCTCTTGGCGCCATTCGCAGTACTCATTAGCCGCTAAACCCCTCGAGCGGAAATTTCCACGGTCGGCAGCGTTTCTATCTCGTTAATGTCAAAGCTAACGCGCTTGAATGCGGGGAAGCGTCAGAATATACAGCGACGCGCCCTTTCTTAACGCCTGTGTGGAGGGTTTCCACCACTTCCCCTATGCGCGACGTCTCTCAATTTTTACTTCTGGCGAACGTGCTGCAACGTCATGAAATCATACTCAACCATTTCTTTCTGTTTATTGCTGAGTGCATTATACGAAACACGTGGCAGCCAAATGAAGTTTGTTGGCCGCTTTTTGAACCGCTACAGCTTTTGTTTTATACGGCTATTTTGTTAGGCGTAACATCGATATACGATGTTTGTAGCAGTATTCAAGGCATATGCTTTACGTGTTTTGAGTCGAAAGACCCACTTTCTTCATTCCGAAAAAAAAATTCTTTCTGTTCGCTTGGACAAGAAAATCGCCGCTCCAGTAAGATGAAAGTTTGCCCAGCTTCACCGACTTAACGACGCCAACGCTCACGTTTAAAGCGAAGCTGGCTCGCGTTTCTGAATAGCAAGTTATGCTTCAGTGCTTTTATCAAAACCGGCAGATCGATTCTCAATGGCGCCTCTGCTTTCCTGGTGCTTTTTTCTGCTCGAACCATCAATGAAACCGATTGTTATTTTTGAACTTGGAACACTTGCACGAGGGTTTCACCACGAGCACTTTTTTTCACAACATATTTTTGTTTTTTGTTGCAAAAATCTAAAAGCCACCAGTTTTAAAATACATGACAATGCAAATTTTACCTTTTTTTGGCGTCTTCGCTCAAACATTCTCAATGTTTTTTTTTTCTATTTCACAATGCTGAAAGTACAACCATTACAACCAGATTTAGTAGTTCGCAAAAGCTCCGCCTACATAAGCATGTCGTTGGAGCGTTCTTTGGATTTGTTGCCCGAGTGCTTGGTGCTTTCGCTCTTCCTTGCTTGGCTCACCCCTCTCCATATCGCTGTGACGGCATTGCCACGTTTTATCTCATGAAAGCCTCCAGAAAGAACAGCTTCGCCGTTAAAAACAAGGGAAGACGTGTGCTCAATAGTTATTTCAACCCTGGTGGGCACAGTACCAGCCCACTGCTCTTCCAACCGTGCCGTCTACGCACAATGCAAGCATGTAACAATAGTAGCCGTTGTTCGTTTCGCCGTAGCACGTGCGCACTTGCGGAGAGCTGCCCTAGAATCTGACAGCTTTCCATTTGCATTGAGGTCGTCAGAACCGAATGGTCACAATCTAAGAATTTCAAACGTAACAGTTTTGAATAATAACTGCCGTTTGATGCGGGAACTTTGTGGCACGTGAGTAGAACAGGTGCGCAACAGCTGCACAGCATCATTCTCTGACGAAGCTGTGGCGTGTAATAGATCGCTTGCTGACGTAATACGTGACGTAATAGTAATAATCCTTATTACCTATAAAAAAAGGGAATACAGGTGCGGGCTAGCCCAATCCAAGGAAGGTCACGAAGCCTTGCTGGGCAGTTGGCTAGACATAATGGACGCAGCGATACACACAGATTTGTCAATTACGTACTGAAACAATACAAAAGAAGAATAAACTACAACAATGAAAGAAACTCGAATTGGTAATATTTGTAAAAAAATACCAGAAACTCCATCACAAAACATATGGGTCAACCACGAAGTTACAAAACCACGGCTATAATAGGAGCACGGCTGCTGTACGAGAACAATTTGGAGAAAGTAGACTTTGCCACAGAAGGGACACAAAAAGTGTGCATGAAGTGATGTGTGCAAGCGCCCGTGAACTACCTTATTACTTGCGGACACTCATGCTGCAAGTATTTCTTTTATAGTCTGTAATAATTATGTCTGTATAAAAGTACCGTGTCATCCGCATGCTGGAAAAGCAGGCTAAAATCGCATATAAGGCATCGAGTTTGGGGTAGTTGTTGCCCTTCTCCTTCCAGTGTCCTCTGTCGTTTTTTTTTTGCGCTACACGAAGTCATGGAGTACAAATAAATGAACGGCTAAAATCGCTAGGACATATTATACGACAACTGGGGAAAAACTGGGCCCCTGAAGGACGTATAGATTGAACTGATATTGCTGCATCTAGAAAATGACACAATAATTTAGGGACATTAGGCAGCTAGTTCTCATAAGTTATGGAAGCGGATGTCTGAATTATGCTGAAAACGCCTAACTGATAAAACCCACAATACACATTTCTTTATGTGAGCGAGTAACTTTTAAACATAAAAAATAATGACCCAGAGAATTTCTTTATGGTGTAAAGTCTTCTTGAGAAGATTTTTCATTCGCAATTTGTGAAACGCGCAGAAAATTATTGGAGTACTAAAAAGGCTGCTCGGAATACCGAAGCGCAAAGCTATTACTTCGGCGTCATACGGCACGGCCAGGCCACGGCGCCCTCCAGTGACAGCAGGATAACCCCGGATGCTGACATGGTGGCGCACCTTCCCGCTGCGTGTGAGCCGTGGGTTTTTGACCATCCGAACGTCCTCACAGCTGCCAGTGGGTCTTAGCACCCAGAAAGACCAGCAGAGAGTGCGACACATTTCATTGAAGCAGGGTTTCGTGTGACTACGTCGTTGTCCAGGATGGCCACGTAACCAGGCTTTTGAAGGATCAATGAGCCCAATGTACGGTGATGCGACCGAACCGGATCCACTCAGCTTGATGTCTTCCGACAGTTCCGACGTTGCTGTCGCTCTTCGGAATTCCATCTTGATAGAGCGAGTCAGTGGTTGTCGCGAGCGGGCACCGTTTGCACTTGCAAGACGGTGGCCGTACTGCACCCGGCGCTGGTATCACTTCTGGCCTTGGTGCTTCGAGAAGTGTCCTCCTACGATGGCCGCAACGGCGCTATTGCTCGAATCCCGCCAACCATCAAATGAACTCGGCGCCGGCGGTCTCCTGAACGCAAACCTGGAGGCTCGCGATGGCCGCGTTTGCCTGTCCCCGGGGTAGCTCCTGGAAACCCCTCCATCGGCTGCCACGATCGTCGTTCCGGGGGCATAGTGGGTCCGCTCATGGTGATGGTTTGTGCCGTCAACGACCAGTGCTCACCTTCGACCAGCTACTTAATAGGCTGCCCTCCGCTGTACAAGCACTGCCAGAGGCAAAACAAGACTGAGCTCTCCAACCCTAGATGGCAGCTCCAGCAGGGACAATTCCCCTACGACCCCAGCGGTCGCGGCGTACCAAGAAGCAACCAGGACGCCAATCGAGGCACCAGGCATCACCCTCAGGCCTACTACGTGGAGGATGCGTGGCTTGCGGACCACCGTAATTACGCTTCATCCACTTTAAGATATGCTATAAGGAGGGCGCAAGGGAGTCCTCAGCCCTCACGGGAGCTTGCCGCAGAACGCTTCAGAAAGCGACTGAAATGGATATGAAAGGGAGCGGCCTATTTAGGTTTTCCAAGTGCTAAGCGTGACAAAACGACATCTTATCTGACGCGGTTAGCTTGAGAACATTGATCTGAGTTTGATGAACTAGTGCGTCTTGGTCTAACTAATGTACATATCGTTCCTGATACTCGGGCTTCACTACCTAGAGCTCTAGAACTGTATATTCCACTCGAAGCAAGTCTGGCACAAGTGACCTGGGGAGAGATCACGTCTCGGAACACTCTCGAATCTGTGCGTTAGGGACCTAATAAACTGATCGAAGCACCCGCCTGTTCCCCCCAATCTATGTGGAGCGTTTCTTCGTTTCTTTGCTTCTAGGTAATTGTGATTGCCGGAGTCATACTATGTACCCGGAAATGCGAGCTAGAGCACGAATACCTACTTTATCAGAGTAGTGCTGTTGATTCCAAGGCCTCTGAATTGAGCTACCTGCGATCCTCGGTGCGCGAAACGCCACCTTCGAGATTTCGGACGACTTTTCGCTCCGGATGATCCTACCTAGCAATAGCAGAATCATGTGTCCTACTTCCTGTACTTTGGTATTCTCAACTCTTAGTGGACTCGGGGTGGGTGACAATGCACTCGCGCTGCTTGCATTTGACCGCAGCCACTTCATCGCTGTGCTCCGCCGTGCTGCACCTCCCTTTCGTAGTGCTTCTTCTGACCGGCTGTTTTGTGAATTTACTGTGATCAGCCGCAGCCTCAACTAGGGTGCTGGAGGAATGTGTCGAGGATAATGAGTAAAGGAAGTGGCGCGTACGGGCACGGGGTCATGGGCGTAGCTCCCGCCTCCCGTTTGTGGCAGTTGGGTACTATTAGCGCAGAAAACGGATGACCGGCTGTCTGGATCCCGTTTTGTGTCGCATTTTCGACAGCCGTTTCAGGAACGGGCGCACACGGGAGGGGTCAAACGGGAAGGGCGTTTCGGTAATGGGTTCAAAGGGGGAATGGGTTTTTGGGATACACCCGAACCGCCGCGGTGGCTCATTGGCTATTTCGTACGGAATCTGGGCACACTGACGCAACTTCGGTTCCCGGTAGTGGCGGCGGCTTTTCCCATTGCGGCGAAAACGCAAATGAGTTGAGATTTTGGCAGGGGTTAGAGATCTCCAGGTTGTCGAAATTGATCCGGTGCCCTCTACTACTGCGTTCCCCAGAGCCCAGATGTAGTGTCGGGGGGTTAAACTTCACAATGATCAATCACTTTCGTGTGTCCCGAACGCATATTATTTTATGTTGCTTGATTATGATTTTTTTAACGAGAAGCTACTCAGAGCGTATCAGGTGTTACGCAGTGTTCTTGTGCGGTGCGCTTGGAGAAAACGATAGCTCACTTACATAGAAAAAATGCTTGGGCGATCGTTCAATTTGTGCCCCAATAACGGACGCCATTATGTACCAAGAGTATTAGTGTAGACAAAGGTCACCAAATAAAAAAAAATCGTGTGGTCTTCTAACGTATTGTGTGCAGCCGGTAATAAATGTTCTATGTAAAATCTTGTTTGGTGAAGGATACTCGTTTAAAGAAAGTTCTAACTCAAAATTCCGGAAACAAAAACCTCCACGGCTAATAATTAGCTGACGTTGATAGATGCGTTGAAAAACAAGAAGAAAAAACATAACACTGCCATGGTATGCAATATCTACTCGGCTGAAAATTTTCAGGGGAATATTATCAGTCTGCCTAAAATATTTCCATACACATACACATTTGCGGTGTAGTCGTAACCACCAAGTTTCCACGTTTGCTACTGCTTAACAAAGGGAGCAGAAGCAAGTAGATATTAAGCGCTGTAAGGTGACGGTTACTATGCCTGCATAAATTCTGGGTGATTGGATACCACCGCTTTTCGATTTACTACACTATAACGACTGCTTACAAACTCTGAAATGTTGTGTTTGGTTCCAGAGGTATGTTGAATTTTGCTGGGGGCTTAGAATAGAAATTCAAGGTTTCCAAGTGCGCAGCTCTTATGTTGTATATAGCTGCCTAATTTTGTGCCCAACGTTTTGCTTCTGAGGCCGCTGAAGTTTGGCTCGTTAATCATTCATTCATTTATGCACCTCTGCGCGTAATGTGTTGACTACGAAATGCAGGGTAACGTTTACTTACATACGCACCTTCATTATCAGTCATTCCCTGGTTCTGCGATCCGGCGCAGCATGTTCTTTTAGGAACACAAAAGCAAAGAACGCACCTCCTTAGGCAAAAACCAAGTGGTCCACTTTGCGACATAGGCGGTGTCTGGCATCGTCGTTCATAAAAAGGACAATGCTGCATTCGCAAGCGTTTGATATCACGAACAGTTTGACATCACGAAGTGTTGTATAGCGCAAGCTTGAACGATCCGGTAGGGAGAAGTGGCTCCTTCGGAAGCTTTACAGATTACGGCGTTTCCCACAGCAGGGGTTCTATCATCACAATCCACTACCCCGATACCACGAGGGTGATTGGAGCCGAAGAACGCAACGAAAACAAGTAGAGACAAGCCGCAATATTCAGAATCGCCAACTGTCCCATACAAATCTGTGGACTCTGGCGGCGGCCCTATGGATCGGGGGTTTATCTAAGCCATTCACAAGCCTTGAGACTGACAGATGTCAGACTGCCTCAAGCGGAAACACTACAAATAGTTATGACGACGGAAGACAAAAGAAAGGCGTCCCCAGTTTTTTAACGTTACTTTAGTTACTCTTTCATAACGTATCAGAAAAACAAAATTATCTTGGCATGTTTCAAGGCGCAAGATGGAGTGCTGTGCTACCGTATATTCAAGGTATTCAATGTGCCGACGACAACAGGGAATACACTTCCTGCCCACACAAAGAAGCAATTGTAACATATTCGAATTTATTAAGACATGGTATTTTTTCCACTCGGCAAAGGCTCTTTGTGTCTGCAAAAAATCATTACAGTATACGATATTTTTTTTGACCGACATCGAAGTTTCTTTCGATAAAACCTGCTCAGCTTACACCGGAGGTGCAAGGCCGGAGAAACCGCAGAGCTAGTGGTCGACCTGCCTTTCCCCACACTGACAGCGGATCCCACCAGAGATGGAGCACTGGGACCCCGGCAGTACACAGCCGTTTCAGACGGCACTGTCCAGCAAAGACATAAAAGTATTGCTCCTGTTTTATTCAATAGAATCGTCGTCATCACTTTTGTCGCCCTCTTCCGACGGCACAGCCGCGTAGGGCAAATAGCGCGTCCTCGCGTCGCTAGACCTCCACTTCTCCGTAACCTGGTTCTGGTGCTGTCTCTACGTGTATATTGTGACGGGTTGGCTGGAACGAGACAAGCACAATTAAGACCTCAAAGCCATCTAAAGTACTCCAAAAGAAAACAGGTGAAGTAAGCCATGCCCCGGACATAAACGGAACAGGTTGTCAAAACGACTTTCTTTGTGTCTTAAAGGAATTGTACTTACCGCTAGACGCGGGGTAAGAAAGAGATATTTTACGATACGTTTACGATACAATGGCATAGTTCCTGATTGGCATGAATATTACTTTTCCGCTGCTTTGTCCGTTTACCTATTTTTGTTCTACTAGTAGTGCCATATGTCGCGCAACGGGAACACATACAGGATGTTTCAGCGGACACTTTCAAAAATTCTTAAAAATAGGCTCTTCGAGAAAAAAAGAAACCCTGTTCAGAAGGAGACTGCTAGCTGCAGCGGACACCAGATAGTATAAAGGGTGTGCACATTAGTTAGGTGGGTAATTAAACTCTACTAATGAACTTCCTAATTAGCGGAGTTTGGTGGTTATTGTCAATGGTGATTTTGTAGCCCCTGAGAAGGCGATTTCATGTCAGTTTTTAAAACAACGAAAAAGTCGGTGTTTAAAGCCCTGTAGCGCGAGGAAACGTGCCGCTGGTTTTCGCTCAAAAACGAAACTGGGTGGTCGAGGAGCGGTGGAAGTCTTGAGGGAACGCAACGTCGGCTGGTGACGTGTTTCAATGAATGTGGCGGCCAATTCCAAATGTAAGTTCAATTTTCCCAGCTAGGAAGCCTCAGCATGCAGCCACATCCGCGAAAGTCCTCCTCGCCCAGCAAACAAACCTTTCCTTTGTCTGATGCGCTTTCTAACACCCAGCGATTAGAAACGAACAGCAGATAAATCTAACGAAAAAAAATGAACGGATAGTGACGTTTCACATCGCGCCCGTCTGGTAGCCACTTCAGATGTGGTCGAGACAATAAAAAGAAAAAGAAAAGCAAAACTATTACCAACGCCCACTAGGGCTCCTGAAACGGGCGACCATGTTGTGCGCGACGGCTAGCCTCTTTCTTGCGCTTACCAACGAAAGAAAAGATAACGCTAGCGTGGTGTAACGTGAGCGTTGATCATTGAAAAAAAAGGGCCCATCTCCCCACGAGGGGGACTCGAGTAAATGCGTCGCATAGATGGTGGGTGTATTGCGTTAACGTTTAGTGTTTGGGGAGTTGATGGTAGTGAATGCGTTGTATCAGCTGCTTCTTGACGTAGTTTGAATGAGTCAAGGATATAGGGCGCGTTCGTAGCATTTCAATCTGTGTCGGTTTTGTGGCGCAGTGGGAAGAGCAAAATGTACCTCGCGTTCCGCCACAGGTAGTGAATGCGTTGTATCAGCAGCTTCTTGACGTAGTTTGAATGAGTCAAGGATATAAGGCGCGTTTGTAGCATTCCATTCTGTGTCGGCTTTGTGGCGCAGTGGGTAGAGCACCATGCACCTTTGGTTCCGCCCGCAGGGTCGTGGGATCGAAACCAGGCGCCGGTAAGTATTATTTTTTTATATAGTGTAGTGGGCGGGGTGCGGAACTGTTGTTGAGAGCGAGGAGGGTAGCGTGATGCGGAAGAGGAGGAGTAGGGGAGAGGGCGCACCTGAAACGGCTGTTGCGGACGCCGAGGCACGCCGACAACGCCGCGTGACATCATGAGTTAAAGGAATGCTGTGCATTTAAAAAATTAAAGCCCTTCCACTCAACGTGAAAGCTGTCGTAAATGCGAGCAGTGATTCGCCATAACGGCCTGTGGCGCCATTATCCGCTTACTGCTACTACCAATCACGCTCTTCGATTCCCTATGTCACTTCTGTCTTGATGAATTGAACGGAGGTTTGTCCAAACAGTTCAAATTTCCCGCCTTCGCAGTGCTCGCGCGCCCCCTGCCTGGAACGAGCAGCGCAAGCGGTTCTCGCACGTGCCGGAACCTTACTGCGCAGTCCACAACGCGTTGTTTTTGGCGGTCCCATCTCCCCGCGAGGGGGACGCGAGTAAATGCGTCGCATAGATGGTGGGTGTATTGCGTTAACGTTTAGTATTTGGGGAGTTGGTGGTAGTGAATGCGTTGTATCAGCAGCTTCTTGACGTAGTTTGAATGAGTCAAGGATATAAGGCGCGTTCGTAGCCTACCATTCTGTGTCGACATTGTGGCGCAGTGGGTAGAGCACCATGTACATTGCGTTCCGCCCGCAGGGTCGAGGGATCAAAACCAGGTGCCGGATAGTATTTTTTTATATAGTGTAAAGGATGCGGACAACGGCGGTGCGGACTACGACGGACGTCAACGCGGGCGGCATCGTGAGTTACTGAAATGCTCTGCATTTATTACAGGAGGCGATGGCGTTGATATCAGCTAATTCCCTAGCGTGGGGAATCACCAGAGCCTTCTTGAAATGCGCGACACAGTCACTGCAACACGTCATCAGCGGATGTTGCGTATGCACTATACTTCTGGCGCACCATGTGCGCTGCGTTTCTGTTTCACTGGGGAAAAATACTTGATTTTCTCTGGCTGCAGGGCTCTACAAAGTGTATTTTCTTTTGCTTTAAAAACTGATCGGTTATAGTCGTCTCCATGGCTACAAACTTATCATTGGCAATAACCACCAAACATCACTAATTAAAAAGTTCATTAGACAGTTTTAGTTAATTAACTATGTAACTCGCACTTTTCGCATAACTGCTGACGTCCGCCGAACCAGATAGCTTGTTCCTTAACAGAATAACTCTTTTTATTCAAAAGCCTACCTTCAGAAATTTTTCAAAGTGATCACTGAAAAACACTGTACATACTTTACGAAAGTGGTTTTCACATTGATAAGGTTTTTTTCTTCCACATTTTTTTAAATGTAAGCGTGAACAGGCTTGCAGACGCATGCGAATATATAGAAAACCGCTGTTTTTCAGTTCATCTAAAATATGAGACATGATACCTTACATTGGCGTGGGAACCTGTTGCCTGTTCGTAGAATGCCTGTGACGGGGCGCGTCTGAGATGGAGCCGACCAATAAAAATGAGCAATGTTCATCGCAACATTGCGGAGGCCATGTAGGGTAGTGTAGCTTAGGACTTGGGCGGAAAGCTGTGCTCACATGCAGGACGTATGAACCTTATCAAAAATGCTGTACTGGGGCCTTTTAAACAGCTGCTTTTATACAATGATTTCCGGTCTTCGCCAGGTAACAGCTCAAGCATTCAAAGCACGACATTGAAACCTTTATCTGCAAATGTTCACGAAAAATTATGTTCAGTGGATGAGAAAACAGCTCACTATATATAAGAAAGTGTCTGGCTCGCGGCGTTCAATTATTCTCTAAAAGAGCATTATAACCACGGCAAGGGGCAGGATTATTACAGTGGCCCCTTTTGTGTTTTGTATGCAAACAAGTGTTTCTTACAGTAAATATTGCTAGAAGCACCCATTTGTACGTTTTGTTCATTGATTCATTCATGCTCGTGGTGCAAAAACGCCAATAGGGATTGTATATTCGTACATCGTTTCCAAACAAATATGAGTACTTGTAACAATTCACAGATTCTTCACACCGACATGTCGTAACCGTAGATATAGACGAAATATAGAAAAACGTGCATGTAGGTAAACACGCCAGTCCTTTCGCTTGGCACGATTGCTCCAAGATCCAATAAAGTAGAGTTTTCAAGATGTCTGCGATTTGAAGTTTTCAGCGTCTGTCGTGAATGTGCACCGCCTTTATTTATATTTCTGGCACGTTGTCGTAGTTTCCGCTTTAGTGTGTTTGCTCTATAACGGACATCGGCGGACGGGCACTCAAGTGAGTGGGAATATTGCAAATATGCCTGGGTGTGCTTTCGAGCTGAGCGGTACAGTTGGGCACCCGATGCCGGCCAGGGTAGGAGGACACGCAAAAAATTGGCAAGCGAAACACCTTTGTAGAAAACCTTTACACATTCCAAAATATTTGCCCATTGTTTGGGAAAAGAAGTCCAGACGGCCGACGATATAACGGAATATTCACGGAAATGAACTTTCTTGATGCGTCCGCTTTCCGAACGCTTGTTGCTGTGTAGGTCTGTGAAACGATGGGAGGAAGGCGAAAGAGCGGGAAATGTAGTGTGAACGATTCTCCAAATACGCACTAGCCAGTCTGCATATCAAGCGAAAATATTCGAAAGCAGAGAACCAGTCCTAACGGGCACACTTTCCACGGGGTGGCCTTTTTCGACTTGAAACGACCTCCGCTTGATCATTCGCTTATGTGTGCCCTTTGAAAAATTGCAACCATCACACCTCGAGGCCGTGTTCGGCGTACCTTTTCACGTGAAAAAAAGGTTACTTCCGCTCCACTGCGCATTCCGTTAGGAAAGAACCGTTTTTAGAGGGGCCGAACGAGTGGTACGTGAACCTTTTCTTACATAGTTTATTATAATAAACGGCAGCTACTTTTCTCTAGTGCTCTTTTAAACACACCATTTTACTTCTTAGTGGGTTCTATTGCTTACAAATTACCGGTAAATATTTTCCAAGAAGAATGTGTCATATGCAAAGAAAACAAGTCTCAATAATTCCCCGCCTGAACATGTTAAGTTTACTGGGAGCAGTGCTTTCGGTCACTGTGTGCAGACTTCTAAAACAATGCAGATCCCCATACGGTATTTTGTTTTTATTTCCGCATATTCTCCCTTCCCATAAAATATATGCGATGCAATAAAACATTAGCTTTTAATTTTTACTCCCGCAAAATCGTGTGGACGACTTCCTTTCTATGAAACTGTTTCCACACAGAATTTACGTAGAAATTTTTTGTTTTGCAGGAAAGTTACTTTAGGTATAATGTGCTTTTGGGCTAGTTGGTGCCTTATGTATCACGAAACTTGCGCTAAATAGACATAAACATACGAAGGAAGACGGACGATGCGCAACTCACAACTATTTATTGGCAGGAAAAGAAGTTGCCTTATATAGGCTTCAACAAGACAGAAAAAAACACATAAAAGCAGATAGTACAATCGATGGCAACAGCACAATACTCAGAGCCCACCAACCACTTGCTGTCTAAAAAAACGAAACTCATTTGTAAAAACTGATAATAGTGGTTCACTGATGCACCCCTCGCGATTTTTTTGAATGAAGTACGATTCTGAAAGCTCACGCGCCACAGTGTCACGGCTTCTGTCAATGATAATGTTTTCTTTGAGGCGCGGCGTACAACCACAATCACGATAATGCATGGGCAAGTGTGATCCAGTGCCTTTCTTGATTGATAAATCGTCCTCCCTGAGGCGACCATTTATGCAACGTCCGCTGTGCCCAATATATACCTTGTCACAAGTGAGCGGTATCTGGTAAACTATGCCAATTTTGCACCCCACGTACTTCTTGGCGTGCTTCTTACCACATGGATTAGGCTTTTTTTTCCGGCGATACGGCTGCACAACCCACCTAGCTTGCGTGGAGCAGAAAACACAATCGGAACCCGATACTTCGTAGCAACCCGCTTCAGGTTGTGACCTACGTTATGGGAATATGGCACCACCTCAGGACTCGTTTTCTTTTCGGCTGCAACCTTAGGTGTGACTCGCTCACGCTTTAGTTTTTGAAGCAAAGCCTCAGAAACAGTCGCCAGAAGGGACCGAGGGTACCCGGCATCCAATATTTGAAAGACCTGGGCGTCAAAATTGGTTTGCATACGATGAGTACAAGACTTTTGTACAGAGGACTCCAAGCACATACAAGGCTATCGCACGTTTTACAGTTTTTGAGTGAGCTGATTCAAAGGGTAGGAGCCCTTTTGTCGCGCGGGGACAAAACATCCAACACACATGTTTTTCTGCTACGCAGAAGTCAAAACTTTAAAACCTCAGGTTAGGACCTTTTTGCATTTCGTGCGTAAACTTCAAGCTGCCGCCCAATTTACTGAACGTCTTCAAAACTTCTGCAACGCTTTCTTAGTAACTCAGACCTTCTCGCCTTTTCAAAACGATCAAGTGGTCGCCCACGTATCTAAAGATTTTTTGAACCATTGCATTGTCCAAATCACGTAGTAAATTACGGTCTAACCGCGAAAGAAAAAAGCTTGACAGAACTGGGGCAACGCACGAACTGATACAGATCCCTTTATTCTGTATGTAAAGCTTGCCGTCATGCTTCACGGCCGTGGCAGAAAGGTAGAACTCGAGCACGGACAAGAAACCAATAACTGAAATACCCGCAGCATTTTGAAACCTTGTTGCGCCATTCTCCTGACTACATTCCTGTACGCTTGTCAATAATTCACCATGTGGAATTGAAAAGAACAACTCTTCTACATCTACGGAAAACAATCCACCAACATCACTATTGTTTTCTCACAAAGTCTATCACTTCCTGCGAATTTCTGACGGCAAACAGATCATTGGTGTTTAGCGTATTCAAATGTGTCTGTAGATACCTGCTTAACTCCCGTTGCCAACTTCCCTTTTCACTAACTATGCATCAAAATGGAATCCCTTCTTTATGGGTTTTGGCAGAAAAAAGCATCGACAAGCAGGTCCTTTTACTTCCCTTAATGCGTTTCGCATGCCTATTGAGTTCTAGAGTTTTACATTTAGACACTGCTGCACTCTTTACCTTCATTGGTTTAATCTTCGCTGGGATGAAGTTCATGTGCACTGCTGCCATCGCCTTTTCCGAGGACATCCCCTTCGGCACAACCACAAACCCACCCTCTTTGTCCGCATTCATAAGCTGCAGCTCGTTGTTCCGGAAGTGCTCAACCACCATGCCCATGGACGGCTGGCGGCTTGAAAGTTTGCTCGTACCCGTCTGCAGCAGGGAATCACTCCTTCCAAGAGGCACCGCTCATGATCATCCTCTTGCTCAGCTTTCCCAGCTATGCGTCTGTTCAGGGCCAGCATTTCGTGCGCTGGAATCTTGGGCTGTAGACTGTACTTCGGGCCCTTTTGGATGACTTCTGCCACCTCTTGTGGAAGTTGAGCGCCACCAAGTAGATGCAGTGTTGCAGCACGTGCGCCCCTGTCCGATTTTTTGGGCAGTTGACGAAGCATCCCTTGCCATGACACCTCGGTGGTCTGGGCAGCAAGTCTTCGGAAGGTCCTTAACTTGCTCTCCCACAGCCACTTGGGGTACTGGGTGAAACAAGCGACGCGTAGCCAGTCCTGGTAGAGTCGCACTTGTCTGCGGAACTCGGAACGTAGGATCCGGCTCATCCCTTTGACATGCCCGAAGGATGGCTGCGCCGCACCAAACAGGGCCAATAGTTCCACTGGCACCAGCGCTTTTCGCAAGCATAGCGATAGGCGTCTTGCACAGCATTCCGTCCAGGCGATGGGGCTCACTATTACCAAGGGTTGAATATTGAAAGAGGAGGAACACGTAAAAGGGCCCACTGTAGAAGAAAGATACTTCAGTATAACCTAAGGTTGCAGCCGAAAAGAAAACGAGGCCTGAGGTGGTGCCATATTCCCATAAAGTAGCTCACAACCTTAAGCGGGTTGCTACGAGGTATCGGGTTCCGATTGTGTTTTCTGCTCCACGCAAGCTAGGTGGGTTGTGCAGCCGTATCACCAGAAAAAAGAAGCCTATTCATGTGGTAAGAAGCACGCCAAGAAGTACGTGGGGTGCAAAGTAGCCATAGTTTACCAGATACCGCTCACTTGTGACAAGGTATATATTGGGCAAAGCGGACGTTGCATAAATGATTGCCTCAGGGAGCACCGTTTATCAATCAAGGAAGGCACTGGATCACACTTGCCCATGCATTGCCCTGAATGTGGTTGTACGCCGCGCCTCAAAGAAACCATTATCATTGACAGAAGCCGTGACACTGTGGCGCGTGAGCTTTCAGAATCGTACTTCATTCAAAAAAATCGCGAGGGGCGCATCAGTGAACCACTATTATCACTTTTTACAAATGACTTTCGTTTTTTTAGACAGCGAGCGGTTGGCGGGCTCTGAGTATTGTAGTGTTGCCACCGATTGTACTATCTGCTTTTATGTGTTTTTTCTGTCTTGTAGAAGCCTATATAAGGCAACTTCTTTTTCTGCAAGTAGATAGTTGTGAGTTGCGCATCGACCGTCTTCCTTCGTCTGTTTATGTCTATTTTAGCGCAAGTTTCGTGATACTTAATTTATGTACAGTGTACTATTGACAATTAAATATTACCTTTTTTAAATTTTCTCTTATTTATAGCGATACGGCGATCCTGTTAATTATACATGCATCCCAATGGAAGACGTTTCTTGATAATTCGAAGCTGAAACTTGCCTTATCGGTAACAGGAAGGTATTTCATGATAAACAGTATAAAGGTGACCCTCCTTCTTTTCTAAACTTCAAATTTCAAACTAAAAAACAATGCCTCGTTCTCTATTGATATTAGTAATACTCCAACTAAGGTAGTGCAAAAGATGACGAACATCCAGTATAATCAAGCCAATGCTCGAGCCCGCCTGCGTATCCCTCTTTTTTGCTCTTTAAGTTTTGTTGTTTCGAACAGCGCCTCCCAAACAGTGTGCGTGCTGGGCACTTGGGATTTCGATTTTAGGGATAACTCTGCACCATCATGCAATCCGTGTCGCACGCTCAGCTTCGCGGCAAAAGTCGATAATTTGAACAAAACTTAAAAAGGGCGGCGTGTTGCCGACTAATAAATTTTCTGCCCTTGTGCCCTTCGTTTATGACGAAGTTCGGTTATAGCGAAGCATTTTGTGGCTGACGTGGACTTCCTCGTTAAATGGAGACGACTGTATTTTTTATATCCAACCTTAAAATATGCCACAGTGTAGAGCGGAAAAGTGAGTAGACCAATGACTAGACCTGCTGAGGATCATGGGACGTCAAACATGGGAATGGGCGAAACGTAACCATGTCAGTCGGCGGCATTTGCGAATACATAGAGCACATCAGAAAAGAACTTTGGTCAAATTGGTCCATCCACAAGAATTTAGTAAATTTGCAAAGATGAATTCTTATTCTTTTGGTGGCAACTTTTTTAGCTGTTCACAATGAGAATTTGCTTCCTTAATCCTGACATTGAAAATTGAGATAACTCATTACAGGTGACTAAGCCTTTCTAAAGTAGTGAAAGCGAAAACCAACTTTTGCTTTCTCTTTATCTACATTTGCTCTTTCGGTTGAACTATGCGGCCTCATCCGTCACCAGTTTACCTGCCAACAGACAGGACCCTTTAGAGCTCGTTATTATCGCTTACTATCACCAGGGGCCTCCTATTCAGCCGTTGGTACCTGCACATCTCTTGTGGTGTGTATTCCACGTGCTGAAGCAGCCCACCCTTTCCCCATACTGCTGTTTCGCTTTCCCTTGTGCAGGTTCACAAGCTCACGTCCATTCGCGATGGGCACCCTGTCGCCCTTTCTCGGAGCCCTACCCCGACCCTCCTGGGGCACTGCTGTTTCCCTAATCGATTCGAAGATTTCTCACTGAAGAAGCTTCCAGGGCATGGTTTGCTATCTTCTGAGCTTGTCTCGTTTCAGCCGATATCACGTCTTTCAGTAACTAAAACCACTTTCCTAAAACAAAGCCAACAGCACCCAACCCCCCTTTTTTTGCGATTTTTGCGGCTGTTGGCACAGTTTTGAACACGCTGGACAAGAATTATTGCAACAAAAATATCTATGCTTTGATTACTTTAGAACCACAACGGCCATCCTTTAGGCTGAAGGTGCGAGGGTTTTGGAATAGTGCTAATTGAGAAAAACTCGCCGTTCAACAGTTACTTTACTTTAATAGAAAAGGAGCCGCTGTAATAATGGAAGTTTTTCTGTCATTCTTTCGATGGAAATGTGTTTTATTCCCCTCCGGAAACAACTATCTTGCCGCCATGGCCATATATGCCCCATATCCATTGCTAGAAGCCTTCAAAAAATCGCCTTAATTCCCAGCCCCAGTAACTTAAAACGCCTGTGCACAAAAACGGAGTATTCCAGCGAGGCAACACTTAAGTACGGCTGGCAGTAAGAGTTTGACGAAGGAAAGATATTATTTTTAGTGCTTTGCTGGTTATAAGGACGTATTCCAGTGAGGCAAGGCTTAACTACGGGTGGCTGTTTGAGTTTGAAAAAAGAGAGATAAATTTTTAGTGCTTTCTGGTTGGGTTGAAACCGACCACAGGAACAGCATAAAGGAGAATTATTGATAGATTGAGTTCAAAAAATAAACGTTAACCTTTCAATCTAGGAAGATTGAGAGTTTTCAAAACTTTTAAGTGTCTTCAGTGCTTCCTGTTTCCGGAGAAATGGTGGAGCGAGTGCCGATAACATGAAACGAAATTCGCCCACATGCTGAAAAGTGTTCCAACTGTACTTTCCGAAGTGGTTTTTTTTTCTTGGGGTTCGCAAACGAAGCAGACTTTAATACAGTTCTTCGTGAGATTTTCTGCTGCACGTCTACCATTTATAGTGCTCAATTTTCTGGAAAATCACATTGGCGTTCTCCTTTCAATAGTATTGACGGCACGAAGAGGAGGATTCTTCTTATCGTGCAGGACCGAATTGTATTGGTTGCAGTTCAACAGCGTCGGTCAGCTTTCTCGTGTTTAGCCTGTGTGATGCGCCACTAAATATCAAATGTGAGCCTGCTGGCTTCACTATCAAACACAAAACATTTTGCGCCTTGATCATCGAATCATGCTAAGGTTCTGAAACCATCCATCCGGCAGTGTGTTAGTGAACCGTGGCCCAGATAACGTAAGTTTCCTTTCCATTTAAAATGATTGATAATACTTGGTCATAAACTGTATCAAGCAGAATAAAGGGGTTTAGCAGTGAGGGGTAAATGTTCAAGCATGTTTACTTGGTTTACTATAATGTGGAGGAAAAACGACTCACGCGGCATAACGAATGGAGTAGGCGTTTCCGGAAATGAACGTTGAGTGTAAGGAGATTCGCGTAGGGAGAATATACGGTGAATTCAATAAAGTCGCAAATGACGAAAAGAAATCATACATATGTTCTGCATTTTCAAGTGGGGCACTATTTAAAAGACCCAAAAATATTTATAGAAAATATACGAAGACTAACTACCTCTTCAGAATTAAAACATGTAAACATTTAGGTATGGTGTAACTTAAAGAAACCTACTTCAGACTACATGTACACTGCACTAGTTGGTTCATTTGGTGTCGAAGGCATCGTGAAATATTCATTTCTGGGCGTAGGAAAAAAATCGATACGATCAAAACTTCTACACAAATTCATGTTCTTAGTTTTACCAAGACGAGTCAGTAAAAATAACAGTTTATTTGCGGCTGAAGTAACGCATGAGATTTTTATCGCACCGGAAAGTAGCGCAATGCTTTGGTGTTTTGATAAATCGATGGCTTGGTTAGCATCACAAACTCGTTTTATGTATTATGATTAAGATTTGCTGTTAATACCGCAAGGCTAACTAGGGCACCTGAGTAGTACCTTAGGCTGTATGGTACTCGGAAATAATATTGCCATAATGTGGCGGCTGTTTTGGTTTTATACTTCATTTTTGCTGCATTTTTAGATACGAAGCACCTCATGCTCGGGGCTGTGTCCCTCCCTCCCTCGTTGTCCTTGCCTGCCGTCCGCACTCTACTGTGTATGCCCGTCTCTTCAGCCCCTTCAGTGTTTTGGCTGACATCAGCGCAGTCCACTATAAAAAGAAATAGTTAGGCGGTGCCCGGTTTCAATCCCATGATTCTCGGGCCGCAACGGCAGATACGTGGCGCTCCTCCCACTCCGCTACGAGTGGAGACGGGAGCATGTGGTACGAACGCGCCTGATGTCCTTCACTCATTCAAACTAGGTCAAGAAGCTACTGATACAACGAATACACGCGAAGTTGAACGTCAACGGAAACGACAAACTGAAAACTCATGGGAACTTCAGTCGACCCCATGGCTGCTTCGCACACTACTCAGGGTTCCCCTACGGTAAGGTGGTGTAATTTGTTTTTGTATTTCTTCCCTTTCGGCGACCATTGAAGGAAAAAACTGGAACCAAGCAGGGAACAAGTGGATGGAACAAGGTACTGGCCACTGGCTTTTAAAAATATTATTGCCTTTTGAACCGTTTGATTCAGACCAGCCTAGAAGAACCCGGGCCATTTTTAAGATTAAAGGTGTATTGCAAACATGGTGCATCACACGCGTACGTGTGATTCGACGCAAATAGTAGCCGTGGCGGGTGCAGAAGAAATAGGAGACGTAAAAATGAACGTTCAACTTCGCGGTACACCCAGTGAACTGGTAGTCGATTGTGCACCATATTTGGACGTGTGCAGTGATGAGTGGGAAAGGTGATGCTAAGAACATTACGAAAAAAATCACACTAAAGCCGGTAACTGTTGATTTGGCTGTGTTTGAAAGCCGCCGCTGAAATCTCCGTGGAAACAGACGGTTTCGTATTTTGGGGTGTTTTCGTAAGAAGGACACAGTCCGTGATATTCAATGAGCGCAGATCAGCACGAATAATTCCCCAGCTTTCTTTGGCCCTCGTGCAAGACTATTAAATCGGGTACTCGCAAAAACGTTACTCCTAAAATGTTGAATCATTTGTCGATGCGAGGTGGAGCGGAGATCCGCGAAAGTCCTCTGGATACCTATTTTGCTTGCTGCTATAGCATCATTACGCGTATATGGTCACCTAGAGGCTTACCCTATGGCTCTCTACCAGCCTCGCCGCCATTTTTGTGAGCTCAGCTCCTTAAGAGAAGTATTGCTCTGTGCTCTAAAAACTATTCCTAGGGCTTTCTCTTGGTTTATAAGCTGGTTAATGTTCTGTAAACGCTCCGTTGTAAATCCGGTTGTTGTGTTTTTTTGTGATCTCAAAACTCTGGCACCATGGGAAAACCCTGAAATGAAAAAAAACCTACGGAATTATAGCACCTAAAACTGAACCCGCGGATGCACGACGTGAATAAAAAACCTATGTAAAAAGAATAAAAAAACAGAAGACGCGTTTGACAAGTTGATGGTGAAATAACAACAGTTCTTAGTTTTAATCATCGCCTGCAATGCTCTGTTCTGGGGACCACGTCTACCTCCAAATCTTTTCTCGAACGCACAAACTCTAATACGCAGTATATAAATCATACACTACATCTTTGTTGCCCAAACGTAAAGCGGGAAAACACCTCCCAATTTGTGTCTGCACATGTTATCTGCCCGATTATTATTCGTCTTACGTTTATTCAAACCGGGATCTGCTAAAATCTAGCATCATAGTGTGCATGTTTCACAGCAATATTACACGTCTAGCACACTGCCCGCAGCCTTAGCAAGCTTAGGTATGATTTTCATTACGAGGGTCTTTTGCACTTGCGTCATAACAAGTCACGTGATGTTGCGCTTCTTTAAGGAATTGCGACTACTTCGTTTGTAGCGGAAATTCAAGAAGTCAGAAATACGCTTATTTGGCCACAACGCACGCGATAAAAAGGAAAAAGAACAAAACAACTAGTATAGAAAGCCGTTTTAACGGAATATTGGTCGCGCTGTAATGAGTTATTTAATTTTGTTCTAGCTTTGTTTTACTGTGGGCAGATGGTACGTTCGGTGTGACAAAGGAAGTTTAAAAGTACCAACAAAAACCTCTCATATGAAAAGAACCTGAAACACGCTGCACGTTTTACCACAAAATCTGCCCGATGTAAAATTTGGTAGTTCGTTCATCCACTCCCAGACCATGAAATTGGGTGGTAGACTTAACCCGCTGTTGCGTTGGAATACGAACGCTTATATACAATTTCAGGCAATACTGACATCAAAGTATTGTCACTTTGTAGACCATGAAGTCCCGGCGAAAGTCCACAATTGTGGTACATCACCCATTAAATTATTACCCCTCAACAAAATTGAAGCACATTTCAGTGGAAGTAACAAGAAAGCACCAATAAAATAATTTATTTCTCCTGTCATTTAGTCAAGCTTTTTTGAGTGTGTGTCAAATTTTTTTGTGCTTGCCAATTATTTGCTGGCACGGGTGATTGTCCTGGGTGGGCTACGTATACTATATGAGCGTAAATGCGCTTTCTTAATTTTACTAGCCCAACCGCCCTTTCTTTCGTTTGTAATCAGTATGCATAGAGTGTCCCAAAATGCCAGAAAACGCACTTATAAGAGATGTATTCAAATACATGTGTTAATCTGGCATTGAGCGACGGTGATGTACAGGGTGCATGGTAAACTCACAATCTAAAAACCCCGGGTTCCAGTCGCAGGATCCCAAGATCTCTTTAGATTCATTATACTTTCACTGCTGGTCAATTTTAGCATCGTGTTTGTTGACGCCGATGCCGGGCGACGACTTCTCGCGCACTGACGAATTTGCTGGTTTGGCGCTGGAAGTCACTGCTTCGCTTTTTTGGGAACCGTTTGAACGAATATACGCTGCCCGTGTATTCTGAACGAAAAATGGGTAAGCGAGGTTGTTTTAGCAGATGTAGCGGTTGTCTCGCCCCACTAAAGCAGGCTTTCCAAGTACAACGGGGTAGAGCACACTACAAATATTGGATCTGCATAAGGATCTGATATGCCGCATTGGCTGAGTGAGTATTTTGTGGTGGGTTAGCAAATTTGGGCGATGCCGGGTTGTCAAGTTTAGGCCACTCCTTATTTTTTCTATTAACGTTCGTGCTGCTTTCGCAGCACGGTCACATAGTTGAGAAATAATGTTAGAGGGAATCCTCAAGAGCCATAGTCACAATCGGGGTAGACAGAAATTTATGCTACTACGCTTATGAAAGTGCAAACGTTTAGATGACGCCCCTGTAACTCGTAGGCATGGGGAAGAAGGAGCAGTACAAGTGCTTCGAATTGAACACTGGAGCCCCTAAGAGATCATTACCGGTTTCCCCTCCTACTAAAAATAATATAAATAATTTAATGTTTTATGCTTTTAAGAACAACTAAAGCATAGTACAACGTAAAACATGGGCAGCAAAATAGTAATTCGCAGCGAAACCAGAACCAACAATGCTGACGCTGTCCTGCGGGGTCACCTGCAACAGCAGTGCCGAGTCGAGACAGCTGCGTTTTAAGGTACTTTGCCTGGATGTGGTTGAGAGTTTGTCGTCAGTACTACAACTTGTGTAACACGTCTTCTGGTGGTGGTTGGGCGGTGTGTTCAGGAATCCGAATTTTCAAGCAATGCACTCAGGAGGACGGCTATTACAGGGGAATACCCGGGTTCTCACTACATGCTTTTGCGATGGCCGGGGGAGCAGAGCAAAATTGACTCTTATTAAATTCTGGAACCATGTGTCTTTATTGTTCTCTTCAGCAATCTATATTCCCTTGTCTGGCCAGATATACTGCCATCAGGCTGACCTTGTGGTGTTTTTCATTTCAATAAAATTCCTCTCTTCCTCTCTCAGTACTACAGACACAGTGTGCGTTCAGCGTTGGGTTTTTTCAGAGAGGCGTACATTTTTTTGTTCCTTAGCCACCTCTACTCTCGCCATACCTCGTTCTCTGGAATGTCAGACTTGGCCTAATTTGTACAGGCTTTATATCCTACTTGGTAAGCGCACAAGAAAGGTTTCTGGTGGGGTTACTTAACACATTAGCATTTACGTTAGCCCACTATCGCAATCGTAATGTTGACGTGAAGTATGTAAATGTTAGGCGCCATTGTCAACTACTGCACTAATTGATAGCTGAGAACACATTGAACCACTGAAATGCTTGTAAAACATGTACAGCAACTGCGAAACGTTTTTGGTATGAAGACAAGCATATGGGCTGACGTTCAAAAAGGAACGTCCCTGCCAAATATCAAGATTTTACTCGTGCACAATAAAGAGGGTCGATATTTAATTTTGCGTTACACGGTCCGTAATGAGTTTCTATAAAAAAAGGAAGAAAAGGAAAAAGCTTCTGGTGAAAATTGCTTACTCCTGCCATAACGCTTTTTTAGAGTGTAAAGCGTGTAGAAGTATTGGGGTCCCGGAAAGCAAAAGGATGGCGAGTGCTTCAGCGTACCGCTGGGCCATAACCAATCTTGTCCTTCTTGCCAAATTAGTCTGCACGCTTCAGAACTTCGCGAAAACGTCAGATGGCTGCTTCTTGCTACGATTGAGTGCTGCGTCCTAATTTCACCGTGCCTTCGAGCAAATCATGGCCGCAGTTTTGTTTTAAAAGGCCTGTTGTATCCTGGCAAGCTTTTCTGCGCAAGAAGAAAAAGCGCTGCCTCAAAGGACTACCCAGCTGGGTTTCATTAACGGGCAAGTTAGAAGACCTAATTAGCTGACGTTTCTTAAATAAAACAACCGGGCATCCGCACTTTTTCTTTGTGGCTTGGCACAGGTTGAGCCGATGTGCTAAACTGGAAGGATGCCAATTATCATCAGGTGGTTCCGGTATGTCATCCTCCCAAAATAATAATGCTCTGTTCCTCATCATAAATTGTCTGTTCAGCAACCGCAATAACATTGCGCTTGTTATTTGCATTGGCGCATCAGATAATTAGGAAAACTTAAAGTGCGAGCTCGAAAACTTCGAGGGACTTAAGTTCCCTACAGTAAAGAATTTGCCAACCTGGAGGTGGGCTTTCCCAACCTAGCGGCGGGCTTTGGTATTTTAGTTTTTTTACGAACAGGGGTTGAGTTTGTCAAGTCAATGGAGTTAACAAGCTTTGTGATGACTTACGGGTGCGCTTCCCCATTTTGAAAGGCAGACTGCCTCTCTACAACCATCGATGTGTTCCGAGTGGTGCGACAGCGAAATTACATTTTTCTTCGCTTGGATGAGGTGGTGTTTTAACCAAAACAAAAGTTTTTATTTCGGGATATATTTTTTTGTATTCAGATGTTTCTTTTTAACAGTAACTGTTGAAAAACTGCTGATTTTAATTTTATCTGAAGTATTTTATGCTGCGTGCTTTAGGTGCCACTAACGAGAACAAATTTATTGTTTTTAAGCACGGGTGTAAATCACATCACAAAGTTTACTAAAAAAATACCTATTAAAGCTCTAAAAAATTGTTGTGCCTTTGAATTTAAAACAAACAAGGAACGACTGATTCGATTAAGGAAACCGTGAATCGGGAAATTTTATTTTATAAACACAATTTTATGTTTGTTTCTGTTGGACCTGAAGAGACCACATTTTGCTTACAGCTGTTTTTTGTGTTTCCACTTTGGCCGGACCTGTAAACACGCAGTTTTTCTTTTGTAAATTTGCAATAATGTATTGTAAACTACCGTGTCGCAAGTCACGTGCATACGATCAAATATGGTTGGTTTTACTTCAACTGGGTGTTTTTTTCTCGCAGCTTTTCAAAACTATCTCACCACAATGACAGTACCCCACGTGCAGAAATAAATCACAATATATTGACAGCCACCAACAGTGCAACAAATCCAGGTGTGCGAAGTTTACCAGCATCCAGCACGTTGAATAAACTGGTTGTTTTATGAAACGGTGTGGTAATGTTTATTTTTACCAACTGACTTTTTTGACAACGTGAAGGATTTCGGTATTTAATAAACAACTGTTTTATTCAACAGTTGCAATTATTTAGGAAAGCATCTGTTCACTTTAGTCATTCGAAAAAGAACCCTTCTAACCCCCTTTTTACGTTCTTTATACTTGCCCCGTATGTAGAAAAAAAAAGCTGTTTTCTTCTTTGATTGATTGGAGTTTTTGAAACACCTACATCGAGATATAAACTTATCTACCTGATCTCAAGTTTTATCCAAAATTCGGTAAATATTGGCGATGGATGGCTCCGCTTTCTGACAATAAATCAAGCAATGGTCAGTTTACCCTACTGGACGCTAGTGCTCTCGCGTTCGGGTTTGCTAAACAGACGCTCCTCCCGTCATTCTGATACAATGTGGGAATAACACGACGATTTACAGAAAGGTTTCAGTCGTAAACCGTTACTGGTATACCTGGGCCATTTTCCGCGGGGATACCTGTCCGCTGTCCGCCGTGCTCACAGAAGCGTTGGCGGAATGGTCTCCCCACCAAGCTAAAAGCAGCACGCACCTGAAGCAGGATTCAGGCGCAGCGAAGACCCACTTCGGAAGCAAGACGTGCTAGCAGTCGTAGCATAATAAAACCACTCCGGAGACGGAAGAATATATTAGAGAATTCAGCAGCGTTCGTAACTCTGCAGCATGTTATAATTTTTCTCGTCCTTTTCCCCATGAGGCTCGAATGAGGTGGCCGCCAGCCGCGGTCGTGAAGGATGTCATCACACCACACCACCTCTGCGAGTGTAATGATTGCCGGGTGACTGCGCTGCTGAGCACGAGGTCGCGGGTTCGATTCCCGGCCGCGGCGGTCGCTATTCTGATGGAGGCGAAAAGCAAAAACGTTCGTGTGTTCGAGATTTCGGCGCATGTTAAAGGTCCCCAGGTGGTCAAAATTAATCCGGAGCCCTCCACTACGGCGCGTCTCATTGCCCGCGTTGCGTCGGCGCGTTAACACTTACAATCAATCAGATTGCCAGGTGACATTTGTATAGCCGTACTACAAAAGGCGGCGGAAAACTAAATTGGCTCTCAAAAACAACCAAAGGCGTAGAAAACTTATCAAAGGTTTGACACTGTGCCCTGAATTAAAAAAAAATGGCTTCAATCTACGCTGTAACCTAGTTGGAAAGCAAAGCTCTTCACAACACCCACAACAATTGCCCGTTCCCCGTCACTTGAATTCACACACGTGGCTTTAGAAAGAGTGAAACCGGAGATTCTGCCAGCAGTTACCTGCAATTCGAGGGGACAGCGTCCCTAACGCAGCAGCGTCGGCCCCGGTCGGTCTGGAGCGGCAGCCGCCACCGCTGTAGCCCGGCCGCGAGTCGGCAGCAAAAGGAAACGGAGAAGAGCGTCCTTCGAAGGTGGGAAAGCCGAATCTAGCCGTCCTCATGTGCTAACTCGGGGCTCAACCACCACGGTACACAAGCGCAGACACCAAATAATTCCGCATGTGAGCGTAGTGATTCCCTTTATACCGACGTAGATTATTTATTTTACTTATATTGAGAATTTGGAGAAAGGTGAGGGAACTTTATTAATCGTCATTTATGAGATCGAGTGGCTTCTTTTGCCTTTTGCAATACCTTTTAAGACCCAACAGAACAGTTGTTCACCAATTATGAAAACAGAGTCTTCTTCGTTGCAAGCAGTGCGAAAAACATAGCATTTCTCTAGCAGCCATGTGTAGGTACGTGGTCTCTACATTTTGTTTTCTAGCCCTGCAAACGAATCATTAAAGTGTCATTGCCGTACAACCACTTATATACGCCCGGTCACGGTGATTCAGAAGGTGCTGTCGAACAAGTTGATCAAAACGTGCAAAGGAAGCGCGCAGCCGACGCGAAGCTTAGCCAAAACAGGTCCAAAATAGCCGTCGCAATATAGACGACAGAGCACCCCGCCGACGCGCCCGCCCATGTGACCAGGCACGCGCACGCAGCGAACGCTTGGTAACCATTCCTCACGCCATGTACACTGTGCTCCGTGAATGAAAACCGCCATCCGTGCCCCCGAACACGATGGGAGTTTCTTGTTACGCCCGCAACGAAGCTACCAGCTAGGAGAGGTATCACGCTTGGCTTTAAAAATTCCCTGGGAATTACGACACTCCTTAGTTCTATTTTTGGGCGCAGCTGTTTGGATGTTTTGACTGGGTAAATTATGTTGAGATAAAGAATTTCAGATAGACATATTTGTATGGTTACAGACAACTTGTATTTGCAGTGCGTGACGAAACACATGGATCGGTTGTCTAGGTCATTTTTCAGACCTCACTCGAGGTTCTGCCTTCAGGGTTCTCATGCTCGTGTAGATGCAGCGGCTGGCGAAGCACACGACAGGTTGCTTCACTCGCAGTTTAGCACTAACCCCAGATCGCTGCAGTGCGCTGGGGCAGCACTCAATCACGAGTTTTCTCGACGGCAGCTATGGTGAGCCTCTGCGTCGGCGGCGTGAAGTGGGCCTCAGGAAGGGACCACGAACTGCGTCTTAATTAAGAACCCAGCGCACATCACCGTCCCATGCACGCTCCCCTGACATTTTCGGCAAGCGTCGCGCAGTCGAGACTCTATTGCGGGCACAGCATACTGCCGCCTCCACCACGCACACTTTCAAAGAAGCTTCTCGCGCCCTCACGGTAAACCACCCTTCCCTCCGAATTTCTCAGCAGTATCCTCCTCTGTTTTCTTTCAATCATCGGACTTGCCATCATTCGTCCGATGACACTGACGGCTACGGCACTCAGCCGACGAAGGAACGCAAAAGGGCTGTGCCCTAAAATACACCAAAAGAAAACCGTTTGTATTTACGACTTTCCAAATACCTCATCAAATGTGCCTAAGACAGGTTATGCCCCCTCTAACCCTATATAAAAACTGTTTATCGCACCTAATGGCCTAGGGCTGGTTCTACCAAGACGCTCAGAGCATCTGAACTCCGTAACTCCGACTGGCACCGCCAGCCCAAATGTAAAACAGGTTCTTCGGGAACCGGCGCAAAACGTGTTCAGACACCTGCAGGCCAACCCCACCCTTCTTTTCACGGATTACCATAGCTGTCAAATCCCAAGATAAGTGATTGGGCCGCAGTGAACGGTTTTAGCGGGAGCAAGGTAGGACAAAAAATTGACGTTATATCACGCGTTATGAAAGCCCTGTTTTGGCATTCATCATCATCTCCTCCAGAGAAAGTTGGCTTTCCTGCAAAGCGTTTTGTAGTGCGCAATAGACGTCATCCGGGAGATATAGAAAACGTTGTTTCAAAAATTTACAGTGGTTTAGACAAAGCATAAACATTTTTTCTCAGGTGTTTTGAAGATCAATTCTTCGATGTACGTACAGTATTTGCCGTGGGCCACGGCGACCGTGGCCGGAGCAGGTGCGCGGCCTAGCAGGGGCGCTGCGCTTGGCGCTGTCGGCTGGTTACGCGGCTAAAGAGAGTGATGGGAACTTACGCGCTTCCTTTCGTAGAATAGCTGGAGCGATAAGTGCAGTGGGGCCGGTTTGTCAAAGCAGGCGCACGCGGCTTCTATCACCGCTTCCCCCCACCCCAACAATTACATTCTTCTTCGCTTCCCCGCAGGCACTACGCGCAACACTTGTCGTGCCGGACACACTGCAAAAGCAAGAGCAAAAGTTTCCCTAGCTTTTGTTAGCCGCGCAACAGGGCTGCCAACTCTGGGGACATTTCCCTAGATCTGGGGGATTTTGGTTCTGTTTGCGGAAAAAGGGAAATTTGTCAATACCTAGGGAATTTTTTAGTCTTTGTGGTTTAATTCCTTCTGTCGTGTAATGGTACCATTTATTAGTTTAGCATTCATTATTTCTATGTACCCATGCATTTCAATTTCACGATGAAGCGCAGACATCTATTTCCCATGAATGCGCATACAGCAAAGCTGTCGCTCGTACCTGTGACGTTGTTGGTGTTAATTTGAAAAGAACATGACTGAAGAATGTTATGAACTTTTCCACTCGAATATCTCGTGCACTGCGCATCGTCTGTGCTTCATCCTATTCTTCTTATTACAAGTCCACTGTTTCGTAGTGCAAGATTTTTGCGCCAAACGTGTAGTGCAAGGTCTCCCGTTTTTGTGACAAATGCATACATAAAACTTTTTTTGGCCTTGTGTACTTGGATAATCGTATTGGGTGCTGTGCGGCAATACAAGGATCACCTTTCGCAGTCGCCTGCACAATCACCCTCATGTGGCTGCGTTAGCGAGTGATTGGGACGAGTGATGGCGGAAACCCGTCGCATAGTTCGACGCGTCGCTCAGAAAAAATCGCTGCATTTGGTTACCCCTAAACACATGGTCTGAGAGAACATCTGAAAACAGCATTCAGGGAACATCTAGGGAAATCTATGGAATTTTATCATCCCAGTTAGGGGTAAAGTGGCATCGCAGGTTGGCAGCACTGCCGCGCAGCCAGCCGACAGCGGCAAGCGCAGCGCCCCTGCTCGGCCGCGCGCCTGCTCCGGCCATGGTCACCGTGGCCCACAAAATTTTGACAAAGACTGTAGAACCACTTGGCGCTACCTTTTCAATTTTATATAGAGCAAAACTTGTAAGCGATTGTTCCTTCCTTTGCGCGGTGTCTTATCGGGGGGTTTGGGAGCAGGAGAGACGATCAAGGGGAGCGAATGAATATCCCCGTGGAAATTACATGCAGCAATTGTAAAGAGAGTACTAGGAAGGCGGGAAAGAAATGCGCATTTTAAGCAGGTGGAAAATTTCCGGGAGGGAGGCCGGGCCGGTCAAAATTCAAGCTCTCCCGTTTCAGTGCAGCGGCATAGGTGCCGGCTTCATCGGTGAGTTGTTCTGTGAAAGCGGCCACCGATACCACGAGTTGTCACTGGTATACTCAGTTTCTATTTTCATATTTCTTCTTTCTTCCCTAGGGGACCCATCGCTTTTTTTTCAATATATTTTCTTGCGTTCTGGTAATAACGGGTCTTTCGCACGGCCCTACTGCCGGTGGGTCTCGATCCTCTGTTAACACTGCATTGAAACGAGGATGCCGAGAAAGTACCCGACTTTTCCGGTGCACTGACCAGTTGCGTCCAAAGATGAACTTCTCCGGTCATGCTCCTCCGTCGTCCTTCGTTCCGACGCCGGCCCTTCCACCACTGCCATGGGGACAGGGGTAGGAGATGTTTACTGCTTACCTTCTTGCGTCTGAAGCAGCTGGCTTTCCACCAGAGCGAGGCAAGGCCATTGTTTTACATTCTTTTTTGGACGGAGGGCGAGCGCCTTTACCGGAATCGAATTGCAGTGTCCAGCGCAAAAGCACCGGCCCCGGCAAGAGCCGCAAAACGAAGAAGACAAGTCTGCGGCCACCACGCCTGATGTGTATGGAACTCTACTCCCCCTTACGAAAGCAGTTTCAACATCGTGTAACTTCGTCATCGAGCGTCATTTTTCCACAGCCGCAGTCAACATGCATGCGTGTCCTTTCATGATTTTGCAACTGCTTTAAGGGAGATCGCTACGCATTGCTTGTTCGTTTCATCAGATGATTCTCTTTGACATAAGTTTGTTTCCAGCGTAGTTTGCCGCGGATCACGCGAGGAGTTACTGTTTGAAGGTTACTAATACCGTTTGAGAGCGCAGTGCGAATCCAGCCTTAGTTCGAGCAAGCAGCTGAAGAGCTCAATAAATTTTCTGCTTCAGTCAAGCAAGTTTTATTGCGGTTGTCGAAGGCAATCCTAGAATTCTTCGCGACGGCAGCGCATTCGCAGAAGAGATTTCCGAGTATCGCGAACGGATCGCATGCGCCACAGGGAAACCACACCTCTCAGCGGAACCGAGATAAGCGTTTCGTTTTCCCGCACTCTTTACGATGCGGCTCGAGGAACCACAGCGTGTGAGCGATCCAGCGCCTCGCGCAAGGCAGTATATGTTTGTTTTGCGGTCGCGAGGGACTATGAATATGCGCAACCGCATACGACGTTTCCCACTACAGCGAAAGCCCGTGTCGAACCTGCATTATGCCTTCCAGCCTACCGGTTTGTATACGGTCAGTTTTTGTTATTCTTACATATGCTTGCGGCACTACACTGGAATTATAATCTATTTCCCTCACTTAAATATCAATATCTCATATGTCTTTCTTAGATAAGAGTCCAAAATGGCTTTTTATTTCCCGAAGGCAGAGAACAAAGTTTATGATAAATGAAAATGTGAGAAGGGAACTTTTTACTTGGATAAATTTCCAAGTTTTGTTGACAGCAATTAATACCCCAAAAACATTAATGCGGCGTTCGGGGTCATTTTGACCGAAAAAGCCACAAAAACTTTGAGAAAGCCTGAGTAGTGTAGACGCAAAGAAATGAAAAAGTTGCACGCGTATTCCCACCCATGTTGTACAGAATGCGGTGCCAACAGGCGGTGCCAATGATGTTCTACATGCGGTGCCAATGCGGTGCCAATGATGCGGTGCCAATGATGCTCTACATCGGTGCGGTGCCAATGATGCGGTGCCAATGATGCTCTACATCGGTGCGGTGCCAATGATGCGGTGCCAATGATGCTCTACATCATTGCTGAGCCTTGTCTTCAGCTTGCAACTCGTGGGCCTGAACTTGAAAGTTACTTAAGTCAAACAGATATTGTTGTTCCTCACCCAACGCTTGAAAATTTATCGCCGTAATTCATCGAGCCGATAGAAAATGTCCTCATTATATGCCAAACTTCAGAGGACACTTCATTTCGTAAGACCTTGCATTGCTTGGTCTAAGGTGGCGCATTCTCGACAGATCCTGCTCCTCGTCTGAATTAAGTAATACTTTCACACAGACTACCACCTCTACCCTATGCTGCTTCACAAATCGCTTAGCCTATTTCGAGTAGCTATCAAAACAATGTGGTTGATGCCTCTTTCATAGGAATCCTTAAAACACAAAAGTGAAATGTGCCTCCACAGGAGCATTTATTGTGCATCCTTATGAACAAGTGCACATCGCTGTTTATATTATGTCGGTATGGCACCATTAAACGCATCAACATTAGACACTTGACTGCACGCGCCGGAACGTTACGTAAATACGACTGAAACCACGGGCCCTTTGAAAATCGTGCGAACGAAACAGAACCGAAACTGAAACCGAAAGCAGCAGGTGGTGGAGGGAGCCTCAATTTACTCGCGTCCCGCATACACGAAGACGCTTGAATTGAGGCGCAAACTGTCGGCGCTTATTAGTATCCCGATGAAATATTTTGCTGCGCTTCTACTAGACGGCATCTAAATGAAGAAAGTAGTGTTTAAGATATAAGGCGAGTTCTTAGACCTCTTTATCCTTTAATTCATGGTGCAATGAGCAAAGCGCTGGGTACGTCTTGCTGCGGCGATAGAGTTCGTGGCTCGAATCCGGGCGGAGCCGCTTTAATGCATCTTCTTCTGGCGACACCACTTACGAGATGGATATGACGCCGGACATATGCTGCTGCACCCGGGAATAAAGATCTTTCGTGTTAAAATATTTGATTTATCAAACTAATACGGCATCCGCACTTAATACATCAATCGCAATTTGTTTCAGCTATGCTGGACACAATGTTGCCTTTTACAGCTGTCAAATATATCTTAGACGGTGTAGTTATCCACCATAATTACATGCGCCGCCGGAAAGACATTCCCAAGAATACAAAGTTTTGTTCCACTGTATTTATTGTATTTACCATACCAAGCTTTTCCTGTTTTTATGTTGGTCAATGAAACCACTCCGCCACCAATGTACAGTCATAAGAAACTTTATTGTTGCATCGTCAAAAGTAAGAATGTTTGTCCCATGCGAAGACTTTTACTGTTGCATAAGGGTGGAGAATTTGTTAAAAAAAAAACTATATACAAGTTTCCAAAGCGTGTTTTCAGACGTGGTAGTGCATATACAACCTAAGACTTCGGTGGTTCGAAACTACGGGAAGACTGCTCCTATGATGCTTGTTATAGCTATTCGGTGAAACACCTCTTTGCAACCTAATTGCAATTGCAGTACTAACCAAATTGCAACCTAACCTAACTAAACTCAGTTGTTATTAGGCACTTGTCTTGTGTAGCACGTCCCTTCGTCCCGCGTTTTTCTGAGCTTTTAGCCAGCATGTCTCTATACCAACTTGCCCCCTTAGCGGCCCTCCTAAGATGCAAATAAGAAGTTGCAGCATCAGAGACTGCAAGCTTCGTGTGTAAAAAAACTGCTTTTGTTTCTTCGTGATGCTGATAACAACAAAATGTGCTAAATGTATCGGCTATGCACACAAAATTTGGCCTGAAACCCGAAAATGTTCGATAAACCCGTACTCCCAAATACTTCCCAGTTTCATTCACAGGGGCTATTACTCGAAATAAGGAGGAATGTGAAATTGGAAAATCTTTTAATCATGGTAATACCTAAAATAGGTTGCTAAACCTTCCACCTTTGAGCCCTATTGGCGATTCCGAAAAGTCCGAGAACTACTAATAATTTCTTCGCTGCAAACGAAGAGCAGTTTCTCGAAGAAGTACAGGCCACACGTGGTGACCCTTTATTGTGCAAAATCAAAGCCCGCAATCAGTATACGTGCACTAATTGCATAAATTCAATACTCTTGGATAGTGTGGGTATAATATTAAAGCAAGTTGCGAACTACGCAGCTTCGTCGCGTCGATTATCAATTAAAGCGCCGTGGCATCGTCCGAAGGACGTTGCCGCACATAACTTTGAAAGGCAATCTTGGGCTATTAGATTTAACGTGTTACTGTAATGTGGGTTATGAAGCTTGTAAACACAACTTGCAATAAAGAAAAATGTTATTCGATATTTGCGTTGGAAGAAATACCTTATTATCTCACGTTGCAGTACCCCAAGTTCACAAATATTTTACAGTGTACCAAGATTTGTATAGGCCCTGTTGTCTGGTGGCTCCCAACCTCTCGATAATAAGAACTTTATTGTGACAGCCCTTCAAAACTTCCGGTTGACAAACAAATCATCAAAATATCACAACGAGAACTTTGCAAAACAAACTTCATTGGTAGTCCCCTTGAACGTGAAATGTAGCCTATATTTGACTCATTTGCAAGAACCTCAGTTAAGAAATTGTACCATAAATGTTTTCTCTGTGCAGTTAGTTCAAAATCGTCCAGTAACTTCCTACTAATGGACGTGAGAAGAGTGTAACAAGAATATTGGGGTTTCCATGAAGGAATCGAAAATGGCCAAAAAAATACTTGGTGGGTCGTTGCAAAGTGTTTAATACGGACGTTTCTGGCGAGCAAGTTAAGTTTTTGATTGTACGTCGTATCTCACATTTTTTTATTCAAGTACGAGTATGTTTTTATTACAGTGCGTTTTATATGTTTTATTACAGTATGCGATATGTAGCTAATGTATTTCGTAAACAGTTTAATTGATCAAACGAGTAAGATTAGGGCGCACAAGGCTCGCATTCGCACTGTTGCATCGGCATTACACAGAAATTCATAATATTCTTGATACTGTTGACCTATTTCCTTGTTCGCTCTGTGATTACCACAATTTATTTCCCAAATGCGCAGTGTTCTTTAGGTTTACACTGCAGATATTGGTTCAGAAAAATTTGGCCAGGGTAGAAATAACCTGATAAGGAGCTGGTGATAAAAATATTGTGCAAAAGAAGGCAAAACTGAAAACGCAAAAAAAACAAAGTTATGTAAAACATCAAATATTTGATATTTACAGGAACTACGCAAGAAACAACTCGTTTTAATAAGCTATATTAGCAAACTGGGTATCGTTAAGCATCTTTGAGTGCTAATGATCGACTACCAAATAAGACGGTGATAATGGGATAAGAAAGGATAAAAATGGGATAAAAAATAAAAATGTTTCCGCAACATTTCAAATATTTTACTACAACTGAGGAAGTAAAATGTTCCTTCTAGACGCAGTGAGCCCCATCTTATCCCAATATTCCAATCCTATCTGGTAGTGCGATCATTAGTACTACGAGATACTAACGATACCCAGTTTTCTAATGTAGCTTAGTAAAACGAGTTTCTAACGTAGAGTTTCTGTAAATATCAAATAATTCACCTTTTACATCACTTTGTTTTTCTGCGTTTCCTGTTTCGTCTTTTATTGCGCAATATTTTTATCACCTGCTTCTTATCAAACTATTTCTACACTGGCCAAATTTTCTGGGCCAATATCTGCAGTGTCAACCTTAAAAATACTGCGCATTTGGGAAATCAATTGTGAGAATCACAGAGCAAAGAAACAAAGGGGTTAACAGTATGTGGACTATTATGTAGTTTAGTGTAATCCCGATGCAACAGTGGGAATGCGAGCCTTATGCGCTGTAATATTACTAGCTTGATCCGTTCTACTGTCTACGAACTACATTAGTTACATTTCGCGTTCCGTACTTCATACGGTAATAAAAAAACGTGTGAGATACGGCCTACAATCAAAAACCTAAATTGCTCGCCAGAAACGCCCGTATTGAGCACTTTGCAACTACCCACCGAGTATGTTTTTGGCATTTTCGATTCTTTCATGGAAACCCCAATGATTCTTGTTACACTCTTCCCACGTCCATTATAGGGAAGTTCCTGAACGATTTTGAACTAACTGACCGAGCAAAACATTTATGGCATGTGTCTACAATTTCTTAACTGAAGTGCTTGCAAATGAGTCAAATATATGGCGCATACCTAAATCCAAGGAGACTACCCTCCAGTTTTCTTTGCAAAGTACTCTCTGTGACATTTTTATGTTTCGGTTGGTAACCGGAAGTTTTGATGGGCTGTCGGAATAAAGTTCCTATTATCGAGAACTTGGGAACCCAGACCAAAGGGCTCTACAAAACTTGGTACAGGATATAATATTTTTGAACTTGGGGGACTGCAACGGGAGATATTTAGGTAATTGTTCCAACGCAGGTATGGGATGACATTTTCCTATTTTGGAAGTTATTTTTAGAAGCTGCGTAACCCACAATAAATTAAGAAGTGAAATCTGATAGCCAACGATTGCCGTTCAAAGTTACGTGCACCATGTGCATAAAACGACATTTCCGCCGACGTCCTCCGGAGGACCCCACGGCGCTTTCTGTAATGATAATCGACCCGACGCAGCTTCGCATTTCGAAAAATGGTGTAATAGTATGCCCAAACTGTTCAAGAATATCTAATTTGGGCAATTATTGCACGCATACTGACTGCGGGCTTTGATTTTAGTACAATAAAAGGTCCCCACGTGTGGCGTAACGCGATCCGCTACATTTTCTGTGCCAAATTATATAACGTGGTCGTAGAAAGTATGTTTTTATGAAAGGGAAATCCGATACTTTTGTTTTCGGACATTGCGTGAACTGATTGCTGTGGTCGTGAATATTGATGACATGCGTTTTATAGTACAGTAATAATGTCCTTCTTCGAGAAACTTCTCTTCGTTTGCAGCGAAAAAATTAATAATTGTTTTTGGACTTCTCGGAATCGCCAAAATAGGATTCAAAAGTACAAGCTTTAGCAAGAAACCTTAGCCATCAGCATCGTAAAGGTTTGACAATTCTACATTCCTCCTTGTTTTGAGTAATAGCTCCAGTGTATGATACTAGGAACTCTTTGGGAATATCAATTCAACAAAAATTATCTAGTTTCAGGCAAAATTATTGGGTGCATAGCCCAATCATTAAGCATTTTTTATTATTACCAGTTTCGCCAAGAAAAAAAAACATTTTTCTTTATACGCGAAATTTGCTGTCTCTGTTGCTGCAACTTCTTACTTGTATCTTAGGAGCACCGTAAAGCGGCCAAGTTGGTATGGAGACATTGTGGCTAAAAGGGCAGAAAAAGGCGCGACAAAGAGAAGGTCAACACAGGACAAGCGCTGACTAACAACTGAGTTTTAATTATGTTAGATTTCAATAGGGTTAGCACTGCAATTGCAATTAGGTTGCAATTAGGTTAGCAACGAATAGCTATAACAAGCATCATACGAGCAGCGTACCCGTAGTTTGGCACCATAGAAGTCTCAGGCTGTATCTGTATTACCGCAATAAAAACACGTTTTAAAACTCATTTATACTTTTTCAAACAAATGCTCACCGCTTATGCAACAGTCAAAGCCTTCTTATCCGACAAACATTACTATGTTTGACAGTGCAATAATAAATTTTCTTATGACTTGGCTGAAAGGAAATATTCCTTCAACACATTCTTGTTTTGTGAGCAAAGGAAGAAAATTTTAAAAATTCTGTGCTGACAATTTTATATTTGATTTGCTGGACACACAAGTATTATCAAATGTTCTAAGAACGGATGTCTATATTTCTGAATAAGTGAGAATATCTTTTACGACGTTTCTCTCTAACTCTTCATTAAACTTTTAAGAAGGATGTTAGAAGTGAAGGAGAAATTCTTGTGGATCATAACATTTGAACAGCACCAATTTAACCACCGTCTGAAGGTGATGCCTTGTTGAAGTCTGTAGAAATACCTTGATATGTCGCTGCACAGCTGTAGAAAATTTGTTTCTCAATGTATTGGCCCCTCCACGTATGGCGTATTGGGTTGGGCGTTTACGAGCGCTCTGGAGTGCACTGAAAAGCGGCCGTGCCTTCGGTAGGAAGAATTCGAGCGCTTGAACCACCAGCGGTTGGTTCTTTTGGAGCGTCATCCTCCGACTCGGAGCGCTCCCGACCGCTCTGATTTCGAAGTGAGAGCGTGACGCGATCTGGCTGGGAGGCCGGGCCACGTGGCACAAAACGCCGTCGTTTACCACGGCCGGACTGGGGGAGCGGCGACCGTGAATACGGGCCCGCCGCTCCTCCATCCCAGAGGTGGGTTTACCCGGCGGCTTCTCGCACTGGCTGCACGGTGGCGCTATAGGCGCCCTGCTCCGAGATTGAAAATGCTTACGGTAGGTACCCCTGATCTTCAGTAGAGTTGCTGGAAGGCGCTTCGAGCTCTCCGGCGCGCGGCCGCCCGAAGTTCGAGCGCCATCCAGCAACTCTAGTGGAGATCAGTGGTACCAACCGAATGCATATGCAATCTCGGAGCAGGGCGCGGCCGCCGGAAGTTCGAGCGCTCGTTCCGGAAGTCGGGCAACTGGCCGCCTTTCCAGCATAGCGCATGCTACGTATGGGCTGGTTTCGCGCGCATTCCGCCAAAATGCCTGCTTGTTGCGCCGTCAACTGCGCAAGCAGACCAGAGAACGGGCGCACGAACTCGACTACAGCCTGGCGCCGTGCCCACGTTGTTTTCCTTCCCGAAGCAACTGGAAAAGGTATAGTACGACATGGCTCGGCATTTTAATATAGCGGCCCTGAAAAAAATACTGTTCGGCCCAGTGGCGTCGCTAGGGGGGGGGGGGGGGTGATAAGGGAGGAGAGAAGGCAGAACGAGGGGGGGGGGGGGGGGCCCTCAGCCCTGGGTACCAGCCGCATCGGTAGGAGGGGGGGTGCAACTTGTGCCTCTCCAGGGTCTTTAGTGGACGTCGAAAACTGGAAGACGACTGCCACTAAACTGCCGCTGCCTATTCAAACTCCTCTCCATTTTCAGTATAACGAGGGAAGGCAAGGAGAGTTATGGCATTCAAAACTGCGTGGGGGATTATCCGACAATGTGCTCGGCGTGAAGAATTACCGCGATGCCACCGGAGGGTGTGGGTAGCGAGCTTGTTCTTTCGGGGGGGGGGGGGGGGCTGGGGGCAGTAAAGATGCGTGTCTCCGGCGACGCTTTGCTGCGCCGAAATCTCTACTCACTGGCGTTTATCTTTCGGCCTTCATCTGAAAAGCAGCCACCCCAGCTGGGCTTTCATTCTCACAAGAATTCACTTGAATCCCAGAGCTTCGCGGTACCGCAGTACGAATGATGCTGGCCGTTTGTGCATTCCATTTTGCATGAAGGCACGACAAAGGTGAGTCTCCCCTCGAATCTAAGAAAGGGAGACACACACGTTTCCAATAATTTCTGGGTTGCTGTTATCTGCCCTCCGTGAGACCTCACAAAGATGTATACGGGGAAACTTGTGGACTGTAGACATGTGGAAACGGAGACACCCCTCTTCTCATTCTCTCAGGAAAGCGTTCCCGAGGAGAGAGAGGAAGTGTAAACCCTATCTCGACCTCCGGTTCAGGGGAAGTGGAAAATTTCGTTTCTCAATTGCAATGGACCTTTGCCAGTATCGGCCCTTTTACTAGCCGCCATGGCGAACCTAAACTGACAGTAAGGTACCTTGCAGTAAAGGATCTGGCAGTGACATTTCACAATAGTTCTAAAAGTTCCCAAGCCTTGCCGCCATAACCGATACATTCACGTCCACAGGGTCTTCCATAGAAGCATTCACTGCGTGCTGATTGTCCCAGAACTTTCTCTTTTGTCGACTCTTATCGCAGACTTGACTACGCCTTTTTATAAATCTTCAGCCTTTGTTATTACTTTTTTGCCGAGACTAACACCTTTAAAGGGACACTGAAGTGATATGTAAACATTGCGGGATTACTTGCGCAAATTGTAGTCCTGAGTCCCAGGCCATGTTTCGACCACCCTGGGCGCGTTTACGCGATTTTATTTAGCAGAAAAATCGAATTCGAAAATGCTGTCCTCCTCTCTTTACGCTCGGCCATTGTCTGCGGCGTTTTCGTGTGACGTCGCAAGGAGCCGAGCTCGCAATTGGCTGCGCTACTGCACGGCTCCCCGGCCTTCAGACAGAGTCAGTCGGCCCAGCGTTTCGTCCGCCGGCCGCCGACGGGTCGTCGCAATTCGTTCGCTCAGTTGAAACGAAGCCATGACACGTTTGTGAATGGAATAATCTGGCTTTCTTTACTTTTTTGGATTGTACACTGTATCTAGCTCCAAGTCAAGGTCGCTTCACACAAGCGCTGCCACAAGCGCACATGCGACGCTTCGCTGACTGGTACGCCAGTTGGAAAATATAAGGCCTCTTGAAGGCGGGAGAAGAGTCAGCGAAGTCAATATAGGTACTAGGGAAATAAAATCAACTGATATTGTTACCGTACAGCGTAAAACTAGGGCGCGGGAAGAACGTTTTTGCGCTGGGCGAACAAGCACAGCGGTCAGCAGCACGACTACGCATCTGCGAACGCTTTTCCGTCTACGAAATGCAATTGCTAGACCTGAGCTACTGTGGACACTCGGGCGACGCTTACTGCACGAGCGCAATACAACAAATAGTCACCTAAGCTGCTTGAAATGTCAAAACTAAATAAAAGTGTAAACTGGTTGTACAATATAAACTCTATATTAGCAAGGTCAGCGGACCCTGCTTTGTGGCTGACTGGTCTGGGGCGCTAGGTTATGTCACCGCGAGTGTTTTGCAAGTCACGAGTTCGAATCCCCGCGGATACGTTTTTTTATGAGTTAACTTTTTTGTTTTCCGCCGATGTTTTCTATATTGAGTTCACCTTTTTTTTGGGCCGCAACGTTCATGGCTCCACGAACTGGTTCACAAAACGCACGCAGGCTGGCACTGGCGCGCTAGTGAGTTCTCGTTGGCGTGCTGTTGCCATAAGCACCGACTGCTTGCAGGCAGTGGGCACAGGCCAGAATGAACAGACCCTTGGCCTGGTGCGAAATCGCTTTTTACAATACAGGCATGAGGGAGGCAAGCTCCAAATATGGGGGAAAAGCGCATTACATTTGGGCGTCTGGGGGTACGCGGAGGGCGTTCATGCACTGCGTAGGTCTCGGCTAGTGAATGCTACGATTCCAAGCCGTCCTGAGAGGCTTATCTTTATGCATTTTTACACCTGACAACATGGCAGAAGCGCGGTACAATGATTACTGAGTTATTGAGAATGCCCATCCAACAACACCACCGGTTGTATTTTACAGAACCGAAACCGAAACCGAAACTTGTTTGGTTGCTCACCTTGGGCATCGTCCAATCACGGTGCCCGCTCCTCCCAACGTCACAGCTTTAGTTGGTGCGGCCGCCGCAAACCGCGCATGGTATTTTTTCTTCTTTCGCGCTTTGTAAAATAATTACCGATTTGTCAACCGGATAAATGATGAAAAGTGTGCTAATTTGAGCCAGTCTACGCAGTGCAAGCAAAAACGGGAGCTTGACAAATTCACTTCAGTGTCCCTTTAAAAAGGACGAGCCCGCTAGCATTAAACGCAGGACCATAAACAGCGCGAAGTAAACAACGAAGACGCTTGTGTGGACGCGCATTCCCATTACAGAAATTTAAATCAATGTTTAGAAAAAATAGACGCGAAAATATGCCTTTCAATATTTCCCTTTCAAAGATAGCAGAAAAGCTTTATTGTACGCTGCTGATGTTTGCTGCATTATTAGTATAGGTTCCTCCCCCACTTTACTTTCGGTTTTGAACCATCCACACTCTGTCAGTAAATTGGCTATAACTGTTGAAGTAACCAAGATAACACATGATTCTTTCTGCAGAATATTTAGGAATGTATAGTGATTATAAAAATGTAAGAATAAAAAATAGAATTTTTTCAAAAAAAACACCTTTTTAAAGGTGTTAACATACCTTAAAAATAAATCGATACTACTGCTCCGGATTCCAAAAGCATCGTTTTGTCAGAACAGTGTTCTCTCCACATGAGGTGTTTTGTTTGGTATCAAAGACTTGTTTGTGCTTCAGGACCTGTTTCCAACTAGTAGTTGGACTTGTGTGTTTAGTTTATTAGGAAGTAGTCCGAGTACTGTGCATTTATGTGAGGAAAGTATTTTACAGTATTTTACGTTGTCTTTTTTCGTTGTTCTGAGTAAATATTTTATATTGTTGTTTTTATAATTAGCGTAGCAGGCTCGGTAACATACGTAACCGTATAAACAGTTTTGTATGGTAACAAGGCGCTTCTTGGCAGGCGCAGGAACTTCCTGATTATTATGGATGCATTCGTTACCCTGGCGCTATATAAGGTCAGCCTTTTACCGCAGTAACCAAAAGAAAGTGATTGGCTCGGAATCAGGCCTGCGCCAGTGTTTTCTTGCTGATGCCATGCTACTTGTACAATTAACCATTTTTTTAACATCCCAACTTTATGCTTAGGGCCGACATAAACTTCATTGGGATGAAGGAATTTTGTTTTGTTCGGTATTCAAAGGTGGGTGCTTCAAGAAGGCGAATAACAAGGAATCAAGATTCTATGTCGTACATGCGTGCCTAAAACATCCATAGGTGCGCCTTTCGTGCAATATAGTGCACTCTATTTCTGGCTGTGAAAATCAAAAGACAGCCCATAAAAGCTTCACGTTGCCGTTATGCTAAATGTATGATGATGAAGGCTCTGGTTGTTAAGAACATTTGCATTTAAAGCCACTTTCTCTGCAAAATGTACCGGTTGTTTCTTTTTATCAGTGTTTACACCCCAGAATATGTACTGCTTTCCCCGTTCCACTGAAAGGCCCAAAGAAAGGGCCATAGAGACGGAAGTCTGCCCTGAAATAGTTTTTTTTTATATTTGGGTCAATGGGCCGATGGCATATGGATTTTTCTAGCAATAACTTCATGAAGCAAGTTTTCAAAGTAGGCACTTCGAACCAGCAAAGTACGTATGAAAGTACTCCCTGAAATGCCGTTATGGCCTTGAACCTCATAAAAACTGCATGACCACCAAACCAATATTATTGATTATTTACAAGCAGAGACTTTAAAATTTGAAATAATGATATAAATTATACTTGTTGGAAGGCTGCGACGCATCTGTGATATCACAACCTTCAGAATGGTAAGTTTAAACTCAGTTCTTTTTATGATGGCGATTTTGTCCCGATAAGAAATTTTGTAAAGGTATAACAAATACAAGGCTTGGGAAATAAAACGTTGTATTGAAGTGGATATTTTTTGTACTTTTCCATTCTCGTTAAAAAGAACGGCTGTTTATAGCAATCACAAAAAAAATTATAAAAGACATTTTCGAAGAAGTGGGTTGATTGGTTGATTGATTGATTGTAGGGTTTAACGTACCGGGCGCTGCGCTGTCATTGAGGCGTGGCGTAGTGGAGGGCTCCGGATTAATTTTGACCACCTGGGAATCTTTAACGGGGGCCAAAATCTTGTACCCACGGGCGTTTTTGCTTTTCGACTCCATCAGAAAAACGGCCCGCTGCGGCTGGGAATCAAACCCACGCCCTTGTGCTCTGCACCGCAACGCCTTAGCCGCTGAGCCACCGCGGTGGCTGAATGAGTGGGTTCGATGAAGTAAAGTATTCAAGAACGGTGCAAGGATTTCTGGTGATTATCGTTTTCCGGATGGAACTTTTTCCGCAATAAACTCCGAGAAAATCAGGAATGACGAAAAAGCATCCCAAAGAGTGATATTCACCATCAAGTGTCAGCGAAGAAAATAGAACGGCTTTTTCTGTGCGAGCTTTCAAAAGGTTTCTAACTTCTTTTCATGAACATTCAAACAAAATGAAAAAAAAAACTTTCCATCATGCAAAAACAGTTCATATAAGTGAGGAAAGCGTTACTTCTTACTTTCTACAATCAACAGAAGTACATTTGGCTCTCACCTCATAATGGGGCAGCATGATTGTTCGGCGCTGATAAATTAAGAATAAAAAAAGCGCTTCACTATGCCTGATTCTCTACTGGATTCAAGTGTATCACGGTGCCTTTTTTACAGGCTTCTTTAGGTTTAACTAAATCTCAAATCAGCAATTCGCTTACAGTGGGCACCCAAAAAACACATGGGGAGTATTTTTCTTCTCTTGCGGTACAATGGAAAACTATTTTATCTCGGAAGAGTGGTATTTCGACTTCGGCGAGATATGCACAATACTGATGGATGCTACGCTATATAAAAACGTATTATCACAAAATAAGAGGTCTTTGTTACGTTGCCTCAATAAACAACCATAACAAAGCATATTTGACAGCAAACAGGGAGCTCAGCATGATATTACTACGCAGCTAAAAATATTTACTGTACTTGCAGTGTGTAAATCCTGCATATACAAAGACTGCGGGAGCATAGCAGCAGTCGACTATTTTTTTTCATCTCTCAGGTTACCTACCAAGAGCCTGGCATAAATGAGGCATGTTTCTTGCTGCTGGGGAGTTGACGGAAATCTCGTTGACCATAAAAAGATATCAGTTGTTGATCGAGCCATCATATTAGCTTTATTGTTGGAATCTCTCATTCCTTGTTATATTTATATGATGACAAGCAAGGTAGGAGGATATCAGATTTTTTCTGAATGTACGGTATACCGAGCCAATTCTAACGTTATCAGGCAAAAGGTCTTTGTTAATTTTCGTGTCAGTTTTATGTCTGGTAATGTTCGCGTTACCTTTATGCAAAAATTTACTCACAGTGTTTTTTTTTAATAAAGCCTAGGTGCAAATACGATAAAAATTAGCAGTAGAGGTGTGTGAAAGCGCTTTATTTTTTCACCGATTTAGGTGCAGGAGCCGTAGGCGTGTTTTAACCTGCTCGCTGATCTTATGTCGGTATTCGTTATCTGAAATAAGACTCAACGATCGCGAATGAAGGAACCTTAGGAAAGGGCGAGTGTTTTCCGCAGAAGGGCAGCACCAGCTGCAGCTGTGCGGTAGCGGTGTCTGGCAAGATTCTCGGGCATTGATCGGCGCACTAGAGTGTAAGCGTATTTTTACTGTGCTTACTAAAAACCTTATATAGGGCTTCTATAGTATACAGGATGTTGCAAGAAAGACTAATTAATTAAACAGAAACAGGATTTCGTAGATGAAATTATTTTCTGAGCGCGAAGTGATCCGGGGACGTGGCGGGTGCTACAAAACGGGTTCCAAGTGCCATTAGTGGGAATATTTCACCAGACTTGTTATGAATTTCGTTTACCTGGTAGATTATTGCAGATAGGCACATATTGAGAACGTGGAAATTGTAGAGCATCATCAGTCAAACCGATAGCCATCGTTAAATTCACGAAAATATAATGGCCTCTACATCTAGGTGCTCAGAACGTTTGTCTTCCCGAAGCGGGCAAGTGGAGCCTGGATACTGCAAAGCACCGCAAAGCCTTGGCTAAGTGATGAAGTTGTTTATAGTGGTGCACGGCGCATGCACGCTGCGCTTAATCTTCTGATCGAGCATAAAGTGTTTCATTGGGGCCACCGTCTTCGTGTGGGAGACCCGAAGCCACCGCAAATTACATCGAAGCATAAAATAAAAATAAAATACTGAGAACGCTGTAATCTGGAAATCCGAAGTATCAAATGCGTTTGGAGGCAATCAGGATCGCCTGTTTTATCCATTCGGCCGCGCAACAGGGCTGCAGTGGCGTAAGACCTTTGTACGAGGACAAAGAGTAAACATGGTTATTGCATACTAGAACGCGAATGGAAACCCCACTTCACCCGCACGTCTGTACTCTGCACGATACTGCGGTCGTCGCGTACTATCGCTTTCCACGTTCAATACGGCGTTCAACTACCATCACACCACCGGAGCGGTACATCGCCAGAGAAGATGAAGTTGCCATAATCTTAGCGAAGGCTCTGAGTCCGGCGTCTTAGCCTACGTCACCTGGAAGCCACCGCCGAGCGTTGAGCAATCGGTGTTGTAGGTCCAGGCAATGTCGAATCAGTGTGGAGTGTTGCGAAAACATCAGTTTTATCCGTATCACCCCTACTGTACATCCGGGGCTCACGGGCAGCGACTTCCAGCGAAGGCAAGGCTTCTGAGACTTGCGTCTCATCTAGTGCGTCCAAGATGAAAAGTTCTGAATAATGTGGTTTAGACCGACGAGCCGCAGATCCACGGAGATGCAGGAGTCAACTTACGTAACGCGCATTAGTGGACAGTAGGAATCCCTCGCTGGCTACGAGAACACAAGCACCAATGTCAGTGGTGCGTAAAAATGCAGTGGTGTAGAATATTTTGCGGCTGCATCGGTGAACCTTACTTTTTGATAGAAACACGACAGGCAAGCGCTACACAGACTGCATTCTGTAGGAAGTGGTTGCGTACTTTGCATCGGAACTTCCACTCGGCGTTGGGCGTTGAGTGTGGTAGTAACAGGATGATGCGACACTACATTCATCGTCTTCTACTGTGCGTGTTCTTGATGTGGACTTTCCTTACCCGTGGAACGGATGGGGCGAGCCCATTCCATCCTGGAGGACACGATTCTGCGTTCTGTAGGTTCAGTGAATGATCGCGCGCAGTTGTATCGTATTGGTACGCAAGGCCAACATTTTGAGTAGTCGCTGTAAACTACTAAGCTTTTCGCTATACGTAGAAGAGTTTTATTACTGCGCCACAGTGCAAGGCCGCGATGTGCGAAGTCGGTACCAAAATTCACGTTTGTTAAGGCCACAAAAAATTTATAAAAGGCACCTCGGTAGTAACAGAAAGCAGAATATTTTTGCATCGGTCAGTGCTTTCGCGGGATCGGAGGAGGCGGCCACACTCGGAACTCCTAATTAGAAGTCACATTTCGGCGGGTGAGCGGGACTCTACTTGCCTCTGTTTGGGGCCCGCCGTACAAGGGAGGTATGCGTGTGACACGAAAGCTCCGAGTGACTTCAGCCCTGGTAGTGGTTTTGCGGCTCTCAGCTGCTGCACGGAGCTGGTTGCGCGAGTCTGAAGTGCTGAGGTTGGAAGCGCTGTAGCTCTTCACGGACTTACATTTTTGCCAATCTAACAATCGAAAGCAGATAGAATCATGATCAACTAAAGTTTCCTCATTACGGCCAAACACCCAACTCAAAAATAAAAAGATGATTAACAAATACTGGTTAATTGTTCCACGAATAGCCCTTGGAACCTGTCTTATAGTGCCCCCTACGGCCCCTGAACAGTTCGCGCAAGAACAAAAAATTAACTCAGAAAGCCTGACCCGCTGCGCTGGCTCACTGTCTAAGGTGTTGTGCTGCTGAGCACCAGGAGGCGGGTTCGATTCCCGGGTGCACCGCCCGGCTTCCTGATGGAGACTAAAAGTAAAAACCCCCGTGTGTTCGAGATTTCTGCGAGCAATAAAGGTACAGAGGTGGTCACACATAATCCGCAGCCCTACACTACGGCGCGCCTTATCACCTGTGTTGCGTCGGCGCATCAAATACTGCAATCACTCAAATCTGAACGCCTATTTTTTCAGATTACTTAGGAGAAATTTCCAAAATACATCTGTATAAAAACCATTAGTCTGAGTATTGACAGTACGTGTTGTGAAAGCATTTAAATATTACAGAATACAGGACAACAATGTTGTGTTCTTAGAGCATATACACATACACTGCAGAGGCACAATAACGTTTTGCACTGTTTAGGTGGCCTTGCTCTGACGTTAGTTTTTCACAGCCCCACGAGATGGCGTTTGTCTTAGAGTTTTATTTATTGATTTGCAATACCCTCACAGCCAAAAGGCATTAGAGAGGGAAGCGGTTACTAATGAAAACACAAATGTCCTACAAAATGCAGCTGTGAGTCCTAAATAGAGCACAAGTTCCTATTTATACAATTTTAGCTAACAGGCTTTTTACGGAAGAAAAGCGCGGAAATTATGAAAAGAAAATTAAACAAAGAAAGGAAAAACGACAAGAAAATAAATACTGTACAGGAACAACTCAACATCAGGCGATACAATACTTTGGTGACCTGAATTACACATAGTTAGCTAACGCATTTTTGAAATGAAGGTGATTTTCAATAGTTGCCGCTGATGCGGGAAGGTGGTTCCAGTCCTCAGAGGTGCGTGGTATGAAAGACTGAGAGGAAGCGCGAGTCTTGCATAAAGGCAACCCGGCGAGATGAGGTATAGCTAGGAGCCAAGATAAGACCGTCCAGCAGCGAAGGGTGATGAAACAGCTTATGAAAATAAATAACCAGACCCGGAAAATAAATAACCAGAGACCCTGTGCACGCTCTCTCTCTTGCCCACAGTGAAAAATAAGGCTCACCCAGATAAGGCTCAGACGCTACAGCGAAAAAAAGTTGTCAATTTATTCCAGACGTGCCCGACGTAGTGGACCTTTCGCGCACGAATTGATTACTTTTAAGCGCAGTACGTTTGCCTGCACCGCCTCTCCACATCCCTGGATTTTTTGCGCTCGTTTGTTTTTGCGGTTATTTTTTCTGTGCCTAGTGAAGCCGCGAATAGAAAGTCAGCGCCTGCCTTGTGTTTATTCTACTCAGCCCTGTTTGTTTTCCCTCTGAAGCTTTCTCAAGGCGATCAGCAGTTCAAGAAGTGGAAGTTTTATAACCTGAATGAGCGTGAGCAAACTCGCTTTAAACGCGTAGCCAAAGAAACGAGAACAGCACCCACAAGCAACAGCGTATATCCAGCACATTTTATTGGTTTCAATGCGCAACTTTTAAACCGTTTTTTAAAAGAACGGGGTATACCTTTATTGAGTTTTACAGTATGTCAAGTCACTAATATTCACAGTCGTGTACAGGCTAAGGCACCAGCATGCACCACGAGCAACCGTTTATTGATGTAGCAAGTCTCTTCGTTTGCTTCATTAGGGGTGTAGAGCTCCACATGCCTAATACCTCCCGGCGTCTTGTCAAAAAGATGACTTCCTTCCTTAAGAGCCCTCACTACGGCAGTATTTATCTTTATGTTCGGTTGGTATATCATGTATAGGCATTCCGTCCCTCAATTCATAGGAAAAGAAACAAAATACAACAATCAAACAGAATTTGTTTCTCCGCAGAAATCAGTTTCTCTATGTTATTGTATCCCTGAAGAAAATGCCTATTTACCCCTCGCAAATACCCCTCCTCTGACCAGTTAGAGACACTGTTGGCATGCGGTCACTTGGGGGACAGAGCACCCCTTCTGGCCATTGCTACGAAATCGCAGCAGACAAGTAGGTACCGAAATAAAGATGCAGTGCTACTTTTACATTTCAGTAAACTGGAAATTGAGACAGTTTCAAGTTTAAAGTATAAACCAAATGCTGTTACGAACCGGAACTTGGGAAAGATTCTAACAATAGAAATTTTACTCAAAATACTCGTTGATCTGAAATTTCAGTCAAAAGTATCTAACCAAGCCTCCTATTTCGTGGAGATCTGGCAGCCACCGCGACATCTTTTTTCTAAGGAAGAGAGAAGCGAGGCAGAAAAGCAGTTTTTCATTTACTTTTCAGCGCATGAAACGTTAGGTCGCTGGGAAATTTCGCAAGTGACCTTCCTCTGCTGGCTGCCCATCCATGCTTTTGGCATCTTTTCAGTTTTACCAGCGAAAACAAATCTCTCCAAATAGAGGCTTAGTGTATTGTACTGTTTTAATAATTGCATAACCTTTTGTCGCTTTAAGATAAAATTTGCGGCATCATACACCACCTCCTAAAAACCGGTGAAGCAATGTAGGGAACAAAGTTACGATACAAGAGAGGACGCGTGTCACTGACTCCACAGCTCCAAGTTGCCAATGTGACCGCGATGTTCCCATATGTATAAAATACGCAAGGCTGTGATAACTTTGACACTGCGCGTAATAAAGCCAATCTCAAGCCTCTTTCTGAGCTACACAGAAGCCGCTGTTCCCGCCTCTGGCGCGTTACAAAACGGCGGTCCACGAAACTAAACTCTAAGAGCGCTATAGCAATCAACCTTATGTGTATAGATGGCGTTCCTATGCAGCAGACCAAATACAACGCAAGGTATATAGGTGCATTATTTGTACAGTCCGCCGCAGTCTTCGTATAGGTCCGCCGCCGCAAAGTCTTCATCGAGCGCCTCCTCGCTGGTGAAGACCTGCACTACTATTTCTTCCTGCTGCTCCTTTGAATAAGTGCATTCTCGTCCGGCAGCGGAGGGCACTTTCTGATAAGCCGCCTCTTCTGGGAGCATCCGGATCTTCTTTGGTCACCCCATCCTCCATGTCAACGGCATAAAGTCGAAGACGGTTCGGCGACTGTCGCCGCAGCCGTGGCGCCTGCGAATTTTATCAGCTCACGAGGTCGCCCTATCAATGCTGAGCGAGTGAAGTCCGAAGCAGACGACATTCTATTCGTCGGTGACGCTGTTTGTTCGAACGCTGACTGGCACGTGCGCTCGGTATTTTTCTTTGTTTTTTGTGAGCTCGTCACGTGCCCTACGCCCACGCGCAAGCCTGGACGACGCCAAGCCATCCTCACGAGACGCGCGGTCACGTGCACTCAATATTTTCTTGGTACTCCTGTTGTTTAACCACGTCGCAACCATGCGCCTAAACAGCTGTGCCGTTAAAACATTTGGTGCTTTTGTTTATACAGAGCTGAAGGTGTCCGCTTTTCTTGATGTGTAGCATACTTGCCTTTTACAGATATACTCGCAATGTACTGGATAAAAACCGTATTGAAAGAAAAGCTACACTTCGTGCAAGAGCAGTCCTTATTGAGCGAAAATATTGGAGATGATGGAAAAAGCTTCTTTTAAGTTTTTTTTGCCTGGTGACAGGCTTTCCAAGTGCCCTATTATGCAGTCTTCCTCATAATCATTAGAAACCTCTGCGCCACGAGCAAACTAAGGCATAAATAAGAAATACTCTCATTGAATGAAAAATATCTATGTGCAACCGCCCATGGCAGGTACAATTTAAACCGAATTCATTTATACGCGCCAACAAAGTACTCCGTCGGAGACAACGTCAGCCGTAATCCCGTATTTACTTTGGGGCTGAGTATACGTTTCACCGAACACAAAAAATTGCGCCGGTTGATACTCACCTTGTGACCATTTCCCAAGTGTAGAAAAGTGATGGGAATAAAATTACGATACTTTTATGCGGTGGGCTTCGCAATCTTGCTGTGGTGAAAAAATATTTTCGATACGCACTAAAGAAAGAACAGACACCCAGATCCCGATTTCTCCTCATAATGACTTCCTCGGGGAAGGCACTGACGCAAGTATTCAGTGTGGCATCCTGCCGAAATATTCTTGGGTGAGGAACTGCATATTCCGTGAGAGATGTTTCATATCTCTAGGATTGTGTGTGGTAGGAAGGGACGGAGCTTTTTATTCAGAAAAGAGGTTGGCCGAATTGAGGGCATTTTAAGGCCAGGCTTTACGCTGCTCCCAAAGTCGTCTGTAGTCCGCCTAAAAGGAACTGCAGGAATGGCAACCTTCTCTGACGATAGTGATTACCGTAGGTGAAGTGAATAGAAATGAGAATTCTTTGCGTTGTCGGAACGGAACTTGGATTCCTCGCGTTATGACGCCGGCGCAATTCTGATGCGCCATTCTGCCATAGTCGAGGCACTTTTGATTTAAAGAGGGGTGCAGAAATATGTAAAATTATTAAAAAAATGCAACCCTTCCGTCTAACGACGACGACGGTCGAAGATTGATCGGGACTATATATTGCCGCAAACCATGTATGCGTTTGTTTGTTTATTATTGTTTGTGTTTAATGCCCGGCTACGCCCGGCTCTGTTACCTGTGTCAAGCGAAGCGCGTCTTGCATTCTTCATTTTTATGCCGCACGGGCTATCTAATTCAGATAAGCAAACTGTTTCGTGTTAACTTCACTAGCCCAGAATAATATTCTCTGATCTACAATGTTCTGGATGTAAATCGACGGTTCCAGAAACACTCGCGACGAAAGATAAAAGCCTGCAGAGCAGACGCCACAGCATTCCGATCGTCGACGCTCGCCCGCACACGTCACTTTGTTGACTGCTGCTTCACCGCCTCTGTATTCTTTGACTTCTTAGGGGAGCACAAGTTCGCTCCAATGAACGTGTTTTACTTCAAGACAACTGCGTCGTCTCTGGCTTCCTGACATCTGGTGAGGTGCTGGGCAAATGCACCCTATTCCCTCGTCAAGCCGACAAGAAAGTCCCACTCGTGCCAGCCTGCCGACAGCAAGGTCTTCAGCCGGAGTTTGGGCTCCCTCCAGATAGAGTGAAGAAAGAAGAGGTCGTGGCCACCACCATGATCAACGCAGGCACCATGACCAGCACTACCCTCGTTCTTCAACAGCCCCGGGAACCACCATCGTTCCGCGGATCCCCCGGAGAAGACCCTGAGGACAGGTTGCAGAAAGTGAAGCGCGTCCGCATCTTTAGCAGGTCTGATGACGAAGAAACCTTCCGCCATGTATTCTTCTACTTAGAAAGTACGGCCCAAACGTGGTTTGAAAGCTATGAAAGCTGTCTAACCGACTGGACACTCTTTAAGAGGGAGTTCCTCAAAACATTCGCCGCCGTTGTGCGGAAAGAACAAGCCGCCCTTTTATTGGAAACGCGCACGCAACACCCCAACGAAGGGGTCGTCGTGCTAGTTGAGGAGATGAAGCGACTATTTCGCCCCGCGGACCCCGAAATGACGGAAGAAAAGAAGTTACGCGTCTTGATTCGCGGTGTGAAGGAGGAACTGTTTGCTGGACTTGTCCGCAACCCACCCAAAACCATTGCCGAATGCGTGACCGAAGCCAGCACGATTGAGAAGGCTCTCGAAATGCGTGCTAAGCAGTATAACCGCAACTTCGTTTGCGCGGCCAAGGCGAATACGTCGACAAGTTGCGGATTGCAGATGATAGCCTACGCGAAACCATCCGCGCAGTATTAAGAGAGGAGCTACAAAAACTTCTCCACACGCCGCCGCAACCTCAAGTCACTTCCCTTACCGACCTCATCAGGGAAGAAGTTCCCTGGGTACATCAAGCCCTGCAAGCCCTGGGTACATCAACAACGCCAGAATTACCCCGCGAGCCCCAAGCAATGGCCTACGCGGCTGCTACCCGTCTACCTCGCCCACCTGCACCCTATCGTCACGAGACCCATACATTCGTTTCCTGTCGCCGGCACGACCATCTGTGGTGCAAACTCGCGCCCTGAGGAAGACGGACGTGTGGCGAACGCCAGATAATCGTCGGCTGTGCTACCACTACGGAGAGGTCAACCACATCTACCATCGCTGCACCTACAAGAGGCTCGGTGTGCGAGGGTTCTCCGTCGATGCACCCCGCCCCCCGCCCTGCCAGCGCCCATCGGAGATCGCAGAATACCTGTCCGACACCAGCCGTGGTACCAGCCCGTTTCAAACGATCGCCGTCGCCCTACCCATACAAGTCGCCCTACCGCCATGGCAATGCTGATTTCGTACGTGGAAGGTCCCCCCAGCCCACGCGGGGGAAACTAAAAGCAGGAACTTCTGGAGATAAAGTTGCAAGATTGCGGAAAAATGAAAACCCTCCACCGACGCAACGACTCGCGCAAGACGATAATTCCCGACATGCACTCAGCCCGACGACCCGATTTAACCCGGGCGTGACTCCTGAATACGACGACAACCACATGGCGCGGCGCGTACCCGACATGACCGAACCTGCCGCTGAGACGACTATAACGAAAACGCACAGTGCCCGGCGGTCAACATGCACAAACCGAGATGCGACGCCCCGACGCACCCGGAACTCGAGGAAGGCAGTGTCCGACGCCAAGTTGTCCATCGACGGATTTTACGTAGTCGCCCTCATCGACACGGCAGCCGACTACTCGGTGATAAGCGGATCATTCGTGTCTCAGCTAAAGAAAGTTACGACAAGATGGAGCGGTCCGCATATACGCACAGCAGGAGGCCATCTCGTAACACCAAGTGGAACGTGCGCATCACGCGTCACCATAGACAAAACCACGTACTCTGCTGCGTTCGCCATTTTGCCTAACTGCTCCCGTGATATAATTCTTGGAATGGACTTTTTGATGGACAACGGTGTAATAATTGATCTGCAAAAAAGTCGATAACCTTTGCCACCGATCACTGCATGAAGCCGGAACCCTACCCCCCAAACCGTGCTGCTATCAGGATCGCCAACGATCATGTCACCCTACGACCCCGCACAAGCTTGATGATCAGCGTCTACTGTGAAGATGCGGTTCCTGACGTCGACGGTATCGTAGAGAGTGACCAAATCTTGCTCCTCGGCCGCGGTGTCTCTGTCGCAAGAGGCATTGCGCGCTTTACGCAACGCCAATTCTAAGTTTTGGTCACTAATTTCAGCGGGGAATACCAGCATTTAAACAGGGGTGCTGCAATTGCGTACCTCGAAGAAACGCAAGAAGCAAGTGACGTGATCGTGGTTGCCGACTGTGAACGCGCACCCGAAGATACCTTCATGCTTCCGAGTCATTTCGACGTGAATCCGACGTTACCGCAAGAAGAACGGAAGAAAATATTGGATTTGCTGCGTCGCTACAGCGAGTGTTATTCGTCGAACTCAAAAAAACATCAGCCACCTCTAGCGAAGCACCGAATAATAACCAAAGATGGAGTCCGACCTACCCGACAGTCACCGTGCCGCGTCTCTTCACGCGAGCGGGAAGCCATCCGGACCCAAGTCGACGACATGCTCGGCGACGACATTATACAGCCATCGAAAAGCCCCTGGGCTGCGCCGTTCGTACTGGTGAAGAAAAAAGACGGCACATTAAGGTTTTGCGTTGACTACCGGCGACTGAACAAAATCACTAAAAAGGACGTGTACCCCCTGCCACGAATCAACGACTGCCCTCGACCACCTCTGCCATGCGAAGTACTTCTCATCGATGGATCTGAAGACCGGCTACTGGAAAATTGAGGTGGACGAGAGAGACCGAGAAAAGACCGCATTTATAACCCGTACGGCCTATGCGAGTTCAAGGTGATGCCGTTTTGGCTGGGCACGGCGCCAGCAACATTTTAAAGAGTCATGGACACTGTGCTAGCTGGCCTGAAGTGGCACACCTGCGTCGTATACCTCGACGACGTTGTGATATTCGCCCGGACTTTCGACGAACACCTTGCAAGGTTGGAGTCGGTACTCGAGGCCATTCGCACGTCGGTGTTAACGCTGAAGCCTGAAAAGTGCCGTTTCGAATACGAGGAGCTGAAGTTCTTGGGCCACATCGTCAACGCCGCGGGAGTCCTACCTTACCCGGCAAAAACTTCAGCCATTGCCAACTTGCCAAGGCCGAAAGACAAGGAGGGCGTGCGAAGATTTCTCGAACTGTGCGCGTACTACCGGCGCACCGTTGCAAACTTCGCACGCATTGCAGAGCCACTCACACGCTTGACGAAAGATAGCACCCCTTTTAGCTGGGAAAACGACCAAGAAAAAATTACGGCCATCTTCCCGCGAGGGAACCCTGATGTGATACGACGCATCAGGGGGGAGCGTTTGGACTGACGCTGGTATTGGATTGCGTCAGTCCACTCGCTGAAGGGACTGTCGCTTCCATCACATCTTCATCGGAAGAATCAAGCCAAGCACGAAGTCATCAATCGAAGTCACGCGGAGTCGAACGAGAGCGAGCGCTGACTTAACCGGCGCAGCACGCTACCCGCTTTATATTCACAGCGCCTGAAAGAGATGAGCAGAGGAGGAGAGTCGCGCATGCGCGAGCGAGTGGAGAGAAGCGAACGAAGCCCGCGCACGCAGCTGTTGTTTATGATAATGAGACGGAGTGAGAGTGTTGCGCACAGCTGTCGGAGAGAAGAGCGGAGGAGAGTCGCGCATGCCCAGCTTGCGTGCGCACGCCGTACTACGCCGACGCAGGAGGGACATGCCCCAGAGCAACAGATGCGTCGCATCTAAAAGCATTTTGCGAGCTGCAAAAACGCCTGCAAAGCCCGCCCGTGCTCGCTCATTTCGACGAAAACGCCGAAACGGAAATGCACACGGACGCATGTGATATAAGCTTGGGTGCCGTCCTCGTCCAAAAACAAAGCGGTTGCGAAAAGGTAATCGCCTATGCCAGCCGTGGTCTGTCGAAGGAGAAAAACTACTCTGCCTCTGAGAAAGAGTGCCTAGCATTTATATGGGCGATTTCAAAATTTCGCCCATACGTGTAGGGAAGACCATTCAAGGTTGTGACAGACCACCACGCGCTGTGTTGGCTCGGCAATTTGAAGGACGCCTCTGGCCGTCTTGGGCGGTGGAGCTTCCGCCTGCAGGAGTTCGACGTTACAGTCGTCTATTAATCCGGCAGGAAACACTCCGACGCCGACTGCCCGTCGCGCGCCCCCTTCGACCCACCACCACAAGACTCTGATGAAGACAGCGGGTTCTTCGGAATCGTGACGGAGACCGACCTAGCCGCCCAGCAGCGTGCCGACCCCGACTTACGCGTCATAATTCTACTACTTCGAGGGATGCAACGTCGCCGTTCCTAGGACCTTCAAACGCAGGCTACCAGCATTCAGCCTGAGAAACTCCTTCTTCGTGAAGAATAATTTCAGCCCCAGAACAAGAATGAATTACCTTCTTGTCATCCCCGCAGACCTTCGTGACGAAATTTTGGAAGCGTGCCACGACGACCCGTCTTCTGGACATCTCGGCACAGCCCGCACAATTGGAAAAATCAAGGCGAAGTACTACTGGCCCCGTCTTACATCCGACGTCACCCACTACGTCTGGAGCTGCCGTAACTGCCAGCAACGAAACACGCCACCGACGAGACCCAGCCGGACTTCTGCAGCCGGTCGCCGTCCCATCGAGGCCCTTCCAACAGATTGGAATGGACCTACTGGCCCCGTTCCCTACGTCGCGATCCGAGAACAAGTGAATTGTCTTAGCAACGGACTACATGACGCGCTATGCAGAGACCGCCGCTCTTCCGAGGGGGATTGCACAGAAAGTCGCTAAGTTCTTCATAAGCCAAGTTGTGCTGCGCCATTGAGCCCGGAAGTCCTAATCACGGACCGCGGAACGGCCTTTACTGCGGAGCTGATGCAAGGCATATTACGCTGCAGCCACGCGGATCACAGAAGAACGATGGCATACCACCCCAAAACGAACGGACTAACGGAACGTCTGAACAAGACAATCGCAGATATGCTGTCAAAGTACATTGACGTGAACATAAGACTTGGGACGAATTGCTCCCGTATGTCACGTTTGCGTACAACACGGCTATCCAGGAGACTACGCAGATGACGCCGTTAGAGCTTGTCTACGGAAGACGGCCGAGCATGATGCTTGACGCCATGCTTCCGCATGTAGAAGACGACGCCCTCAACCCCGACGTCCAGAGATACCATCCGCGTGAGGCCCGCTAGGTCACCCGAGTTCGTAAAACGGACCAGCAGCTCGTGGATGCCGGGCGCTACAACCTCCGACGCCGAGACGCCGAGTACCACCCTGTGAATCGTGTTTGGGTTTGGACTCCCATCCCACGACGCGGACTCAGTGAGAAGCTTCTGCGACGGTATGTCGGACCCTACCAGATTCTACGACGTGTCGGCCAACTTACCTACGGGGTGATTCCCGATGGTGATTCCGGAACATCACGAGACGCACGTGGCCCGAAGTCGTCCACGTCGTTCGCTTGAAACCTTACTATGCAAGATGACGGACTTTTTGTTGTTTGTTCGGACTGTCTTTTGTTTCAGAATCGGGTCGATGCACTCTTAGAGGGGGGGTAATGGCACGAATGGATGTATGCGTTTGTTTGTTTATTTATTGTTTGTTTTTACTGCCCGGCTACTCCCGGCTCTGTTATCTGTGTCAAGCGAAGCACGTCTTGCATTCTTCATTTTTATGCCGCCGGGCTATCTCATTCAGATAAGCAGACTGTTTCGTGTTAACTTCAGTAGCCCAGAATAATCTTCTCTGATCTACAACGTTCTGGATGTAAATCGACGGTTCCTCTCGTGCCGAACTCGCGCCGAAAGATAAAAGCCTGCTTAGCAGAAGCCACAGCATTCCGATCGTCGACACTCGCCCGCATACGTCACGTTGTCGGCTGCTGGATTCGCCGCCTGTGTATTCTTTGAGTTGTTAGGGGAGCACAAGTTCGCTCCAATTAACTTGTTTTCCTTCAAGACAACTGCGTCGTCTGCTGGCTTCGTGACAATATGGTAAAAAACACCGCTCGCTCACTTCTGGCATCTTTTTTAAATGCAGAGCATTTCTTAGCCTCGCCTCTTCCTGCGTAGGACGGCGTCCACAGCTCTGCGTCCGCAGCAGGTGCGCCTCTCCTGCTTCCCTCCTCTCTCTCAACAGCAGCTGGCGCGCGCATGCGTCGTAGTCAGCCCGTTCGCTCCGTCGCGGTCTCGGCGTAACAGGTGCGTGATAGCAGCGCGGTGGGGCGTGGAAGGGCGCGCGCTGCTTGCGCATGCGCGCTCTCCCCCCCTTACTGCTCTCCTCTACTGCGCGCGCTGCAAATATAAAGCGGCTAGCGGTCGCTCGTGCTTCAGTGACTGCCACGGTGTAAGGTCACTGCGTTGCTCCTTCCTTCCTTGGTTGACGCTCGCTCCACCCTAACGCGACTTTACTCTCCTCTCTCTACCCCAAACCAACACCAACGCAACTACGACCCAACTACCCACCCTAACGCGACTTTACGCGGCGTTAACGACCCCGAATGCTCTGCATTTACTCGTGTGCCCCTCGCGGGAAGGCGCGGGAATTTTTTTTTGGTGTTGGCTTGATTTTGGAAATGTGTGCGTTCCCCCGTTGTTATCATTTCTACAGCCAATGGTTTACATTTTGCACACGAGGAAAAGCAAAACGATTTTTGATCACCTTCTACGCTAGCGACGAAACTGTATTAAATCATACTAATGGCTCCCCATTCGTAGTAGAATAAAGTGTGACTGAGTGCTATAACAAGTGGCATCAGAGTTTGCAAAGCTGGCGCCGCATTTTTTGTACGTTTCAGTTGCGGATTTCTCTTTATGAAGGTTTCAGGTGCTTACGGCACGAAGTTCAAAATTTCAAACACAGACCAAAGTTGACTAGCGGATTTAAATATAATATTCGACAAAAACATACCGTTTTCGGTTCTTTAAAGATGGCGGAACAATAAAGTGTGTCGCATTCACGCATGAGCCAATAGGAGTATCTAGAACTATAAGCAACTAAGAAAGCACAGCTGCACAAAAAGACCGAGGTAACACCGAAATCGTGAACCAATGCAGGAATTTGAGCAGCGATAATGCTTAAAATCACAGCTTGTTTCCTAAGAGAACGATAAATGAAGCACGAAGATTTTCCTAATGCAACCCGAGTCAAAATCAAAGTCCAAAATCAAATTTGCTTGGATGATCTTAGAATCGCGCTACAGGACAAACTGATTGATTGATTGATTGATTGATTGATTGATTGATTGATTGATTGATTGATTGATTGATTGATTGATTGATTGATTGATTGATTGATTGAAGGGTTTAACGCGCCGACGCAACGCAGGCGATGAGGCGCGCCGTAGTTGAGGGCTCCAGATTAATTTTGACCATGTGGAATCTTTAACGTACCGAAATGTCGCACACACGGGCGTTTTTGCTTTTCGCTTCCATCAGAAAAGCGGCCGCCGCGGCCGGGAATTGAACCCGCGACCTGGTGCTCAGCAGCACAACGCCTTAGCCACTGAGCCACCGCGGCGAGTAAACAAGACAGACGTTGGCTTCATAGCGCAAGGAACACAGGTTTAATTCCCAGCACAGAAAGTGTTTTTTTGGCGCATAGTGTTTCTTTGCTTACCACCCATCATCACCATCGTTTTGTGAAACCCGTTCTGTGAAGTTTGCTTGTGTGGAGTGCTTTTTCTAACATAAAGGTCGTCGTTTAAAGCTTAAAGCTTCGCTTTCAAAAGAGCGCTAGAAAGTTTTATGAAAGTCGTGCTCCTTTGTACGGGAAATCTTAAAAGAACGAAACGACGGAAACTTTTCCTTCTCCCTCTTTCGGCGAGACTTCATCTTTCCAATATTTACGGCGGCAAGAGTTCTATTTTCTTGCGACGTCCTCAACCATCAATCGCGTCCTCGGGATGGAGAAATTTTCCGATGTAAAAAAAAACGGCCGCGTGTCTGCTCCTTTTGTTGCAAATGTCGTCAAAAGACGATAGTCTTTGTAGACATTTGCCCAAACAAATTTCCCCTTTTGCTTTCCCGCTCACCTCGCATGCTGTTCCTGTACCATCGCGCTCATCCTAAGGTAAACACACTAAACGTTTCCGCAAGGTGATTTGAATATACCGCATTCCACTGCTACTGGCCGGGTTCCTGATGGCAGAGCTGGAGTACGGCGGAGACGCGGGTGAATGAAGGCGGCCGACTACAAGGTATATAGAACCACGTGGCCATGCTCTGCGTGCGTTCCAAGCAAAACGTTGAACCTAGCTTGATGTGTTTGATAGAACACGTTCTTGTGGCTGGCGTGCGCATTTCTCCAGCCATCAACTGGTGCATTATAAATTTAAGTCCTGTCTGACGCACAAGGGAAACAAGACCGTTGCCTTTACCTTTCAGTTTTTATGTCAGCTTCAGGGATAGTGTGTTACGAGTAACCTAAACACCAACTAAAAGTGAAAGTAGTGGGGTACGACTGGGACCGCAGTACACATTCTGTGCGTATACCAACACGCAAAAAGTTGGTCAATAGTAATGAGTTATTGGTAGAAGTAGTGGAGATTGAGAAACAATAAGTTATACGTCTTTCTGAAGTGTTACAGCTGAAATTTTATGCAACCTAGTAAAATAAACTTTTCTATACATGAACCAAAATACATGCTTCCCAGAAAGGTCTCCAGATTAAATTACTGGTCTCTTTCTGACAAGAGCCCACACGGACAAAAAATGCGATTACTGTAGTTAGGTAGTGAGAATGCCTTTTTAACGTGACAAAGGCTTTGAAAGAAGCCGAAAATTTGTAACTTTTATCTTCCTTACAGTGATATAGCTAGCTGAACCATGGCTTTTTTATGTCCTAGCACTGTGGTCCGGGCAGAGTACTTGTGAAAACAGGCAATGTTCTTTCTTGCGCATACTGCATTGCCAGTGTTTCACAACTGTCAGGGGTAGACGCGAAATGAATGTGGATGAACACTCAGGTGATCTTTTGGCCCATGGTACCGTGCAAAGCGATGTACTCGCGCTGCGCGGCTCGTCAACGTACACAGAAATTTCAAGCGTATGGTGAGACGGGAATCCTGAATGTTCCGATTGGATTTATGTTAATGGCCTCGTAGTGTGCGTAAAAGAAAGAAACTGCGCGCGTTGGTGAGCTCCGTACTTTCAAAATAACGGAAACATTTACGGCGGCGATGTCTCTGTAGTGCCGATCCATGATGAAACTGATATTAACAGTGTACGTTTGACCATGCGTGTACACGTGTGACGTTTGGAGGTTCATGACGATGTTTTAGTTGGTATTTGGTGGCTTTAACACTGATATTTTCGTTGTGAGACTTTAAATTCTAACATTACCGGGACCCCATAGAGAGTCACACAGCTCTTTGTGATAAATGTAGTTGGTGATGCCATACTTACCTGAGCCCGCCAGCAGGGCAACGGTGGTTGTGCACTGACATGGGCTTTTCAAGGAATGTTTCATTAATTTTAGAAAACCCACCCCGGTTATCTGGAAACCCTGAAGTGGGTTACGGAGATTTGCAGAGTCGAGTAAGTGTAAATGTTTGTCTTTCCTCTGTAGGACATGTTTATACGTAGTTTTTCATCGAGAGAAACCGCTTCCCCACAAAAGTAAACGCTAATAGGACAGCAACCTGCCCCCCGAAGAGACTCTACGGACCTCCCATTGCTTGGAGTGGACACGTAACAATTTTTGAGAAGTTGTTACTGCTTAACTGCTGTAAAAACAAAGTGACATATAATGACAACAAAAGGACTGTCAATTGGGCTATTTGGTACTTGTTCGTGGTGGAAAAACCGCGCAAAGACGACGAACTAGAAAAGGAAGGGCGTGTCCTGCCTCCCTCCTTTTTCTAGTTCGTCGTCTTTGCGCTGTTTTTAAATTATGAATATAATAACAACAAGAACCAAAGTCGACATTGTTTCGTTTGGCACTAAAGAGGAATTTGAAGTGGAGCCTGTAATCCTCCTAATCCTCGTTTACCCTTTTTGATCATTGCTATTTGATTCAAAATTATTATAATAACTTCTGCAGGTTGAATGTATTGTATTGGTTTGATTGAGCCAGGCAGTAAAACAGTAAATGGCAAAACTTCAGCTAATTGCACCATATTACATAATCCATAGAACAGCGCTGCAGCAACATCGCATACGTGTACACAATTCTTGTATGGTGTGATCAAATTTCCGTTTTGATCGTAACAGTGCAACATTGCCACAATTCATAATACATCCGTACTGCAGGATGACATGGAGAACTATTCTTTAAAGTACAAAAATTAATATGCAGGCACACCAGGGTAAATCAGTGTTCAGGACTTTGTGCTGACCCTAAGGAGGGCGATTTTATATCAAGCCGCCGGCCATTTTATCGACAAATTTAAATCACGTTTTTGATATCGGACAGGCAAAATGTTCCTTGGATAATAAATTTATACTAGAACCTTACAACAACACACTTAAAAGCGAAGTTAAAGGTGGGTTCGCAAATATCTAACATTATGTATTGTAGTGCCCAGGGCTCGTCTTTTTCTATTGATAATTATGAGTCGGGCGAATTTTGCGTAGAAACGTGTAATGTAATGTCTTTGGCGCATCTATGAAAACGCTTAGATGTAAAATCATCAAAATTTTTCAGCACAATGTAATAACTCTGGATGGAATAAAATTCCGAGCCGTTTTTGGATACATTGAAAAAAAAACTACTTTAATAAAAATGCTTTTTTCGCAGTTGTAAAATTTGCTTTTATACGACTGGAGTTTTAAAAAAATGATCACCTGAGACTTACAAGTTTTTATTTTTTAATTCACTTGTTGATACGTTAAGCTTACCTGACATGGGAAGGTGGTGGAATGAAAAAAGAGTTGTGGCAAAACACATATTTTGGTGGCTGTCATAAGTAGAATAACGTCGCGTTGTTGTGATTACTGTGCAATATTAAACGTTGCGCCTTCTTGTTTTACAGCATAAAACCCAAATAAACAATCAGCTTCTGCTACCGCGCAAGAGTAATAGCGTAGTAAAGTTTGAATAGCGGTACAAATTAATACATGAAACCGTTTCTTGCGGGATGGATATGAAAGAGCGGATCAAATAGCTTGCTGGATTCAAACACTACATCTCTCGTGACAAGAAACGAGAACCCTGGATCATTCAAATAAACAAATAACGCCACCTTGTTAACTTTCCTAATCACACAAAAGCTGAGGAAATACTCGCCTTGCATACGAGAAGTTCTCATCGATCCAAAAAGTCGTATCCAATAATGAAAGGTGATCAAAGAACAGGAACAAAACTCCGAAGCAAGTTTTGATTATTACGTATGCAGCAAAACTTACTGATATGGTTTGTGTCCCTGAAAAAATGAAGATATTAAGGTGACAGGACCCGGCCCACTTCTGTTACCATTGCTACGTCTGTATAATAATGTTCCAACCAACTGGTGAAGTATTTATTCATCGACTCCCCTAGCCAGCAGCTTTTAAGTACAGAGCTCATGTATGCCTATGTAGCATTTGAATAAACTGCATGGGAAATGTTGTTTAGTATAACGTAAGGTCGTTTATATGGCAGCTGAAATATAAAATTTCTAAATATTAATATTTTAGCTATTCGGTCGATACAACAAGAAAGCGAAAAGACTACTACGACCGCGGGACTAAGCCTTACTTCAAAAAAAATATGTGGTAGAAAATGACTTTTTTACACCTACTGAGCATGCACAGAAAAACGCAACCATCACAAGATATTTTATTCACTGTGAATTCTCAAAGGAATTTACACTCTCAGCACAATAAGTGTAACCCGCGCATAGTAGGGGATGCACAGGAATTCAATATCTTTTTTCGGCAGACAAATAAACATGTCCTAGAGAATTGCAGCACTTGTTTTACTCCAGCTGTCACATAAAGATTATGGAAAAATGTTGTCTCTCTACGCTATGCTATATTAGCGAGCACGTTTTTTGTGGCGCCCTGTATCGAGCGTCAACATTTCTTTATTTTATGTTAATTATTGCATTATATAAACATGCTCTAATTTTGTTCTAAAATACTACATTTTGGTGTCAGCGGTTGGCATGCCACCTTTACACTTTTTTCTCGCCCTAGAACAATAACTGCCTAATGCGTAGAACCACTTGACCAAACACTGTACTTTGTAAAATAGCAATAGAGGCCAAATGAACAATCGTTCTAACTACCCTGTATTTGCCCTGACTTCAAAGAAGAATAAAAAATGCTGTAAAACACAGTCCTGCACTATAATGTTGAACAAACGTTTGAAAATGACGAAGAATGAAATCGCATGGAGAGTAACTCACCATTGACGGAATAAGATGTCAGTGGGGGTTCCTTGAAATGAGGTGCCCCACAGAAATATAAATAGCGCTGAACAGAAACGTTTGGGCACCAGTGCCACCAGAGTCCCAAAATAACAGCAACATCATCAATGAGACAGTATCACAGAGCATCTTCGGCAGTTTCCTTAAATATATCGCTGATACTAGGGCTACCTCTACTTATTACATACTCCGAAAGTGCACTTTTAATAGGTGAGCAAAAAAGTGTTGCATGCAAACGCGCACAGAAATCCTGAATACTCGTACAGCGTACGCCTAGAGCAAATAAACCAGTTGAACAGGCTCCTCTTATAAGAGCATGTAGTTATGAGCCCTAATGAAACAGTAGACTCAAAATTGTCACGTGACACACACGGTTATGATGAAGAAGAGGCGCTAAGGATCAAGTGCTATTCAAGTGCCGCTAGTGGATGCGTCTCAATTGCATGGCGAAGGCGAAGGTGCTGCCAAGACGATTTGGAAGCTCGTAAAAGTAGAGAACGCCATTTAGGCCTAATGTAAATACATCAAGTTTACAAATATTTTACTGGGGAAGGCTTGGTGGCAGGTGAAGAAATACGGACAAACAAATAAAATAGAATGCCTGTATAACAGTATTCAGAATATCTGGGCAAAAGTCCTTGGTCTTCGTTGCTGGTAGTCGCTTTTACACGTCACAAAAAATGTTGCTTCGAGGCGACATACATCTGCACCAGCTGACTGCCCTGCCTCCGAGCAAGTTTTTTGCTTCATGTGCGAAGCTCGTTTGCGAGAAGAGTATTGCGCAGCGACAGCGCCCAAGAATCGATCCGGTGCCAGTTACTGGAAGGGAAGTTTCTTGGGATCAATGCGGTAATTTGGGCCCGTCTGAGGACGGTCAGCCTGAACCGCACAAAAAGACACAACATAAACAGGGCGAAAGGACCCCATAGTGTTGTGGTGTGGTTTTCTTATTCATTGTATTCCGTATTTTTACGCTGTGCAAGACGAATGGCTCGCAAAGTCCACTTCTGTATAAAATACACCAAGTACAGTCACCATCCCAGCGGAAATCAGAACGGAGAGCCAACAGTCCTCCAGCATATACAGTCGATCAGGGATTTGTGCAACTTCTTCCTAACAGCTACTCTATCGGCAATTTTTTTTCTTTTGTCTGAAGACAGTGCTTGCCCCTCGTTAACAAAGGGCGTACTCCATTGTTCTCAAAAAAAGAATTATTATTCACAAATGGTTTTTATTTTGCTAAGCAATATTTCTCTCATGATGTACTTTGTTCCTCAGGTTAGTAAATACATAAAGGAAAGATTCAACTCACTTCACAGGATACAATCAGATTTTTCTTTTTGTATTCCGGTTCCCCGAAATTGCTTGCGCCTGTCTTACACTCCGAATGTGATCGCCTAATGTCGTTTGCTCTCCTGCTTTCGCTTCTAGTTTTGTACGCAAGGGCACCCCTTCACCCATTGCGCCGGAAATATATTTTTTCACTAATTGTTTTGCACACCTGCCTTGTGTCACACACATGATTGTTACTTCATATCTTTGTTTTTTTTTTAGTTTTCGAAAACGCTCCGCCAACAATTGTGCTGTTTGTGTGTAGTGAAATTTGAGTTGTGTGATTTTTCTTAATTTTTTTTCACCTGGTTACTAGCACTGTTTTCATCTCCAGCTTACAGTAACTTCTGATTAAGGCTTCCCCTAAGGCCTAGGTGGCTTCCGGCGTATCGAAGTGCGATACTCTAGGCCGCGTGGCGTGGCAACAAACACCTCCTCACACCATCCTTTCATAAATAAATCATACCTTGCTTTCCTCTTACCACCTGGACAGCTAAATATATCCACCCTTGCTCCTCAACATATCTTGCCTCAAACTCCCAAATAAATCGAGCTCGTACACCCACATTCGTTCTCTCTCATCCGCTTTTCCTCACGGATAACTACGGTTCTAAAAGACGGGCCAACCACGCGAGCGTTTGCCGTAATGATGACAAGCCTTTTGTCTAAAACAGTGGCAACAATCGTGGTCACTACTTCGTTCGAAGTTTTGTAGCGTAAGCTACACTGGCCGAGGTTGAGCAGTTTCACGTGCCCCGTGAAGGGCCGTTCTTCGCAAGCGCGAGGAGCATTGCATTGCCTTGAATCAGATCGGATTGTATTGGCTTATATTGGCTTGGCATGGCTTGGATTGGATGGGATTGGATTGCATTTGCATTAGATTGGATTGGAATAAATTGGATTGTGTTGTATTGAAATTGAATCCAATTGAAGTACGGGTGGGTAGGGAATTGAGTCTGCACATTCGCCGGTCTGCTCATTCCAGAGGAGTGACGTCATAGCCGCGGCCGACGCACTGGTGCCGGCGGGTGACTAGCTGTGCGCCTCCGTTGCGCAGTAGCCATATCTGACACTGCGCCGGAGCAGCTTGATAGCCGTTTCCAGTGGCTCCTGGAGAGCCGTGCTGCGGGAGGAGCCATGCGCGAGGAGCAGTCACTGAACTGGCCTGGATCGGACCAGACCGGATTGGACTGGATTGGACTGGACTGGATTAGATATCATTGAATTGGATTGGTGTGTAAATCGTTCCAGCAACACTAGGCATAATAATCAGCTAATCCTAAACAACCCGGAAACCTAAGAATACCCAGCTGAACCTTAGCTCACGCTACGTGTATCTGAGGAGCCACTGCTTATTGTTTTCTGGTGTACCCTGCCACCTCCAAAGTTTCCTTGCTGCCTATATATATATATATATATATATATATATATATATATATATATATATATATATATATATATCTGTGTGTGTGTGTGTGTGTGTGCCCGCGCGCGCGTGTGTGTGTGTAGTCAGCATTTTTTCTCAATCTACCGGTGTCGTTTGCGCAGTCGCTCTTTGCGTGGGGCATTAGCACTGCCTTCAGTAGTTTGTCTTCATGGGCACATTATCACCATCATTAGTTAACGTACTAGAACACTTCGTCGCCATCGGTGTAAACAGTCATCATCATTGTGTGTATCCGCTCGTTCTGCGCTCGAGCGTCCTCAATGAAGGGTCCCTCCGAACAGCGGCCCCTCAATTGAACCTCGGCCTCTCTCTCTCTCTCTATATATATATATATATATATATACATATATATATTGTAAAATTTAACAGAAGCAACACCTGTATCACAGCAACAAAGCGTACAAGTAAAACAGGCACCAGTCATTTTCATGCTGCATGCATTTCTGCGGACGGCAGCCAGGCAATATCATTTAGGCTTGTCTTGGCAAGTACATGCTTTTTTTCCGTGCGAACCTGAAAAAGCTTCTTAAAGAATTACACTACGTTCGGATTCTAACTAGCCACATGACTAGACGGTCAATCCCGTTTTAAAGAATACTATTACTATTCTTGATGAAGCAAGCAATTTTAAGGACGGACATTTTTCCTGCGGACGCAAGCAAAATAATTGTGTTCTGGCCATTCTTATAAATTGCCTTCCTTTGGTTGCCACATTTCTCGGGGATATTTGAAACGTTATATTTGGCTGAGTCTTCCATGAAAGAATTGAAAAACGTATAATGCAATCCGAAGCATAGTATTATTCCAAAGTTATAAAAGCTCAAAGACACCCAACCTTCATGCCAGTGGAAATTTCGCAGCGGCGTGTGTTCATCAGCTTCAATGCAGTCTCCTTGAATACAATTTGTCTTAAAAAAACTTTAACGCAAGGAGATCCAAACATAACGTTCACTATTTCCTATCGTGGACAAGGAACAGTATAGAGGGCTGAACAAAACGCCACGAAAAAGAATTCGATGACCATTTGATTAGCAGGGAGCGACAGAGGCATTGGGTGCAGGGTTACTCAGAAAGCAAAGGAGCGTCACACTCAGACAGAGTCGGGATCTATGGCATCAGCGGAATATGGTTCCAGCGCCCACCAGCTTTGGTTACCACTGCCTGGTTCTCTCATTCTACATCTTCGTGGCATGCACTCTACAGGATAATCGCCACGCTTTAGTCTTTGCTTTAATGGTTGATTATGAAATTTAACGCGCAGAAGCTACAGATTCGGCTATTAGGCGTGAGCCCTAGTGGGGGTCTCCGGAGTAAATTTCTAGAGCTTGGGTAACTTCATTATGCGCCAAAATCTCGCCACACCAAAGTTCCAACGTTTCGGCTTGATCGGAAAAGGTCCAGCGCAGCCGGTACCCCACCCACATTCTTTGTCAAGACTTTATTCTTACTCATTTCAACGGACAATTTATATCTAAGAGCGTGTGAGGTCTTAGGCGTATATTGCAAAAAATGTGGGCACTTCCGAGTAACATAATAAAAACAATGTATGCAGTGAAACGGAACACAATAAACACACGAAAGTTCTGTAGGGCGCTTGTACACCCACTATATGCTAGGACATAAAATGACTCAAAATTAAAAAAACTAAATGATAATGCCAGACTTATGAGAAAAGACTTCTTGTTAAATACGAAGCACCTAAATAACCACTGAGTCTGCCTATTGCCTATTGACCGAGAACACATACAACAGACGAAGGTTCTGTAGTGCGTTGGTACTACCAGTATATGCTCAAAAAGGAAAATAACTCAAAATTCAAAATACCAAAATGAAAAGAGCCGACTGATGGCTCATAAATTTTAATAAATACGGAAGCTTGAAGTGATTGCTGCGATCTTTATCGCCTTTTGAATCGGGACACTTTGAACAGACGGAGTTCCTAAAGGGTGTTGGAAATTGCTAAAAGTAAAAATAGCTGAAAATGTCACGCACCAAAATGGTGACGCTCGGCAGGTAGAGAGAAAAAAGTATGAATTCCGAAGGCTTTAAAGTACCACTGAGCACGCTTATGGTCTTTCCCACACACACACACACACACACACACACACCCACACACACACACACACACACACACACACACACACACACACACACACACACACCACACACACACAACATCATCATCATCATCAATCAAAGGAAATGGGCTATCAGGATAGCAACGTCTGTACGTACACCAATTATCATCTCATACTCCGAATCTGCTTGATAAAAAAACGCATATGGCTTTACCTGCATCGTTAAGTAGCGTAAAGTATAAGGCTACAAAATAACTCCTAAAAAATAATATCATCGGGATTATGGCATGTAACCATATTCACAGAATTGTAATAATTTCTTACCTCTGAATGGTGAAGTGTGAGAAAAGATTATGCAGTTAAGCGTCCTAAGCAATGTCTTTTTAGCGGGGGATGGAAGAGAAGTTTCGTTGGTTATGCAAGTTATAAAGATAAAATACACGACCAAGGCTAATTTTAAGATGACAGCCGCTTCTTTTTAATTTTCGCTATGAAACTCCTAGTAAGTCCTATCAATCTAAGTCAGTTGAGAAACAAGTGTTAGTAAAAATGGCACTATATTGCTTAATATTGTTCACATTTGCAGGCATGAGTAATAGGATTTGCCACACGCCAATCACCTCTTTTTTTAAAAATGTTGCCGAGACAGCCACGCATTCATTATTAGCTAATTTTCTGTCGTATGTGTCTTGAAAGTGAAGCTGAACCTGAGTAAAGTTACCCTACATCCATCAAAAACATTTATTGTATTTACGCAGCAGCTAATTTTAACTGAACTTCGTAGGGTGTTGCTTCCTCGCGTTAGTTTCGCAAGACGGTGTGTGCATACGGCGGAACAGACTTTTCTGGAATCGGGGGAGAGAGAAAGGGAAGAAACAAGTAGGGGAAGTGAAGATAACGGCGTCATTTCCCCTGTAATTATATAAAAGAACTGCCATTGCGGGGATACTGTTCGCGGAGAACGTTAATCCCACCTAGCGAGAACTTGCTTTGTAAGGAGTTAAACTTGGTGGTTCGTTATTTAGGGTGCATGCCACCGTTGCGAAAGCGGATTCGTCTCTAAAGATCGCTCATAAAGGTCAGCGTAGTGAAAACAGGAGAGGAAGAGAATTAACGACACAAGCGCTGGCGAGCACGTAAATATTTATTAGAAACACAGGCGTTTATGTAAGCAAAAAACGTGGAATAAAAAAACTAAAAAACCAGAAACAGCTCAAAAATCTTATTTCATGCAAGCATTTTAGAAGCACGATTTTTCTCACAAGGTAACCTCCTCATCTGTTAGCTAAATTGACGGTTGGCTCACCCAGTTGAGCCAATCTCCTAATCTTATGTTCTTCAGCTAGTTCCCTCATACGCTGGCTTTTACTTCGCGTCAGTACGACTGTTAGATCGAACTGCGGAGCGCAGCCGCACTCTCTGCAGTGGCTTGCAAGTGCGAGGATTTTAGGTTCTTCGCACACGCGGCATGTGCTCTTAAATGGACTTTGTCTTAAACAGGCGCTCCGCAGTTCAACCGGACAGTCGTGATGAGGCGAAGCAAAATCCAGCGCACGAGAAAAATGATCGAATATGAGATTATCACAAGCAGAGACACTTGCGGGAGCCAACCGTCAATTTCGCTAACAGGTGATGAGGCTGTCTTCCTAGACAAAGTCGTGTGGATAAGTGGCTGCGTGAGATTTGTTTTGCGAGCCGTTTGTGGTTGTGTGTTTTTTATCACCGCTTCTTTGCTTATAAACGGTTTTTTTAACGAATTTTGAGTTCCTAGACAGTGCTTGTGTAGTCAATCCTCTTTTCGTCCCATTTTCGTCTACACTGATCATCATAAACATACTCGAAATTGCCCAATCCGGTACTATAGTGCTGTTCTCTGGAGATATTTATGAGCATCTGTGTTCCCTTCAGTCAGCTTTTTCTAAGGTGGCCAATATACCAGCTCTGCTAGTAACGCTTCAGAAACATTTCATAAATTTTAAAACTGTGATGTCTTTTGGGTGTCGACATGTTTTTCAGGTACATAGCCCCGTATGTGTAAATATCAGTTGCACTAAAACTCCAGCAATCTCCAGCTTAAGATGGGTGTTTTATATGCGTTGGACGTAGAGAAAATTTATGGGCTTCTAATCGAGCAATACTCATGTTTCATGGTTTATGCCAAGAATATGCCTCCCACTGCATTGAGAAAGTGCAAAAAACTAAATATATTCAACATGTAAGTTGAACCCCTTAAAAAAATCAAAATATCGTTTCAGGTATAAAACATTATGGAGTACCTACAGTTCGTCGCAAACATCAAAAAATAGGTACCGGTAGTGCGACAATGAATAAAATCACAAATACACCAACCACTGCTCTTCCTAAAAACACTCTGTGTGACCACCTTCGAGCATCTATACAGCAACTGGAGAGCAAAAACATTTGCTAACTTGCTATAATTGTGTACGACTTGGTGCGCGTTTGCTGGATTGTATTTTTCTTTATTTTGTAAATTCATGCAGATCACATGACAACAAGACCTTGTTTGTCAGCGTATGAAATTCTAAAACTCGTTATGGGAAGATGCCTACATTCTGATGTACTTTGCAGTTTTGGCCTTTTCGCAATCTGTAGGTACGCAGTCTCTAAAAAAGCGTTGCGGACTGTGTGTGGGGGTACGATGTTTTGAAATGGCAGCCTCCCACAATTAGCTAGGTCTAGTGTTGTTCAGCTCATGTTTAGTGAGCCTACCTAATTCAGATTACACCGATGATAACTGGTGCTCTCAAAACAACACATGCACGGGATGCATGGCACTTACTCATTCGGCGTGGTTGTAATTATGACACCGAGTCGTGAGCCCAGTTACTTCCTTACACGTACGTGGAAACTAAACGGGTACACAGGAGTTTATAGGCTTTTGTTTCGCACTGACGATTTATGTGTACATATAATCACCCACATTGCAGGGATACGCTAGAATATTTTATATCGGCACTTCCAAATGCGGCGTTTGTATACTGGTGCAAAGGTTTGTATTTATGCGATCGGGTGTGTATTCAATTGTACCATTTGAGGACCAGTACGGGTTCTTAAGCTGAAATATGGAACATGAATGCAAACTTGTGGAGATTTGGCCGCGAACCTAGCATTGGGTTTGTTTAGGGCGCGGTCACACTAGCACGACCATCGGCCCATATGGTCGGCCATCACCGTGTCGGTGAGCTGTCGGCGGCCATGTCGCCGACGCCGACACATCGCCGACGCCGGCCGTTGGCCAACCGTCTGCGTCGGCGAGAAATCGGCGGGGCTTCGGTGTCTGCACTCTGTCAGCCGAAGCAGTTGTCACACCATGCCGACGACCGCGTGACGACCCACTGAAAAAGAGGCCTTAACATATGTTTCCGCACGACCACTTTATTCCGTCGGGTGAGGGTTACCCTGGCGATTCTGTTGCAAAAGTTGATCAAACCTCGGGAAAACACCACGCAATGGACGTGAAGCTGCACTAAAACGGGACAAAAACAAACGTCGTTAAAGCAGACGTCAAAGCTGTACCGCAGACGCTGCGGCCGCCGGGGGCAGGCACTTCCTAGCAGGGAACGCTGCGTAAAGTCGCCGTGCTAACTCTTTAGTGTGCTCCGTGAGTAAAACTTTCCGCCCCTTTTCTCCCCCCGCCGGAACCTCCGACGCGTTGGGAGTGTGTTGTCCCTAACCCCATGAAAGAACCGTTGGCTGGTAGAGATAGAAATCTTGGCTTTGAAAAGAAAACATGTTAAAACGAGGCCGCACACTTTACCCGGAACCTATAGAATGGGAGCGTGGCAGGCATTTACTGTACCCAGGCTACCAGGCTATGCATTGCCCTCTCCGAATAAAGGCGCACCTTGTTATCGCGTTGTGTGCAACACGTATGTACCCAGAGGTACATGACGCATGTACCAGCATGTATGAGAAGGTATATATGTAACATGTATGTACAGGTAACACGTATGTAACATCTAACATGCTTGTAACTTGTATGTACCAGCCGTCATCTACTTTGGCACGCTGGGCCAATGGGATCTTTCAGCGGCCCCGACGGAAAAGATTGGCGAAAACTGGCTTTTCACTTACGAACTTGTGAGTAACCACAATAAATGAAATGAAAAGCGATAATGAACAATATATTTCTACCGGCGTCGGTGAACTCTGGTACAAACATAGCGCACCCCTCAATAAGATGTGGTCTGCATTGCAAACTTTCACCAGGTATTCGGGCACCCTACTGTACGGATTCTCCGTGCCGAGCAGCGCTTTCTCGTGCGAGGACAGCAGGGTGGGAAGAAGTTTATTAGCTATTTAGAGTATGTCATATACCCCTACATGCGGGTCCATCTTCACTGACGCGACCAGAGAAATTCCGATACATCTCGGAAAGAATTGATGGCGACGGTTTCCAACCGTTGCTGGCAAAGGACCCCCGTACTGTCGGTGACGTCGTCAACCTTTGCCAGATTTTCGTGAAGCTGCGCGTGCAACGAACCCTCATTTGGCACGCTTCTGTTCGTGAACAGTCCTTGTGAAGTGTGGTGGCGGTGTAGCGAGGGTACCGTACTTGCTGTATGCGCGGATAGAAGATTCGAGAAAAGATGGCCCGCGAAGAGTTCTTCGTTCCTTGCATTGCGGACGGGCCTTCCATGGGCCAGAACAGAAGTGCACACTGACGCTAGTGGGAGTGGACTTGGTGCCGTGCTCGCCCAGCGGAAATCTGGCTTTGAAGAATATGTTGTTAAGTATGCGAGTGGGGTGCCGACGAAGGCAGAAACAAAGTCCTCTCTCACTGAGAAGGAGCATTTGGCCATAGTATGGGCTTTGTGGAATTTCCGCCTATAACTTTATGGCCGTCTGTTGATGTGGTGACCGATCACCACGCACTTTGTTGGCTAGTCTCCCTGACATATCCTTCTGGTCACCTTGGGCGGTGAGTTCTTTAACGACAAGAATATGATATCATTGAGGTTTACTGTTCCGTCCACAAGCATTCGGGTGCTGACGCTATCCAACGCTCTTCATTGCCGGCTCACGTATCGCCCCCTTTCCAAAACGAACTGCAGCTTGTCGGCGCTCAGTGCCCCCAACATGTCCGCCGAGCAGCTGTAGGGCCCATAGATTTGTTTTAGCATCGGCTTCATCTCTAGCATATCAGCTACCGGACGACCCACACCTCTACGGCGACAAGCCTGTCACTGCAAACTTCGCAAAGAGGTTCTTTATCGTCGGAATTACTACTCCCACACTCGAAGTAGCGTTTACTTATTCCACGGCGTTAGCGTGCAGATATTTGCAACTCCTTTCATGCTGACCGGAGTTATGCGCAAGCTGGCATCCTATAAACGAACGAGCGACTGCGCCTACGTAATTATTTGAGGGTTGTGACACGTAAAACTGCATGCGGATCTACGCTCACTCATTGCGTAATGCAAATGGCGCCTAATCACTGCGCATCCCCTTTACAAGCAGTACCGTTGACCTCGTTGGCATTGATAAGTACGGGCCGCTGCCTTCAATCGCTGCCGGAAGCTGCTAAATAATTGTTGCGGTAGACCACCTCACCGGGTGCGCCGAAACAGCTCCATTGCTGGCATGAACGGCTTTTGACGTCGTGGCTTTTCTTTTGACCCCCTTTATCCTTCGTCACGGCGCACCTCGGGAATTTCTCAGTGACGGAGGACGCGTTGTCCTTTAAGACGTTGCCTAAGCTCTACTCAAGGAATTGCCCCTTGTTCACCACATGAGTTCCTCGTACCATCTGCAAACCCAATTAGCTCACACAGCTTTTCAACCACACCCTTGGAGATATGCTTTAAGTATGCGTGTCGTCAGCAAACTCCAATTGGGAGCTCGTACTACCCTTCATACCTAGCTCATATAATAAAGCCACGAAGAGCACGAAATTATTTTCTTTGTTTTTGTTACTTTACGGACGCGAGCCGTCAGGTTCACCGGACAGCATCGTGCCTTACAACCCTAACGCCACAAAATTTACATGTTTTTCACAACAACCACAGCACACCGTAGTATGTCGCCAACTCACCCGCTCGTTTACAACTGCTGATCAACAGCGCCAGACACATGACCATCACAATTTCACTGCCTTTAAGACATTTTATTATAACTTGCACGTGTGGCTTTCAGTGCCCTGCCAACAGGGGATCACGTTTTAAACATTTAGCCATATAGCACGGCCATTACAACGTTCTCGCTCGCACTTCACCCCTACACTATATGAAGAAACGAGTCACTCACGCCTCTGGTTTTCGCCTCCGAGGCCGTAGAACGGTCCATGTTCTACGTTTGACGCTCTACTACGGCTCACTGGTGCCTTCCTTATCTTAAGTAGCCAAATTGGCTCCTTCTCCACGGGGGCTGATTTTAAAAAGCGTAGTGAGTTGCACTCTTAGCAGAATCATTCCATCGAGGTGCACGCACATCATGTAAAAGTGTCATGTGGTCGTGGCCAATATATTCACTAAGGTACGCGCACCCGCAGGTAGCAGCGGAATAACAAGTACGGCAGAAGTTGCTTGGTGCGTGGTATCTGCCATCGTCTGTACGCTGGTACCAAAGCTATCTTCATTTCTGCGGCTGAAAAAAAGCCTCCCTCAGCCTACTACCAGAGGGGCGACTATATCCCCCACCATACACAGGGTGTCCCAGCTTTTATGTGCTAAGATTTTTAAATACAGAAATGGTGTTAGTGGAAGCAAACTAAGTGCATATTTGTCCCATCACATTGTGGTAGCGGCCAGTAATTTTATCGGTAATGAGATTTTATATTTCATTGCAAATAATTTTTTCACTAGATACCTCCCGGCCGAATTGGTAAAATATCAGTTAGGAAGTTGTAGACACCCACGAGAGGAAGCTAACTGCGGTATTATCAACGACTAACTACCTTGCGAAATATAAAAAAATACATTTCACGGTGCTTCCGCCAGCATAAAAAAGCAGGGCCCTCGAACGCACTGCATTTGAGTTAGCCAGAATGAAGCAAAAAAACCCAGAAGAAATTTCGCCCGATTGTGTGCTTATCTGCCTCACGTGCACCTAGCGACTTCCAATGCTGCTCTTTTCATGCATGCCATTGTCAAGGTGATGGCTGCCTCTTCGAGCTCGTGTCAGGCAAACGATTTTCTTTCAATCAGCCTACTTTGATGCCGCTTGTTTATGAACGAGGTTCGGAGCGATGTCACGTGGCTTTTTTTAAATTTCGCAGGGTTTCTGTATCAGTCAAAATTACTGAGTACTCACTTAGCTCGTCTCTAAAAAATACCACCGTTAGATCCCTGTCGAGGTGCAAGTGTCTAATTGACACTTGAATATTTAGGAGAGTACTTCTAGAGTTGGATAACTATTTAAACAAAATTATTTTATCGCATTCACGAAAAGATTGCTGCTCACTACTCCGCTGTGCTGAAGACAGTAAGCACTAGGTTTCCTTTAGGTAACGCCATTGTTCTGTTTAAAATGTTGGTGGAATTCAGCCTGAGACCCCTTGTATATATATGTTATATAATACATATATATATATATATATATATATATATATATATATATATATATATATATATATATACAGGATGTGTGTTATGCAGCAGGATTTAAAAAAAAACATTTCTTTTGCAGTGCGCAGCCAGAAGTGTCGAAGACCGGAGATGCCGAGCGGAACGCGTTCCGCTCCCCGCTAGCAGACGACGCTCGCTTTCCTAGCGCAACTCGCAACTGCAGATCCGCGGTGGCGAGAGTCGCGGTCGGTCACCTTCTCTCCACGGCCGCGGCGGGGAGATGCGGACCTGAAACTAAACCGTGGCAAACTGTTCCCATGGCGACGCAGTGAAACATCCCCCTCGCGAGGGGCACGATCAAATGCAGAGCATTTCCGGGGGCGCACGACGTTAAGTAGTTTGCGTTACGTTAATGTTGTTGCACGTGTGGCAACTGCTGACGAGAGAGGGCTCGTCAGCAGTAAAATTGGCAACCTCGGCGCACGTTGAGTCCTAGAGAAGGGAGAGAGTGTCCTTGAAACGTGCCTGGGCGCGCTATCGAATGTTGATCGCGCCGATAGAGAAATGTCTGAGCCGGGCATGTCGAGGCGAGCGATGCGGACAGCTACGGACGCCAAGAACGGGTGACATAGTGAGTTAAAGAAATGCTCTGCATTTAAAAAGAGCAATGGTGTTGCCAAGAGAAAACCGAGGTCATAATGTTTCCAGCACAGTACAGTAACGGACTAATATTCAGGTGCAGAGCATTTTAGGGTCTCGGCTTGTCATCAAAGATCGCTTTAACGCCTAACGCAGTGCGCTCTACTGCAGGAAGCAGGCGGCCGGGCGAGATAACAGACCCAAGAAGAGCCCGGCGCACCATCGTAGCGGCGTCCCACCTTTTTTTGTCTTTATTGCCGGTCTTAGACAGCACAACAGAAGAGGGAGAGAAAACTTTATTATCAAAAAAACCCTAGTCCGGGCCATCGTGCCACTGTCTCCTAATTAAGAGACGGCTGCTCCATAGAATTGTAACCGCAAAAAAGACCTCAATGAGACTCACCTTCATCGAATTGTGGACTCTTTCGCGACATCTCGCGTCCGATACGCTGGGCCCTACCTCCGCCTCTCACTTAGCCAGACAAACCTCCTTGATGGAGCCCTCCGTGCCCTTTATCGTTTGGCCCTGGGTGTACCACATTGTGCCTCCACACAAGGCGTGTTAGCCATGGGCATCCACAACAGCCTCGTGGAAGTGATCGCCCCTCACCTGTAGGCCCAGCTCAAACGCTTGAAGCTCTAAACTTCGGGTGGGACGATTCTCATCCTCTTAAACTACTTAACAGACAGTCCTCCCCTCGTCCCTCCGAACCTCCTCCCTGGTCATTTTTCCCAAACCTAGTTATTAAGCCTAGTCCTGGCCACATGCAACCTGCTCACAACTTGGTGCACTGGCAACAACGAACAAAAGCATTGAACAGAAGCATCAATTGGCTTGAACAGCCCGGAGCGGCAATCAACCTCACGGACGCGAGTTTTGTGTCCATTTTTAGAGATGAAGCTATCACCCCACAAATGTACAAACCAAAACACACAATCAATAATAATGGCTCCATGCCATAGCGGGCTTGCGGTGCCTTTTACTATTCCCTAAGCGTGGGAAGAGGTTCAACCGTTACAGCCAATCAGAAACAGAAGACTTTGTGCTCTGTGCTTCAATAAAGTAGGGAACAACTTCAATATCGTGGGAAATACTTTCGCGAAATAATTGTCGCGCCGGTCACGCGTATACATTATAATCAAGACATGCCTTCGCCAAATTCTGTGCAGGCCCAACCACACGACGAGATCATAGAGCATCCTATCCTCTCTTTCTATACACATAAACAGTATGCAATGGGGGTTAAGTAAAAAAATTGTTTGGGAGTGTCCGTTGAAAACATCTCACAAGAAGACTGCTGCGCAACCGTAAAAAAGCATGCTCCAAATTTTCCGGTACTTCGAAAACGAAACAGTCAATAACCCATAGCATAGAAAACCCCTAATCGTCCATCCATGTTGCAAATGTAAGCACCCCCGTCTGTAGCTTACAGAAGAAAGACTTCACTCCTGGTAATACTTCCATTCGCTTCACTCTTTTTGGAACATCTAGTCCAAGGCCTACATAGCATTGGTAGAGAGAAGACTTCATCCAAGGCATACTTATATAATTTTTTTCCGCGTAACATTTTAAAATTGTGCGTGAAAAATTCAGCAATCCAGAAACGAGATGGACAAAATTTCTCTTTAAAGCGTCCACAAATGCCCTGTCACGTTACTTGTTCAGACTATGAATTCGGGCAAAGCTCGAATTTGTCGCACTTGAACTACTGTGCCCAGAAAAGGCTCTTGGACTTCCTGCAAAAACAAAAATCGATTCACAAATTGTCTTAGAAACATGCGTGTAAGCTCAAAACCAGCATCATGGGTTTTTCAAAACCAATTCATTTTTTTTGTCCTCTCTCAAGTGAAAGGACATAAAAACAAATCGAACACGCGGTAATGCCATTGTGTGTTCACCCGCGAACAATGCAGAGCTTGCATAACAAATCACAATTTCCGAGTCAAAAATGTTGCATACAGTTTCCCTTGCAACAATAGACAAAATATTCCCTCTACATTTATTCGCTTCCTCAGGCAGCTACGAAGCTTGCGCAGGCCAGTAGGGATCGCTGTCTCTTATAAAACTTTAACGGAGTTCCCAAGTATTTTACTAGGTGGCTGACCCAAGTGACATGGCGAAAACGTCTGGCGTTGTCGCCGAATCGCATTACCATAACCTCACATAATTTCCTTAGTGTGCCTGTTTCAACACCAAACCGATTAACAGTTTCAACGACAATAATGACACTTTCTTTGTCTCTACAGGAAACTCCATCGTCATCCACATAAGCGGAAAGCTTGGCATCAGAAGCGCGTACATGAAACCCTCAAATCTGGTTGTTTTGTATGATGGTTAAACGAAACGTTTCTATGTAAAGGAAAGAAAGCCAACGTCTAAACAAGCAAATGGCAACGGGGCTATCCTGGCGCACCGAATCTTGCATACTAATGGGCACTCACCGGGAATTATTTAAAATCAACAGCGTTCTTAACGTATGGTATGCCCGGCTCACATCCTCACTGAATACATATCACACATCTACACGGTACAAACTAGAAAACAAGATTTAATGGGACACGCTATAAAATGCCTTTTCAAGGTCAAGCTGGAGAACCCGACAACGCTTCAGGCGGCATCACAACACAGAAGCTCACATCTCACCGTATGTATATTCGTAATGATTGTGCGACCTTTGATGCTACACATTTCTTTTGGCCCCACAAGAAGTGTGATTACAGTTTGTACCCTTTGCGCCAGCACCTTGACCAATATTTTGTAACCAACGTTTGGCAAGGAGCTTGAGCGGCAGGACGTTACTAACTTCAGTTCTCGCGCTTCTTCAGTTTCGGTATCAGCACTGTGTGGGTAGGCGAATACGACGGTCGAACTGGTTTTCAGGCCAAATGCTTCCAAGGAATTTCTGTTAAACGTGGTGTTACCTCCACTTTGAAGTACCTATAAAAGTGCCTATCATTACCTATAAAAATTCCCGTCAGGGCCTCGCGACCTACTTGGTTTATATCTATTGACTTCTGCGACAGATATGACCTGTTGTAGGCTATCTCTTGTTTCATTTTTAAGACTTGGCATACCGTCCAGGCTTCGAAAGGCTACCTCATTACGCGGTTGGTCCGCAAACAAAGACTGGTAATATTTAAAGTAGAACTGGTTGATGTCGTTTAAATGAGTTGGCGGAGTCTAGTCTATTCGATTTCGTCGATCGTGTTTCTTTGACCAACAGAAGCTTTCGAAAACCAAGCGGTTTATATAGTCATACCCGTTCGATACTTGTAAATTGCGGGCGTTTGTCACACATAGCGCCGTTGCTTAGCGCAAAGAAAAGTGCAGGCACATTTCAGGCAAAATATATCTAATAACCGGCAGCGGCAGCGTTCATTTAGTTAGGTATCCTGTTGAGTTCGTTTTTACAATTAGTAATCGTGAAAAAGTGGCAGTGCAAGGGAAAAAATAGCGCGTTCCAAACTGCACAGTAAGGTGTTAGCGTCGACACCACGTGCGGGACGAAAAGAAAGCACACAACGAACAATACTCCCGGGGTCGCAGTTTCAGGAAAGGGGCGCGCAAGCACTGCGAATGCGGGAAAGATGTATTGCATTGTATAAACCTTCATTTCGTTCATCAAGAGAGGAGACAGGGGAGCTACACTTGCGATGGGTGGTAGCTGTGAGCGGATAACGGCGCCACAGCCCATTATGGCGAATCCTTGATCTGCAGTTCCGACAGCTTTCAGTTTTATTGGAACAGCTTTACTTTGTTTAATACTGGGATCTGATTACTTAATTGTATATAGTTATCCAACCGGAGACGTACTCTCCAAATTATTTAGGTATCAGTTGGGCATTTGTAGGCACACAGGAGTGGCCTTTAACCGCGGTAATTTGAGCGATGAACAGAATGCGAACTGATTTATTCGTACTGATTTATTCTGAAGCCGACGAAATATAAAAAATACCACATGATAATGCTCCCGCCCATCTCGTAAAGTGATTACCTCAAACTGGCTGCATCTGAGTTAGCCAGAATGAAATAAAGTAACGAAAGAACGAAGATATCGCGGCTGAGTTTGTGCCTTATATGCCACACGTGTTCTGCGAAACTTGCTGTTTCTGCTCCTTCCTGGCATGCCATTACCAAGGTAAGGCGCTGCCTCTTTAGGAAAGGGCCAGAACAAGCAGTTGCTTTCAATCAGCTGATTTGAGGGCACTGCTTCATGAAACGCGCTTGTGCCTTTCGGTCGTATTGTCCTTATTTCGAGGGTTTCTTTTATCAGTCAGAATAATGAGTACGCAATTTGTTCGTCGCTGAAAATAGCGCAGTTAGATGCCTCTCGAGGGTGCCTACAAGCGCCTCTTTGACACGTTAATGATTCGGAGAGTACCTCCGGAGTAAAATAAGTAATTACAATAACGACTGCCACACATGCGCTAGCGTCCACCAGTCTGTAAAATCAATAACAGTCCCAGTGGGAGCTCATGCCTGCCTTCTATAGCGGACACAACGTTAGGCTGCCGGTGAACCCAGAGGGCTATAGTAAACCTAAGAACAACTTCCGCCTAAATGCCGCAGCTGTCGAGGCCAGGACACCTCTAATCTTCGATTTGCTTGTTTGTAGCTGAGCCCGGAATACACCCACAAGTGCAAAGCTAAGCCTAGCAGCAGGGAATGACAGGGGGTACGAAGCTGCGAAAGTGGCATTGACTTTGGAAGCAGGTAGTACAGACCGAGGTTGTTTTCTTCCTGGTGGTACTGAGTTACCGCTAGCGAGGAGGAAACTAACTCTTAGAAAAGGTGCTCTTTTTACTGGTAGTTGATTGCGGTGAGTGTCGAGAAATATATATATTCGTGTCCCTGTCTACACAACGATGCTTGCGCCTGTTTTTATTTCTTCCGAGTGACCGCTAGCAAGGAGGAAATTACTCCCAGAAAAGGTTTTTTTTAGTGGTTAGCGATTGCTGTGGGTGTCGGAAATATATTTTTCTTGTCCCTTGTCTACAGAAACGATGCTTGCGCCTGTTTTTATTTCTTCCGAGTGACCGCTAGCAAGGAGGAAATTACTCCCAGAAAAGGTTTTTTTTAGTGGTTAGCGATTGCTGTGGGTGTCGGGAAATATATTTTTTCTTGTCCTTGTCTACAGAACGATGCTTGCGCCTGTTTTTATTTCTTCCGAGTGACCGCTACCAAGGAGGAAATTACTCCCAGAAAAGATTTTTTTTAGTGGTTAGCGATTGCTGTGGTGTCGGGAAATATATTTTTCTTGTCCTTGTCTACAGAACGATGCTTGCGCCCTGTTTTTATTTCTTCCGAGTGACCGCTAGCAAGGAGGAAATTACTCCCAGAAAAGATTTTCTTTTTAGTGGTTGGCGAGTGCTGTGAGTGTCGGAAATATATTTTTTCTTCTCCTTGTCTACATAACGATGCTTGCGCCTGTTTTTATTTCTTCCGAGTGACTGCAACGCTTATCAACCGCGAATGAAGCGTAAACTGAACGGGTTTGAAAAGTGGTTTTGCCGCTACATGAATGTTCGCATTGTCAACTTATTCAATGTTACAATAACCACCTCCTTCAAGTATTTTGTTAAAGGGATGAACATTAGCGGAAATTTTGCAAATCATAACATGGCCTTTCCCCCCGCGAAGCTATTCTGCCTCCTTTCGTCCACGTCCTCGCACCGCGACCGCGTGACAGCTCATGACGCCTGCCTTCGCGGTCACTTCTGTGAGAACATCCGGTTACGGGCGTCGTCTGCTGCAGCGATGTTTCACGGCGCAGCACCACTTTGGGATCCGGCCGTCTGACTTTATGCGTTCAGTTTCGAGCAGTTTCTTATCGTATTGATTATGAATCGTGCCCTCCGGCCACGGAGGGAAAAGTTCGCGGAAACACCACGCCGAAAGATCGCCCGAAAAGAGACCTACCCTGTCACCGCACGCACGAGGCGACTGGATGTCGTCGCACACATGGGAGTCTAAAAATGTGACCGAATGACAAAAAATCGCATCAAAATTCATTGCAGTGAGCACGTACATGCTGTCCTGAGCGACCTCGGTGGATATGTTGCCAATTTTACTTCTCTTTCGCGCCAACGTCGAGATTGGTCGTGTTGCGGTAACGCCATGCATTCACATCAAGCGGAAACTAGTCATATTTTATTCAGGTATTACAATCGGCTCTAAACTTTTAAAACCGTACAAAAAGGCAGCCGAAGGGTTGAAAGATAGGGGACTCTTTTAGGGTGCGTCGTGCGAATTATTACTCCTGCGGCGGCCCCATCCCCAGCAACCACTTGCCGGCAAACTTACCCAAACCCTTTCTTTACGAACTTTACAAGTACAACGTAACCAGTACTAAGAGTGGTGCTAAAATAGTAGCTTCGCTTGGGGGCAAGGTTTCCCCTTTATATGACCCTGCATTTGATTGCACAAAACAAATTTTCCACCCTCGCTTCCACCATTTGAGGCCGTGTTTTATTTCTGTAAACGCTCTTCGTTCATATTTTTACTTGCTCAGTGCTGCCAATTGCGATATAAGGCGGGTTTCGTTGAGGTACGGACGCGTCGAGCACAGCCTATAGGGCCGCACTGAAGTCCCCTAGCGTCCAGTTTCGAAAGTAGCCTCCGGAGCCTCCTGTCCGCTCCCCAACTTTGCCGCTGGTTTTGCTGGATGTTCACATCTGGGATTAACCGTTAGTAAGCATTGAAAATCCATATATATAAGAAGCAGTCACTCAGTTCACCATCATGGAGCATCTCCTCGAGTATAAAGGTTTCTTACGCGATCTTACTTATGGTACGTTCGGCCAGCATAAGCCGCAGATGTGCACCACAGGCCAGAATCGCGAAACGAGCACATGCATGGAGCTGATTGTCATTCCACGGCAGTCAAATCCACAAAGTCTCCATGAGCAACATTTCCTCAGATGGTATTTTGGGTTTGTGTGCTTGCATAATTTAGCGGAGCCCTCCCACTTAACAGCACGGCAGCTATGCTTGCCAACATCATACATAAGATATTGACCACTACCCTGGACAAGCCCATGTGACATAAATTTTATGAGCATTCTACGAAAGAAGCAAGATGGGTAATAGAAAATTGATAATGGCTTGATGTTTATTGCACAAGGCCACCTTGTGCAAATAGCGCCAAAACAGTGGTTGGGTAATAGAAAATTACACTCGCGAATCAGCCCGAAACTAAAATTTATCGGTGCGTTGTACTGCCGCGACGTCAGAGCTCGCAAACATTTTATCCTCCGAGATCAGGGCGGAGACAGACTTATAGAGCCACCAGCTTCTGAGACTAAACGCTTCTACTAAACATCATCCTATTGCACAGAGAGCATGCCGAATCTAGAACAAAATAATAACAGAGGGGCTCAGATGCCACACTCTTCCAACGACACCTGTGGTCGCTTGGGAACTGCTTACCCTGTATACTTCAAAAAATGCGTCCGTTGAGTGATTAGGTGGTCGTTAAAGTTTGAAAATGAAAGTAAAGCGAACGCACTGCTTGGAAGTGTGATCACCAAAGTGTTTATTCCTTGATTTCGCTCTGCATTTGTACACAGTAAAGCGAACGCACACCTTAGGTGTGTAATCACCAAAACAACCATTTCTTGATTTCGCTGGGCATTACTGATAGCAAGGCGAACAAGCTTGGTTGGGTAAATACCAAAACGTTCATTTCTTGATTTCGCTGCGCAATTGTTCACAGTAAAGCAAACGCGTAGCTTTGGTGCGTAGTCACCAAAACGTTCATTCCTTGATTTCGCTCTGCATGTTTACAAAGTAAAACTAACACGCACTTGTGTGTGCTATTACCACAAATTTAATTCCTTCATTTCGCTCCGCATTTGTACACGACAGTTAATCATTTTCCCTCTCCTCTTCATGCTTTGCTGCAGACACTTGAAGGTGCCTCTAGTGGCGTCACAACACCAAAGCACACATCTCGCCGTATGTATATTCCTTGTGGTTGTCCGATCTTTTCTGCCGCGCATCCCATGGGGCCCTACCAGAAGTCTGATTAGAGTTTGTAACCTTTGCGCCAGCCTCTTTACCAATAATTTGTACTCAACGTTTGACGAAGCCATTGGCCGGTACGACGTTAAAGACGTTAGTTTTCCCGTTCCTTCCGTTACCGGCATCAACCCTTATTGGGTGGACGATATCGAAGGTGGATGGGTTTTGAGTCGAAATGCTTCCAAGAACAGCCGCGTTAAAACCGGTGATACCTCATCTTTGAAGTACTTATAAAAGGCACTGCTTAACCCGTCTAAGCAGGGCAACTTCTACGGGTTTAGTTTATTTATTCCTGACGACTTCTGCGACCGAAATGAGCTTTCAAAGCTATCTCTTCTTGCATTCTCAAGGTTTCGCAATCAGCCCAAGTACTCTTTTCAAGATGCTTCCACATTAGGCGGTCGGTAACATAACAGAGACTGATAGTATTAAAAAAGTGGTTATGTCACCTGCCTCAGGTTGACGCTCGTACATTCTATTCGGTTCCATTGATCGTGTTTTGTCTAGCATGGTCTTTATAGATTCCAAGCGCCCGTTTGGTTCGCTTCTGCACCTACACTAATCACTCGGCTCTCCCTCGAATGTGTGCCACGCTATCACGTTCCTCGTCTATTCTGCCTAGCCGCGGTTTGAGTTTGCGTATGTTATCTTTAAATAGCCGAGGCGGATTTTCTCGTTCCAAGTTTATTTACTTGAAATTGCACTGCAACCTACTTTTTTATTTTCTCCGTGCTTTATGCAGCCGGATAGTTGTATTGATATATTATACCTCTTTAGGTACTTCCGCTTTTCTTACCATTTTACCGCCTTTAGATTTTATCTCTTCAATTTTTTTTTTGCTGAACTGTTTCAGGGAACATTTCGTTCTTTAGGAGTTTAGCACCTAATTTCCGAAGGTGCCGCCAGTAAGCAGTACCTTGCTTTCTTGCCCCAAGGCTACACGTAACTGTGGAGTGGTCACAAAACGATGCTGGGTGTTCTCCCCAACCTCCGCATTTGTGAAATAAATGAAGTGACACGTATATTCTCTCCAGCCTCGCGCGACGGATACCCTGAGAGTGTGTGAAGCTGAATTCTCGGCCACCCCCAAGGCACTATGCCAGGCCTAATACACCGAATTCATCGACAATTTCAGCCAGTAATTCGATGCTTGCGTTCAATTAGGACTAGTGATCGTTTTATCCTGCGGGGATAACACACAGGTGAAGTCCCCCGTTAGATAACTTGCCTTTCACTAGTGCGGTACTGACGGACATTTTGAAAAAAAAATACGCCTTTCCACTGCCCTGCTCGGCGCATACACACAGGTGACGTGCCATTCGACGTTATTCGATGTGAAATTGCACACAACCGAGCGACCAGACAAACACATTGCACACTTTCTACACACAGACTTAACCGCTATTTCACAAAAAGCATGCAGCCACCGGAGCATCCAACAACATGACTAACACACGCATTGTAACTAGAAGTGAAACTACGCACCATGCTGCCGGTCTTGCCCTCCCCCTAGATTTTTGTCTCTTGCACTTCCAGTACGTCTAGGTCCAGCTCAGTGAGCAGGCGGTACACCTAACATTGCTTCCTTTTTCCTGCAAGCTTCCGCACATTTAGCGTAGGAAAAGGTCAATGGTCTGTAAGCAGACATTTAAGATGGGGGTGGGTGGATAGAGGCTAGGAGCAGTGCGCTTACCGTTCTCGTCACCACATCGCTATGTGTCTGTCCGGGGCTTATTTGCCTCCAGGTGGATGTCGTTGCACCGGCGTTGTGTCCAGCGGCTTGTGGCCAAGCAGTACACGGGAAATTAAAAGAAATACGAACAAAGCGCACACCCTCCGGCATGTGCTGCGCCATCTAGCTACAAAATCCGTAAACACTGCGCATGCACACTTCGTAAAAAGGGAGTGCGAAATAACCTGATACTCGTCCTTTGTGCTAACTTACATCCTGTTTCCGCCGCTTGGCTGCGTCGCAATTGACGCCCGTTGGCAGCTCATGACGCCATGTATTTCACTGAGGGCACTGTATACTAGATCAAGACCCACTAGTTCAAGGCTGATTAACTGAACAGTTTTTTGAATAACAGTTGCGCAGTGAGGTTCCCTGAACCCCCACCATAACTCTTCTCCAGCAACAGCACTGTTTCGGCTGCGACTGCGATTTCGCACTGTGGGAATAGCCCTCACGATGCTTTCGTTTTACGCTTTACGCTAAAACTTTTGGTCGATATGGAATTCCTTTTAGCTAATAAACCTTCTGTATCTCCTCTTCTGAACTTATATTTTCTACAAGTGTTATTGCTGTCACGTGAATATGCAGTTTGCAACTCTGGTAAACTAGTTTTTCGGCACAGCGAACTGCCGAAGCGTAGTTAGCCCGGATAGGGTTTGCATTAGCAGTTCTGTTATGTGTGAACTTCATGAACTTTAACAAGTATATTACCCGCCTCAGTGGCTCAGTGGCTAAGGCATTGCGCTGCTAAGCATGAGGTCGCGGGTTCGACTCCCGGGCAGCGGCGGCCGCTTTCTGGATGGAGGCGAAAAGCAAAAACGCCCATGTGTACGAGATTTCGGCGCACGTTAGAGATCCCCAGGCGGTCAAAATTATTCCGGAGCCCTCCGCTACGGTGCGCCTCATCGCCTGGGTTGCATCGGTGCGTTAAACCACACAATCAATCAATCAATCAATCAATCAATCAATCAATCAATCAATCAATCAATCAATCAATCAATCAATCAATCAATCAATCAATCAATCAATCAATCAATTATGTTTATTACACTCTAGGAACTAACAGAACTGACCCACTATTATTACAGCTTTAATGTCATATGGGAGTAATGTCATATGGGCGTAGTAGCCGCCGATTGGGATAGGCAGCTTATAAAGAAGATAATCTTTCTTGGGCTACTTAAACCCATAAGTTTTGGTCTGTCGGTCAGTCTGTCTAGCTGTCTGTGACTCGATTCAGCCTCCGGCCAAAGCATAGTATATATTGCGCAATAGTCTTATACAATCACAGCCAAAGGTAAACGTCTGTGCCCGGTTTATATGTTCATACTTCTCAACTTCGTTGAACAAGAACAAGACATTACGCAAATACAAGACAGAAAATTGTACACAAGGGATATTTACAGTGTTCCTTTATTAAAAATTTGTGGATGCTTGGTTTTTCGATACCAAATGATATTCTACATCTACTGCAGAATACCACCGCCTGCTGTTGTCACGCACACACGCACCCACGCACCCACACGCACGCACCCAAGGGGGGAATTGGCAAGAGCGAAATCGGTTTTTACACTAGCTAGGTTCTACGTTCTGTTTTGAACGCACGTGGAACACGGCTACACTGTTCTTCAAACCTTGAAGTCAGCCGCCTCGATTCACGCGCGTCACCACCGTACTGCAGCGCTGGCATCCAGTAACCCGGCCTGTAGCAGTGGATAGCAGTAAATTCAAATCGCCTTGAGCAAACTATTGGTGTGTTTACCTTGGGATGAGCGAGGTGGTACAGGAACAGCATGAGAGGTGAGCGGGAAAGCAGAAGGGGGCTTTTCCTATGGCATATGTCCACAAAGACTATCGTCTTTTGATGATATTGGCAACGGAAGAAGCAGATACGCGGCCAATTGTTTCTGTCAGCGAGCCACTCAAACCCCGCAGACTTTCGATTGGTAGGCGTGTTCCTGTCCCCGTCAGCGTCATGTCAAAAGGCGGTCTGCCAACTCGGAAACCTGCATCGTCATCGTATCGTCATCTTGCTGGCCAAGCCAACGCAGCTTTACCGGAAGCTTGGTAATAGAGTAAACCGTTTACTATAAACCAACAAGATAGCATTAGGCACGCTTCAGGGATCGGTAAATAACCAAAGGCACCACCGCAACCCATCAACGCTGGGCAGGCGACGCTTTTGTTCACCGAAAATGCGAGAAAAACTGTAACATTTCAAGATTTCTGCTTTGTGACGCACGTGCGAGAATGGATGACATATCTTTGTCTTTATCTTAAAGTTGTTTGTGGCCACGGTAGGACGAAAGTCCTATGCCAAAGACTTCCATCAACGTCTATCGATCCCTAAGAGCCGATAGTGTGATTCTAGAATCATTGGGATGTTCTTAGCAAATGTTCGAAACCACGGTTCCCAAATTTTTGTCTGGTAAGGAAACGCTGTTTGTGTCCCGGGAAGCATCACCTAGAATCGTTCAACGTATCTAGTACAGCCTCCCGTAGTATCATCATCATCATATTTATCACCAGCACCAGCCTATCTACGCCGACTGCATTGCAAAAGCCTCTACCATTATTCCCCAATTATCCCGTGGTATCAGGCGGCATTATATACAGGACCAGGCAGCCTGTGGGACCTGGTACAACGCTCTAGAGGCGTAGCATGGAAGGTGCATACAGCACGCAAGGACAGCGACAACACTTCTCCAGCGCGTTATTCTGCGCCAAAGCGCCTTGTACATTTCTACTTGACACCGTTCGACGTACATGCCGGAAAAATGGCAGACACGGCAAACACGCAGGAAATGGTGAGATCGCAGCAACAAACACTACAACATAAGTGTGAGCTTTCCGCAGCACCTATGACCACCCAATTTAGCGATTGCACTTCATTTAGCGTGCTCAGAGCGCCCATCAGCACTCATTTAGGCATTAAAGCAAAACAATGGCCCTACTATATCTCCTTTGATATCAGCACCGACTACTAGTCAAATAATGCTTTCGTTTTTATTGCCCAGCATAGTTCCGATTTACGTCGCTTTCCACAGCGTGGAATTCAAGTCGGACAGACAGCGTCACGGGCGGTGTGCAAAATTTCATGATTTCTAAAGTCCCTTGCTCATAAGCCGCTCACACCTTTGCCTCTTGCCGATTGCCCAGCGGCAGAAGGTATGTCTTTAGGTTCTGTCAATAAATTGTAATCCCAGCGCATTCTACGCTTGTTTCGTTTTGATTTGAATTTTTTGTTGTCTGGCATATAAAAACATATGCAAAAACCGCAGAAGAATACGACAGGAACACTCTAAGAAAAAAATCAGGTGGTAGTTATGAAAGCATACAAAGGCGATTCGTCAGCCGGCAGCGCGTGAATAAAACTGAAAGCCAATCAGACAGTGGATCTGGCGAATTCCCAATTCACGGTGAATTCATGATGTTTAGAATAGGGTCCAAGGTATTCGGGCTGAAAGCGGGAGTGTGATGTATTAAAACATGTCGCGCGTGTGCTTTCCAAATTTCTCTGTAGCAACGGGAATTCGGAAGCGCGAATGGCTAAGCGTTTTATCAAAATCTAATTTTCAACACTTCGCCTTTTTTTTCTTAAGCATGCCCTAATTTGTAGTCTTGCCTGTCTGTGGATTTGCGCCTCCCTTTCGTTTGCACTATTCATTAAAATAGCGATACTTGCCTTTGTTGATTTCTTAACATCGGCCCACAGCAGACAAATTTACTTTAAGATGAATGCCTTGCGTCTTGCGTACTGCTAAGCATAACAAGCGGCCGCTGCACAAAGGCATCCCGTAGTTTACCAGCAGTCCGGCTATATGAAAGAAGAAAATACATTTATCTCTTCTTGTTCTTGTTATCCTAGAGGAAAACTTGTCTTCCTATTGAAGCGGGCACCAGGTTTTTCTCTCGTGGTTAGGATAAGCACTAAACTTCTGTCCAACGTGATTACTCCTTCCTGCGTTTTGTTTGCAGAGCTGGAGAGAAATATCTCGGCACGCCTATTGTTTATTAGTTTAGATGCATGCAGTTTTGTTTTGAGCCCCATGGCCATTATTTCTCATTGTAGTTCGTCGAGCGATGTTTTCATGCCTTTTGCAATCTAAAACAGCCAGGCTGTGTTGCCCGCAAAAAAGGCTCAAGTATTTCACGTTTATCTTTAATCCTATGTTTTACGCCCAACCATCCTGATCGCCCTCTCCTCCCCCCCAGATATGCTGTGAATATTTTTGGTAGATGAATCCTCCCTGTCTTACTCCCATTTGGATCGGGAATGTATCGCTTTTCTTATAAAGGGTTACCTTTGTCGTATATTCTTTATCAATGCTTTATGGAAGTACTATGCAAATATCCTCTATTCACTTGCGTTTAATGCTTGTAGCACGGTTGCAGTGAGTACGGAATCAGACGCTTTCTCCTAGTGTGTAAATGATATGTGCAGAGGTAAGTGCAATCTGGAGAATCCTCTATTAGGCGATTGACCACATGGATGTGATCCATGGGGGACTACCTTTCTTAAACCCAGGTAGCCCTCTGTGTTGCTTGAAATCCAGGCTCTCAACCATGCGGCTAACTATAACTTTGGTTAACAGCATATTTTCAGCTCACAGGAGGCTGATGGGAAAGTAATTTTTGTGGTCTTTCTGGGCTTACTGCATATGAATCGGGAAAACTTTGCCGTTTTTCAGGCTATGGGCAGTTTTGACTCCTATAGAATATCGGAAAAAGTACACCAAGCGTTTCCAGTAACATATCTCCTCCGTCCTTCAACAAAACACCCTCGGTTATGCCATCGTCCTTAGGAGCTTTTCCTGTTTTCATATCTTTGGGATCCTCTCCTACATTCTCTTTATTAGTGGCAGGAAATCGCAAGTTCAGCTTGCCCTCTCAGCAATTTCCACTGGTCTAACGCCGCTGGCATGTAGCTGGGTGTAGAATCATTCTGCTACCTCTATTGTGTAGTGCATTTATAGATTTTGAGAATCCGAAATTTCAACATTCGGTTACGTCTAATCTAACATCAAAGTCACGGGTAAAATCGGCAGTGCTATAAGCGCAATAAAGTTTGTAACTCGGGCACTGAAGTCAGAACAAACAAGCAGGAACAAACGTAAAAAGCACCAGTGGGGTCAATTTGGCGCTGCACTGTTGATTAGTAAAGCGCCCAAATATTCTTAAACCAAGCTGGAGGTTTAAATACGGCAGCAAACAGCAGATAGCAGAATAACAAATGATTTGTCAGTGAAACTCGTCTCACGTATTCAATATTTGTGCAAAAAATAACGTAAATACAGATAACTATTGTTGATTCACGCGGACGTCCATCACTTCCAAACTGCAATAGTGCACAGTTTAAATTAGGACAACACTTCAACCTTCTTTTCAGACCATAATAAAGCAGCCCTGATGCTTTTCTCGAAAACAACGCTTCCGTTTCTTGAAAACAAAATGTCAAAGGCGTGCCGTGTTACACTTCGAGCTTATCGCTGCACGTTGGGAAATGAGAGGTGTTTCGTATTTGGGCGTGCAGCAGCAGCCAGAGGATGAGCAGCTCTAACATACCAACACCAAAACTCCATGAAGCCGGAAGATACGTGAACGGCTTAAGGGCTCTCCCAAGCCAGTTGGCCTTGTCCAAATAAGGTAACAACGGCTACTCTTCTTATAAATTTTGACATTGCCACATCTGTTATTCGGGCGAATGGTTCCTTTGATTTCTGCCAATATTATTCCTAATACACATTACCTGGAGCCTGCTGCGTAATGACAATAATGCAATGTGAAATCGAGTTTTACTGTGATCAAGAAAATAAATTGTTTCCAACAATTACCAAGCGTCCTTTGCTATTGCGGCACAGTTGTGGTCTGTTTTTTTTCATTTCGGTGACCAGCAGTATTGGGATCACCGAAGCTGGCAGTAGGACCTGCCGTTCTAAGAGATGGTCGGGAGTGAGGAGTCTGTGAGAGATACTGTAGCGGAGACTCAATGGGACAGAAGGGATGGGAAGTAAAAATTGGTGGATATTTTTACTGGTGAGGGCGAAGTGCGCGAAGGTGTGCAGGGAACGACTGGCAGGAAGAGAACGTGAAGTCGATTATTGATTGTGCAAGTCACAAACATCTAGCGAAGGGCTTCATTAGGGGCAAAATACCCACAAAGTCTGTAGAGAACAACCATACATGCACCAAGGAAGGATCGACGACGCTATGGCATAAAGAGGGAGAAACCGTCTGCCTAATTTTACGGAAAACTAACGATCTGCGCCATAACCGCCAGCTACCGTACCCCGTCAGAAATTGAACGCTCTGGAAGAGTAGAATCCGGGATTTCAGCGAGCACCCACGCAAGCAGGATAGCTTTTCCTATGTGGCCGCGTTGCACCAGAAGGCTAAGCGATACTGCTTTGAAAATTTCTTCTGTCACGGCTCGTTACAGACATAAAGCAGCGTCAGAGCTTGGTTAGCGTCGAACGTCTACCACATCTGTTATTCTCATCAGCCTTAAACTGCTGCACCACAAATTCCAGAACTACATTGCCACAAACAAAACTGGTGGCATATTATTGCACATAAATAAAGTTGCACCAAGGTTGTTCCTACAAGCTATTTGTCGGTAGTTGTGTTTGGCAGTTTAGCGTCAATTCGTGCAAGGACGGACTGACGCTTTTGGTGATGCCATTATGGTGCCCATACGAGAGTGACTAATCGGAATAACTTATCATATTTTACATCTCAGTTTCTGTGCTTGCTTGTGAACTGAAAAATTGGCGTCATATACAAGGAATGCGGCCTAAGTATTCATGATCATCAAATAGTAATGGTGCCTTAGGGCTATGTGACAGGAACGAGGTGAGGCCGCCCGAGGAAACGCCTAAAGCCGAAAATACAAATTAGGCCAGTGCCGATATCCTGTGTAATTACTAGATCCGAGATACCCGGAGTGTTTAAATAAGGACACATGACCCCCGACATCGAGCGTGCAGGTGTGCTTGCGATAAAAGTTGCAAAAGGCCCACGGCCATTTCCTATTCCAGTTACTTGTTCGTGACAAGTACATGTGAAGAGAAAAAGCCTCAGTTCACAAGTCATATGCGTCAAATATTAAGGTAATGCCAAATGTCTGACGCTGTATTCTCAAAACAGAATATTAGGGCATTACCTCACGCTCTTCTACAACACACCGCCGCAGACTTTCCTCGTCGCAAGACGTAAATATTTTTGTTTCTGCTTTCTTTTGGAAGGAGTTTAAGCGTAGCTTCTGAATGCATTTAACGCTGCACCCGAACAAAAATCGATCTGTGGCTCTACCTTTACTGGAAAGACGCGTCACACCTAAGTAAAAATGTCCAGTGCGAGAAAGGGATCATTTTTTGGCCAGTTTTAATTATTGAGCGAAGAGAAATTATACTTGATTATTGTTTTACCTGGACATCTAATTCTTGTTTAACACCTTCCTGCCATATGCCATCTGACAGTTTCAAAACACGCTGCATGTAACATTGGATATATCTCTGGCGTTGTTCACGCAACTGGATCGCCAAGGCCCGTATTTTTACGTAGAGAGCTCGTCGCGTACGATTTGAGCCTGAAGAAACGTGCCTCTGTTCGCGTCGGCAAAATCTTGCAGCCTTTTGCCCTTAACAGCGTCCTTCTATGAGCGAGCTTCGCGCATAAACGAAGCGCATTTTTGTAAAGAGTATTATCTGGAATGTTTTGCTGGTGCTGTCGGCTGTGTGTCGGCAAGGCGACTCTCGTCCACGTGCCATTGTAACATTGCAAGAATGTGTGCGTTTCTGTCTATTGCTCTTATTTGCTGTTCATAATATCAAGATGCATTGGCCCGGAAGAAAGTCTTCGAAGAGAACCTATGTCAATAGCCATTACTGGGGTTGCTTGCGAAATTCTGTCTGCAAGGCTGCATCGCCACACTAATCACAGTTATTCCGTCTGGCAGTAGACATTTTTTGCGTAGTTTTTGTGATGTGTTCTCTATTGCGACACGCATGGCAGTGCACATGTCTATAGAGACATGAAGCGAAACGTCACCATACAAGGATTAACTAAGGAGGTCCTGAGGAAGCTTGACAAAGAGGAATAATACTTCTAAGCTTATTATCTATGGCATGAAATGAAGGCGGGAAGGTTCTCCAGTTTTGCTCCTGTTTCAAGAAGAGGACAAAAACACACGGTCAATGCCTGCGCCATTCAACAAAAATGAAACATTTTCGCTTTCAGACGGAACAAAGGTCGCGCAGCTACACGTTGAAGCCCTATCTTTTGGCATTGTTGCTCATAGCGCCCTTTTGATACCCTGAAACTTTCTATCAACATTTATTTCCCTATGAGAAGCAAATGTTGCCATTAGTATTGATGGCGTTGGAACATCTCGAAATAGAGAGGTTGGTTTCCCGATACAAACACGCACGAGGGACACGAAATGCGAGAACAGAAAAATTAGGATGCGATCTTTTCCTTATCTATCCTTGTTCCTTAAGTTAGTCGTTTTCCTTTGGGCCCCGCACTGGTATTTTACATTCCAAAATGTTAGTCTGTTATTCAGTAATTCATTTATATGTACGAAAGCACGCGGTTTTGCTCTACTGGTAGCTCTGACAGCGTCAGTCTAATGTGATGATGCAAAAAATTGTGAATAAATGTTGAAATCGATAAGGTTTTCTTCCACCTTAAAAACAACGTTTCGGGATAAATGTGCTTGTCTAAAAGTATTGTTTTAAAACCTCCTTGCTTTCCTCTTTAAAACAAGTACTTTGAGGAGGCTTGAAGGTGATTAGTCGAGAGCTTTTTTGAAGCCCCAAAAGGTTACGTAGCGGTTACAGGTTACGGAAGCGGATGAAGAGCACACAAGCAAAATCGCGAAACAGCAAACGGTTTGTCCCTCTTTCACAAACACACACACACACACACACATATAAATATAGATAGATAGATATAGATATATATAGAGAATATATATATAGAGATATAGATGAGAGATATATATAGATATATATATATAATATATATATATGTTTATATATATATATAGATTGTTGACAAAATGCGAGGGCGCCTTTTATGAATTAGGACAAAACAAGGCCTTAGGACGCTGTAAGTTCACGTTTTTGGCAACCTGCCTAGGCTTTCTGTGACTTCATCCACTTTTGCTCATAATAATCATTTTCAAAATGAGGCTGTCTACGCCCACCACAGGGCAAAGGCTTCTCCCAGAGATCTCCAATTATCTCGGTCAAGTTATAACTGCGACGACTTTATCCACGCCAACTTCTTCATTTCATCTGCCCATGTAACTTTCTGGCACCACCTACAACGCTCGCCTTCTCTAGAGATCTAGTCTGTCACTTTTAATGACCAACAAACATGTTGCCTTTGCATTACATTATCTGCCCACACCCATTTTTTTCTTTTTAAGTTCTACTAATTCTCTTAACACGCGTTTCTTTTCAGACCCCCTTACCTCTAATGTTGTCACTAATGTTACGCCTATTATCTTCTATTCCCTTGCTGGCTGAGCCGTCCTTCAATTTAGGTTGAAGCCCTTTTAGTGAACCTCCACATTTTACCCTGTAGGTGAGTACCGGCAAGATACCGCTGTCATACACGTTCCTCGAGAGGGACAATGGTGGCTGCAATTCATTCTCTTACAATGGCTGGTGAATGCTCTCGACCCTTCTATTTATCTCCACTTTATGGCTGCAATCCTGGGTCACTGCTTGCCCTAAGCATATATATATATATATATATATATATATATATATATATAATATATATATATATATATATAATATATATAATCTATATATATATATATATATATATATATATATACGCTTACCACTTCCACGGCATCGCCCCCCTACCTGAAGCGGCTGTGCTCTTCTGAAGCAATGAGCAATGGTTTTTTTCTTCCGCACAGTATTGTGAGGCCCACGATTTGAGTATGCTTATACAGTGGGGTAATTATGCTTTACAATTTGTACACGAGTTACGTAGCAAGGCAATGTCATCAGCAAATCTGAGGCTACTGAAGTATTCCTTATTAACTCTCACACCCCCGCGTTTGCGACCCAATGTACTGGATACATCTTGTACACATGCTTTGAATAACAATGGGCAGATTGCGTGCCCTTACCTGACGCCCTTATAGGTATTTCACTGCTGTCCTAATGAAGGACCCCAGGCGGCACAGAAAGTGTGCCCGAAGACCGGCCCGTCTATGGCCGCTTTCTGGCATGTCCGGCCAGCATCCAGGTTCTGGCAGCCACTGATCATGCGTTGAACGGCCAACATTCGGCAACCAGCGCTTCGGTATTTTTCCGTCTGCCCGTGTCTGGACGCACAACGGCAGCTAACCGGCTGCCAGATATTCAGTTCTCTTACGGCTGCCGATGTTGAGAAAGAGAACGGCCGAAGTACGGCCTTAGGGCATCCGTTTTTTCTTCGGGAAGCGGTAATCGGCCGAAGCACGGCAAGGTACCGGCCACAGAATATGCGTATTCTTGCGGCAGTTGGTGTTCGAAAGGAGACCGGCCGGAGCGCGGCTGCCGTGCATTCGTTGTTTCAACGGTGAACCGCGCGTCCGGCGGTAGAATATCCGGCAACCAGTGTTATGAAGGATGAAGGCCGACGTACGGCCCCAGAATATACGTTTTTCATTCGGTTAGCTGTCCTCGGCCGAATTACGGCAAGCGAATGGCCACAGAATATTTGGCAACCGGTGTTCAAGAGGAGACCGGCCTACGTAAGGTATCTGGTTATACGTCATTTTTTCGGCAAACGCCATACAGCCGAACAACGGCACGCGCCTGGGCGCCGAGAATTTATGCACAGACAAAGGAGACCGACCGGGTTTTTCCTGGGGGGAGAAAAAGCCGTTAGTGAGCCGAACGACGGGGACGCGTTTTTCATCCGCTCCGTGTTTCTACGTTTTAAATGAACGAAAATCGTTTGTCAAACAGTAATGAGTGTTCTCGGTGAACGGGCAAGGTGCAAGGACTCACTGGACGTTAGCAGGGAACCTTTTAGGCCAGCGAAATGTCATTTATTGCCACAAGAAGACTGTGCCACACCGACGGGTGAGCTAAGCCTCGCCAGTCATCGCCGCTACCACGCCTCTGCCGCCGGCTTCGTCGACGCATCAGCTCGAGGCTATTCGCCCCCTCAAGAAATGGAGAGCATTGGAGACATCGACCCGGCAGAGATGTCCGATCCGAGATGGAGATGGTTCACCAAAATAACTGGCCTGCAAGGGCGTCGAGCAAGCAGCCACCACGCAGGAGGTAAACCACCACCATGTCAAGGACTCCCCACCAAAGAAAGGCAAGTGCGAGCAAAAGCGCAAGTTATTCTGCTCACAATTAAACTGCGACAAGAAATATTGCACTATGTTGTTGGTGATAAACGTAGATGAGACTCGCTCGTGCATTGGTAGGATCAACTTCATGCCCTGCACTATGTTACTTGATGGGATTTTACGACTGCCTATTTAGAAAAAAAAATTACTTTAAATTTGCGATAACAACAGAGCCTTGTCACTGACGAAGCCTAGCTGTTAATTTAGTTCCGATGTTTGAAGGTGAGCTCAGCTACTCTTGGGATATGACTCATTTGATTAAACATAATCGCCAGCATCCTAGGAAACATGGATTTTGTCAGGATTTTCTTGCTCATCGCAGATTGTTGAGTTCACGTACGATTTGGCTCTTGCAATAGATAAGCTTAAAGTGGTCGACTGTATATTCTTGGACTGCAAAAAAGCAAATGATGGTGTCACAAATTCGAGCGTACGACGTCTAAAAGTACCTTATAAATTTTTCATTTCATTTGTACAGCGCCTAATTCTTCTTGCAGTCGTTCGATTCATTCAGTTCGGTTCCATTCGCCCCGAGACAATATGGAGCTTTCTCGAACGAAGATACGGTAACACGATCACTCGCCGGCTCGCCGGCGAGAAAACAACAAAAATAAAACCTCCGCCGCTCCGGTTTCGTCGAAGCTTCCAGTACTTTCGAGGAGGTGCGCGTGGCCTTGCCAGTGCTAAAGAGCGTCGATGATTCTAGAAGGGAGAAGAGTGAAGTTATTCGCTGACGGCGGCGGGCGCGTTGTGTGTTGTGCTCTCCATCTCCGCGCCGGCACGGCTATAAAACAGAAAGCCGCGCCTAAGGCAAACCAGCTACGTTTGGCAGTCGTGATGTGACAACGGCACCTGTCAGTTTGTGCATCACACCATCGGCGACCCGCACCCTGGAGACTCCAACGTACTCCCGGGCCTCGAATCAACGTGATCGTCCCGGACGGCCTGGCCTACAACGAAGCCGCGCTTCCAGGTAGCCGAATCGCCTCCGACAGCGGTGCATCGTCCGGCCCGGTCGGTGAATATGCTGGGACTCTGTCTCTCATAAGCATCGAACTGTTCGTTTTCTTTTTTTGTTAACTGCTACGCTTCGTAATATTCATTTGTTAGCGCTCCTGTTTGTATCATTTTGTCTAATTGGACTGTTTCTTGTATTTGAATTCCATCTAAGTTGTCTGTCATTATATAGTTGTCCGTCATTATCGATCCGTTACGTCGGGCTTGTGTTTGTAACTTGCCTGTCTAAATATTAGTCTTTGTGCTGTTTTTCGTTCAGGGCTGTTGCTCATTCTTGCCGCTCTGGTCGGCGAAAGCCGCACATCAGACGGCCACCCCCTTTGTCACCTGTGCCCTGTGGATTCGGTGGGGTTTGTTGGCTCTCTGGAGTCGACTCCCCATATCTTCCGACAGTGCACCCTAATTTAAGGAACCGGGTGACAGATGGTGTTCCATATCACCTTCTGCGTAGTACATTTCATCCTATGAACTGAATGAATCGGTTTTTGCATTGTTATTACTATTGGCCCTATAGCTTTGTTCAAAAGTACTGTGTAGTTTACCGGACTATAGCGAATGAACGTGATTCCGTATACCTGCAGCTTTATTCGAATTTAATAATATCCTGGTGTGCTGATTCAGAAAAGTTTTTGGGTGTTAAACAGTGTGTTAACGGCACCTTTACAAGAAAACCTTCATTCCAATTGAATAAGTATATCGTAAATTATGCTGCTCTGACAACGGCCGAGGAATATAAATACCTAGGAGTTTATTTAGGGAGTGGTTAGAGGTTAAATAGGCAGGTTCACACCATAAAAGTTACGGCTGCATATGTTTTTGGCTTTCTGAAACGAAATTTCAGTGAACCTCCATCTAGCTGAAAAGAACAACCGTATTTCACTCATGTGCGCTCAATCTTGGAGTACGCATGTGTTTTCGTGGATCCCTACACCAAAGAGCTGGTTGATACGCTCGAAAACATACAGAATATGTCAGTGCGATTCGTATTAGGTAATTGGCACGCTCAACTTAGCATGCGAGAAAGTAAAAGTAAACTGAAATGACAGGACGTGGAAGATCACAGACGAAACCACAGGTTGAACTTTTTTCGTAATATCTATCATTCGAAAACTGGAGTAGAAGGGGATAAGTATGTCCAAGCGCCATTCTACATATTGCAAAGTGGGACCGCTAGCTTAAAGCAAATTATTAACTTTCCTGTAAAGGTGACGCCTTGCGCGATTCATTTTATTTTACATCAATACTGCCGTGTAATTATCTTCCACGTATAATTGCATTAACTGTTTATATTGACGATTTTCAGCGCGCTTTGTAGAATTATTTTGTCATTTTGTCTCATATTTAATGCTTAGTGTTATGTATCTCCCTTCTGTAATGCATGCAAAGGCAAGCAGGCATCAAATCAATAAATAAATAAATAAATAAATAAAACAATGAATAAATAAATAAATTAAAATAAGTAAATAAATACATAAATAAATTAAAAATAAAAATAAAAAATAAATAAATAAACTTCCAGAGGCGCAAGTCTGCCTCCGATAGGTTGAGAACCCTACGCATTCAACCTTGACCAATATTAATATTTATTGCCCTATTTGTTGCAGTATGCAAGGTTACCTATATGCATGCTACCATTGCTATGTTATTGGTTTGAAACAAATTATGTAACTCTAATTTTACGCCTTTCCTTGTGTGAACACAGAGGGATACAACTGCAGCCGCCTGAAGCAGGGCGTCATTCGCAACGCGTCTAGAATTTTTGGAACGTAGTATGACATTAGAAGAAAATTAAGTTCTTTTGTACTATTAAGTGGTCTGGACGTAACTCATGAAAACAACATTAAAATAGATTGAAAATGAAAGTACCTGTTCGCTCCTTCTTAGGATCAGCCCTGCGCAAGATCATCAGAAAAGTTGATCGAGTAGAAAATGTCTTTGCAAAAAAAATGGGCAAAAAATGGACATACTTTTTGTGAAGGAGTTATATTAAATGCTACTGAGTGTTTGTTGAGAACCAAAACGCTTCGTAAAGGCATTCACACCGGTTTTATATACATCAAAATTGGTCAAGCAACTGTTATAAAATAGTTTATGTAGTCATAGCATGAAAGTGTTCCGGAATATTGCCCTAAAAGAAACTGGCTAAAAGCGGCGCAATTTATCTCTCTGAAATTCAACCCACTAAAGTATGCGCCCTCCGACCGCCCCCCCCCCCCCCCCCTCCACCTCCTCTTTCCCCGTTTATTACAGGTAAGCCGCCCACACAGGATATCAGGACCTGGACAATACATCTATTCAAGCTCTACAAAGAACTGAATATTTTCTGTGTTCGGCAGTAAAAGAGGCACAGCAATTAAAGGAACGACAATTTGTGAGCACTGCTTAATAAACGAATTTTGCTGTCAACTGAGGCTGGTAATTAAGCAAGGCTGCGCTGAAAGCTTAACGGCTGGTGGTTGCGCGCGAGCTCACTTTGATGTGGCTGCATTGGACCCAAAATGCTGGGTTTGTGCTGCTTCTGCACTGCGCGAATGAGTCATCTGCTGGCGCGACATGCAGTGACCGGCCTCAGTACAGTTAACGTACTGTGGCTGAACTCCAATGCCCGTAGCACGGCCGTATTTCCGGCAGCTTTAGTCCGGCTGGAGTCCGACGACCGTATCTCGGCTGTCCTCCGGCGGCCGTACTTCGGCCGTACACGGGTGGCTTTGGAATGGCCGGAGCCCTACGTCTGGAATCTGGCCGTATGGCCGTAAGCCGGTTGACTGGCCGACGGACACTGGCCGTTGGACAGCCATGGGAGTACGGCCGTATACGGCCAAAAGGCCCACATTTGGACATGGGCCGAACATGGCTGCCGGAAAACGGCCGGACAGAAAATCACCGGCCAAAGTACACCGGCCTGTTTTAGGCCGAACAGTCCTGTGCTGCCTGGAAAGGTAGCTGTGGGCACATTGTACATACCCGCTATTATTCTGACGCAATGCTCTTCTATACCATAATTCGGCGATGCCGGAATAACTAATGAGGTTTCGACTATGTCAAATGCTTTGTTATATTCTTTGAAGGCTATACATTGCGGATGAGGTTACTCGCGCATTTATCTACCACCTGATTGATGGTGAGAATATGGTACATTGTTTAATAGCTTTTACGAAACCCTGCCTGTTTATCATGTTGACTGAAGCCTAAGGTGGCATAAATGTCGCGAGCAATAACCTTGGTACGTACGCATCTTAAAAATCAAACCGCGCAAATTAACGAGGACGTGAACACACTGAAGACACCACAAGCGCAGACTCACAACTGGTTTATTGTTACAAAATTCGAACATTAAATACCCAGGCGCCCCACATACGTCACATTCTCAGCACTATCGGCTGCACACACAAATAAAACTCAGAAGCACACGAATGACAGATAATTCCGCGACGATAACACCATCACACATGAAATATCCTCCCCCTCTTCACCACGCATGCCCTGAAGAGGCTTCAAATTCATGTTTAGTGCCCATCTATGTAGGCGACTTCGCGACTAAGCAAGGCAATAGATGGGTGACTAATACAATCTGAACCAGCTTTTAAAATGTGTCTGGCCTCGACAATTTCTCTTGTCTGCTGATTCTTATGCCTAAATAAAATGGTTGTGCGCTCAAACACAGGACAGCCATTTGTGCTGTTGTGCGCTCAAACACAGGTGCGCTCAAACACAGGTTGCGCGCAGTTTGATTTTTAAGATGCGTCAATACCAACTCGCCCAACTTTCGGCTCTTGGTACGTACCCTGTATACGACTGACAGGAAGCTGATCGGCCCGATTGCAAGTCCTTCATGTCACCTTTCTTTTAGATAGGGATGATGTTCGCGTTGTTCTGAGATTCCGGTACCCTCGAGGTCATTAGCTATGAATGAATGAATAAATGTATTGTTGACAAGGCAAAGAAAGTCCACCAGCAGGCGCAGTTTGTCTCACCTAAGGGTGGACACCGGAACGCCTGCTGTTGTGGCGGGGGGGGGGGGGGGTATGCGGAAGACATTTGTACAGGAAAGGGAGGATGCAGTGGAGAGCATACATATATATGTATATAATATATATATATATTAATATATATATATATATATTGTAACGAAGATAGAGAGCGACGTTAGAGCACCAGTCTCCCCGAGCGGTATGTGTTCGGCCTAAAGCGGAAGCGACCTTCTGAGTGGCGTCAATCCCCCAGTGGGTATATGTCCCCCGTAGCGACACAGCGGCAGCTCCATCGACAGTGCTTCGGCGCGAGACCTGCCCGCGGACGCCAGACCTCCTTTGGACTCTGAAACGGCCAGACCTCGTTCGTGCCTCTTGCAAGACCTGCCAATAAACCCCATTATATTTTGGGTGGAGGTCCTAGTCTTCACGCGAATCCCCAGCCTGGAACTACGAAGCAAGCGAGTGCTCCCGCCCCTGCATCGAGAAATCGACGACGAAATGGCGTCGCCACAGCAGGCACCCATCGTGTGCTCCGGGTCTCTTCGCCAACGCGACCCCGCCTTTTTCAATGGCAAATACGACGCCGATGCGAAGATTGGCTGTCTGCCTAGAAAGGGTGAGCGCCTACAACCGATGGACGACGGGATGAAGCTGAACAACGTCGAGTTTTCCCTGACCGAGCTCGCCAACACGTGGTTTCACAACCACAAACCGCGCATGAAAACCTGGCCTGAATTCACGACTGAGTTCATTAAGGCGTTCGGTCGCCCCGCTGTGCGCAAGCTTCTCGCTGAACAGCGGCTTCACGTGCGAGCACAGCGAGACGACGATGGTTACACCAGTTACATTGAGGACGTCGTGGACCTCTGCAAGCGGGTGGATCCTGCGATGCCTAAGCCCGACAAGATCAGGCACATCCTCAAAGGCATCGAGGATTATGCATGTCAGATGCTCCTGGGCAAGAACCCGCCCACTGTTGACGAAGTCCTGAATTGGTGCCTCAGCTATGACGAGCTGCGTAAACAGCGTGTTGTGACTCGACAACGCACACTGCCCAACGAAGACGTTTCACGAGGGACACTGTAGTCATTGGCCGTACCTTCCGACCTTTCTTCTCTTCTGCCGCACATCGAGGCGTTCGTGCGTGCATAAGTTTCGCGGCAGCTGGCCCTGCTTCCTAGCGCTCGAGGGCCTGCCTTTCCGCTGCCCCCGACTGTGCGGCGAGTGATTCAAGAACAGGTCGCCGAGGCACTTCCCTCAGTCTGCGAACCGCCACATGTGCCTGTATCCGTGGCTTCACCCTTAACCTCACACTTAGCGTCAGCAGTGGCACCGCCCTTTTCAACTACCGCCGCCGCGCCTCTCGCTTCCCCAGTAGCATCGACCCTAACGGTACCCATGGCTGCGCCTCTCGCTCACCGGCTGCGATGAATTACGCTTCAGTCGTACGACAACTGGAGCCAGGCACCTTTCAGGCATATCAGTACACGGCACCCCAGCGGGTGACACGGTATTCTTGACCGGCACCTCAACAGCTCAATCCTTGGCGCACACCAGACAACCGCCCGATATGTTACGCATGCTGAATGCCCGGGCACGTGGCGCAGATGTGCCGTCGGCGGCCACCACTTGATCGCGATGTCCACCCTGTATCAGCCTACGGATCTCCGCCGTATTTCGCCCCCGGTGATTCAGGACCGACACCGAGCTCCTGTACTAGCGAACCACCACCATTTTCGAGCCGTCGCCCTTCTTCACCGCGTCGCCGCTTCGTGTCGCCCATGCGGCCCCGACAAAATCCGGTTGCCGAGGGAAACTGACGGCGGCAGTTCCCGAGGCAAGAACTGCACGAACGTCAAAATGCCGAAGTCCTCTTATAACACCCGCTAACGTTATAGATGTGACTGTGGAAGGTGTCGCCGCACTAGCGCTTGTTGATACGGGAGCCGCAGTGTCAGTGTTAATGAACGTATCTGCCGCTCGTTGCGTAAAGTCACAACACCTCTCGGTGGACTTACTCTTCGGACGGCAAGTGCGCAAGAGGTTAAGCCGCTAGCCATGTGCACCGCTCGTGTCCTCATCCAAGGCATCACTTACGTCATCGAGTTCGTTGTGCTCCCGTCATGTTCTCAAGATATCATTCTTGGGTGGGACTTTCTATCCCGTCATCACGCCATAATCGATTGTGCTCGTGCGCAAGTTGAACTTCTACCGTTGTGGGAGCCGCCGCAGAACGAACTGTCGATCAAGTTGCTGGTTTCCGAAGATACCGATATTTCCCCGAGCTGCTCCGTGATTGTTCCTGTTTTTCGCAATGTCGCTGCGGACACAACCGTGATTTTCACACCGTCTAGTTTATTTCTTTGGCGCAAGTTGCTCCCCTTACCCTCCGCTGTCCTCGATGTTCGCTCTGGTTCAAGCTTAATGGCGGTCTGCAACGCATCCTCTTGCCCGACAACACTGTTCCACGGGGAATGTCTCGGATTCGTGGAAGCTGTTGATTCCTCGCATGTAGAGGCCATGCCCGACGAACCGTCGTTCTTCCCTGTGAGTGCACTTAGTCCCGAGTGTACGGCAAGTCCAGACGTGTTGCTACAGTCTATCAACAAAGACCTCACCTCGGCCCAACGCGACCAGCTCATCAACCTTCTACAATGTTTTCGTGAATCGTTCGATTGCCAGCAAGCCGCCTTGGGACGCACGTCGAATGTCGCCCACGAAATTGACACCGGCTCCCACGCACCCCTACGGCAGCGGCCATATCGCGTGTCACCTGCGGAGCGCCGCGTGATCGACGAGCAAGTGGCAGATATGCTTGTGCGCAACGTAATTCGGCCCTCTACCAGCCCGTGGGCCTCCCGCGTGGTACTGGTAACTAAGACGGGTCCATCCGGTTCTGCGTAGATTACCGTCACCTGAACAAGATTACACGCAAGGCCGTCTACCCGCTACCTCGTATCGACGATGCTCTTGACTGCTTACAGGGGGCCCAATTCTTCTCCTCACTAGATTTGCGGTCAGGCTACTGGCAAGTGCCCATGGCCGATGCCGATCGCTCAAAAACGGCGTTCATTACGCCCGACGGGCTTTACGAATTCAATGTGATGCCTTTCGGGCTTTGTAATGCGCCACCTACCTTCGAGCGAATGATGGACAATGTTTTACGGGGCCTCAAGAGGAAAACATGTCTGTGTTATCTCGATGACATTGTCGTGTTTTCGCCAGATTTCCACACGCACCTTGAGCGCCTTGAACAAGTGTTGACGTGCCTTGCTTCGGCTGGCTTGCAACTAAACTGAAGAAGAAGAAGAAGAAGAAGACTTTATTTTTCAGCAGACGTTGTTACAATCCCTGAAAAAGTGTCGCTTTGCTGCTCAGAGGCTAACAATCTTGGGCCACGTTGTTTCTAAAGACGGCATACTTCCGGACCCGAAAAAGCTTCGTGCAGTGGCCAGAGTTTCCAAAACCGACCACTCTGAAAGACCTTCGAAGCTTTATTGGTCTCTGCTCCTATTCGGCGATTCGTTCGAAACTTTGCCACCATTTTCGCCCCTTTGACACAGCTCCTCAACGAAAGCGCAGAAATTACCGACTGGCCTCCTGCTTGTGAAAAGGCATTTGTGGCTATGCGAAGCCTGCTGACGTCGCCACCCATACTACGCCATTTTGATCCGCTTGCACCTACTGAAGTGCACACTGACGCCAGTGGTGTCGGTCTAGGTGCCGTTCTCGCTCAGCGTAAGGCAGGCTTCCATGAATACGTTGTTCCATACGCCACTCGCACCCTGACTAAGGCGGAGCGGAACTATTCCGTCACCGAGAAGGAATGTTTGGCTATTGTTTGGCCTATCGCCAAATTTCGTCCCTGTCTTTACGGTCGTCCATTCCACGTTGTCACGGATCACCACGCTCTATGCTGGCTGTCCTCACTGAAAGACCCTTCCGGAAGACTCGGACGTTGGGCTCTTCGACTTCAAGAGTATGACATCCGAGTCATATACCGGTCCGGACGCAAACACAGTGATGCCGATGCCCTGTCTCGGTCACCCGTCGTGTCCGACACTGGTTCCCTGTCCACAGCAGACTGCGCGGTGGCGTCACTAGCTATACAAGATATGGCCTCAGAACAGCGTAAGGATCCGTGGATAGCGGCAATCTTGCAATACCTGACGAGTCCATCAACGGTTCCAGCATCCCGGGCAACGCGCCGCCAGGCTTCACACTGCGCCATACGTGACGACCTGCTCTACCGCCGGAACTACTCATCTGAAGGCAGGAAATGGCTACTCGTCATTCCTGGCCATTTGCGTACAGAATTTTGCTCTTACCACCACGCTGACGCACAGTGCGCCCACGCTGGGGTGCTGAAAACGTATCAGCGGCTCCGTTTACGCTACTACTGGCGGGGGATGTACACATTTGTGATCAAGTACATCCGCTCGTGCACAGACTGTCAGCGTCGTAAGTGTCCCCCTCAACATCCCACGGGAGCATTGCAGCCACTACCGTGTCCAGCACGACCTTTCCACCGTGTTGGAATAGATATTTACGGTTAACTTCCCAGCACGGCCGCAGGCAATCGTTGGATCATTGTGGCAGTTGATCACTTGACACGGTACGCGGAAGCAGCTGCACTGTCCACTGCCACTGCTCGCGATGTCGCATCCTTCCTTCTTCAACATTTTATTCTGCGGCACGGAGCGCCCAGGGAGCTGTTGAGCGACCGGGGACGAGTCTTCTTGTCCGAAGTCGTGGAGGCGCTGCTCACTGAATGCCGCGTTGTTCACAGGATGACTACATCCTACCACCCCCAAACCAACGGGATGAGAGAACGTTTTAACCGTACACTGGGCGACATGCTGTCGATGTATGTTTCTCGTGACCATTCGAACTAGGACTTAGTTCTTCCTTTCGTCACGTACGCGTATAATACGGCCACGCAGTCAACCACCGGCTTCTCACCATTCTTTCTGCTGTACGGGCGTGAACCTTCCTGCCTACTTGACACCATCCTTCCTTACCGCCCTGACATCTCGGAATGTGTTCCAGTTTCGGAAATCGCAAAGCGAGCCGAAGAGTGCCGCCAACTGGCAAGCTGCTTCACGGCAGCAGACTAAGGACGTCAGCAGTATCGCCACGGCGACAGTAGTGGAACGCAAACTTACGCTGCTGGCTCCCTTGTATGGCTACGGACACCGTCTATGGCCCCACGGCTTTCAAGCAAACTTCAGACGAAATACCAGGGCCCCTACCGAGTCGTCGAAAAAACGTCTCCCGTCAATTACATCGTCGAGCCAATCACTCCTAGTACCGATCGTCGCTTCCGTGGCCGCGAGACGGTTCACGTTCAGCGTCTCAAGCCCTATTACGACCCGCTCATCGTCGCATCACCCTGAGTCGCCAAGAATGGCTCCTTCTGTCCCCGGGGGTGATGATAACGAAGATAGAGAGCGACCGTTAGAGCACCAGTCTCCCCGAGCGGGTATGTGTTCGGCTAAAGCGGAGGCTGACCTTCTGAGTGGCGTCAATCCCCCAGTGGGTATATGTCCCCGTAGCGACACAGCGGCAGCTCCATCGACAGTGCTTCGGCGCGAGACCTGCCCGCGGACGCCAGACCTCGTTTGGACTCTGAAACGGCCAGACCTCGTTCGTGCCTCTTGCAAGACCTGCCAATAAACCCCATTATAGTTCGCGTTGTTCCGAGATTCCGGTACCCTCGAGGTCATTAGCTATGAATGAATGAATAAATTTATTGTTGACAAGGCAAAGAAAGTCCACCAGCAGGCGCAGTTTGTCTCACCTAAGGGTGGACACCGGAACGCCTGCTGTTGTTGGGGGGGGGGTATGCACATTTGTACAGGAAAGAGAGGATGCAGAGGAGAGCATACATATATTTATATATATATATATATATATATATATATATATATATATATATATATATATATATATAATATATATATATATATATATATATATATATATATATATATATATATATATATATATATATATATACATACATATATTGTGAGAAACTGCGACCGGTAGGCAGGTGTTCGTAGGCTTTAATTCCCTCGAGCTCCCGCTTCCTTCTCCTCTCTTTCCCCTCTTGGCTTCGGTGGCAGCACCTTCATGGGCGATTGCCCGCTGAACGCGCTTCCAGTTTTAGCTTTCGGTTTTCGCCTTCACACTCGGCCATGACTGCGAGCCTGACCGAAGCATGAGAAGGGTCAGTCTGCATGTCCAATCTTGGCGCGACACATGGACAGCGAAGTTGCCTCTTTCCCGCTTGTGAAGGTTTGCATTGCCCGAGGGAGTGGCCACTCGCCAAGTAGTCGCGCCTAAGCTGCTCCGTGATGACGAATGGCCCGTCAAACGTAGCTAGAAGCTTTTGGCCTGTTGCCTGAGTCCCTCGTTGCACCCATACCTGGTCACCGACACCATACTACGGTGCGCGTCGATGTCGGCGATCGTAGTATTCCTTATGGGTCCTCTGCGCATCGATAGCGTTCCTGCGTGCTTCTTTTCTGATATTACGGCACACCACCTGCCGATCGACAGGTCGACCGGCTTTGACAAAAGTGTTCAAAAAACGACTTCGTACGGGGTTTTTCCTGTGGGCGATTGGAAAGACGTATTGACCGAGTAAGCAGCGGACTGCAGGTGCCTGTCCCAGACGGCTTCTCCTGCCTTGTGGGTCTCCACGTAAGGTGCCAGTCGTGTTTGAATCGTCTGGTTAGTTCTTTCTGTAAGGCCGTTAGCCTAGGGATGGTAGGAGGACGCAAAATGGTGTTCGACTTCCGCTCGGCGAAGAAAGAGCGTAGGTGGCGGCTGCGGAAAGTCGTTGAGCGGTCTGATATTAGCTTATTGGGCTTTCCATGTCTTCGTTGAAAATTAGTTTTCAGGAACTCGATCACGTGACTTGCAGCTAGGGAAGGCACAGCGGCTACCTAGACGTATTTTGAGAGGTATTCCACGGCGACAAAAATATAGCGGTTTCCGTCAGCCGTGGTGGGCAAGCGCGCCACGTGATCTATGCCAATGATGTTAAATACTGCCTGTGGAGGCGTGATGGGGCTCAGTAAGCCTGGCCGACTTCCCGGAATTCGCTTGTACCGCTGGCACACTTCACAACTGGTTACATAAGAGAGAATTTGGCTGTGCACCTTCAAGCACCAAAAGCGCTGCCTGTACTTTCCGGAGAGTTGCGCGCTGGCCGATGTGTCCGCCCTCGGGTGAGCCATGAACGGGGCGCAAAATCTCAGCCCTCAACCCCGCAGAGATAGCAATGACGTGGTGTTCCTTGTGGCGACTTTTGGACCACACGCGGCGATATAGTGTTCTAGTTGAGAAGAAAGAAGTTGGGATTGCCTGATGAGGTGCTTAGAACACCAATCATCACAGCCAGGTCGGGATCGTCACGCTGTGGTTTACTAACGTCTTCCTGCGCAAATAGAATCCAACTGTCCCGACGTCGAGACTGCGAGCATTCACCAGTAGGGTGACGAGAGATGGCGTCAGCGAGTTGGTTCAGCCCCCCTGGGTGATGGCGTACCTGGTACGTGGATACTTGCAGAGCAATGATCCACCTGGCGAACTTGTGCTTGAGATGGCGCTTGGTGAACATCCACGACATTGCGGCGTTGTCCGTCACCACTGTGAACTCGCGGCTGAACGAGTAATGCTTGAACTTGTCGTCGACGCTCCATACAACGGCGACGCAATCCAGATCATTCGAGTGGTATTGCCGCTTGGTGTCGGACAGCTCCCGGCTAGCGTACGCCACGATGTGTTCCTTGCCGGTTGTATCGCGCTGCATAAGAACAGCCCCGAGGCTAACCTGGCTGGCATCAGTGTGCACGTCTGTCTCCTAGTCTTCGTTGCAGTTGCTTAGCACCGGGCAATGGGTGAGCTGCTCTTTAAGCGTTTAAAAAGCCTCTTGTTGAGCTGCACCCCAAACAAATCTTGTGTCTTTTCTTGTGAGGCCTGTAAGGGGGGCAGCAGTAGACGCGAAGTGAGGGACGAATTTACGTAAGTACGAAGCAACGCCAAGAAATGATTGCACGTCTTTTAGGCAGGATGGTGTGGGTAGTTCATCACGGCCGCGATTCGTTCAGGAAGCGGCTGTATCCCGTCGGTAAAAATCCTGTACCCCAGGTACTGGAGAGTGGTGGCCCCGAACCGGCATTTGTCGCGGTTCAGGCGCAACCGAGCCTCGTACAGCCGTGTTAATACATGATCCAGTTTCGGAGGTGGTCTTCGGGGTTTGACCCAAGAACAAGAATATCGTCCAAATATACAACACAAGCTTGCCCTTTCAGGTACCCCAAGGCTGAAATTATGGCCCTTTGGAAAGTGCTGGGTACCGTCCGCAATCCGAATGGCATGTGGTTATATTCAAAAAGTACTTAAAGGGTACGAAAGGCTGTCTTACATTTGTCCTCTTCCGAAACGGGAATTTGCCAGTACCCGCCGCGTAAGTACAGTGATGAAAAGTACTTAGATTTGCGCCCCGTGTCGAGAGCGTCATCGATTCGAGGCAACCTGTTTGAAGTCCGGTACGGTGCGCTTGTTCAGCTCCCGGTAGTCAACACAGAATCTAAGCGTTCCGACCTTTTTGCACACGAGGACGACGGGAGCAGCCCAAAAACTGGACGAGGGCCTTATGATTCTTGCGTTGGGCGTCTCATGAACCTGCTCGTCAATCACGGTTCGCTCCTCTTCAGCATAGCGACATAGCGGGACGCAGACTGGTGGGTGATCGCCTGTTGGTATTGGGTGTACGAGGAGGTTAGTGCCGGGAATCTGCGCTGTGTCATCCGCGAAATGAGCTTTGTGGCACTCCAGCAAATAAGATAGAGCATCTGCAAAGGCAGGTTCGCCTTCATCACTGGCCGGACAGGACAGTCCGATGGTAGTAGGACACAGGTGGACTTGCTCACGCTCGATGCGTACCTCCACGTCGTTTGAAAGCAGGTGGTCTGCCCCCAGGATGACGTTTGCTGGCAGGTCCTCAAAGACCGTGACTGCCGTGAAAGAACTGCGGCCACCCCTCATCCCTATGGTCACGTCAAGCGCTCCTACGGGCAAGGCACAGCCCCCAAGGCCATGTAGCGGTGGCTGTGTCCACGGCTTCATAACGTCGTCCGGGGCGTGTCGGCGGTGGAGGGCAATGCGTTCACCCCAGTGTCAACCAGGGCCGTTACTTCGCCGATCCCATCGATATGCCCCTGAACCATGGACAGGGGAGGTACATGGTAGCGTTTCTGTGGCCGAGGTACCGGACAAGCCTTGTTCATAGGGCCAGGGCGCATGCACGAAAAGCATCCCTGGGGCTGAAGAACGCCTTCCCTTGACGTTGACGGGCCGTTCGGTGCAGAACTCTCCGTAGTAGCCGTGGAAAACCTCCGAGTGTTCCCATATTCCTCCAGTTCTGCAGCCCGACGGATGAACGTTTCTAGGGGCAAATCGGACGGCTGCACGGTCAAAACTGCAGCAAGTACAGCAAGTACAGGGTCTTCTAGGCCATCTAAGGCATATTACCTCGCCGCTGGAGACTCCCAAGTGAGGTTACAGGCTGTGAGCAGGCGTAATGTATCATAGATATAAGTGGCAACATCCTCGTCAGGTTCTTGGCAGCGAGCATGCATCTGCATTGGGCGGTCGTCATGAGCCCCCAGCAAATCACCAAACGTGCCTATCAGCACCTCACTCCAGCTTACCCAGATCGAAGATGAGTGCCCGTCATTAAGATTCCACGCTCTGGCAGCACCGCGTAGACGAGCTTCCGCGAATGACCACTTAACCTTCTCAGGCCACGCATGGAGAACCGCAACGGCATCTATTATCTGCAGCCAGCTCACAGGGTCGTAGCGGAGGCCATGGAACTCTACGACACCGGAATCCAGCAAATATGTACCCACCCAACTCAGAAACGAAGCGGATACAGAACCGGTGAAGTCTGCAAAACGTCGGGTCAACTCGACGACGGCGTGAAGAAGATCAGTGGTGGTAGGGGCGTTAGGCGGCATGTTGGTACTCAATTCGCGCCCGTGCGCGCTGCCCTCGGATCAAGGCGCTAGAAGTGATAGAATGACTGTGCCGCTTCGAAGTACAGTCACTGAGGCTGGATCGCTGCGAGGGAGATGGGTTCCAGAAGAGGGGTCGCCTGGGCTTGGAAGTTTGTCGGCTGCGCCATTGTGAGAAACTGCGACCGGTAGGCAGGTTCGTACGCTTTAAGCACCTCGAGCTCCGGCTTCCTTCAGCTCTCTTTCACCGCTTGGCTTCGGTGGCACCACCTTCGTGCGCGATTGCCACTGAAGGCGCTTCCAGTTTTAGCTTTCGGTTTTCGCCTTAACAATATCTACAGGTCTACCAGGACACATATGTACAATTAAAGCTAGTGAAATGGTAAAACGTGAAGGCAATAAACACACACACACACACCACGCACACGCGCACGCACGCACACGCGCGCACACGCTCGCACGTGCACACGTAAACGCCCACGCACAAGCACACGCGCACGCGCAACAACACGCACACACGCACATTCACACCACGCGCACAACGCACACGCGCAGCAACGAACGCACGGCACGCACACACGTACACGTATGCGCACACACACAAAGCGGCCACGGTTCAGTTTAGCTGGGCAGAAAGCGGAGAGCCGGGAGGAGTCCTGAGGCATCCATGACACTCCAGGGCCTCATGGACTCCGTCCACCTTTCTGGCACTGCCTGGCAGCCACAGAAATTATTCAAGGAAGGGGCCGAGCCCCTCTCTCCTATACTGCCAACAGTTTCGTCCTTCCCGCCACAAACTGGGGCTCTCCAAGACCAGATGCGGCAGGGTCTGCACTCTAAGAAAAAAGGTGGTCGAAAGAGAGTCCCCGGCGCCGCGACTACCTTTTAAGCCTGGTGAGTCAAAACGGAGTCACTGATCAGAGTCATGATTTCAGCGACCCTTTTTAAATGCAGAGCATTTTAGTAACTCACGATGTCACCCGCGTTGGCGTCCGTAGTCCGCATCACTACGTAGTCCGCACCCTACACTATATAAAGAAATAATACCTTCCGGCGCCAGGTTTCGATCCCACGACTCTGCGGGCGGAACGCAAGGTACACTGGCACTTTACCGACTGCTCCACGGAGCCGACACAGAATGGAAGGTTACGCACGCGCCTTATATCCTTGACTCATTCAACCGTCGGCCACAGGTGCGCCCTCTCCCCCGCGTCCTCCTCGCCTTCTCTCCGCTCGCAACACCCTCTCTCGCCGCGTTCGGTTCGCGTTCATGTGGTGGCGCGATTTCGGCGCTATAACACTCTCTCGCGAAGGGCATTGGATTGGATTCGATTCGATAGGATTGGCTTGGCTTGGCTTGGCTTGGATTGGATTTAGATTGGGTTGGATTAAAGTGGATTGTGTTGGATTGTGTTGCGTCATAGCCGCGCCACGTTGCGTCGTAGCCTCTCCACGTTGCGTAATAGCCGTGGCAGGGGGTTCACGGCACGTTTCACGTTCACCATCGACTTCATCGACAATGTCTACGCTGGAAGACAACAATTACAACAACAACAACCAATACGTAATCCATAAGACTTGCAGGCACGCCCCCCGCGGAAATGCTCTGCATTTGATTGTGCCCCTCGCGAGGGGGATGTTTTGATTTTTTAAAACACGAAGACAAAAGAAACACAAGAAAAAAAACGTAGCACCCACACACACACCGTTTAGTTTATGTGGGGAGGAAGCGCAGAGCCGGGAAGAGTCCTGAGGCATCCAGGTACTACCCCAGGGCCTCATGGACTCCGTCCCGCTCTCTAGCACTGCCTGGTGGCCACAGAAATTCTTCGAGGGGCCGAGCCCCTCCCCCGAAGGCGGCCGACAGTTCGGTCCTCCCTGCCACAAACTGGGGCACTCCAGGACCAGATGTGGCAGGGTCTGGACAGCCGCCCGGCAGTGCTGGCACGACGGGTCATTGATGAGTGCCAGGCGGTGTTTTCGCTCGGCTGTCCAGCCGAGCGTTGATGTCTCGGCATCCGTGTGGCCCGGACGGGTGGTGGGGCCTCTCCAGCTGCCAACCTCGGGTCCGGATGCTGGGCCCGTACATGTCGCTGTATCAGCAGGCGGGCGTCATCCGCAGCTGCGTGGGCTGCCGTGGGCGAAGGGGGCAGCTCGTGGGCGTCGGCGGCCAGTTCGTCTGCCCTCTCATTGCCCTCCAGCCCAATGTGGCCTGGCACCCACTGCAGCCGCAGGCGAGTCCCCTGCTGGGCCAGCCGTGCCACCTTGTCCCGCACGGCCCGCACCAGGAGGGAGCGCGGGTCGCCCCCCTGGATCCGGAGTAGGGCCACTCGAGAGTCACACAGCAGGGCGCAGCGCTCGGGGGGTGGCTCCAGCTCCAGTAGGAGGTCCAGGCCAAGGCTTACGCCCACCATTTCGGCCGTGGCGGATGATGCGGCGTAGTGCAGCCGCGCCTGCCTGGTGGCCTCCCCCAGCACTGCCGCCGCCGTGGCCGAACCCTGCTGCTGCCGCACGGAACCATCCGTGTACACCAGGGTGTGGTCCTCCAGGTCGCCCTACACGACGCCCCGAGCCAGCTGCAGCTGCCCGCAGTGCGTCGTCCGCCGCTTGCTACGCAGGCCCGGGATGTCCGTGTGCACTTCGGCCTCCAGTGCAGGGGGGCGGCTGGAGGGAGGGCCTGCTTCCACGGGGGCCACCACCTCCTCGTACAGGGCCAACATGCGCCCCATGCGCGAGTGGCGGTGTGTGCGCAGCCGCTGCAGCAGGGGGCTGCCTCCCTCAGCCCGCCGCAGCCGGTCAATGTGGCCCAGGGCGCGCTGGTCCGCCGTCATTTGGAGCGTCCATGCCCCCGCCTCAGCCAGCGTCTTCGCACACTGAGAGTCTCGAGGCAGGCCAAGGCAGGTGCGGACGCCCCTGCGGTGGTCGCCCTCCAGCTGCTGCCAGCTGGGCTTGCGCAGGGTGACCAATGGTAGCCCGTACATGAGCAGCCCCACAGCCGCATCATTGTAGAGTCGCAGGGCCGCTCGCTGCGAGCAGCCGCGGTCCCTGGCAGCCATCTTTCGCACGGCCGTGGTGGCCATCTGTGCCCTGGCTCGGAGCTCCCTGGTGGCCTGCCGGAAGTTGACGCAGTGGTCCAGTGTGAGCCCAAGGTAGCGCACACTGGACTTCCAGCCGAGCTCCTCGCCATCGATGTGCAGGCACCTGGCCCAGCGACGGGACTGGGCATCCGGGCGGACCAGCATCGCCTCTGTCTTGCTTGCTGACAGCTGCAGGCCAACATTGACCAGCTTGGCCCGCACCGCATCCAGGGCCGCCTGCAGCTGTAGCACGATGCTTCGGCAGCTCCCTTGGGCCCAGCACCCACAGGGCCACGTCGTCGGCATACACTAGACATGTACACCCTGTGTGCCCCTCCTCTCGGCAGGCAGTCTGGTAGAGCCGCCATGACCAGGTTGAATAGGAAGGGGCTGACGACTGAGGCCCTGCGGGGTGCCCACGTTCACTGGCCAGGGGCGCCGACAGGGCGCTGCCCACCTGCACCCGCGCCGTGCGGCCCGTCAAGAACGCCTCGACGAAACCACCCGCAGCTTGCCCGCGATACCTGCCTCCTCCAAGGCCAGGGAGATGGCAGGGCGCGCAGGTTGTCGAAGGCACCCTTGACGTCTAGCAGCACCAGAGGCAGCCACCTGCCTGGTGGCCCGGGCATGCTCCAGTGCTGCCACCACGTCGGCAATGGAGTCCGTCGCAGCCCTATGCCTCCGGAAGCCTGTGAGCTGCTCCGGGATGAACTCCTCCTCCGACGTGATGACCTCCATCCTGCGCAGGGCCACCCGCTCCAGCAGCTTGCAGCCACAGGAGGTGAGGGCAACGGGGCGGTAGGCCGTAACTGCCCCAAAGCCACGGCCTGGCTTGGGGATGGGCCGCAGGATGGCCAACAGCCAATCGGGAGGCAGCCGCCCTGTCGCCCAGATGCGGTTGTAGGCAGCCAGAAGCCTCGCGAACCCCACCTCGTCCAGGTTGCGCAGCATCTGGTAGGTGAGGCCGTCAGCCCCTGGTGCTGACTTCCGCTTGCAGGAGCGCAGCGCCCCACGGAGTTCGGCCTCCGTGATGGGGGCGTCATTGAGGGGATGGCGTCCCTCTGACTCCTCCGGCGCTGCAACCACCTGCCCAGCCGCTACCTGGTGTGGCGGCAGGAAGTGCTCCGCGAAGAGCTCGGCCAGCTCCTCGTAGCTGGCGTTCCTCCTGATGGCCAGGGCTGCCAGGGGGTTGCGGTTACCACGGGGCTTGAGGACCGACTGGAAAATGCCCCAGAGGCGGCGGCAGCGTGGGTCGGCCTCCGAGCTAACGCATAGCTCGGCCCAACGCTGCCTGCTGAGGCGGTTGGAGTGCCGTCGACAGGCCGCGTCCACACGGCGGTATGCCGTCCAGTCAGTCCTGGCTCCGGTGCGCTGCGCCCTTCTCTCAGTCCGGTTCCGCTCCGCTCGCAGCTGCAGCAGCTTTAGGTCTGGCGTGGTGGCATCCTTGGCAATGGAGCAGCTCCGCGTGGCTCGCTTGGCGCAGCGAACCAGGCCCGCGAACAGCTCTTCTCCCTCCCCCAGGTCCTCCTCAGCAAGGCAGCGCCGGAAGTGGTCCCAGTGGGTGACGTGGTGCCGTGTGGGTCGCCTGTCCAGCTTGCCGGTTGGTGCGATGTGCAGCGGGTAGTGGTCTGAGCCCCAGGTGCTGGGCTCCCGCTCCAGGTGGCCTCGACCCCGGCTGACACCAGGCTGAGGTCAATGACCGTGGCAGTGGTATTGCCTCGCCTAAAGGTGCACTCACCGGTGTTCAGCACAGTCAGGTTGAGGCGCAGCATGGTGTCCCACAGGTGTTCTCCGCGTGTGTCAGTCCGGCCATCTCCCCACATAGTGTGATGTGCGTTGAAGTCACCACAGAGGAGATGCCGGGCTGCGCAGAGGGACACCAGCCGATCCAGGAGGCTCGAGTCCCAGTGTTGGTTGGGGCGCACGTACACACTGCACACAGTCACGTCACCACCCGGCACGAGCCGAAGCGTCCACTGCCACACACTCCTGTACAGTCGTTGTCACCGCACTGGTGTCCAGCACCGTGTGCTGCACGTCGCTGCGCACAAACAGTGAAGCCCGCGAGGATCCTGGGGGTGGGAGGGGTCGCCGCACACCACAGCCGAGCACTGCCTGCTGTCACACGCCGTGGGACTATGGTAAACCCGTGTATCCCGGCAGCGTGAACCCCGAGCCATCACCCACACGCACATAGCTCTCCTGCAGAGCCACCACATCGGGTGCGTGCTGCAGCAGGTACGCGCTCAGTTCCGCACGACGCGGGCGGAGCGCGTTTACATTCCACTGCAGCACAGTGGGCACCGGAGGCTGTTTGCGGCGGCTCCTAGCCATGATGGGGCTCGGGGAGTGGTCGTCCCTGCACGGCCTGGACGCACAGGGGTCGGAGGGGATTGTCAGCAGGCAGAAGCTCTCCCACGCTTCGAAGGACAAGGTCCAAGTGTTCCTGCTGCTGCCGTAAACTCCACCGCCCTCGTCCCGGCCGTGCTGGGGGTGCCTGGCTGCTCTGCTGCTGCTGGGCTGGGGCGACTTGGCTGCCATGCGGCGGCGGCTGCCGTCCGGCGCTCTGGCTGCAGCTGCTGCTCCTCGGGTGCTGCTGCATCGATGTCGCCGCGCGACAGGGGGCGGCTTGAGCCGCGCGGCCGCCCGCACGGTCGCTCGAGCGTCCACGCGAGAGGTTGGCGCCTGCGCTCGTGCTAAGGCAGCACACACTCGGCGCTCTTCCTGCCAGCGCGGACAGGAGCGGTCGAGCACGGTGTGGAGGCCCCCGCCGTTAGAGCAGAAAGGCTGCGCTGCCTTGCACATTGCCATGGTGTGGGGGCTCCCGCATCACCTTCTGTCGCGGTTGCAGCTCGCTGTTGCGTGGTCAAGCCCGCCGCACCTGTCACATTGCAGCGGTCGCGGTCGACACGGCCTCACCGGCCGCCGGAGCCTGTGCAGCGCTACCTCCGCAGGGGGGATGGGTGCCGAGAAACGCAGATACACTGCAGGCCCCCTGCGAACGGCCGACTGCACCGGCACGGGCGTCTCAAGGCCGGACACGACTGCCTCGGCCGTGATCGTCGTGTCGTCGACCACGATGACGCCCGTGCTGCTCGACGATGGCTCACGGGGGCTCACCTCGGTGCCACAGATGATAGTAGTGGCCAAGAGAGTCCCCATGGCTTCCTGGGTGGCCGCGTCCGCTGCAACGACGTTCCGCCGGCCGTTCACCCGAACATCCAGCACACCAGGCTGCACAGTGAGCTGCCCAGCGATAGCGTCGCGCGCCAGCTTCGCGAACGTAGCCCCGGACGCCTGCGGCCGAAAAAGTACAGGCCCGAGGGCTGTGGGGCGTGGGGGAAGCTTCGGCCCCTCGTTCCGAAGCCTTCGTGCCGCTCTCCTACGTTTAGAAGGCGACACTACCTCCTGCCAGCCCTCCTGGGCGGTGTGGTTACGGCTTCCGCCGCTGGCCGCCTCGGCAGGAGGCCGCGCTGCGCTTGGGTGTTCGCGTGGGCAGCTCTTAGGGCTCGCAGCGCCACCTGCGGTGTCCTCACTCGCTCCGCCGGTTCCCGTCTGCCTGCTTTCACCACAGACGGTAGCGGGATGGTCTCGACGGGCGCTGGCGACCTTCTCGCTTCTCCCTTGTGGTGGTCGTCCCTTTCCCCGCGGCTGCCTCCGTGGCTCCCCCCGCAGAGCGTCCGCGTAGTTGCCGGCGGCTCGCTTGCTTCCCGGAACGTCCCCAGGCCGCGCGCCGATTGTCACCACCGGCTGGGCTCCTCCGCCGCTGCAGCCGCGAGGAGGGACCGAATGGCCGCCGCTACTGCGGCATCCTCCCCCGTTCCGTCCAACATGGCGCCGCTGGTCGCCTCGCTGTCTCGCCGACTGCCTCGCTCCTGCTCGAAGTGGACGGCGTCCAATTCGCCCATGACGACGGCGGCAAGCGCGATTGCCCGCTGGCCGCGCTCGCCCTGTGCTGTCGGACGCCCGTCCGGATTCCGCAGGTGCTCGAGCTGCCGGCGAAGCATTTCCAGCGTCGCCCTCACAGCGGCGTAGGCTTGCTGCCGCTCGGCGTCCCCCGCCGCGCGCTCCACGTCCGTTGGGGGGCTCGGGGAGTTCCCAATATCCCGCGAGAAGAACTCTGTGACGGCCGGGTCCGTCGTGGGGCTCAGGCTCACCCCGGTGTCGTCAGGAAAGCCCTCGATCTCGGCCAGCGTGGGCACCGCACCGGCCCGCTGTCGCTCGTCGTCAGGCTCCACGCTCGCCGGTGTGCCGGGGCCCCCGTCGCCGCTCTCCGTGATGCTCACGCGCTCAGGAGAGCTGGAGCGCGAGTCGCCCCGGGCCATCGCTTTCGACACCGCAGCCCCGGGATGGGCAAGAAGCACTATTTAGCCTGATTTCACCGTGTTATGCGGAAAATTCCCGGGAGCACATGTGAAACGCGGCCGCCATGCTTGGCCCCCTAGTGGCCCCTAGGGGGCTAGCAATGGTTTCTAAACGGGATCACTCATACCGCCAGAATAACTGTATCGAAACCGTAAAGCTGCATTATAAACCGTGTAATGGAGCCTTGCTGAACTAATTCCACAAATAGGCTGAACTAGCGAGTCGAGAAGGTTGTGAATGTTGAATGGAAAATAGAAGAAACAGTATCTTCGAAGTAGTTGCAGCTCAGGAAATAAAACCGCTTATTTGTGTTCTTTAATGTTTTCTTTGTGCTTTAAGGCTGTACATGAAATAATCGTTCTTTTTCTTTCTCTCTTTTGCCGATGTACGCCTGCCATGTGGTTCTGCATGCTTCTGCTTCTAGACATTGGAAACGTGGAAAGTGCGTGTACTTCTATTGGCGTTGAGCGCGTCCACTGGCAGCGCTGCGAAGCGCGACTCCATGACGTCGGCTTAGGAATTCTCGCATTTGTTGTCTGCTTCACTCGGGCTCGCTCTCCCTACGGTTTCCGGGGTTGCCCCATTTCTTGCAAAGTCAATACTTTGCGGAGCGCGAAGAGTCGAAGCTAGGCGTCAGCTTCTGTAGTCAGCAATCCTTGGAACAAAGACAACAGTCATGTGCTAATAATAGAGAATAGCGAAAATGCAAGACGAAAACAAGTTCCACGCCTTCGGGGCTTTCGGATTTTGCAGAAGGCATTACGATTCACTGTAATGGTATGTATGAAGATGGTAGGACACTTTTTGAATCGGTTCGGGGGCGCAACTTTGCTTGAGAGGGGAACTGATACGAGGAGCATAGAAAACAAAAAAAAAGAGATGCCGCTCTTATTGGTCGCCGCAGGTGTGGCGTAAGGTGTTTCCCGCGAGCAGGCGAGCAGGCGGAGTGGAAGCAGGCCAGGCAAGCTTGGACGTTCCCTGTTTTCCCTATAGGCGGCGTAAAAATCGACGCCCCACGTGACCAACCTACAGCGGAGTTTTCGACCATCAAGTCCACCAGACAGCGCAAGCGAAAGGTTACTTTTGATATAGAATACAAAACACTCATTCCGTGACTCAAAGAGCCCACACAGTTCGCGTACAATGTGTTATTTAAAAATATTATTGACAAGTTCCACATCAAACATCCGTTGAGCAAAAATGTACGCAACTTTTTACGAACAGCCGACTGGTGCACCACCTCGTTTCTGAATTCGCAACCACCAAGCCGCCAATTCAAATTGAAACCGGTGCAACGGCCCACCGTTTCTATGTGCGCGGAGCACTGGTTTCGTGGCTGTTATTGCTGTTATGTGCTTTTGCGTCCATCAGTTGTTGAGAGGACTGGCAAAACACGGGAATTGAGTGCTTGTGGAGTGACAAATGTGGGAAATTCCGCATCGGAAGACAGCTGTCGAGGCCAGAATATTTGATTCTTCCAACAGAAGGTGAGTGTTATGCACTCCGCTAGAAAGACGGTGCAAACAAAACCGTTGTCGCCGTCAATACATCATTTGAGCCCTTCGTTCGAAATCTTAGTGCGAGTGAACGAGTTGTTATGGCAAAAAAAATGTTTTCACGAAAGCGACGTACAATTGCAGCGATCGAAATGAAATGATGTCCTGGCCTCTGTAAACTTGCGGATGTCAATAAACGATTGGTTCTCACTTGCTGCTCACTGTGGTCTGTGCCAGTCGAGGCCATCTGGTCACCTGGCGTAACATCACTTCACTAGCGCGGCGCAAGTAAGCACGCGGCCAGCGTGCCAGCCAGGAACCACCAGGAGCAGCCACGGCCGGACTCGACGCTCCTTTCGCGCGCGGGAGGAGAGTCGAGCCGGCCGTGGAGCAGCGAGCCGGCGGCCGCGGGGCCGCCGTGCGAGGGCAGCCATGTTATTAAGGAGCTCGAACGGCCTGTGCAAAAGGCATCCGCCATGTTTACAAAGCCCGTGTTTACAGCGCCATCAAGCGGGCGTTCTCGGTAGTTCACGACGCCGCCACTACGCTTTTTCTGGCACTACAGTCAAAGCTAGACCTTTGCTTCTCTAAAATCCTCCCTGTTCTGTGGTGGAAGTTTTTGAACTGCCTGCGTGCTCCGCCGGAGGGGCGTTATTTGTGTTGTGGCCGTTAGGGTGGCTTTCGTAACTACGTGGTCTCGCTGGTCAGTGTCGGAACAATTTTACAGTGCTTTTGCCGTGCTCCACGTGAGGACAGCGTCCGTGATATGGGAAGATATACGGACGGAGCTGCGGCAACACAGCAACTGCATCTGATAGAGGTAAGTGAAGTATTCACCGCGGCGAGAGATTTCCCTTCGTGAAAAAACTTCGTGCACTCTGCGAATAACGCTCAATTGTGTAAGATATGCTGCTTGAATACTATTAGGACAGTCGTGGCAGAAACGTCCAACCGCATTTATGCGTGACTGGCAGGTTTTTCGACGGCCTGAGTATGCGAACAGGGCAGCATGACCGTTGGCGCTAGCCGCCGCCAATGGCTCACCGCCGACGAAACGGCGACCTTGAACACGATGGCCGCTCCAAGGCCAAGGCGCAGTGAAAGTTTGTTTTACCTCCTCTGGCGCTTTTATTTGACCCTGAACACGGAATGCTGAGTGCGCTTTGATGAATTTGGCTCAGGCTGACAGAGGGGCGAAATGTCAACATGAAAATAAACTAGTAGGTGTTCGACAGCCGCTTACTTCGGCGCGGAGCAGCAGTCACTTCGTACAAATGCGGGACGCGTATATATTGGTAGAATATAATATTGCGCGTACAGTCATGGACAATTCAAATACGAACCGTTGAGCGCACGGCCGAAGATCCCAGTGCCGTCACCTGGCAGCGGCCGAGGAAAACGCACGGACATGCGTAGTTGAAATGTCGGGAGCGAGGCTGCGTGTCCCACTGCGATATGTTGCTGTCTGCTCGCTCGCATGTTTGCTTTGTCGCCATGCCGCAAGAGCGCTGACAACAATTGTTAGTGATCCGGCGCGAGATAGTATGGTATCTACGGCCACTGTGTGCTTGGCTCACACGAGCGCCTGCTCCCCCTGTGTGCTGGCGTCACATTGCCGACATAGCTTTGCATGTAGGGTGCAGTGACTTGAGCAAATAACGATGGACACCTGGGTCGCGCCCAAACCATGCTCAGTACTGCCCGCTCCGCAGATTTTACTAGCACTAATGGGCGTTCCCTCCTCCACTCCCCCAGTCCTCACTGTCACTAATAATGTTTGAGAAGGTAAACTAGTGTTAAATAGGTTCCCTTTGATAACGGTTGAAAGTGTATCAACTGTTCCATTGCAGTGGCCATCAACCAAAGGAAACGCCTGGTACCTCGAGGAAGCTTGATTGATTGAAGGGTTTAACGCACCGACGCAACGCAGGCAATGAGGAACGCTCTAGTGGAGGGTTCCGGATTAATTTTGACCACCTGGGCATCTTAACGTGCGCCGAAATCCCGTACACACGGACCTCGAGGAAGCTGGCGTAGCTTTGTGGTTAAATGGTACGGCGAGCCATAGTGAAATGCCATTTTTATTTTTCAGCTTTTTCAGGTTATCATGTCTGAATACCGCGTCGGTAAGCTTACGGTGGCTGGTGCTAGAGGAATATAGGCGGTGCGCAGAACGCTTTTAATGGTACTCCTGTGGCTGATTCTTGCGCAGAGACTGTGGTCGTTATGAGACCATTTCTGTTTTGCTCGCAAGCCTGGTCTCGCCTGCTCCAGCAACGCGTAGATGTTTTGTTTTTGTATAAACATGAAATTGCGCACCATCCTGCTGCAGCTTGCGCACCGCAAGCGTTTTGTTCATAGGCCGCCGGTCTAACGAAAGGTATATTAGCATTGTGTGGGCTTTGGAGTGCAACTATTATTATGCTTTAGGGTGGCGCGGGAGCGTTTGCAAGGCCACATTCGTGAGCAAAAGGCGGGGAATATCCTCCTTAACGAGCACACGTACGTGGAAATCAGACACAACGAAGCAGGCAAGGAAATTGGTGTGCACGCCATGTCCAGCTATACCTAAGTATACTCAACGTTATCTTGCACTACATGACAATTCCTTTGTAGTACTATAGCTCCACACCGCTTTTGACTCGATTTACTAATTGCCAGCTTCACGGCTAAATGCAAATTCGGCCGCTTCGCGCTAGTTGAGCCGTCAAATAAACGTTTCTAGCGCTAGCCACCACAAGCTACACTTCGGCAAAAAAAGCCTGTAAAGCGCGAGCGGTACAAACTCAAAGAGCGAAAAAAAAAAACCTGGTGGACAGCCCCACGATCATTTTTTGCATAGGGGTGCGACAACTCGCCTTAGACGGCGCAGGTGCGTTACGATAGGGACGGAGAGCGAGAAAGAGGGAAGGAGCCGCCAACTGCCGATGAGCGGCCGGGATAAATGTGCTGGTGGTATTTCTCTTTCACCTTGAGGAAAAGCCAACTTGGGGAGGAAGGCGGGGGGGCATTCCTGCGTCATTTGCCGTTCGATATAGCGGGTTTCGCTTGTATTTTTATTCGATATAGACGTAACTTTTCTATATTTTTCACTGCAACTATACTGTTACCGGAAGGAGTTCAACATACTGGATAAATCGATGCAAATGGTTTCCATCAGTTGGGTTCGGCTGTACAACTTTAGTTTGATCTCTTTACAGATGCAAAAGGTGTCAGCGCTTCTGTTTGGTTGTCCTATTTGGTGACGGAAAGAGAGGATGACATCTTCACGATACTGGTGAGAACAGTGAGCTTAATTTGCGAATTAGATGGCAACATTGGCAAAGGGCTCTTGGCTTGAGTTGCCCTCGCCATTAAAAATATTAGGGTGTACCCAATCTTAAACTAAAAGAAATGATCGACATGTAAGAGAGACACCTGGGAAAAAATTGTTTGCTCCTTAAAAGGCTGGCTGACGTGTTTAGGCTTAACTTTCATGGTTACTTTGACCACAGGTAGCGAAATAGCCCTGACCATGTACTTTTTGGCTTTCCTAAAGGTGAAGTGCACTCAAAATTTCGGTTTCTTGATAACCTCAATTTTGTAACTTACCATATAGAGAAGCCTTAAGGGGAGCTCCAGACCATGGGAAGGAACCAGTGTGTTTTAAGATATCAGCCAGCAAAGTCAGCTTTGGAAAGATCCACAGTGGGTAGTTGCTAGTGCTTTTAACAGCTTGAAGTAGCACAGACTAGATACAGACATGAGAAGTCGAAAATGGACAGACAACAGCGCTTTGTAAATGGTTCGGCGCAACATGGTATTTACTGTGTAAATTGTCCTCATGTAATTTGTGAGTTCGTGACCTAAGCACCTATTCCTGAAAAAAAAATTACTTCCACAATATGTGCGCTCCAAAAACGTTTTGCTGTTTTAGCTGTGTGCCATGGGATAAAGCTGAACTTAGCAAAAGTGCAAGAAGAATGCAAATGCAATGGCTGAAGCAGGGCATTTTCTGAAGCAGGGCGTTTTCTAAATGGAACTGCCGGCTGTTATTCGTGCACAAAGAAGCAACGAATGTAGGTGGAAGGGTCGGTGGTAGCTTAGCGTTTTTTCGGTCTCTTCGGTTATTTTGATCTTATCACCAAGCGTTAGTAGCATTCGAAGCATTTGTTTGTTGTGCTCAGACAGAAAAATAAAAATTCACCTTGTAGCTCTGAGCACCCTTCACCGATTGTGAACAGAAAAACAGGCACGAGCGGCTGCAGTCGCGATTGCTTGATATAATGGCTTGAGCATACTGGGGTAGTAAAGAAACGAGTAGAAAAAGAGTGGTGCCACAAAGAGACAAGTCGGGAGATAGCGCAATGTTAAAGGAAAGGCTGTGGCTGGCGTTCCGTCCGGACGGAACGGTATACAAGTGCTAAAGATCCGTCCAGACGGAACAGAGCACTGCTAGTTATCCTTCCGTCCAGACGGACTACAACTGATAGCTTAGCGTTCCGTCCAGACGGAGAAGGCGTGAAATTTGCCCAGCTCCGTCCAGGCGAAAGTAAAACCGGCTGATTAGACGCGGCCTGGAGTATTCATATTTGGTGTAGGGGTTGCGCCTCGGATAATTCCACAATCGTACCGGGTTCGATTTCCCCCGGACGTTGTTTTTTTTTTTGCGTGGCTGTGCCAGCGTTTTGTAAAAGCTAACTTAGCGCCCAATTTACAATTGACGTGGTGAGAGCGGTCGGTTTTAACTTAGTACTCAACAGAGCCAAGGCCGACGTAGCCATCGCTAGATACGCCCGATCTCTGTAATTATTACCAGTGAATAATTAACAGTGCTTCAGGCTAGTCAGTGAGCGGAAGCGGTTTGGCCGGTTGGTTAAAGGTAAAAAAAACTGCTCTCAACGCGAGTTATGTTTCCTCTTGACAGAACTTTAGTGACAGTTGCCATTCCGTCTGGACGGAACGCGAAGAGAAAAGTGTCGAGTTCTGTCCAGACGGAAAGGCATCTGTCTTTTTTATTTTCACCCAACCTGCCAAATCGCTTCCGCTCACTGACTAGCCAGAGTCACTGTTAAATATTACGCCAAGAGAAAAGTGTCGAGTTCCGTGCAGATGGAAAGGCAGCTGTCACTAAAGTTCCGTCCAGAGGAAACACAACTCACGTTGACAGCAGTCTTTTTTTTATTTTTACACAACCGGCCAAACCGCTTCCGCTCATTGACTAGCCAGAATCAATGTTTATTATTAGTCATTATTAGTAATCCCAGATGATCGGACTAACTCTATCTCAATCCGAACGGATCTCCAAGCCGCTACCCGCCACCCGCTTCACAATATTTCAGCGACAGCAGTCGGTATTGATTTTTACCCAACCGGCCAAACCGCTACCACTCACTGAGTCCCTAGCTGTTAATTAATCACTGGTAATAATTAGAGAAAATCTTGCGTAATTAGTGATGGCTACGTCGGCCTTTGCTCTGTTGAGTAAAAATTTAGACCGACTTGGCGCGAAGTTAGCTGTTACAAAACGCTGGCACAACCAGGCAAAAAAAAAGAAGTATGTCCCAGTAGAATCGAACCCTGTACGATTCCGCCATTATCCGAGGCGCAACCACTACACCAAATATGAATACTCAAGATGGCGTCTAATCAGCCGGTTTTGCTTTCGTCTGGACGGAATTGTACAAATTTCACGCCGGCTCCATCTCGACGGAACGCTAAGCTCTCACTTGCATTCCGTCTGGACGGAAGGATAGCCCGCACCGCTCCGTTCCGTCTGGACGGAACGCTAGCCACAGCCTAAATTAAAATGTGGCAAAAAAGCGGCCTGAAAGGTGGTAAGTATGCAGGTTTTTTAACCGCAATAGGGGTGTCAGGTTGCGAGTCGTGCATCACATGAAGCTAGCTGCGTGTACTTGTGCGTTATACAACCGGTGTATTTAATGCGTAGGTTCTAAGGGCAGGTTGCTGCGACCACAATGATTAATCATAAGAAGCGGGTCTTCGCATAACGGGGGGGTGTACTATAACTGAGCTTTCCCTGTAACTTATCATCGCAGGTATTTTCTTTTTCAGTCCACGTGGCATATTAAAGACAGTCAGAGTAATAATTTATACATATTGATGGCTGTTCACGTAAAGAACTTTTTTACAGCAACTAAATTTCAGCATTATTTGTCTTTTTTTACAGGACCCAAATACTGCATACTCGCACCCGACTCTGCTGTACACGGGGAGCAGCCCACTCGAGTCCGACCCAATTAAGGTGGTGTGTGAACATGTATCCGTTATTGTCTTTGACTTCACGTCAGGAATCGCTCTTGTATGTGCCATGTACTGGGCATACAACCTGCAGTACGTGAAGTCTGCAAAGCAGACCTTTACAGTTTTGGAGGAACTGATGGTGGTGCTAAAGGGCGTATGCTTGAGCAGTTAATGCCGGCGACAAAGGTAGTCACTACCTTGAGAGCTCGTGCAGGGACAGCCAGGGAATAAATACATTGTCCAGTGCCAGCAGATCAAGTGGTGGGTGTTGCAACATATAGCCTCCGAGTAAATTTCTGTGTTCTAAAATGAACAAAATATTCTCAGGAAAAATTATAACAATCATCAATTAATAATTCTTTAACACCCTTTTTTAATGTTCATTTGCATTGCGTATGAGTGGTCAAAGTGGCCTTATCAAAAAGCCGAACATAGCTGTATGCATTAAATATGAATGTGTTCAAGATTACAATTCTATTAAGTAATAACACTCTCCCGAACTCTGTTTTGTGTATCTTATTGTCCTGTTTTCAATTTGCGAGTTCTATTGTTCTAGAATTTTTTCACTTCAGTTATTTTCAAATATTTGTTCTAATGTGGTTTTAAGAAAATTTGTGCTTTCATATTCACTTAACATTTTGTTAAGTTGTTGAGCCGGCAGCTGATGGCTGATCACTGTTGCAGGGTTGTGTTTTGTATATTTGAGCTGAAGTGTTGCTTGACACGTTCAATGTTACAATTTGTTATTTGAGACACGAATTTTGTTTAAGGTGATAATTTTGAATATTGTATTTTTCACGTTTTTTCTATTCATGTATATTGTCGCGAAGACAAGGACGATGCAGTTGTCTTGAATGAGAAACACGTTTATTGGAGCGAACTTGTGCTCCCCTAACAACTCAAAAGAATACAGAGGCGGCGAAGCAGCGGTCAACAAAGTGACTTGCGTCGGCGAGTGTCGTCGAATGGAATGCCCCGGCGTCTGCTCTGCAGGCTTTTTATCTTTCGGCGCGCGTTGTTCTGGAACCGTCGATTCGCATCGAGAACATTGTAGATGCAAGAAGATTATTCCGGGATGTTCACGTTAGATCGGAATGCTCTCCCTATCAGAACAGATAACACATGCGGCATAGAAAGAAAGCATGGAACACGCGCTTCCCTTGGCGCAGAGATAACACAGACCGGCGCAGCCGGGCGGTAAAAGCAAAACACAAATAAACAAACCCAATGTATGGTTCGCGGCATTACCCCCCCTCTAAGGGTGCATCGACCCGATGCTAACATAAGCGACAGTCCAAAAATAAAAATAAAATTCGTTATCGACCGTAGAAAGGTTTAAGCGAACCACGTGGACGACTTCGGGCCGTGTGCGTCGTCGTGATTTTCCGGAATCACCATCGGGGATCACCTCGTAGGTAAGTTGGCCGAAACGTCGTAGAATCTGGTAGGGTCCGAAATACCGTCGCAGGAGCGTCTCACTGAGTCCGCGTCGTCGGATGGGAGTCCAAACCACACACGATCCCCTGGTTGGTACTCGGCGTCTCGGCGTCGGAGTTGTAGCGGCCCGCATCCACCAGCTGCTGGTCCGTTATACGAACTCGAGCGAGCTGGCGGGCCTCCTCCGCACGTTGAAGATATCCGTGGACGTCGGCGTTGAGGTCGTCGTCTTCTACATGCGGAAGCATGGCGTCGAGCATCGTAGTCGGCCTTCTACCGTAGACAAGCTCGAACGGCGTCAGCTGCGTCGTCTCCTGGATAGCCGTGTTGTACGCAAACGTGACATACGGGAGCACTTCGTCCCAAGTCTTATGTTCAACGTCAACGTACATTGACAGCATATCTGCGATTGTCTTGTTCAGACGTTCTGTTAGTCCGTTCGTTTGGGGTGGTACGCCGTCGTTCTTCGGTGATCCGTGTTGCTGTAGCGTAATACTCCTTGCATCAGCTCCGCAGTAAATGCCGTTCCGCGGTCGGTGATTAGGACTTCCGGGGCTCCATGTCGCAGCACAACTTGGCTTATAAAGATTTTGCCACTTCTTGTGCAGTCCCCCTCGGAAGAGCGGCGGCCTCTGCGTAGCGCGTCATGTAGTCTGTCGCTACGACAATCCACTTTTCTGTGATCGTGACGTAGGGAACGGGCCTAAAAGGTCCATTCCAATCTGTTGAAATGGTCTCGAAGGGACGGCGATCGGTTGCAGAAGTCCGGCGGGTCTTGTCGGCGGCGTTTTTCGTCGCTGGCAGTCACGGCAGCTCCGGACATAGTGGGTGACGTCAGAGGTAAGGCCGGGCCAGTAGTACCTCGCCTTGATTTTTCCAATAGTGCGGGCTGTGCCAAGATGTCCAGAAGACGGGTCGTCGTGGCACGCTTCCAAAATTTCGTCACGAAGGTCCGCGGGGATGACGAGAAGGTAATTCGCTCTTGTTCCGGGGCTGAAATTCTTCTTCACGAGGACGGAGTTCTGAGGCTGAATTGCTGCGTAAGCTGCGTTTGAAGGTCCTAGGAACGGCACGTTGCATCCCTCGAGGTACTCGATATGACGCGTAAGTCGGGGTCGGCACGCTGCTGGGCGGCTAGGTCGCTCTCCGTCACGATCCCGAAGAACGCGCTGTCTTCATCAGCGTCTTGTGAGGTGGTGGGTCGACAGGGGGCGCGGGACAGGCAGTCGGCGTCGGAGTGTTTCCTGCCGGATATTATAAACGACTGTACGTCGAACTCCTGCAGGCGCAAGCTCCACCGCCCACGACGGCCGGAGGGGTCCTTCAAATTGGCGAGCCAACACAGCGCATGGTGGTCTGTTACAACCTTGAATGGCCTTCCATACACGTATGGGCGAAATTTTGAAATCGCCCATATAATAGCCAGGCACTCTTTCTCAGAGGCCAGAATAGTTTTTCTCCTCCTTCGACAGACCACGGCTGGCATAGGCGATTACCTTTCGCAGCCGCTTTGCTTTTGGACAAGGACGGCACCCAAGCCTATATCACTGGCGTCCGTGGTGGCATTTCTCGATTTCGGCATTTTCGTCGAAATGAGCGAGAACGGGCGGGCTTTGCAGGCATTTTTGCAGCTCGCAGAATGCTTTTTCTTGTCGTTTTCCCAGCTGAACGGGGTGCTATCTTTCGTAACGCGCGTGAGTGGCTCTGCAATGCGTGCGAAGTTTGCGACGAAGCGCCGGTAGTATGCGCACAGCCCGAGAAATCTTCGCACGCCCCTTCTTGTCTTTCGGCCTTGGGAAGTTCGCAATGGCTGAAGTTTTGCCGGGTCAGGTAGGACTCCCGCGGCCGTTGACGACGTGGCCCAAGAACTTGAGTTCCCCGTATGCGAAACGGCACTTTTCAGGCTTCAGCGTCAAACCCCGACGTACGAATGGCCTCGAGTACAGACTCCAACCTTGCAAGGTGTTCGTCGAAAGTCGGCGAATACTAACTACGTCGTCGAGGTATACGAGGCAGGTGTGCCACTTAAGGCAGCTAGCACAAGTTGTCCATGACTCTTTGAAACGTCGCTGGTGCTCGTGCACAGCCAACCGGCATCACCTGAACTCGTATAGGCCGTCATGGGGTTATAAATGCAGTCTTCTCTCGGTCTCTCTCGTCCACTTTCAATTTGCCAGTAGCCGGTCCTTCAGGTCCATCGATGAGATAGTACTTCGCGGTGGCAGAGGTGGTCGAGGCGTCGTCGATTCGGGGGAGGGGGTACACGTCCCTTTTTCGTGATTTTGTTCAGTCGCCGGTAGTCAACACAAAACCTTAATGTGCCGTCTTTTTTCTTTACGAGTACGACGGGCGCAGCCCAGGGCTTTTCGATGGCTGTATAATGTCGTCGCTGAGCATGTCGTCGACTTGAGTCGGATGGCTTCCCGTTCGTGTGAAGAGACGCGGTACGGTGACTGTCGGGTAGGTCGGGCTCCATCTTCGGTTATTATTCGGTGCTTCGCTAGAGGGGTCTGACGTAGTTTTGCGCTCGACGAAAAACATTCGCTATAGCGACGCAGCAAAGCCAATAATTTGTTCCGTTGTTCGTGCGGTAGCGCCGGATTCACGTCGAAGGGCTGCGGGAGCTTGAAGCTTTCTACGGGTGTGCGTTCAAAGTCGGCGACCGCGATCACGTCACTTGCTTCTTGCGCTTCTTCGAGGAATGCAATTGCCGCGCCCTTGTTTAAATGCTGGTACTCCTCGGTGAAGTTAGTAACCAGAATGTGGGATTGGTGTTCCTTGAAGCGCGCAATGCCTCTTGCGACCGACACACCACGGTCGAGAAGCACCCTTTGATCAGTGTCAACGATAGCGTCAACGTCAGGAGCAGCATCTTCACAGTAGACTGCGACCATCAGGCTTGCGCGGGGTGGCAGGGTGACATGATCATCGGCAATCCTTACAGCAGCCCGTCGTTCGGAGTTCGGTTCCGGCGTCATGGAGTGATTGGGGGAAAAAGTTATTGACTTGGTCTGCAGATCGATTATTGCACCGTTGTCCATCAAAAAGTCCATTCCAAGAATTACGTCGCGGGAGCAGTTAGGCAGAATGACGAACGCCGCAGGGTACGTTGTGCCGTCTATGGTGACGCGCGATGTGCACGTTCTACTTGGCGTCACGAGGCGGCCTCCTGCTGTGCGTATGTGCGGACCGTCCCATCTGGTCATAACTTTCTGTTTTGCTTTTACCGCCCGGCTGCGCCGGTCTGTGTTATCTCTGCGCCAAGGGAAGCGCGTGTTCCATGCTTTCTTTCTGTGCCGCATGTGTTATCTGTTCTGATAGGGAGAGCATTCCGATCTAACGTGAACATCCCGGAATAATCTTCTTGCATCTACAATGTTCTCGATGCGAATCGACGGTTCCAGAACAACGCGCGCCGAAAGATAAAAAGCCTTCAGAGCAGACGCCGGGGCATTCCATTCGACGACACTCGCCGACGCAAGTCACTTTGTTGACCGCTGCTTCGCCGCCTCTGTATTCTTTTGAGTTGTTAGGGGAGCACAAGTTCGCTCCAATAAACGTGTTTCTCATTCAAGACAACTGCATCGTCCTTGTCTTCGCGACATCTGGTGGAGGTGCGGGGTACTAAGCCTTTATTCCCTCTACGACATCTCGAAGCCGCCAAGCCAGTCCAACCAGAGAAAGCCCCCGACTGCAAGGATTGCTACCCGAGTTCGGTCTTCTGCCAGAAGGGCCCAAGAGAAGGAACGCTGCAACCAACACCATGGTGCAAGAAACAACGTCGCCAATCATCCTCCAGCAGCCCCGAGAACCGCCATCGTTCCGGGGAGCCCCCGCTGAAGACCCCGAAGAATGGTTGGAGAAGTTGGAGCGCGTCCGCAACTTCAACAGGTGGGACGACGAAGAAACTTTCCGGCATGTCTTCTTTTACTTAGAAGATGCTGCTCGAACTTGGTTCGAGAACCATGAGAGCTCTTTGACCGACTGGACTCAATTCAAGAGGGAGTTCCTTAAGACCTTCACTACCGTGGTGAGAAAAGAGCGAGCTGCGCTTTTGCTTGAAACTCGAACGCAGCACCCCAACGAAGGAGTCGTGATTTTCGTTGAGGAGATGAAGCGACTTTTTCGTCGTGCGGACCCTGAAATGACCGAGGAAAAGAAGCTCAGGTTTCTAATGCGAGGAGTGAAGCAAGAACTTTTTGCTTGTCTAGTCCGTAACCCTCCGAAGACAGTGGCCGAATTCGCGTCTGAGGCGGCCGCGATGGAGAAGACGCTAGAAATTCGAACGAGGCAGTACGACCGCCCTGTCAACGCGCTGTTCTCGGAGACCATCGGTGCTGCAAATGGAAGCTCCGATACATTGCGAGAGACCATCCGAGCAGTGGTCAGGGAGGAGCTTCGGAAGCTTTTTCCAACGACGCCGCAACCTCAAGTGGCTTCCCTGACCGAGCGTAATCCGAGAAGAAGTCCAAAAACGGCACTGGGAACTTCTACGCCGTCGGAAGCCACCCCGCGAACCACAAGCCATGACCTACTCCTCGGCTGTTCGTCAACCCCGCCCTGCTCTAACCCGTCGTCAAGAGGCCGAGCCATACCGCCGTCCAACGCCGCCCGCCCGACGCCCTGTAGACCAATACCAGACGCCAAGGAAGACCGACGTGTGGCGAACGCCCGATAATCGCCCGCTGTGCTACCACTGCGGAGAGGCCGACCACATCTACCGTCGCTGTCCCTACAAGAGGCTCGGTTTGCGAGGGTTCTCTGTCGACGCCCCACGCCCCCGATACGGCCAGCGCCCTGCTGAGATCGAAGAATACCTCTCCAACACCAACCGAGGACCAGCCCGCTTCAACCGTTCACCGTCGCCCTACCCAGCACCTCCACCAGATGTCGCGAAGACAAGGACGATGCAGTTGTCTTGAATGAGAAACACGTTTATTGGAGCGAATTTGTGCTCCCCTAACAACTCAAAAGAATACAGAGGCGGCGAAGCAGCGGTCAACAAAGTGACTTGCGTCGGCGAGTGTCGTCGAATGGAATGCCCCGGCGTCTGCTCTGCAGGCTTTTTATCTTTCGGCGCGCGTTGTTCTGGAACCGTCGATTCGCATCGAGAACATTGTAGATGCAAGAAGATTATTCCGGGATGTTCACGTTAGATCGGAATGCTCTCCCTATCAGAACAGATAACACATGCGGCACAGAAAGAAAGCATGGAACACGCGCTTCCCTTGGCGCAGAGATAACACAGACCGGCGCAGCCGGGCGGTAAAAGCAAAACACAAATAAACAAACCCAATGTATGGTTCGCGGCAATATGTTGTCTAAGACAAACTCGTGATTTTTATTTCTTGTAACATTTTTTTCTATAAATGTGGTTTTAAGAAAATTTGTGTTTTCATATTCACTTATCATTTTGTTAAGTTATTGAGCCAGCAGCTGATGGCTGATCACTGTTGTAGGGTTGTGTTTTGTATATGTAAACTCAGTGTTGCTTGTCCCGTTCAATATAACAAGTTTTTGTTATGTGAGGCACAAATGTTGTCTAAGGTGATAATTTAGAATCTTGTATTTCTCACGTTTCTTATAGTCGATTATATGTTGTCTAAGACAAAAACTCATGATTTTTATTTTGTATCAATTTTGTTCTAGTCATTGAGCCAATGCATAATTTAAAACGGTTGTAGGCGTTATTTCAATAAAATAGTTGTGTTGGTACTTTACATTGATGTTTCTTGCATGTATGCATGGCTGTCCTTATAGGGTCAAAATGGTATATGTATGGTATTTTTTTACCCTATCGACTCTGAAGGGATTCTGTTTGCTCGAGTCGAAAAATAGTAGACTGGACTTTTTCTTTGCAGATTTTCAGTGTCGGTGACGGTGCTGCAGAGTCCTGCATGCTCCATCTCAGGGGTCACGGGATTCCCTTTGAGCAGGTCAGGGCGACTTGGCTGGGGTCATGTAGTAGCCAAAGTAGCCAAGCGGGCTCCCTCTAGCCAAACGGAGAGTCTGTGTGACCACTTTTACTAGTCGCAAAGTAGTCATGAAGACTCTCTTAGTTTGAAAATTAGGAGTCGAGGTGACTTCCCCTATATAGCCTGCATACCCTTTTTTGACTCTGTCTAACAGAGTCACAAGACTCTTTTCCAAACAGAGTCAGGACGACTCTAATTGCTGGGCCATAACGTAGTCAAGCAGACTCTTTTTGTTTACTATTTCGGAGTCACCGTGACTAGTTTTCAGGAGTCCTGCAGGCTCACTTTTGACTCTTCGTCACGACTCCCTCCCTAAGAGTCCCAGGACTCTGTTTAAAAGAGTCTGGTGACCCTCCCCATAAGAGTCCAAAGGTAGTCAATTCTGTAGCAAGCCAATGACTCTGTAAAATGGGTCAGTACTGACTGCCTTTTTTCTTAGAGTGTGGACAGCCACCCGGCAGGGCTGGTACGACGTGTCGTCGTTGAGCTCCAGGCGGTGTTTTCGCTAGGCCGTTCACACGCATCCCTGGCGGAGGCGTAGGACAGCCCAGCGTTGAGGTCGGGGCGTCCATGTGGCACCCATTAGTGGTGGGGCCTCTCCAGCGGCCAACCTCGGGTCAGGGTGCTGGGCCGGTACATGCCACTGGATCAGCAGAAAGGCGTCATCTGCAGCTGCGTGGGCTCCCGTGGGCGAGGGGGCAGCTCGTGGGCATCCGCTGCCAGTTCGTCTGCCCTCTCGTTGCCCTCCAACCCAATGTGGCCTGGCATACACTGCAGCAGCATGCGAGCTCCCCGCTGAGCCAGCCGTGCCACCTTGTCCCGCATGACCCATACCGCGAGGGGGCGTGGGTCGCCCTTCCGGATCCGAAGTAGGGCCAATTGAGAATCGCACAGAAGGGCGCAGCACTCGGGGGGCGGCTTCAGGGGATTCAGCCTTTTTACCACCCTACATAGAAGAAAATCATAAAAAGCAACAGCATAAAAATATTGAGCTGTGCGTTCATTACCAACCGAAATTCATTCGAATGGAAATCCTGCATGCGAAACCATACATCGTTCACTGGGCTTCCGGGCATACGGAATTTATGTATTATCTAAGAGTGGCCCAAAACGTTTCATTAAATAAAGAGTTTGAGAATTCGAGTGGTTCAGGTAATTTTAGCTTCTGGATTCTAGTTTTTCAAACATTTATTCACTGCAGTTTGGTGCGGTCAATCTCTGGCCTAGGCATAAATAAAACTAAACACAATTAATCTCCCAATTTTGATAACTGACGCATTCGGCACGTTACCAACGTTGTGGTAGACTTATTTTCATTTTTCTCTGATTGAGCTTTCCGAAAATAAATAAAATGCAACAACGTTCATATTAATCCTCAATGGTCGTAGTACAGTGAAAAGGTTTGTTACTGCTCCAATGAACGCCAGCTGAATTTGACTTTGCAAACAACACACGTGATTTTCATGGAGTAAATTCTTGCGACGGGCCTAATGTACTGAGCGAGAGAACAGGAAATAGGGAACCTTCACCTACGGATAAAAATTTCGTCTGGTTCGGCATTCATGCAATATTTATTATTTCGCCACCTTTGATGTATAGTCATATTTTAAAATTTAAAGTGGATGAATATTTAAACACGTTGGTTATATAGTTCGGCGCAAACAAGATTCTAACATTTTCTTATCCAGCGTTCCTGCCCCGCCGTTCTGCGCAACACTTACCCGATTTACGCGACAAGAAAACGTTATCGATTGCCGCTCAATATTTGACATAGGGCTAGTGAAACCAATATTCCAACATTATCAAGTTGCAAACGCACCTTTAAACGAGAATCAGTAGGATAAAAAAAATAATTGTTTAGGTCATCAAATTACAGTCATATAGTCTCGGACAAGCATAAGCCTTCAGCAGGATTGTGTGGCAAAGCCCTGCAGTAGCGATGGTTTCACAGACTGATTTCACACAAGTGCTGCTGTAACCCTTCGATAAAATACAAAACAAGAATGATGGAACAAAGTTTAGAGGGTATACGTATACTAAACACAGAGAAAACTACGAACACGAAGAACAAGTGCAACAAAATGAAACATTGCTGCTCCCTTAGGCGTGTCTTCCTGTATGCAAAAAAAATTCCCCCGCATTTCCCCGAGGGGGAGAATGTGAAAGTGCGAATGCACGGTTGTCGGCCCGCTTGCGGCGCTTGCGCTCGGCCCCCGCAGCCCACCGCCTCGCCGCCTTCTCTTCCATCTCTTCCATCGGGTTTGTAGTATCACGTGTACACCACGCAGTTATCAAGCCGCTATAACGCCGCTGAGTCGCCAACGCACGCCGCTGACGACGTAGTTTGAATGCGTTAAAGATATAAGGCGCGTCACTAACACTGATATCAGCGTCGCGTCCATGGCTTGGTCGGTAGAGCGTCGCGCTGCGGCCGCAAAGTCCTCGGATCGAAACCTGGCGCCAGATGCTGTTTCTTTTTTAAATATAGAGGAGCACTGCGGACGCCGCCGCCGCCGCCGCCGCCGCCGCCGGCGGTGGATGGTTTGGGGTCGCTTATAAAGTGCATTCGCACTTAAAAAAAAATGTGCCAGCTTGCAGCTTACTTCGCAAACTTATTGAAAACACGTCGATCGTACGCTAAATGAAATATGTGGGGACATACCATGATTGTATGCCTATCTCGTATTTTGTTTCAATTCTGTGTATCACGTAACGGGACGCATGTCATAAAGGTAAATATTTTGTGTTACAGACCGTTTATTTCCTTTCCCCAAATATTTCAATTAACAGAAGCATTTTAACTCCTCTCAGACTATATTTCTGCTCGCGAACTACCAGCCGTTTTCCTTTTTTTCTGCTCAACGCACGCAAAAATGCTTCATGGGAGGCATTTTGACTTGGCAACAAAGTGCCATATATGTTTTCTTACTTTTTGTTTTTTCTTTCTGTTTCTTCCTTTCTTTATTTCTTTATGCCTAGCCTGTTTTCATTTTGCTTCTTTTGAAATATAATATACAGTAGACTCTCGGTAAACGGAACTTCAAGGGACCAAAAAAATTAGTTCCGTTTAACAGGAGTTCCGTTGGCAGATATAGATGTGTGACAGTGGAAATTTATGTACATACACAGTCCTGATACAATGTCATAGACCTCTAAGCACTAAAACGTGAATGTAGCCGATAGTTTTTTTTTCAGAAAGAAAGAACACCGTAAGAGGTTTAAGCACAGAATTCACAAAGTTGATTTAGCAATAATGAGTGGCTGTGCACTACAAAATGCATCAATTATTTTTCTTTTTTGTTTATTGTTTATTGTTGATTGGGTGGTGCCCACCAACAGCACTACGCCTTCTTGGGTGGTGCACACAAAAAGGACAGGGCGACACACATATAAACAAACGGTAAAACATGGAGACTGCTTATGAAGTGCAGGGGTCACAAAGTACATAGTACCACCGCACACGCGCGTGCTCGCAGGCACGCACACGCAGTCACACACACGTAAGCACGCACGCATGCGCGCGCGCACGCACACACACACACACACACACACACACACACACACACACACACACACACACACACACACACACACACACACACACACACACACACACACACACACACACACACACACTCAATTTATACATTTAAGGAATTAAGATTACAGTCAGGTACATTAGCACGCGCTGAGACAGGGCTTGTGACAAGGTATACTACAAAGTACATTGGCATACACGCAAGTTCAGTACAATCCACCGTCGTAACTTACTGGGGAACATGGATACTGGAAATAAGTACATATAAAGCAAAATTTATATGTATGCACGCCACATACGCTCGTGAGCACGGCACATACTGCATCTTCGCGGAGGCAAGAGGCCTAAACTTCGCGACTGGCTAGGATCTACTAAATTTAGAAGACGGCAACGCGGTAATTGAGTGCAAATAGCACCACGATGGCACGAATGAAGCTGCAGGATTTGAGACATGTAACCTCGGCGTCTTGAATTGATACGAACGACTGGAACAAGAACTGCGATGTTGCATTCGTTGCGCTAACACGGCTGACCACTAACGAGCAGAAACTTTCGAGGCCAACGATGCTAAACACAACATGGAGGAATAAATAAAAACGAAACTGCCGCAACGGTGAATACCTGATTTTCATGCCAATGAGTTTTACAAGAAATTTTGTTTTGGTTCAGTTTGCACGGTGACGCGGAAATTTACGTCCGTATTAACGAGACCTTTTTTTTACATTATCTGAATACAAAAACAACCGATTTACAGGCTACTGTTCTGTTTAAGCGGCAATGTCGTTTGAGCCATTTTCGTTTATAGAAATCTACTGTTCATTGAAAAAATATATATATGCAATTTAGGCAGAGATTGCCAAGCTGATATTACTGAAGTCGGGTGTTGTTTCTTGCCGTTATAATAAAAGTTTAATTAAAGAAATGGAACGTTCGTAGAAATATACATATGTTCCGACGATCTCAGTGACACGCTAAAAGTGCCCTTGGTGTTGACAATAGAAAGCAATGTTTAACCCGATTTGTTATTAACGAAAAAGCTCACGTTCTTTACTCTCCAAGACATCTGCACTTGATGTCGTTTTCAGGAAGAAAAAACGGCCACCGCTGTAAAAAAATTACTCCATCTTCCCGTAGGGGAACCCTGAGTAGTATGCGAAGCAGCCATGGGGTCTACTGCAGTTTCCCATTAGTTTTTAGTTCCTCCTTTCTTTTGACGTTCAGCTTCGCTTGCCTTAGTGGTATCAGTAGCTTCTTGACGTAGTTTGAATGACTGAAGGACATAAGGCGCGTTCGTAGCACATGCTCCCGTATTGGTTTGTAGCGCAGTGGGAAGAGCGCCACGTATCTCCCGTTACGGCCGAGAGTCATGGAACAGAAACCAGGTGCCGCCTAACTGTTTCTTTTTATAGTGGACTGCGCTGACGTCAGCCGAAACGTTGACGGGGCAGAAGAGACGCGCCTGCTCAGTAGAGTGCGGACGGCGGACAACGACAACGAGGGAGAGAGGGACACCGCTCCGAGCATGAGATGCTTTGCATCTAAAAACTAACAATAGAATAAACATCCATAATAAATTCAGCTGGGTACCCCGAATAGAAGTAGCGTGTGCCTTAGCCGCGCTGCCTTAGCACGTTTCCGGGGTGTAGCAAGTTACCACGATGCGTACGAAACTAACGTACCATTCCGCGTAACACGTTATTGTTACGTCACGACAATAAAATATGTACCCAGCAATTACAAAAAAAAATTGATTCCGTAAACGCTGCGGCGTGAAGGCTCTGCCGTTTCCTATGAAAATATTGCGACCTTTAAACGAAGAAACGGTAGCACAAAAAACGGAAACATAATGTACCCGTGATAGATTCTTTGATAAGTTGGGTAAGAAAAAGCCGCATTGATTTGGACTTCCCAAAATATAAGTGGGATTAAAGGACTGGACAAATTTTTTTCGTGTTCTTCCAAGTGTGACAACGACCGACAATATTCCCGAACTTCTCTTGAAGGCGAACCACTACTAAAGAATACAATCGCGCAAAGTCTGCATTTACTTTTTTCTCTTGTAAAAGACGTGCTAACGTGGAGAAGGCTCTTGGCCTTGCATTGAAGTCATCACGCCATTTGGCCCATCGGCAGTGAAAAATCTAAGATCTGCTTAACGACCAGGGAATGACTAGGCTGAGTTAAAAAGGAGCAAACTTTTGTGTTCACACAATCACTGCCTGCTTTGATTCGCTCGCTTCGATAACTCTGGAGTAATCTGCTGGGACTAAAATACAGGAGGGCGTATGGATGGCCATTGGCTTGGCTAGAAGGAGTGCACATGAAGCAGAGATCGCCCCCCACCAGCACTCCAGGGGCCAAACAGTACTTATACATATGTCGAGCTGCGGAGCGAAGATTGGTTAAATAAGGAAATATAAGAAGCCACGTTTTCGCTTTCTCGCATCCTGTACCAACACCTTCAAAGATCAAACACGAATCTCACGGTGATTTGCTTATCTCAACAGCCCACACATTCCCAAGCAATGCCCGAGATAGAAAGTGCATTCCTAAAAGAGGTCGTATTGCTCAACCCTCATTAAAAGCAAGGGAAGCCTTGCGGACTAAGGTCTGTAAAAGAACCCTAGTGTATAGGTTGTGAAGAAAGCTGAAAAGAGGGACGGAAGTTTGCAAAATATTTAAATATGAGGGGGGCTTGTAACATGACAAAAAGTACATTGTGATATTATAAGTGCATACGCTGGCCAACAACGACTAACGACATCAAAAGAACTCAAACGTTTCGTTATTTTTACGGACCACTTTTTGGAGATGTTCATAAATAGAGCAGCCGACCAGGCATTGGCAGGCACGCACGCAGTGCGCACCGAATCAGCTGGCAAAACTCAATGCAACTAGACCACTGGAAGGAGCTAAAAAAACAGCAGAGAGTAAATACAACCCTATTAGATAAAACACCATTTGTCACCTGACAACACTGATGACGCTCGTAACAATAAACATAGAAAAACGCTGGCAAAAGAGCACAAATCTTTAACGTTACCAATCCGTGCCACATGTTCCAAAAAGATGGTTATTCTCTTTCCCTCAGTATTAAACCACCACAAAATTATGGTGTCGTTACCAACTAGAAAGCACGAACTCGTTCAAAGCTAATCTTGCCATCTTCTCTCAGACCTACACGAAAACACTAACGAATTCTGGATTAAAGATCTTTTTTGCAGTGTAGAAAACTTCAAGCCAACGTTAGGATATCGCAGCTTTGCTAACCCGTGACGTTTGGCCATTGCACTTTTTATCCAGCAAAATGAGGCCGTAATAACGCAGCACAAACGACTTTGCTAACGAGACAGTGCCTAAACCCCCGTAAGGAGGGAAAGCATCCGCTGAAGGCTGTCTTTTCTTTTCAGTAACTCCGGACGCAAAGAAAAGTCCCTCTTATGAACAGCTTAGCTTGTCTGGCAAAGTCTTACTATCAGGGGTGAACACGTGCAACTGTGGCAGAGGCCACCAAAGAGAAGAAATGCGAAAGCCAGACACTCAGATATAAAAACTTGCGGATTTGAGCATATACGTTCAGGTAAACGCTCCGCCAGCTGCTCAAAAAAAGAGTAAACCATCGTGCTTCTCTCTCGTAATAATAGCTTTGAAACTCTTGTTCATTGTCGACGTATTTCCAAGAATCCTTTTCCTTCGTTCGCCACAATTCAGTTTCCTGCGCGCAATTTGACTTCTTTTCTTATTTGCTCCAAACACTGAAAAATTTAGCATCCTCCCGCCATTTTTATAAAAAGAAGGATTAGATTGCTGCACAAGAAAAAAAATCATACATCGTGAACAGCCTTTCTTACAAAACGCCAAGCGGCAAGAAAATAAAAAATGGCACCAAGTACGGGAAGCGATGTAAGGATGTAAGGTGAGTGTACCGCACTTAAGTACTGCTCTGTCTTTACACCAGGGCGAACATGGGATTTCGAGACTTTTCAAATATCAGAAAAGGTTCACAGAACAGAAAAAATTATCGGGGAATCCGATTCAGGAAACATACTTTGAACATGAAAAAATCTGGCTTCCCCGAGCGATACTCCCCTTCCACGCCTAGATTGACCTGTGCTGCTTCAAAGAAGCTACGAAAATACAGATTTGTAGTAAGAAAACATGGCAAAACAAAAAACCTTTTCGCTCCAATTCACGCTCTGAAGGTGGTTTTGAAAGCAAAGCGGCTAAAATACCGCCCCCCCCCCCTTAACAATCGCTCATGCGACGTCACTTGAATCCATACACGTGGCTCTACAAAGTGAGAAACAGAGATGTGCCAGCCGTTACCTAGAATTAGCATGGGCGGCGTTCCGAACTATAAAGCGTCAGCCGCGGCCGGCCTAGACTGGTGGACACCGCCGCTGTAGCCCGGACGTGGCCGACGCTTCAGCATTCGGAACACCGCCCATGCCAATTCTAGGTAACGGCTGGCGAAATCTCTGGTTTCACTCTTTGTAGAGCCACGGTGTGCGAATTTAAAAGCCACCACTGTAGTCCGGACGTGTGTCGGCAGAAAGCAAACAGCAAGGAGCGTCGTTCGGGAGGTGAGGCAGCGGAACCAGCCATCCTGATGTGCTATCTCTGGGCTACACCACTGCGGGACTTAAGCGCAGGCACCGAAACAATGCGGCATAGGAGCTTAGTGATTCAAATCATACAGATGTAATCTAGTTAAGAATAACTTTTTGCTGGGCTAGTTGGTGAATAGATGCCTTAATTTGAAGCGCAACAAAAACACGCCGACGAAGAACAGAGTAGACGAGACAGGTGACAGACGAGATAGCGCCTGTCTCATCTAACTCTGTTCTCCGTCTGTGTATTTTTTGTTGCATTTGAAATTATGGCATCTAGTAAGTTTAGTTTAGTAAGTTTTGATAATTTTGAAAAAGCTGGGAAACAACTTATAATCGCTATTTATCAGAACCAGTGGCTCTCTTCGCCTTTTGTAACACCGGTTAAAACAACCGAATTGGCAATGTCACGGGAGACATAGCAGGGCAATGTCCTATACTGCCTGTTTCAGTCAGGGAGACGACGAAGACGACAAAGAAGTGGGCTGGGTGTAGTAGTGCGCTATCTTGTGACAGCCATGTAAACACTGTAAATACAACGTTCACCCCATCGCATCGTTCGTCTCATCTTTCACCCTCACTAACCTGGCTTCTCTCCGACGGCGTCGATGTGGAGGATTGGCTCAATGTGTATGAGCGCTTCCATGCCCACAACAGGTGGGAGCGACGATCATGCTGGCCAACGAAAGATATTGCTGGAGGGGGACGAAAAAAACAACCGAGTACGAGCGCACCAGCTGGGAAATGTGCAAGGCCCGATTGCGAGACCTATTTTGCCAACCAGATCAACTAGATTTGGTCAGCCAGCGGCGAAAAGGAACTGATTACGCGCTCACAAACAACCACCGAGTCCTACGTTTCCAATATCTAGGACGTGCGGCCCATCCGCATGAAGGCTGACGTCCACATTACAGAAGCCGACAAACTATGCCGTGTGATCAAAGGAATCGTGGATGACGCCTTTCACTTGTTGGTCTGAAAGACTACACTACTGTCAATGTAATTTTCTAAGAATGCCAGAAGAATAGGTACGCCTAAAGCGACCGCATCGCAGCCCTGTTCACTCGACCGCGGAACACTACTCTGACATCTTCGTGCAAGAACCGCGTACCCTCTCGCCGACATTCCAAGTCTGACATTGGCCGAGATGCTCCTGAGGGTCTGGCGCGCATCATAGAACGCGGGCTCGAGGCAATGGCACCATCTGAGAACAACCACCCGTCCATCGCGATTATACAAGCGATGGCACGTCAGTAGATCGAAAACTTCGGCATATGCGCCGTCCTGCTCGGTGGACCATCCTAGCAGCCACGAACCCCTTCCCCAACGGCAAGCCGAAATACCTATCGCCCGTCCAGTTACAGGACCCAAGCTGAATGGAAGACGCGGGATGGCAGGCCGATTTTTTTGAAGTGCCATCGGGTTTGGGCATAATGCTAGATACTGCCAAAGGCGCCATCTTCGGCCTACCCGCCACCCCTATCCCTGTTTACAGTACGCCAACGATGCCCAGCGTTTGTTCTCGCCTCGACGCCAGCCACATGATGGCACCCGAATTTCGACCTCCCGCATCGACCGCTCACCGTCCCCCGCAAAGTCGCCAGCGGCTCTCGCCGCCGTTTCGCCCGCAGGTCCAATCCGGACCCTTACGCCAGTACGCCGGAGAGATAAAGCATCTGGAGGTGGCGCTGCATTGACGACCAGGCCACACAATCCTGTACTGACGTTATCTGCAGGGAGAACGCCTATCTACAAGTACGAAACAGAGAATTATCTGTTTACAGATAATTTGCAACGTAGACTCCGGCAGGCACCTAGGGCGTTCTGCCCGTCCACATGGTGGTAGTGGTGGTTCCAGTGAATGGCGCATCTCCACTAAGGGGGATTGGCCAGGAAATGGGGGCCTTACCGAAAGAAATTAAGTTTTTTTTATGGAATGAAAAATATTTAAATATTAGGATGGATTAGGCGTAGATAAATAGAGAAATAAAAGTAGGGAGATTAGAGAAAGATATAAAAAAGGTAAAAATGAACACCATTTAATGAAAATTGGAAGTAAGAAACACAAACAAAATATGTACACACGAAGCAGAGAGAAGGGTCGGCGCATATTCTGGACAAGGGAATCCAGTAGGCCTAAATGATGTCTAGCCTGGCAGACGGCCTGATTCCTGGATGAATGAGTGCGACGCACTACGAAAATCCCCGTGGCAGAATCCCACTTCCTTCTCCCCGAATAACAAAAACACTGCACATACTAGTCCACCAGCGCGTCGTCTTCTTCCTCCATGCTTGCTAGGCTGGCAACACAACCATGGCACATATCCGCTTTGGGGAATTGCGTCCTTTGCATGTCGAGTCTCTCGATCCAGCCACTTTTTCGTCGTACTTGTCGTCTGCTGACTGAAAACAGCCCAGTATGGTACATTGCCCGCCTATGTTTCCAGTGACATCATTCACCAAATTAGAAAAACGGAGCCCCATTCGTGGCAAGCAGTGTACAAAATATAGTGCTTATTTAGCGTACTAATGTCTGCATGTGGTCTCGACATTTTATTCTCGTGCACTGCAAACCAATCTTCAACGTATCTTTGCCGTGCAACCACTTAATTCCGATGCGTTCATGTTACCCAGGAGGTGCTGTCGAAAACTTTATCAAAGACGTGCGAAGGAAACGCGCAATGGAGGCGAAGCTGCACATAAACAGGCCCAGAACAACCGTCGCTAAAGCTGGACGGCCAAGCCGGGGTCGTGCCGATGCACCTGCCTGCGTGAGCGCGCGGGGAACGCTGAGTGCATTGCCGCGCCATATACACTGTACTCCTCGAGTGAAAACCCCTGTAATAACACGGATAGGTGGGCTAGTTGGTTGACATCTTAACGGTAACTTTTGCGAACTCGATACGGGGACACGAAAAGGTGACACGAACACAAGCGCAGACTAACAACTTGTTAGTTGTTTAGCGCAGACTAACAACAAGTTGTTAGTCTGCGCTTGTGTTCGTGTCGCCCTTTTCTGTGTCCCCGTATCGAGTGCGCAAAAGTTACCGTTAAGAGGAAAACCCCCTCTTCCCTACGCAGCCGCGTTGGCAGTTTCTTGTCCCGATCGCCACAAAAAGAACCTTTGGCTGGTAGAGGTAGAAAGCTTTGCTTTAAAAAGTTAACGCAAAGGAAGGCACACGTGCAGGAAAACACTGAAGGTTTTAACACTTATCTCATGTTGAAGCAATGATGATTTAGCACTCCGAGCTCATAAGGTACATGTGATGCCATGTAGATTTTTTTTTTGGCTTTTCGGATTGATTGTTTCTTCTGTAACGCTAGTTTCTATCTTGACGTACGAGAAAACGTATGCACAAATACCGATTATTTAGCATCAAAACATTGGAGGCTGTAGGAAAGTCATGGGCGAAAGGAAGCATTTCTTGGCATCAATTGTCAGCACTAGAGTCAAATCAGCTGTAGGGTATCCTTTGTTTATATCCGTTGCTTCTAGTAACTGTTGCTTCATTCATCCTTGCCTCTTCTGGCGCCTAGAGCATTATGCAGCAAAGTACTCTAACCACCATCGTTCTAATTTACAGATTTTTGTGCAGATAGCAAAAGGTCAACTGAGCCCGGAGTTTTCTAAGACGCCTCCCATTTTCGAATCTGCAAAGTTTTCTCTTCCCACATTGGCAACAAACGCCGGCATCTGTCGTCGGAACACTCTTAATTCACCATAGTAGACTTGTCCACAAACATGGAGTTGATTTGTGTGTTTTGCGCTTCCAACGTGTTCCAGCCTTAGAGCGGTTTTTCTGGGATTTCAAATACACCTACTTATGTTCAAGGGGCACTAAGTACTACCAAATTACCCGGGACATGGACTGGTGGAAATGAGAAATACATTATTATTGAGTTGGAGGAAGCCTTCGCAATGCCGCCAAAACAGAATTCACGAAGAGGAAGTGAAGACAATACGCTGGCATGGTCTGCGTTCACCAGCCTGCCATGCGGGTGGAGAAACAGTCGAGCTCCACTCGGCCTTAATCTCCGAGAGCTAGCGCGCCCGCGGGCCTACAAGGAGTAGCACCCAGACTTCATCTGAGCGCATGCCGGCAGGCCTCCAGCGTAACTGTCCACCTGCTTCAAGGCGCACAATCTTCTAAGGAATCAGGTTATATAGCCGCGATTTTTTATTTTTGCCTTGCAGCGTGTGTGTTCGTATTACCTGTCAGTGTTTCATTGCAGCCTTTTCAGGCAGGCAGGCATTACACTAAAGGCGCTTTATAAAAGGCCAAACGTTCATTGAATTTGGCCTTTTCATTTGTCCGATGTCACTAGAAAAGATCAGAATATCAACACTAATTACGCACGTCAGCAGTGGTGGTTTTTGTGGATGGAGACGGCAGTGGATGGAGGCGAAAAGCAAAAAAACGCGCCGTGTGTACGAGATTTCGGCGCACGTTAAAGATCCCCAGGTGGTCAAAATTCATCCGGAGCCCTCCACTACGGCGCGCCTCATCGCCTGCGTTGCGTCGGGCGCGTTAAAACCCCAAAATCAATCAATCAATCAATCAGTGGTGGTTTTTGGTGTTTATTAAGCAGCCAGGTTGCGCCTCCTTCTGCGGCCGCACACTAACTTTGACGAGGTCATTTGTGCACAAACGCCGCGGAGACGCAAGCAACTGAAACATCCTGGGACACAATTCTACAGCTGTGACAATGGAGAACGCTGGAAACACGGGCATCCTCGATTAGAATTCTGCAGCTGACAATGCTGAGAAGCGCGGTATATCTGATTCTCGTTCGGAACGGCTGCTAGTCACGGGGAGCCGCAGATCAGTGAGGGACAGGCTGAGACTACCACAAAATGACCGCAAAGAACACGCAGGAAACAGCAAAAGGTGGTGCCCTTAAACCATCCCAGTGTAAATCATTGTCACGTGATGCGAACTGACCAATAATCGGTGCGGCTTTACGCAACAATAGAAGAAAAGATTTCTGATTCCCTGAAGCGTTATCTAGTGACAATGGTCTGCCCTAAGAACGTTCGTAGTCCCTAAGAACGTTGGTAGTCGTCACACCTTATCTTCGGCTTAGTTGTCTGGCTACTGGGTATTGATGACAAAGGAAGAAATTGCCTTTGGCACAAGCTTATTCTCTGAAAGCAGATTTTCTCGTGTACGACGCCAGTTTCCATTTCAGTCTTTCACGGTTTCACAATGATTTAGTGGCTGGTATAACCTGAACACACTTTTTGATCCTACGACGCTGTTCGCCATCTACGAATTGCGAGTTTCTTGTCGTTATTGCAATTGCACTAAATCAAGCCGCGTTACCGTTATGAACAGAACTAGAATCTATGGTTGGGCTCTAGCTCAACCCTCGCACACCCATTGTTGTTTCCATTCTGCGAATATTTTCCAATAGTTTTGCATTGTTGCCCTTGAAACCGCTTGATGTTCTCTAATGCTAATACTTCGCTAATTTAACACTTTCCTTGTGGTTCGCGGCGTAAATATGAATTCACTGTTTTGTGGCGTTCAAGGTGCCAAAGGTGCATCCCGGATGGCAAGAACACCGTGGTTGAGGGCTTCCTGGTTGGTTTCCAACACCAACCGATATTTACGCGCGTATAAGTCTCGATTGGGGAAAGTTTTTACGTTTTGCATTTGAAAGGAATGCGGGCATCGAGGCTGGGATCGAACCCACGTCCATTCGCTCAGCTTCAGTACCACTAGCCACTTTGCCACGGTGACCGGTGTTAGCTTGAAGTAAGAAGTCCATTTTATTCGTAAGGTTATGTTGTTACAAATATTTATTTTTTTATTAGGCCCAACTCGACCCCCCCCCCCAAACTACGGTGGTAGCAGCGTTGCTTCCTTACTATACTTGTGAAGACATTTTTTATCATTAAGGGTAACAGAGTGGATCTTTAGAGAAGGAAAGCGTGGCAGAGGGCGGCAGAAAGTTAGATGAGCAGATGAGATCAAAAAGCTTGTGGGGTAAATTGGTCGCTGTTAGCACAGGACCGGGAAATTGGAGAAAAATGTGAGAGGCATTTGAAGTGGGCGTACATAGCCTGGTGCTGATGATGATAATGATGAGTACATTTGGCTCCGAAAACATTTCGTACATAAAGCGCAGTTTATCAACGTTGAGCTAACGGTTGCAAAGTCGTTCTTCACTGCTTTCTAACTGGGACGCCTTTCGTCGTTTTGTTTTTTTCTAAATTCGGTCACTTTTCCTAACGCTGAGCTTTTTTGCCTTATGTAGTTCGGTTACGTAACGTTCCGAAGTTTTAAACAGTGTGAAGCTCTTTTTGCGCATGCTGCTTTTCACGCTCGGGTACTTATCCCGCAGTAGTTCTTTTTTAGCCGACAGTCGCTTGGATTATTTTCACGCTGTTTTCTCTCTCTCGTGAGAAATGTTTGTAACCCTTGCTGGCGTAGCTACAATGTACAACTCTTTGTAACTTTTTACAAGCACAGCATTTATTACTTCCCAGTACTGGCACTGCACCTCGAATTGTGAGCACTTTTTCTACACACCTGAACAAAACCACAGAGCGAGAGAGAGAGAGAGAGAGAGAGAAAACGTTTATTGAAACAACATGGACGGTGTAGGGAAGAAAAAGAGTTAGGAGCTGTGGGCGGCCATCCTATTCCGGTAGGCCGCGCGCCGCGACTGCCATCCTCGCCCGAGAGATCAGGACCTCCTGGTCCTCGACCTGGAAGCTCTGCAACGCGCACTCCCACTGCTCAAGGGTAGGGGATCTGGGTGGTGGAGGGTTGGTGGGGCACGTCCAGACGAGATCAGCTGTGGTGTTAGGTCCATCGCAGTGGGGGCAGTAAAGTGGGTAGTTATTAGGGGAGATGTGGTGGAGATGGAGGTGATTGTAATAGGTGTTGGTTTGAAGTCGGCGCCAAATGCGGGCGTGTGCGGTAGAAAGGGAAGGGCGAGGAGGGCCAAAGGTGTGTGGGGTTGCTCTGTAGTGGTAAAGGATGTCAGTGTAGGTTTGGGAGAGGGGCGTAAGGAAGTTTGTATTACTCGCTGCATTGTTGCCCTCTTCTGAAAATGCTCGGTGAAGGAGAGCTCGGGCTGTGGCGTGTGCCACCTCGTTTCCAGGGAGGGAAGTGTGGCTGGGTATCCACACTATGCGGGCATGAGGGAGAGTGCGGCATTGAGAAAGAATGGCCAGGGTAAGATCCGAGACTCGTCCGGGTGCAAAACGACGGCAGGCAGCTTGTGAGTCAGACAGCATTGTTATGCTGGGACTCATGGCTTGGGTCATTGCGAGAGCAATGGCTGCTTCTTCGGCCGTGGTACTTGACGCTGTGCAGACAGTTGCCGTGGTGAGTAAGGCATTGTCAAATCGGGCAATAGTAGCGACGTGAGCTGGTCGCTGGGGTAAAGGAGAGGGCGTCCCGTACAGAGGGTGGTCGGGGGTCGCTGTCGTATTTGTATGATGAGGAGGGCGTGTACGATGCTGACGACGGCTCGGCGTTGTATGTAGGGTGCATATGACGCGGAATGGGGAGGACATGAACGTTGTGGTGAGTCCAGAGTTTGTACCACCTGCCGGCCTAACGTTTTGAGCAGATGACGACCGCCGGGTGTGAATTGTAGGCGCTGTAGTTGGTTTTGGAGATGGGCTCTACATAATTTCCGAGAGGGTGTTATGTAGGACCCAGTTTTCAATAAGCGGTCGTTTGCAGTGAAAGGTAGGCAGGCTGAGGGCAGCCTTATAAGATTTTCGTATTAGGACATCAATATGGGCATGTTCTTGTGGTTTTAAGGTAAGATAGGGTGCTCCGTAGGTGATGCGTCTGATCAGCATTGCTTGAATGATGCGGCAGTTATCTGTTTCCTTGAGTCTGTGTCGCCGAGAGGATATTCGTTGAATTAGGTGTGTAAGTTGGTAGACTGTCTGTATAAGTTTGGGGAGGTACGCGGCCCAGGAGCCGTCGTGGTGGTAGTGGACTCCTAGGATGCGGAGGTTCTTGACGGCGGGGATTGCTTGAAAGTTGAGAGTGAGTGATGGGTCGGGGGTAGGGTTGGGGGCGGCCCCGGGTTCGTGCTCGGAGGGCGAGTAAGGTGGATTTCGATGGGGCTGCAGAGAGTATACAGGTTTGGAGATATTGGAGCGTATTGTCGACTGCCTGTTGAAGACGGTCTTGCTGTTGTCCGGGAGAGCCTGTGTTGGACCATATGGTAAGGTCGTCTGCATATAAGGCGTGCGATACACGGGGCATTTGTTCAAGTACTGTCGGGAGTCCCATGAGCGCTATATCGAAAAGTAGTGGTGAGACAACCGAGCCTTGGGGAGTGCCCTTTGCCCGTGTGTGAAAGGTCTCTGTCTGGTGAGGACCAATGTGGAGAGTGGCAGTTCGATCTGTCAAAAAGGCTCTCACGTAGTTATATGTGGCAAATCGGTAGCCCGTGGTTTGAAGTTGGCGGAGAATGGCTGTGTGAGTGACGTTATCGAAGGCGCCTTGAATATCGAGAGCAAGGACGGAACTGGGATGTACTTTGCTGAGGCATTCGAGAACCCATTCTTTCAGTTGGAGGTGGACGTCTTGCCCCGAGAGGTGAGTACGGAACCTGAACATGGTGTGAGGTAACCGGTTGGTGTCTTCAGGGAAGTCCGTTAGACGGCGAGTCACCAGATGTTCAAGAAGTTTGCCCACACAGGATGTGAGGGAGATCGGTCGTAAGTTGTCAAGAGTGATGAGTTTGTGAGGCTTGGGAAGTAAAGTGATATCTGCGTGGTGCCACTGGGTGTGGTACTGTGCCGTTAGTCCAGTGGTGGTTGTAACAGGCAAGGAGGGATTCTAAGTGGTCGTTGTTAAGGTTACGAAGTAGCTGGTACGTTAATAAATCGTGACCGGGTGCTGTTGTGCGGCATGCAACTTGAAGAAACCACAAATTCTGTCAAAGCACGCATTAACCGAACTTGGATTACAGTGCGTAGAAAAGGGTCCTGTACATCGCGTAGAAATAAAAATCGATTTACGAGTTGCCGTACAAACAGATGAGTCAGTCCTAATCCGCCTTCACGGATTCGCCGAAACAAATTCTATCCTACTGCTCTTTTCCCACGTGGACCCCCACACAAAAACAGCAAATACGCGATGAAGCTTCTGGACATTCAAACGCGAAATATGCAGCACTTGCATAACGAACCAAAGCTTTGCCACGAAGAAAAGATTACAAGTCGTGGCTCTCCCGAACACTGACAGCCCAGTTGCTTTCATTTTTTCGGCTTTCTCTTTCAGTGATTGCACCTGCCCCCGCCAGTAAGCCTCACTGCCGCGATAGTATTCCAGAGGGGTTCCCAAGTACTTTACTGGGGTGGTTACCCAAGCTACATTAGCAAAGATCGCTGGCGTTGACATCCATTCACCGTGCCAAAACCCCAGGCATTTTCCCCAATTTACAGACTCCCCGTGACCTCCCCAAAATGCTTCACTGTTTTCCACGGCGAACATCACGCTTTCTTTGTTCGAGCAAACAACGGCAATGTCGTCAGCATAGGCGAGAAGTTTTACCTCTGTCCTCCTGTAATTTAATCCGCCTATTTTAGCATTATGAATGATGCTGAGGCACAGCGCTTCTATGTATACACAAAACAATAAAGGGCTTAGGTGGCAACCCTGGCGCACCGAACGCTGCACCTCGATGACCGCTCCCAATTCCTTATTCACTATCAACCATGTAGTGCAGTTCCGGTACGCCATGGCCACTCCCCGTACAATGACAGAACCAGGTTGATGTGCTCTAAAACATAAAACAGGATCTTGTGGGAAACGCAGTCAAAGGCTTTCTCCAGGTCGAGCTGGAGAATCGCCACGCCCGAGCCCATTGCATCGCAACATTCCAGTACGCTCCTCGCCTTGTGGATATTCGTAATATGTTACGACCCCTGATGCCACACGTCTGATGTGGACCTACATTTCTGGATTACCATTTGTAACCTTTTCCTCCAGAACCTTCATAAAACCTTTGTAATCAACGTTTGTCAGCGAGATTGGTCGGTATGCTTTAACATCCCGTAATTTTTGCCGTGTCGTCTGTTTTCGGAATTAGTATTGTATGGGAGGTAAAAAAAGATCGAGGAAGCGCTTCAATTTAGTAGCCTTGATTGTACATGTCGGCAAGAACAGGAGATATTAAAGATTTCAGATGTTTATAGAACGCCGCACTAAGCCCGTCAGGACCCGGTGACTTGCCCGGATTCCGGTTTTCGATGGAACACTTAACTTCCTCGGCCAAGAAGGGTTGATTCGAAGGCCACTTCCCTTTGTTTCGTCATCCAAGCGTGGCAACGCACCGATAAAATCTCGCTTGTATTTTTCTATGTCGATTTCTCTTCACGCGAACAGTGCCTTATAGTAAACGAAAAATGCGCGCTCCACTTCCTCTTTTGCCAAGTTACATAACCGTTGGTTTCTATTCCTTTAATCATATTCCGCCGGGCTTGCGTGTTTTCTATTCCTAAACGCCCGTTTTGTGGGTGCCTCCCCCGAACGTCCAATGTTCCGCCCTCGCCCCCTACTAGCGCTCCGCGATAGCGGTCTTGGTCAATGGACTTCGAGTTTTGTGCTTAATCTGCCGTATGTCGCCTTTGAACATTCCTGGATTTTGTCTCGCCGTGGCTGCGCGGGTGCGCGCCGCTCCCCGCACCGCTCCTCGCGCCGTGACGTCATGGTATGACGTCACAGCGCGCCTCCTCTCCCCAGCAGCTGCCGCGCGCCTCTCTCTCCACCGTGACGTCACACTCTCTCCTCTCTGCCGTGCAGCTGCCGTGCGCCGCTGTCCCTCTCCCCTTGCGCTCGCCTCCTCTCTCAGCCACGTAACTCGGCGCGCTCGGCGCGGCGTACTCCCCTATATATGCAGCGATAAACTGCCAGACCTCCGTGGGTCGGCTCGCGCGCGCTCACGGGCGAATGCCAACGGATTTTAACTTTACTCCCCCTCATAGCATCACCCCGTGCATTCGCACTTAACCATGTTCACCCTCGGGGAAATGCTTGGGAGTTTTTGTTCTCCAACGCAATCAACTTTTGTAGGTTCGCTCGCAAAAGGTTTTCTTTACTTTTTTCCTGATATTTTATACAGCTGGACCTTTCTATAGCTTTTATTTTAACGTCTTGTTTATACATCTCCCACTTCTCCTCGATTGTACCGTTGTGAGCCTTCAGCTATTTCCGTAATTTTTTCTACTACAAAACCCATGAACATTTCGTCATGTAACAGCTTTTCATTCAGTTTCCACAGATCCCACGAGAAAGGGATGTTCTGTTTTTTCCTACCCAGTCTGCATTTATCCAAACAGTGGTCCGAGAAAGAAATCGGCTGTACGTCATAGCCATGACATTGTTGGATTAAATTAGCGAAAAATAAAACCTATCTAGCCGTGCGTGGCTGCACCCCTGAAAATGTGTGAAAATCACGTCTCCCGTACCCTCAAGGCATTCCCGGACATCAATCAAGCCGAATTCGTCTACTATCTCAGCTAGCAGACTAGTGCTAGCGTCTCTGTAGGTGGTTTTGGCTTGCTGTATCACGGCTCGACAGTACACAGTTAAAATCCCCCAATAACAAAAGCCGCCTTTCGGTGTTTAAGTGTTGCTTGAGGCTATCAAAAATATCTAACCTGGCCCCCAATCCATTTCGCGCGTACACACAAATAATTCTGTACTCGACAGAGTTGCACTGGCAATCGCACACAACAAGGCGGCCAGAAAGACATGCTGTGACCGCTTGCATTTCCAGGCCCGGCAACGTCTTTACGAGCAACGCACAACCCGCCGACGTCCCCACAGCGTGACTTACAGAAGCGTAGTAACTCGACGTTGAACGGCGCACCATGCCCTCGGTCTCTTCCTCTCCGTCCACCTTCGTCTCCTGAACTGCTAGCACACCGATGTCCTGATCGATTAACAGGCGATATACCTGGCTTTGTTTTCTCTTTGAAGCCAGACCCCGGACGTTTAATGTTGCTACATTCAGGGACCCTTCCATTTCGCCTCCCTTTAAATATTAGAGACCACCGGCACGGTGCTTCAACTTTCGCGTCCGCGTTTCGCTAGACGATGCCCTCCTCCGCCGTGGCTGCTGCGTCGACGGCGTTGCTGGTGCCGGTTGCGGCGTTGCCGGCGTTCCTGGTCGTCCGCGTCTCTTCACGACGCTGAGAATCGGTTTCACAGAGGAAGAGCGTCACCCCGGGTTAGTATTCAGCGGCGGCTCTTCGCTGGTGGCCATGGCTCCATCTTCCTCTCCCTCGTCCGTCTTGTCAAGGCCGCGCTTGCCATTGTTCCCAGCGCTTGCTTGCCCGACCGCCTCCATCGTCTCATCCTCACTTGATTCGGGCTCGACTTCAGTGGGCTGTTGGTTTTCTAAACCGTCCACTGGAATCGCAGTAACACACGCTGCCGCCTCCTCCTGGTTCTTTGGCTCCGTGTCTTGGGACGGACTTGCAGGAGTCGCCTCCACCTTTTCCACGTTTCCCGTGCCTTGTGCTGCTGCTTTCGCCTCGGCCACGTCCATCAAGTGCTCTGAAAACTCTTCTCTACACGTAGGCCCCATCACGTTGGCGTAAGTGCGGACGCAATCCGCGTCTCCATGGCCGAACCAACGGCATTTCGAGCAGCGAGGCACCTTGCAGTCACGGCGAACGTGACCAGTCCCTCGGCAGCGCAAACATTGCATGGGCCTGCCTGGCGCCACCAAGAGGGCCAACTCGCCTGCGACCCTGATTTGATGCGGCAAACCTTCCACCGTCAACCCGGCCTTGAGCTTCAGCGTTACCGCCCACGTCGTGGACCCCTTGTCCTGCACTCCATGCACGCGCCATCTTTACTGGGTGACTTCAATAACCTTGCCATAAGAAGCAAGGGCGGTACGCACGTCCTCGTCTTCAACGCTGTGCAGCAGCCAGTGAAGCTTAAGCCTCACCTGCTGGTCCTGCGGATCCAGGACGAGGCACCGGCGTCCCTTCACTTCCTGCTCACCGGCGGCCAGCATCTTCTTTGTAGCTTCGGCACTTTTGATGGTCACCGCCCACACGTGGTTGATCTGGTACGCCCCCAACGCTATCACGTCGGAGAGCATACCAACACGTGCCAGCATGTATCTGAAGTCCTCGACGCGGAACGGTCTGTCTTTCACGTCCCCGTGAAGAAACAGCGTATTCAACACGATACGTCCTGTCGGCAGTTGGGGCAAAATAACTTGGTACTCGTCATCGCTTTTCACTTCAATCGTGTTACCGAGGCCAGACTGAGCCGCAAAGGCCGCTCCAAGGGAGCTCATGATTCCGCGTCCGCACGCTACGGTGGCCGGAAGTGGAATGGGCGCCACAAAGCCGACACAGAATGGAAGGCTACGAACGCGCCTTATATCCTTGACTCATTCAAACTACGTTAAGAAGCTGCTGATACAACGCATTCACTACCTGTTGGCTGAACGCGAGGTACATGGTGCTCTTCCCACTGCGCCACAAAACCGACACAGAATGAAAGGCTACGAACGCGCCTTATATCCTTGACTCATTCAAACTACGTCAAGAAGCTGCTGATACAACGCATTCACTACCACCAACTCCCCAAACACTAAACGTTAACGCAATACACCCACCCCCTATGCGACGCATTTACTCGAGTTCCCCTCGCGGGGAGATGGGCCCTGTTACACTTTTCGCCAGCACCTTTGGCAAGAAACCTTTGCCAGCAACCTTTGGCTAGGCGTTTCGCCGGCACGAGGTTACTGGCTTTAGTTTTTCCGTTTCTTCAGTTTTCGCATCAGCACTGCGTGGGCAGGCGAATACGACGGTGGAACGGTTTTCAGACGAAATGCTTCCAAGGAATCGCCTTTAAAACTGGTGATACCTCCACTTTGAAGTACCTATAAAACGACCGGGTACCAATAAAATGTACGTTTTATACCCCTACTCGGGGCATTTGAGGTACAATAAATAAATAAATAAAAATACCCGTCACAGCCGGGCAAACTCCCTTGGTTTAAATCATCTATCGACTTCTGTGACAGATATGAGCTGTTGTAGGCTTTCTTTATTTTATTCTTAAGGCTTGGCATACATTCCAGCTACTATTTTAGAAAGTCTTTCACATACCCCGCTTGGTATGCAAAGGCTGAGAATATAAAGAAAAACTGATTAATGTCGTTTAAATGAGTTTGCGGAGTCCATTCTAGTCGATTTCGTCGATCGTGTTTCTTCGATGCGCTTAGGCTTTGAAAACAAAGTGGTTTATATAGTCATACCCGGTCCAAACTTGTGAACCGCTGGCGCTTGTCATACATCGCCCAGTTGCTTAACGCCAGGAAAACGGCAGGTAAAATGCAGGCACAATATATGTAACTAACCGGCACCGGCGGCGTTCATTTAGCCAGGTATGGTCGTTGAGTACGTTTTTACGATAGTAATAAAGAAGCGCCGAGCCAGGTGGCTGAGAGAGGAGGCGAGCGCAAGCGGAGAGGGACAGCGGCGCACGGCAGCTGCAGCCGAGCGAGGGGGAGAGGAGAGAGTGTGACGTCACGGTGGAGAGAGAGGCGCGCGGCAGCTGCTGAGGAGAGGAGGCGCACTGTGACGTCATACCATGGCGTCACGGCGCGAGGAGCGGTGCGGGGAGCGGCGCGCACCCGCGCAGCCACGGCGAGGAGGCGGAGCGAGCGCGGTCACGTGGTGAAGTGACGTCACCGCGCCGTTGCTACCGACGCTCCTCTCCGCTCCACGCCGTTGCTAGGGAGAGGAGGACTGCGGACGCCGCCGCCGCCGCCGCCGCCGGCGGTGGAAGGTTTGGGGTCGCTTATAAAGTGCATTCGCACTTAAAAAATAGCGCGTTTCAAACTGCACAGTAAGGCGTTAGCGGCGCCACCTCGTGCGAGATGAAAATAAAGCACACAAAGAACAAAACTTCAGCTGTTGCTGTTTCAGGAAAGGGGCTCGCAAGCACTGCGAATGCGGGAAAGTGGGTTTGCATTGGAAAAACCTCCGTTCCATTCATCAAGAGAGGAGACAGGGGAGCGAAGGCGCGATGGCTGGTAGCAGTCAGCCGGTAACGCCGCCACAGCCCATTTAGGCAAATATCTGGTCCGCACTTTCGACAGCTTTTACTTTGAGTGGAAAAGATTCTATTTCTTCAATACTGATACCTTATTAGTTATTTGTACCTAATTATCTAACCAGAGACGTATTCTCCTAGTTATTTAGTTATCAGTGAGGCACTTGTTGGCACCCACGAGTGACATCTAACTGCGGTGATTTGAGCGACGAAGAAGGATGCAAACTGATTTATTCTAACTGATAATCAGAACCCCGCAAAATATAAAAAAATATCACAAGACGGTGCTCCCACCCGCCTCTTAAATTAATTCAGGCTGCCTCTGAGTTAGCCAAAATGAAACAAAGAAACGAAGAACGAAGAAATCGCACACTAGTTTTGCCTTATCTGCCACACGCGGCGCTCGAAACTTTCTGTTTCTGCTGCTTCCTGACGCGCCATAATCAAGGAAATCTGCTGCCTCTCCGGAAAAGGACCAGGACAAGCAGTTGCTTTCAATGAGGTTATTTGAGGGCACTGCTTTATGAGGCGCGCGGGAGTGCCATCAGGTGTATTTTTCATATATCGAGTTTTTTTTATCAGTCCGAATAAATGAGTATGCAATTATTTCGTTGCACAAAATCCAGGCCGTAAGATACATCTCGTGGGGACTTACAAGCGCCTTTTTGACACTTTAATAATTGGGAGAGTACCTCCCGAGTAAGAAAAGTATTTAAAATTAGGGACGCCATACTTGCACTACCATTCTCCAGTCTAAAAAATCAATAACAGTCCCAGTGGGAGCCCATGCCTGCCCTTCAACAGCGGACACAACGCTTGGCTGCCACCGAGCGAACCGTGCTATAATAACCCGCAGTACAAGCCCCGCTTATTGTTTGAACAGCTAGCTCTGCGTTCACATGCCGCAGCTGTCGACAGGCCATGACACCTCTAATCTTCGATTTTCTTGTTTGTAGGTTTCCAGATTAACTCAGCCCGGAATACACCCACAAGTGCAAAGCAAAGCCTAGCAGCAGGGAATGACAGGGGATACGAAGTTCCGCAAGTGGCATTGACTTTGGAAGCAGGAAGTACAGACCGGGTTTATACAGACCGAGCGGGGTATTGCTTTACCGCTAGCAAGGAGGAAATCAACTCGTAGAGAAGGTGTTCTTTTTAGAGGATGTCGATTGCTGTGACTGTCGAGAAATATATTTATTCTTGTCCTTGTGTACATAACGATGCTTGAGTCTGTTTTTATTTCTTCCGAGTGACCGAAACGCTTATCAACCGCCAATGAAGCGCAAAACAAAGGGGTTTTGAAGGTGGTTTTGCCGCCACATGGATCTTCACATTTTCCCAAATTTTAATGTTATAGTATTCCTCTTGTTCCAGTATTTTGGTAAAGGGAGGAGTATTAGCGGAGATTTTGCAAATCGAAACATGACATTTCCACCCGCGCAGGAAGCGATTCTCCATCGTTTCATCCTACTCCTCGCACCACGCGTGCATGACAGCCGATGATGCCCCGCTTCGTGGTGACGTCTGTAAGAACTTCCAGTTGCGGTCGTCATCTGCTGCAGCGATGTTATGCGGCGCAGCACCACTTTGGGATTGGGCTGTCTGACTTTGCGGGTTGTTTTGAGCAGTTTGTTATTATATTGCTCACGAATCGTTTCATCCGGTCACAGAGGCTAAAGCTGGCGGAAGGAATGGGGTGTGACTGCTAAGCTTCCACACCACGGCAAAAGATCGCCCGAAAAGAGACCGACCCTGTCACGGCGCGCAAGTGGCTTAGACATGTCTTGGTACATATGGAAGTCTAAAATATGAGACCGAATGACGAAAGATTCGCCTCAATATTTGTTACAGTGAGGGCAGTACATGCTTTCCTATGCGACATCGGTTGATATATTGCTAATTTTGCATCTCCTTCGCGCCAATGTCGAGCTTGGTCGTTTTGTGGTAACGCCATACATGCACATCAACAGCAAATTGTCATATTTTATTTCGTTATTACAATCGGTTCTAAACATCTATAAGCGTAACAAAAAAGCAGACGAAGGGTGTCACTGTAGGGAAATGTTTTAAGGTTGCGTCTTGCGATCAATTTCTTCTGCTGCGGCCCCACCGCCGTCAACCACTTGCCGTGAAACTTACGCGCACACTCGTGCTTCATGAACTATACAAGTACAACGTAACCAATACTGAGTGGTTTTCGAATAGTAGCCTCGCTTTGCGTCAAGGTCTGTCCCTTTTTATGACGCTGCTTTTGATTGCACAAAGGAAATATTCCTCTCTCGCTCTTTTTCTTGGTGGCCTTGAGGCCCTGTTTTCTCTCTGTGAAGGCTCTTCGTTCATGTTTTTACGTGCTCAGTGATACCAATTGCGATATGAAGCGGGTTTGGTTGAGGTACTGACGCATCGAGCGCAGCCTGCAGGGCCACACTGAAGTCCCTTAGCGTCCCGTTTTGAAAGTAGCCTCGGCAGAATCCTGCGCGCTCCCAACCTTTGCCGCTGCTTTTGCTGGATGTTCGCAACTGGAATTTACCGCTTTTATGCGTAGGAAGTCCATATATATGTGGAGAAGTAACTCATGTCGCTATCGTGGAGCATCTACGCGAATATAAATGTTTTTTACGCGATATCATATGTGGTACATACGGTCGGTATAAGCCGCAGATGTGCGCACCACAGGCCGGAATCGTGAAACGAGCACATGCATGAAGCTGATTGTCATTCCCCAGCTGTCAAATTCACAAAATCTCCATAAGCAAGGTTGCCTCAAATTGCCATGCTATGGCGATACACCACGATCTAATTCGGATTTGTGTGCGTCATAATGTAGCGGAGCCCTTCTGCTTGATACCACGACAGCTATGCTTGCCGATATCATACCTAAGATATTGACGACTACCCTTGACAAGCCAATGTGACATACATTTTATGAGCATTCTACGAAAGAACCAGAATGGGTAACAGAAAATTGATGATGGCTGGATGTTTATGGCACAAGGCCACCTGGTGCATAGAGTGCCAAAAGAGTGACTGGGTAATAAAAAATTACACTCGCGAATCAACACGACACTAAAATTTATAGCAGAGTTGTACTGTCATGACGTGACCGCTCGCAAACATTGTATCCTCTGAGAGCAGCGCGGAGGGAGGCTTATAGAGCAATTCACGTCCTAGACAAAACGCTTCTTCTAAACATCATCATATTTCACAGGGAGCCTGCAGAATCTAGAGTAAAATTATACTAGAAGGGCTCAGTTGCCACACTCTTCCGACGACACCTTTTGCCGCTTGGGAACTGCCTACCCGGTATACTTCAAAAAAATGCGTCCGTTGAGCGATCAGGTGGTCGTTAAAGTCGAAAAACAAAAGTAGAATGAACGCGCAGCTTGGGTGTGTAATCACCAAAATGTTCATTACTTGATTTCGCTCTGCATTTATACAAAGTAAAGCGAACCCACATCCTGTATGTATAATCACCAAAACGATAATTTCTTTATTTCGCTCCGCCTTTGAACACAGTAAAGCGAACCCGCAATGTGGGGCTATAATCACCAAAACGTTCATTCCTTGATTTCACGCTGCATTTTTACAAAGTAAAGCGAGCGCTCACTAGTGTGTGTAACTACCTAAACGTAATTCCTTGATTTCGCTCCGCATTTGTACACAACGACAGTTAAGCGTTCCGCCCCTCCTGCCCTTCATGTCTTGCTGGAGAAATGCAGAGGCGCCTCCAGCGGCGTCACAAAACTCGAGCATACATTTCGCCATATGTATATTCGTTGTGATTGTGCAACTTTGATGCCGCACATCTCGTGTGGTCCTACAAGTAGGGTGATTACAGTTTGTAACCTTTCCGCAAGCCGCTTTGGGAATATTTTGTTATCAAGGTTTGATGAAGGGATTGCTCGGTACGACGTTTCAAACTTTAGTTTTTCCATTTCCTTTTATCGGTATCAACTTATTTAGTATAATATTTGAATGACCGCCTATAGACTGGTTACTGTTAATAGTGTGCTTTTTATAGTCGGTATGACTGATTTAACTAACCATACCATAACTCGAATTGCATTACAACATAATTTTTTACTCCCAAAGGGCTGAACAAACTATGATAAACAGTCGTTTGGATTTGTTGCAATTAAATTTGGAACGACTTGCCTATTAATGATAAAAATACAAACAACCCATTCTTAAATTTATCCTCGAAGACCTCCACCTTTGAGTTGTTTAGTTCGTACGACTTTGTTCTTCGGTATCTGCTAAGTTTTTGGTCTTTGCTGACCATCTTTTTGCACCTTTGGTATACGCACTTTATTGTATAAATGAGACGCGTGTGCTGTTTTGTGAAAAAAATTATTGTTCGTGAGTTTTGTGTAATGTTGAAATTATTTTTGCAATACTTCTTTTCTTGTCTGCTTCTGTTGCGATTTTGTTGCGATTGTTTCTATGTAATATTTTACGGTTCATTTACAAGACGTCCCACGGCAGTGCCACACTTCGGGATCTCTTTCTGTAATACCAATCACCATGCACTGTACCGTTTCTATCGGATACAACAAACTGAACTGAACTGAACTTAACACTCAGTATTTGGAGGAATAAACGGTGTATCGGTATTCAGTCGAAATGTTTCCAACAACACTTCCGCGTTAAAACCGGTGATAACTCCTCTTTGAAGTATTTTTAAAAGGCCGCGCTTAACCCGTCAGAGCAGGGCAACTTCTCTGGATTCAAATGATCAATTGCTGACTTCACTTCTGCGAAAGAAATAGGCTGCTCAAATGTATCTCTTATTTCATCTTTAAAAATTGGCATACAGCCCGGTTAATCTTTTCGAAATCCTTCCACATTAGGCGGTCGGTAGATCAACACAGACTGATAATATTTAAAAAAAGTGGTGGATGTCATCTGCCTGACTTGACGCCCGTAGATTCTTTTCGATTTCATCGGTCGTGTTTTGTCGAGGACGTGCTTTTTCGATTCAAGCGCCCGTTTGGTTGGATTATGATCCTAAACTAATCGAGCGGATCTCACTCGAACGAGTGCCCCGCTATAGCGTTCTCCGCCTATTCTCTCTAGCTGCTCTTTGAGTTTGCGTATGTTCTCTTTAAATAACACTGGCGTTTTTTCTCGTTCCAAAGTTATTTACTTTAAATTGTGGCGCAACGTTCTCTTTTTTATTTTTCTTCGTGCCTTATGCAGCAGGATCTTTGTATTATATAATGTTTATAGCTTCTTTAGTAATTCTGAATGTTCTGTCATTTTACCGACTTCATTTTTTATCTCTTCAATTTTTTTGCTTAGCTTTATCAGGGAACTTTTCTTTGCTTAGGAGTTTAGTATGTAATTTCCAAAAGTGCCGCGAGAACGCAGCACGTTACTTTCTTGCCCGAACGCTACACTCAACCATGCAGTGGTCAGAAAACCATGCAGGCTGTACACTCTAACCTTCGCATTTGGGAAATAAATGAAGTGACACGTATATTCCTCCAGCCTCACGTGACGGATACCGTGAAAGTGGGTGGAACTCGCTTTTCGGCCACACCCAAGGCACTCCGCCATGTCTAATAAACCAAATTCATCGACTATTTCCGCTAGTAATTCGATGCTCGCGGTCAATAAGGACAACTCCTCATTTTATCCTGCGGGAATAACACACAGTTAAAGTCTCCTATCAAGATAACTTGCCTGACCGACATTTTGAAGAAAACAAATCCACCTGTCCTCCGCTTTGTTCGGCGCATACACACGGATGACGTGCTATTCGACGTTAATAAATGTGCAATCGCACACAACGAAGCGACCAGGCAAACAAGTTCGACACTTTCTACACAAGGACTGAACCGCTAGTTCACAAAAAGAACGCAGCCACCAGAACATCCTACAGCCTGATTAATACAGGCATAGTACCTAACAGTGAAACTCTGCACCATGCTGCCAGTCTCGTCCTCTCCCTCAATTTTTGCCTCCTGCACTTCCAGTACATGTAGTTCCAGCTCATTAAGCAGGCGGTACATCTGACATTGCATACTCTTGCCTCTAAGCCCCCGCACATTTACCGTAGCAAAAGATCAAAGGTCCGTCGGGAGGCATTTAGGAAGGGGGTGGGGGGATAGAGGCTAGGAGCATGCCGCTTACCGTTCTCGTCACCACGTCTCTAGGTGTCTGTCCTGTGCTTGGCCACCAGGTAGATGTCGTTGCGCCGGCGGTGCGTCCAGCGGCTTGTGGCCAATATGTTAAGGGGGAATTAAAAGAAACACGAACCATGGAGCGTACAGCCTCCGGGGCGCACTGCACCATCTAGCTGCAAAGTAAGTAAACACTGCGCATGCGCACTTCAGTAAAAGAGAGGGCGAAATAACCTCTTGCTTGTTCTTATTGATAACTTACGTCCTATTTCCGCTGCTTGGTTGCGCCGGAATCGACGCCTCTGGGGAGCTCAAGACCCTATGTAATTTCACTGCGGACACAATGGGCCGTTCAGCCGAAACAATCTGTACACTAGATCGAGGCCCACCCGTTCCTGGCTGGTCAACTGAACATATTTTTGAATAACAGTGCCGCAGGTCCATGAAACTGCCACCATACCAATTCTCCTGCAATGGGACTGCTTCGCCTGCGACTGCAATTGCGCCTGGGGGGAATTGTCCTCACCGCGTTTTCGTTTTACCCTATGCGATAAATATTTTGGTGGATGTTGAGTACTTATTAGCTAATGAAACCTTCGTAACTCCGCTCATGAACCTATATTTTCTAGGACGGTTGCAGTTCTCACATGAATATGCAGTTTGCCATTCGGGAAAACAAATTTTCGCCACAGCGACCCGCCGAAGCGTAGTTAGCCGAAGTACTGTTTGCTTTAGCGCTTGTTTGGTGTGCGAACTTTATGGACTTTCATGTTTTTACACTCTTGGAACTAACAGAACAGAAGTGCATTTATTACAGCTGGAATGTTATATGGGCGCAGTTTCCGCTTCACGATCATTCCCGACGACCGTTGGGCAGATTGGGAAAGGCGGCTTTTTCTGTCAGCGAGCCAGTCACACCACGCAGACTTTCGATCGGTCGGTGTGCTCATGTCGCCTTCTTTGTCGTGTGACAAGGTGTTCTGCGGGAAGCTTGGTCCAGTCTTGGTCTGCGGCATTACGAGACGCTTGCTAATGAAAACGAAATAGTAAATATGGACGAACAAGGTAGCGTCGGGCATGCTTCAGGGAATAAAAAATAACCAACGGCGCCACCGCAACCCATCTACGCTGGACAGGCGACGCTTATATTCACCGAAAATGTGAGAAAAACCTGTAACATTGCACGATTTCTGCTTTGTGACGCACGTGCGGGAATCGATGACGTATCTTTGACTTTATCCCAAAGTTCCTTGTGGCCACCGCAGGACGAAGGCCTATGCCAAAGATATCCAACCACGTCTATCGAGTCCTAAAAGCCGATAGTGTGATTCTACAATAAATCGGAGGTTTTTAGCAAATATTCAAAACCTGGGTTGCGAAATCCTTGCCTGGTAGGATATGCTGTTTGTCTCCCTGGAAGCCGCACCCAGAGTGGGTAAAAGTATCTAGTACAGGGTACCGTGGTACCATCATCATCATGATCATCACACCACCGCCAGCCCATCTACGGCGACCGCATGGAAAAGGCCTCTATCATTAATCTCCAATTATCGCGCGGTATCAGATGACATAATATACCGGACGAGGCAGCATGTGGAACCTGGTACAACGCTCTAGAGGCATAGCATGGAAGGTGCATACAGCACAAAAGGATAGTGAAAACACTACTTCAGCGATCTATTCTGCCCCAAACCGCCCTGTGCGGCTCTTTTTGACACTCTTCGACGTACACGCCGCAAAATGGCAGAGACGATAAACACGCAGGAAATGGTGGGAACGCAGCTACAAACTTTGCAACGAGAGTGTGAGCTTTCAGCAGCACGTAAGAATGTTACACTCCGCACATTTGGCAGACACCCAGTCTAGCGATTGCATCTCTTCATTTAGCGTGCTCAGAACGCCTTTCAGCAATTATTTAGGCGTTAAAGCAAAACAATTGCCCTACTATATCTTCTTTGATATCAGCACCGGCTACTAGTCAAATATTGCTTCCGTTTTTAGTTTTCCCGCATTTATCAGATTTACGTCGCTTTCCATAGCGTCCAATTCTACTTGGACACCTTCAGACAACGCCACGATTGGTGTACAGAATCTCACGAGTTGAAAAGCCCCGTGCTCATAGGCCACTCACACTTTTGTCTCTTCCCGATTGCCCAGCGGCAAAAGGTACGTCTTTAGGTTCCGTCAATACATTCTAAGCCCAGCGCCTTCTTGCTTGATTACTTTGGATTTAAAATTTTCTTTCTGGTATATAAAAAAATACGCGAAGACTGCCGCAGAAAACGAGAGAAATGCTTTACAAAAAAGGGAGGGGGGAATTTTACACTGCACATTGTGCGGAACCCCGCTTGCTGCAAATTCACGAGGCTGAAGGTCAGTGAAGTTTTCCCCGTATTTTACGCCGACGGCAGCCGCCGTTTTGAAGTTGCTACGTAACATCACTTCGTTTTTACGCACGCTAAGTTAGCAATTTGGGAATCAAATGTTTCCGCCAACTGTTTATATACCGTCACATATTTTCACCCAATCACAAATAGGTCATGATTTCCGAATCATATTATTGTTGAATAACAAAAACATGGCTACGTTGTCATCCCTGCTGCATTTATTGCAGATTTTAATGAAGGTCAAGTAATATGCGATTTCAGCAGAGAGAAAAAATTCAAACTACCGAATTGGGGACAATAAACGTCATAAAACGTCGCAATTACTAAAGCATACAACGCCGATTCGTCAGCCGGCAGCACGTGACCAAAACTGAAAGCAATCAGACAGGGGATTCCGCGAATTCACAATTCACGGTGAATTTATGATGCTCAGATTAGGGTCCAATGTATTCGAGCTGAAAGGCGAAGTGTGATGTATTAAAACCTGTGGCGCGTGTTCTTGTGAATTTTCTCTGTAGCAGCGGGAGCTCGGAAGTGCCAATGGCTAAACGGCTCATGAAAATCTAATTTTCAACAGTTCGTCTTGCCTTTCTTAAGCATGCTCTAATTAGTATGCTTCCCGGTCTGTAAATGTGTGCCTCTTTTTCGTCTGCACAATTCTTTATAGTGGCGTCGTATACTCGCTTTTGTTAATTTCCCTAACATATGCCAACAGCAGTCAAATTTACTTTGGGATGAATGCCTTGCGCCTTGCGCTGTGGGAAGCATATCAAGCGGCCGTTGAAAAAAGCCGTCCTGTAGTTTGCCACCACTCCGGCTATGTGAAAGAAGAAAATGTATTTCCCTCTCCTTCCCCTTCTTATCCTAGAACAAAACTTGTCTTCCTATTTTTTCCCTCCTTGACATTGCGCTACCTTATTTGTTTGCAGTGGGCGGAAAGCAAAAGCGATAATAATAGAAGACGAGGGTGGAGCCGCGACCACTCGCTCTCCTCGTACGCTTTCTGCAAATAACACGGCCTAGGATTGCGTCCCTGGAATGAGTCTCTGTTTTTGCAGAAGGATGAGAAGGACATTTTTGCGTAGCGGGGACGTCTCAGGCCACCCTACATAGAACAGAATGTGACAGGTTCAGCTTTCTTTTGTGGACCGCTGGAGCTGCGAGCTGTCGCTTCAACGAATAGAGTTGAAGAAAATTGCTTTTGCTCGGGGTTACTTTTAGCAGCCGCCTTGCCTTTTTTTGTTCCGCTGTCACTCAGTTCCCTCTTTCTTTAGCGAGTTCTTCTTGCGTCAGTTCCAGGGAGTAGTTGGGAGTTTCTATGGTTGCGGCAAACAGATACCTCGTGACGCAGACAAAACCACTGTAAGACCAAAATATTTGATGCCGGAGTAGTAGTTTTCTTTTCACCCAGTGTTCAAACGCAGTGTTACGGGTGGTACCGGTTTTCATGGAAATAGCGTTCTCGTGATAGCTTGTTGTAAGTTCGTCACTAACAGTGAAATATTATTATTACTGCACATTCTGGTTGGTCAGCGGTTCCGTTGGACGCTTAGGTTTGGTTGCAAACTTTCTTTAATGCAAGCAAAATCCCCGTGTAAAATAAGTATGTCACTCGCAATTTTACGCCTGTTACACACGGGAAGAGTGGTTGTGTCTATATGTGCGTTTTTTTGGTAAAAGACACAACAGCCACTTTCGAAAGAATATTTCGCTGCTTTTTTTCTTAATGAAAAACTGTACGCTGAACGGCCAGAAAAAAACGTTTGTTTGGCTTTTCGAATAGCAATTGATTCATATTTCAGCAAGGCATGTGTGTACCGTGCCGTAGTAGGCGTTGTTACAAAGATCTCTTGGTTCTCCACGCAACCGCTTGTCAACAGTATCGCCCACTGTTCAGGGGAGGAGAAATATTAGGGTTGATTGGTCTGCGTTTTCTTTCCAGTCTGCAAAACTTTGGCGGAGTACGAATAGTTGACTAGAAAATTTCTATTGAATGGGGTATCACATCGGAACAATAAACGCATTTTTACTCGGTGTATAATACTGCCTGTTTTAAAATGATGTGGGCGGTCTTGGTTCTGTTTGTCAAAATCCTGTTATATTGGGTAAATTCTTATATGTAGGCAAATGTCGGGGTGCCGAAAACTTGGAGCTCGACGGGCAAGGTACAAGTCCATTGTTGGATGCAGTTGTTACTCGCCATTGACGACTAGGCAGGGCCACACACCATGCTGATGTGGTGATTCGGATGGTGCCTCTACAGCTCACGGAGGGTCGTTGGAGTCCCCTTTCGACACAAACATCCGGCAACCTACTTGGGACTGTATGATTGCTCTGTTTGCAGAGCATTAAAGGATGGGTAAGGCAATGGTCGGGTCTGCATGCCTCGCGGAGGACGTCCGCAATGAGGCAGAGGTTTTAAATTTATTTTTGAAAATTGTCACAGCCACAATTACGTCATAGCCACATGCGTCAATATAGGCCTTGTGAAAATGGCTCCCGTACGTTTGCCTATGAGCTAGGCCTCGATCTTGCCTTCGACCTTTATAGAGGTCCGGGAGCCTGTGATAACAGGGAGCTTTTGTAAAAGCAGAAAGTTTGGTGCTGCAGCAAAGACACCAAAACAATGCAAAGCGCTCGTGAGTTTGTGTCACACAGCGACAGCCAAGCGTATCCGGTACGCCCAGTGGCTTTGGAAAAAGAAACAGGAAAAACCAAGTGAAGCGAGAAAATTCCGAGCTCTTCTGAGCGCGTGCCTTGCGGCGACCGCGCGGTGGCCGGCTCACTCGGTGGCTTAAGAAAAAAATTCGCTAGCATCAAGCAGAATCACAAGTGTAATGGTTGGCATGAGGAACAGGACAACATCTATGCATATGACTATGACCACAACTAGCACAGTGCAGAGCAAGGAAATAATATGTAAATAAAAACCTCAAACATATACCATGCATGCCGATGTGTCTATCAGTGCTCACGTAAAATAGGTCCCACCGCTTCGCTATGTCTCGAGCTTTTCGCGACATAGTGCAGGATTCGCCAGTGCATCTGGTGTAAGTCAACAGTGCTGGGGTGACTGTGCATCTACCACTCGCCTCGAAGAAGACGACAACCTCTTCGATGTATGTGACGACGATTACGAGCACCACAACTATTCAACTAAACAATGATACTGTAACTGAACTGTGGGTCTGCAAATGGTCACCTACAACCGCTTCAACATTTAGTTTTGCATATAATGCAAGCATCAGGGACGTTCATTTAAAGAGCCAAAATAAATGTGCTGTTCTCCGACGCCTTTATCGGCCGCGTGTATACATTGTGCAACGTTAAACAAAACCTTAAACTTCACAAAGTATTACCTGTTTAATCACAACATGTGCACCTTTCCCACCAAACCAACAGCGGCCAAGAAGAGGTAAATCAGATTGCATTGCACTGCTGTAATGAGGCGTTGCGAATATTTGGGCTGATGATGAACATTTATTCCCCTTGTTTATTACCCTAAGCACACTCGTATTTGCTCTAGTGCGCTTCGGAATTGGTGTAGCAGCACATTGAACATATTTCGGGGCAAAAACCTCACGAAAGAAAATGGCCCACTGGGAAGCTTCACCGGAAACGCAGGACGAGCGCAGGTGTGAACGATCACTGGTTAAAGCGTGGAGCTCGGTCTGTCTACTGGTTGTGCGTATCCTTCTTCTACTGTAAAAAAATAACAAAAGTTAGGGGGAAGACACCTTGATATTTCTGTGTTATGTGTGCTTTTGCTTCGATATCGTCGTTTTATACACCAGTAGAATGCGCCAGTGCTACCTATCCTGGTTCCCAGTTTTTGTTATGAGCCTCAACGGCTGTTGCCGTCGAGTTTCAACCACAGCTTTTTGCTATAAGAATTCTGAATTTATACATAAAAATCTGCCGTATAATGCCCGTTTTTTATAATTTATTTTGTAAGCATGCTTTTTGGAACACTTCGTTTTTTATATATATTTGGTCCTTATGAATTGTGCACTCTTTTTTAGTACCTTATTTTCCATTGTGTGCGCTTCAAAACTTTCAATTTCAGTTTTTCTTCAAATGTCTGCTTGCACATCTGTATGTACACTTGAAAAGTGAAGCCGTTTTTTTGTTAGAGCAGCTATCTAGCTGAAGAGAAATCTTGTCCTGCTTGAAACGCCACAGTAGTGTCCTTTAAATAATGCGGCCTTTATAAAGCGAGACTCAATAAAGCCATGAATAAAAGGGCTTAAAGAGTATGCAGGTTTCAGAATTTCAGTTAAATGTCAGAACTACTGTGTGAAATTTATTGATTCCAAGAGACACGTTTCAACAAGTCCTTTAAAACAAACAATTCACACTTCACATAATCGGATTGCAGTGATTTCAAAGAATGTGCTAGTCTATGGTACCATGTAGGATCAACTGAATCGAGGTCTTAGCTATCACTCTGCATGTACGGACTGCACTGGTGTGGCGTCCCCGGTGTGGCGTGAAGGTGTTACGTTTCGTTTACAGGTATCCGGCCAGCACTTACCAATGATTGATCACCCTAAACATGAAAGGTATAGACGAAGATGTAGAAAGGCGGATGCCCAAAATAGCGGAAGAAATCAGCTTGCTTGGGCTTTGCACTGTTTGCTGAGTCCTACAGCGTAGTGGTACTCGATTTGCTCTCCGCCTAGGCTCAAGAGTTCGTACTTGGTGATGATGGTTCGTGTTTAATGGCGCAAGGCCAACGAGGGCAAATAGCAGCAGAGAAGAAGTTATTTAATGAAGAGACGGGATTAACACAAAAGGTAGGTAGAAAACGTGTAAACCGGGCATATTAAGATCAATTAAAGATAATGGTGATGGCTGTAGTATAGGTCCAGATTTGAATATTCATGATAGAAAATGAGGTTTAAAAACTTAGCGTCTGACAAATATTTAAACACGCTTTCCACAGATACCATGGCATCGTCGCCCAGAAACAATGATGGGTGTAGGGGAGTATGTCGTCTGTAGAGTTCTCTAAAGTGTTTGAGTCGTGTTGTGTCAAGTGCCTTGCATTGTATGAGTATGTGGACCACGGATAGGCCCTCTCCACACCTGCTACACAGGGGTCTTTTGAGATCCCGTGAGCAGGTGCGAGTGCGTTACATGTGTATGTATATTCTAATCTAGCTAAGGTAACTTCAATGTGCCTGTTGTGGAGTGAGTAGTGTATTGTCCTAAGTGTGGTTTAAATACATGTAGTTTGTTGTCTGTCTGTTCGCTCCAGTCTGCTTGCCAATTGTTGCGGAGTTGCTGTCTTATGTGCGGCCAGTTTATATCCTCCGATGCCAGAGTGGCCTCGCACCCAACACACAGTCACCCCAAGGTTTGAGGAATGAGCTAGCATGAATAATTTGAGGGAAAGTTTAACGAAATGGTTTTTCGATGACTTGCCGGATGATATTGCACAGACGACCCTCAGCGAATCTGTAGAGATAATGGATTTAGAAATATTATGTTCGACTATGTGACTTATAACCAGAAAAATACCATATGTTTCTACCGTAAAAATACTCGTATTAACATTCACAGTTCTAAATGCTTAAACATTTGGTCCATGCGTAGCACAAGTTACCACAGTGAGCGTTTTAGATGCATGACTGAAAAACTCTGCAGCCCGGTATTTATCCTGAAGATACATAAAATGCTGCTAAATCCCACTTCATGGTGTCTTGTTCTTATTGTATCGTATGAAAGACAGATCATATGACACATGACGGAGATGCCATGGTGCTACAAGATCAGTGGCAGATGATTAGAATGTATCAAAGAAGTAGGCCTCATGAATAGCCACCTCGTCCATCACCCTCTGCGAGAAGGAAACAGAAATTGATGGGCGGCTTAAAAACAGTTTAGTGGCGGATGCATCATTAAAAACCGGTTTAAAGGGATGGTTATTCATTGGTGAGAGTTTGGAGGCACATAGAAGGTCAACATCAATTTGCTGGTACGATAAGCACCATCTGTCGCACTCTGTATAAAGACTGTTGACAGGACTGGTACGGAATGCCGCACAATCAGGCGAAGGCCCAAGTGAAGCACTGGGTCGAGCATCTTAAGTGCTGTTTTTGTGGCTGACCTATACACAACACTTCCATAGTCCAACCTTGACCCTACCAACGCGGCATAAAGTTGAAGCAAAAGTTTTTGTCTGCACCGTATGATTGGTCAGATAAGACTATCAGAATATTTATTGTTTTGAGCATTTTGGTTTGAGTCAATTTATGTGAGGGATGAATATGAGTTTCTCGTCAAACACTACACCCAAAATCTTGTGTTTTTTTTTACTGGAATTGAATCACCAAAGCGTTTTACGTCGGGATCGGGCAGGATGCCCTGCCTTTTTGAGAATACAACGCAGCAAATTTTTGAAGAATTAAGTTTAAATCAAGTTTCATCTGCCCAGCTTGAAAGTTCGTTTACCCCAAGCTGGACTTGACGTTCCCAAATAAATATGGTAAAAGATTTGAAAGATATTTGAACGTCATCTACATACATGAAGCAGAATATGGTTGGCAGCAGTGCCTTTCGGAAAGAGTTTATCGTTACTATAAACAAGGTGCAGCTCAAAATGCCACCTTGAGGCCCACCATTTTCCAGCACGTGAACGTTTGAAAGTGAAGAACCAAAATGTATGTTCGGACAGGTAACTGGACAGAGTGTTCAGCGTGTTACCAGATTTTTTTTGAAACAAGGTTTATTTATTAGATCCTGGTGAATGTTATACAACACAATATACAGAAAGAGGTCCCAAAGTAAACACTGTAGTGGGACCTCTTGTTAGTAAATGCGAGAAGTGATATAAAAAGGTACAAACAATGGAGTCGCGCGTACAGTAGATAACGTGAAAAATACGACAAACAAGGCCAATAAAATAATATGCGTTTGTGTGTCGAAGAAATATTTTCGAAGACAGAATACATAATTATACAGTGCAACAGATTTAAAGGTTGGTCATGAAGAACATAGGCGTAATATTGAATTTTCTGAGTAATCACAGCAAAAAACAGACCACATGAATTAGTGAGATAAAAATGTCCTTAGTGAGTGTTTGAATGAAGTAATAGGGGACAGATCTTTAAATTCAAGAGGGAGGCTGTTCCAGTTCTTTATAGCAGCGAATTCTACCGTTTTTTTCCATAGTTTGTGCGCACTCTTGGAAGCAGATAGTTGTGTTGAAGTGAGAACCGTGTGTTGTTAGGATTGGTAAGTTGCTTTCTATTGATTATGTATAAGTATTCCGAACTTTTGGTTAAACGGTAAGCAAATATTCCCAGGTTATACAGAACGAGTTTGTCAACGGTAAAGAGGTTTAGTTCCCGAAAAAGTGGGGGCACATGCACGTTGTACTGGCTGGATGTTATCAGTCGAACCGCTTGGTTTTGAATGTGCTGAAGGGGGGTGAGGTGCGAATGATACGTAAGTCCCCAAGATACGATACAGTAGTTGATGTGGCTATGAACAAATGCAAAGTACAGGGAAATGAGCATTGATAAGCTAAAATATTGACGCGCTTTTAGCAAAACTCAAATACCATATGCCGTCTTTTTTTTTAAATACTGAATGTGTGCAGTGAATTTAAGGGAGCAGTCCAGTTGAACACCGAGAAACAAGCATTGATTGCTTGGGAATATGGGGTGGGAGTTAATGAGTATGGTCACATTTTCGTGCCTGAGCTTACGGGAACTAAATAACATAAATTGTGTTTTAGATGGATTAATTACTAGCTTATTCCTGTCGCCCCACATGCTAAGTTTCCTAAGGTCGTTATTTAGCTGCTCTGTTATTTCATGCATATTTTCGTGGGCGGTGTAAATGTTTGTGTCGTCAGCATAGAGTAGGCAGTCGGCTGGAGTTGTTAGGCAGTTTGGGAGGTCATTAATGTAAATTACGAATAAGATTGGACCAAGAAAAAACCCTTGTGGTACGCCTATATTTACAATTTTTATATCCGACATTGCACCTGATACGTTAACGGTTTGTTCTCGATCGAGCAAGTAATTTCTAATGAGGTTTAAAGGGGGACCAACTATACCATATGAGGATAATTTTTGAAAAAGAATGTCATGGTTTATGGAATCAAATGCCTTACTAAAATCTATGAAAACGGATCGGACTATTTTACCTTCATCGATTGCCTTCTTAAATTGATCAGTCAGCGCTATTAGAGCAAGATTAGTGGATAACCGGGCCGGAAACCGAACTGTCGTGGCGTCAGAGTTGCGAACTTATTGAGGTAGTTTAAAAGACGTCGTTCAATTAGCTTTTCAATCACTTTACTAAAAAATGGAAGTATAGAAATTGGTCTGTAGTTATTTATGGCAGTCTTATCCCCCTTTCTGAAGACAGGAATTAATTTACTTCTTTTCAGCTCTTGTGGGAAGACAGCAGTTTTAAAAATTAAATTTACAATGTAAGCTAGTGTATCAGATATAATATCAACAGTATCCATGATGTAGCGCGCGTGAATGTTATCAAGGCCGGCACTGGTTGTTTTAAGATTAGTGATAGTAGAACTAACTTCACTGGATGAAACTGGGAAAAGAAAGAATGATTTTGAAACTTTTCGTTGTGCAGAGGTAAAGGGTGCATTCGTTACATTTGATGTTGTTGAAAAAAATGAGCTGAAGGCGTTAGCGATTTCTTTGTTTGTGCTGAGCGAAAGACCGTTGTGTTGTATTTCTGAGATAACATTCGGAGGAGCATTGTTATTCAGAAATTTGTGAATGATACGCCACTGCTTTCGCTGTTACTACCGGCTTCACTTATTCGTCGTTCGTAATAATTCTTTTTAGCGGTTTTCAGCAATAGCGTCAAAGTAACAGAATATTTTTTGTACCGCCTGAGAAGCGTGGCGTTGAAAGGTTGCCGCTTGAGTTTTTTTGTACAGGTTTTCTTTTTTACGCTGCTTTTGAGCAATCCGGGAGTTAACCAGGGTTCTCAGGGAATGAGTAGTTTTTACGGTCACTTTACTGTGGATGTAGACGACGTTATGCAGTTGTTTATTATCGCGGTAAATTCACTGTACGATGACTGAGCATCTTGACACGACAAGATTCGGGACCAGGGGGCGCATGACATTAACTCTCGGAATTGCTGTTTGTTGAATATTGTTCTGTATGACTGATCTTTTGAACAGTTTTTTGCACAGTGAAAACGAAGGGCTATTGGATAGTGATCAGTAATGCTTGCTCGAATGATAAACGCTTCAGGTGGGGTGAGGGCATTTGTTAGCGCATGATCAATCAATAAGTGTCCGTGCGTTGGTGCTCGAAGAACGGGTTGGTGCGTGAATTAGTGTCTCATATCCATAGCCAAGAAAGCAATTAGTGTATTCATTACATTGCGCGACCGAGTCATCTAGAAGGTTTATGTTTATATCCCCTAAGATCACGACGTTTTTGTTTTCGTTTGACAGAGAATACAGGAGATCATCAAAAGCGGAACAGAAGTTTGTGATAGGTGAGCTCGGCGAACGGTAAATGCAGCCAAAAATTGGTTTTCTTGTTATCATTAAAAAAATTACGACTATCAATTTCAATCCATACAGATTCGCAATCCGGTAGATTAAGAGAAAGGTCAAGTCTACGTTTATAGGTTACACTACCTAGTACAAAAATGGCTGATCCACCATGGCTTGAATTTCGTCGGTGGCAGTTATTCTGCGGTATAAGACGGGAAGCCATACAGGTTCTTATCACTTTCTGATAGCCATGTTTCCGGGACACAAATGACAGAAATGGGGGAGGTCGTTGACGAAAATAAAGTGTCAAATTCGTTGTAATGTTTGCAGAGGCTACGGGCGTTAACGTGGACAGCAGAGTAGCACGTGTGGTCACTGATCGATTGGAATTCGTTCAGTCCAATGTAGGCCATATTTTGCTGTTATTTGCTTATTTGCGTGCCATATTAACGGAAGATGGAATGGTCAGCCTCGTTGCGAATACGGTGAACTTTGCTGTCTTCGGTTTTTCCTGGCCTTAATTTGGCAATCTTCGGTCCAGCGGAAACCGCCAGTTTGTTTTCTTTTTTCAGGTTCAGAGCTTCCCAAACAAACGTTTGTTGGCAGGGGTGAGGTGGTCATTAATGTAGACCGGTTTTGTGTCAGTACCGTGAAAGTTGATTTCGTCTGTTTGCAGTCGTGCCTTCCGCGCCTTCGCGACGAATTCAGCCTTTTTGGCGCGAGAGCAAAAGCGAACGATTAGGTTTTTGACGTTTCCCTTAGCAGGTACTCGGTGCACGACATCAAAGTCAGCTTCGGAAACAGGAATTTCTATTTTTTCCGCGATTGTTTTCACAATTGCTACTACATCTTCCCCTTGCGTTTCCGGAACTCCCCTGATTTCGATATTATTTTTCCTTGAGTATTGTTCAAGTTCTGCTACTCTGCTTTCCAGTTCTTCGTTGCGTGCATTTAGCCTTTTATACCGAAGGATTTGAGGTCTCTAAGAATGCCGTAGCACCCTGTGGTATCGTATGCCTTTCCAATATAAAAAAATACTGTCATGCAATATTGGCCATCGACGTAGGCTTCTTTTATGTAGGACTCCAAATCAATAAAACTGATCAATGGTTCATCTCCCCGACCTGAAGCCAGCCTGGTAGCTCTCGAGAAGACCATTGTACTCTAAGAAGTACTGAGTCTCCTGTTGATCATCTTCTCGTGAAGCTTGCATAGGCAGCTGGTCAGGGCAGTGGGTATATAGTTAGCGGGAGAGGAAGGGTCCTTCCTTTCCTTAAGGAAAGCCACTACAATGGCCTCTCTGCAAAACCTTCGAAGCTGCCCCGAAAGAAATATTTTGTTGTAGAGGTGAAGGAGGTTTTCAAGTGTGTCTGTGTGTAAGTGTTGTATCATAGTGTATATAATGTTGTCTGTGGCTGGAGCTGAAGGTTTACAAGTACTACGTGCGATCTTCAGCTCTTGCAGTAAGAATGGGGTGTTTAGGATGAGCTCGACCTAATACTGTCTCGCAAGGAATTCTTCTCACAGGATGTTTTCTGTTTCATGAAAGTGTTGGTGTCGTCCGCTGAACTGGACATATGTTGGAAGCGTTGTGCGAGTGTGTTAGCCTGGTCTTCCAGTGTGTCCTTTGTTGTACTAACCAGGGGCAGGCTGTGTGTCTGTTGTCCTTTTAGTTTTCGTATTCGTGTCCAGACTTTGTGTGTGTCAGTGTATGAGTTGATGGAAGTGAGGAAGATGCGCCAACTGTCCTCTTTTCGCCTCATGACGCACTCGCTTCCCAATAGCCTTTGCCCGTTTAAAAGAAACGAGGTTATCTGACGTGGGGTGACGTGGGGTACCGGCGAAGAACACCCCACGGCTTGTTCTGGGCCTCTCGCGCCCGCCTACAGTCCTCATTCCACCATGGCCGCCTTTGGGTGCGCGGAGCAGCGGAGGCGTGGGGAACAGACTTTTCGGCAGCGTCGAGGAAGTGCGCCGTGATGATTTTGGCTGCTTCCTCCACGTGTACGTGTTTTATGGTTGTGTGGTGTAGTGTAGATGTTTCTCTGAATATACTCCAGTTTGCTTTTATTTCGTTAAACCTGTATGGGAAGATCGACTGCACGGGCCTTTACCTATATATGTTAGGGAAGTGGGAAAGTGGTCACTACCATATGGGTTTGTGCCCACACCCCACTCAAGACAGAAAGAGAACTGCAGAGCCAATAGCCAAGTAAAGATGTGAATATGTATAGTGTCCTAGGTTATGGTATATAGGCTGTTTTTTGTTGAAAAGGCATGCTCCAGAGGATGTAAGAAACGTTTATATGAGGCGACCGCGGGCATCCGTTCGGAGGAGCCCCAAAAAGAGTTGTGCGCATTAAGGTCGCCTATGAGGATGTATGGTTTCGGGTAGCTGGTCAACAAAGTCCTCGAAATCAGAGCTGAGAAGTGCAAAAAAATCAGGAGAGTTGTAAATGGAGCATACCGTTACCAACCTATTAAATATTATCGCATGGATTGCTACAGCCTCAAGGACAGTGTTTAAAGAGAGTGGGTGGCATGCTAATGATTTCCGGGCGACATTGGCCACACCTCCTGAAGAGTGTGTGCAACCAACCCTGTCCTTTCTGAATACCATGTACCTATTTAAAATTTGCTTGTTTAGCATTCAGGTGGGTTTCCTGGAGACACATGATACTTGGCTAATTGGCATGCAGCATCTCATGCACATCATCAAGATTTTTAAAGAGGCCTCTGAAGTTCCAATGAGTAAAAATTTCTCTTCCCAATATAGAGATTTTGAGGCTACTGAAGTCTGTGTGTATGTGTATTCATGTGTCTTTCGGGGCTGTTACTCTAGGATTCGGCTTTTTGGGCCTTTCTGTTGACTTGGCCCTCGGAGGCCGCTCCTTGCGGTGCGTTGCAGACAAGAACGGCGCGACGTTCATCTCATCGTCAGATGTCCTGGAGGTACCCGTTGAACCAGGTCCCCCGGACGTGGCCCCGCTTCGGGAGCCCTTCGTTTGAGCCGCCACCGCAGCGGGTGTCGGGGGCACCGGAAGTGGCACGGGCGGTGCGGTGGCGGTGGGAGCTGATGCGGGGCCCCCGGTGTCCATCCCCTCGGCACCCTCCAACGCACAGGAGGACGTAGAGGACAGGGGCGGGAGTGGCCCCGGGCTCGACGGAAGTGGTTTGCACCACAACCGCTCCTGCCCCAGCAAGCGGCGTGGTGGCTGGTTAAGCTGCCTGAGGCAACCCAGCGGGGGGCGGGAGAGGGACCAGGTCAGCCTCGCTAAACTGGGTCCCTGTGGAAATCAAACGCCGCTCCGCCCCCCGGTGAGCTGCGTCGGCGTAGCTCCCCAGGGGGAAAAAGGCGAACCTCTTCTGCGCCTCTGGGAAGGTGACGTTCTCAGTTACCTTTATGTTGTTTATCTTTTTTTCCATTTGAAATTTTTAGCACTTGCGGGAGTAGGCTGCATGCGGCCCCCCGCAGTTCGCACAAGAGAGGGTGTCGGATGGGCAGTTGTCACTCAGATGATCATGCGCCGCGCATTTTGCACAGGTCGTTCGGCCACAGCAAGAGTTTGCACCGTGCCCGAACCGCTCGCACTTAAAACAGTGCGTTCGAGATGTACGGACGGGTAGAGCAACGAATAAAACCTGCATTTATGTGTTGTGGAAGAAATTCACGGTTAAAAGTCAAGATAATGTGCTTGGTGGGAATCTCCTTGTCGTCTCTGTGAATGGAGATACGTCTCACGGCAGTGACGCCCTGATCCATCAAGCCCGCAAGGAGATGCACATCCGTTTCATTCAAAAGATCTGTCTCGGATATCACACCCTGCGAGCTGTTGAGGCTGCGATGGGTTGTGACCCTGATTTCTAAGTCAGCCAGTCTAGTCTGAGCTAGAAGCTTTGTGGACTGCTGCTGGTCATATATTTCGATCAGGAGTTGACCAGACCTTTGTTTTTTTCACTTATACGACTTTTCTATTATGGCTTCAAGATATTTTGAAATCAAGAAGGCTGACTGAGATGCGAGAGGGTGGGTCGGATTGAAGGATTTCATCACAAGAAATCTAGAAAAAAGATCCGGTTCAGGAAAGGTTACCGATGGCGGAGGGGGGAAAGATACTTCGGTGCGACCCCTTTTCTTGAACCGATCATATTTTGAGGCGGGTTTTGAAAATACCATAGAGCATGTATAGAAGCCGATGATGGGGGTACTTTCTTCCACAGCCTTACCCTGACAGCTGAGGAGGTCCCGGAGCTCCCCGCCTGGTAAACAGACCGAGAGCCCATCCGCCGGAGCTTGACCTGGGCTCCGACGGCCACCATTTAGGGATTCTACCCTTCATCTTTAAACACATCAACACGGAAGGTTACTGCTTGTGTTGGGGAATCGGGGTCCGCGGTGTCGCCTACACGGTCACCAAGAATGTTCAAGGTGCCCGTGCGGGGAAGATTTCGTACTTGTTGTTTACAAGTTCGTAGTAGTTAACAAGTACCCCAATTGTTTAGTAAGGCACCATGTTTCGGCTCCGTATGCCATAACCGGCAGTATGCGGTGGTTTTAGATTTTGCTTTTTATCGAGAGGTAGCATACGTTTTAATATTTGGCAGTGCCTGCTGAGTGCTCCTACCCTGCTTCTATGCTGCACCAGGTTTCTCTCTCGTGGTTGGGATGAGCACTAACCTTACATCCAAGGTAGTTATATTCTTTTACTCCTTCCTGCATATTGTTTCTGGAGCTGGAGAGCAATATCTCGGCGTGAGTATTCTTATTACTTCAGAAGAATGCATTTTAGTTTTTAGCCCCACCGCCATGCTTTCTGATTGTAGTTCGTAAAGCGATATTTTCATGCTTTCTGCAAATTAAAACAGCAAGGTTCTGTGTTCCGCAAAACAGAAAAACGCTCAGGTACTCCACGTTTATATTTAATCGTATGTTTTTCCACCCAAGCTTCCTGATTACCACCTCCAGATACGCTGTGAAAATTTTTGGTAGATGAATCCTCCATTTGTTACTCCCATTAGGATCGGGAATTTATCGCTTTGCTTGTGAAGGGATCTCTTCCAGTTAATTCGGTATCTCTGTTTTCTTGAAGTACTATGTAAATCTCATCTATTCTATTGCGTTCAGTTCTTCTAGCACGGCTGCTGTGAGTACAAAATCAAAAGCTTTTCTCCTAGTGTATAAATGCATTGTGCAGAGTTAAGTGCAATCTTGGGGTTTCTCTTTCAGGTGATTGACAACATTGATGTGATCCTTAGGTAACTACCCTTTCTTAAACCCAGGTTTTTGGAAATCCGGGCTCCAAACTATGCGGCTAACTATAACTTTAGTATACAGCATATATTCAGCTTATAGGAGGCTGTAGGGACGCTACTTTTTGGTGGCCTTTCGTACTTCACTTCATATGAACGCCGATAATTTTGGAGTTTTTCGGGCCATGAGCACTTTTGAGTCTTAAAGAATATCACAAAGAGTACAGCAAGCTTTTCCAGTACAACCCATCTTCCGCCCTTCTAGAGACCCACGGTTATATTATTAGCACCTGCAGCTTTTCCTGTTTCCATGCATTCAGTATCTCTTGTTACCATCTCTTTATTAGTTGCGTGACATCGCAAGTTGAGCTTGCCGTCTCAGCAGTTTCCCCTGGTCCAACGCCGCTGACATACAACCTGGCTTAGAAACATTCTGCTACCTCTATTGTTTAGTCTGTTTATTTATGTACTTTGAGAGCCACAAATTGCCACATTCGGTTAAAGGAGCCATTAAGAGAAAACAAAAGTTTGTTTTATTCAAAAGATTAGGTGTTTCATAGTACCCCAAGCGCTTTCCCGGAAGCAAATGATGCTTTATTCACTGAGAAATAAGGCAATTTAAGCCAAAATTGTAAATCTCCCGCTAAAATTGAACATTCCGTGACGTGTACAATGGCGTCATAGAGCCGGTCCATGAAACAGATGCTTAGTATGTCGACTCCATCTAGCACCCATACGCGGGAGTCTATTTAAAAATACTAGTACTAAAAAAATACAAAAAAAATAAAAAAATACTAGGCCATTTTAAAAATACTAGTAAAACCTAGTGCACCCACAGCCTTAGTCATGGAATCGCCTCATCCGGAGAACAAAACTCTCACCGAGGAGCTCGGGCTTGCATTTAACAACCTCACACCACAAAACGCTCAATGCTTCTAAGTACACGAGCGGCAAGAGTTGTGGGATACGCGGTGGACGGGAAAGCGACCATTCCGCGATAGCCACAACAGACGAACGCCCAGCCGTCGGCACCGCTGCCTCGTCAGCCCCGTCGCGACGGACGAATATAGACTGGTACGTATGTGCCGTATTTTGATTACGGTTAATAATAGTTCAATTTCAGTAGCAGTATCACTTATGCCAGTTTGCCGGTGTCGTGTATGGAAAGCCGTTCGCGCGAGCTCTCTGCTTCGACCAGAAAGATACGAGCGTCACTGCGCGATGTTTACGGCATTTTTTCCCCAAGGTCAAAGCGATTTGACGAAGTCGGCGACGAGCGCCAGCATGTCCCAGGAGTGAGCTAACGTAAGGGTCCCTGCCGTAATCACTTCCTCGGAAATGAAGCGAGCACACTCGTACTTCCTTTAGCTCTCTTTCTCCTCCGTTTGCAAAGTTCACAAAACGTAGCCACTTGCTTCACCTAGGTTCGTCGTTCTCCTCCTCACCGGCGGGGATGTCGAACTCCTTTGACGATTTATCCGTACAACATGGACATTTCAAAACGCAGCAACGAAATTTCATTGTAAAGTACTCGAACAAACTGAAGTTTTCAGTGGTTGTAAACTGGAAACGAGCTCGTAACGACAGCAGCAAGCCAACACCATTCGAAACTTACGCGACGACTGGCACTATCTCGTCGCTTCTTGCTGTTCCTTACTCCCCTCGTTTCTATTTTTACCTTTGCTGGTTGGCGATATGACCGACAACCTCCTGTGAAGGGATTACGATACGAAGCAAGGTCGCGGCTGTGCGTACTGGAACGGTTCGTTGGCCCCGAAGAGCCTCGAACCCGAAAATTTGTCAGCGCGACGGCGAGATGTCGAGCTCGGCCGGCGCTAGTTTTGTACGCATTGGCGCACACGTTTGCGAGTTCGTCCGGACCTTCAACCGTTTACTCCACCGTTCTTTGTCATAAAAAGAATGTGCAGTATGTTTCACGGGCATTTAGCTCGCTATGCAAACTGTAAGCCCTGCCTAACATGCGTTTGCTTTTGCCGGCCTCCGCCAATCGCAGAGCATTCCCAAGTGACATCACAGGTTCTGTTGCTGAAAATGAGCTGGTGGGTCGCATGGTCATTTCCTTTTTTCCTAATTATGTAGCTTATTTGAGCGAAGTTTGCGTTATAAGTGGTGTCGCTATGGTTCTAACGAGGTAATCTTTCGAATGAACCAAACTTGTGTTTTCTCTTCATGGCTCCTTTAGGCCTAGCTAACATCAACGTCACAGGTGAAAGCGTAAGTGCTATTTGGCGCAATGAAGTTCGAATAGCGGGAACTGACGTCAGAGAAAAGAAGCATAAATAATCGTAAAACGCACCAGTGAGGACAATTCGGCACTTAACGGTGGAGTAGAAAAGGGCCCATATATTGATATACGGAGCTGGAGGTTGAACATACGGGTCACAACATTAGATAGCACCATAACAATGCTTTATTAGTGAAACTCCTGGCACAAACTCTCAATTCGTGCAAAAAATAATACACATTGAGATACATAACGCTGATTCACGCTTACGCCGATAACTCCCAAATTGTAAGCATGCACAGTTTAGATGAGGTCCACACTTCAACCTCCTTTTTGGACCCTAATAAAGGAACCTTGGTGCTTTTTCACTAAAACCTCAATTTTCATTCCTAAAAACAAAATGCCAAAGGTTGTGCGCTTATCACTGTGCTTATTGTGCACTTAGGGCTTATCGCTGTTCGTTAGGGAATTACAGGTGTTTTGTATTCGGTCGTCGAGCCACGGCCAGAGGATGCACACCTCTTACGTACCAGCAAAAAAACTTTTTCCAGAAGAAGATACGTTAATTGCTTAAGGGCTCTCCCACGCCAGTTCCCCTTGTTTAAAGGTGCAACAATGGCAAGTTTCCAATAATATTTTGACATTGCCACGTCTGCAAATCACGCGAACTGTGTCTTTGTGCTTTGACTGCAAGATCACTCGTATATATTACCTGGAGCATACGGCGTCATGATAATAATGCAAGGTGAAATCCAGTTGGATAAATAAATTATTTCCAACAACTGCTAAGCGTTCTTTGCTAATTCAGCGCAGTTATGCTTTGATTTTGTTTTTTTTTTATTTCGGTGAAGGAACACTACTGCGATCACCGACGCTGGCAGTGGGACCTGCCGCTCTATGAGAGGGTAGGGAGTGAAGACTCGGGGAGATATACTGAAGCGGAGACTAAATGGGACACAGGGGGGATGGGAAGTAAAAATTGGTGCATATTTTTGCTTTGGAGGGCAAAGTTGGTAGAGGATGGAACGGAACGACTGGCAGGAAGTGAAAGTGGACTGGGTTATTTATCGTGCGAGTCACAAACGTATAGCGAAGGGCTTGATTGCGGGCAAAATACCCTCCCGATAAAACTTCTCAGCCAGGCCGAGTCCGCAGAGAACAAACACACATGCCCCAAGGAAGGATTGACGACGCTATTACCGAAACGAGGGAGAAACCCGCTGCCTAACAACACGTAAAAAAGAACGATCTGCACTATAACCGCCAGCGACCGTACCGCGTCAGAAATGTCACGCTGTTTAAGCGTAGAATCCGGGGTTTTGGCAAGCGTTCACGCAAGCAGAAATGACCGGTCCCATGGGCCGCGTTGCCCCAGAAGGCCCGGCGATACCGCATTGAAAACTGCTTCTGTCACGGCTCGTTGGGGGACATAAAGCAGCGTCAGGGCTTGGTTAGCGTCAAAAGTGCACCACATGTGTTATTCTTATCAGCGTTCAACTGCTGCGCCATAAATTCCAGCTCTACATTGCCATAAACGAAGCTTGTCGCAAGAATATTGCGACAAACAAAAGTTCCGCGAAGGTTGTTGCTACAAATACTTGTGTGTAGTTGCGTTCAGTAATTTTGCGTCGATTTGTGCGAAAACGGACCGAAGCTTTTGTGGACGCCGTTATTGTGCCCAAACAAGGCAAAGTCATGGAAACTGTTATCAGATTCTACATCTCAGTTTTTTTGCTTGTTTTTGAAATGAAAAGTTGGCGCCATATATGAAGATTGCGGCCGCGTATCCATGATCATAGAATGTAATGCTACCGTAAGGCTGAGTGACAGGAACGGGATGATGTCGCCCGAGGTAACGCCGAGAGCCGGAAATTCTAATGTTGCGAGCGCCGATTTTCTGTACAATTAGTAGCTGCGAGATTCAAGAAATGTTTCGGTACAGACACCTCACCTCTACCCATTGTGCGTGCTCGTGGGTTTGCGATGAAAGTTACAAACGGTCCACTGCCAGCTGCCTTTCGACTTACTTCTTGTTGTAGACAACTACATGTGAAAAGAAAAAGCATGAGCTCTCGAGTCATAAGCGGAAAGTATTCAGGAAATGGCAAATGTCGGACGCTGTCTATTCAAAATGAAATTGAGGGCATTAACTCACGCTGGTCTTCCGCACATTGCCGCCGACCTTCCGCGTCGTAGGACATAATATTTGTCTTTTTGCTTTCTTCTAGAAGAATTTTAAACATAGCTTATAAATGCGTTGAACGTTTCACTCGAAGAAAAACTGCCCTCTAGCCCTATCTTTACTAGAGGTACGCCTCACACCAAAGTACAAAAATCCCAGTGCGAGAAAGATTTTTTTTGGCCAGTTTTATTTATTTGAGCGAAAGGAAGTTATATTTGTTTCTGCTTTTACCTGAACATCTTTTCCATCTTTCGCACCTGCTTGTCATCTGCCCCCTAAGAGTAACGCGCATGTCAGAAACAGTTTTAAAACACAATGCTCATATTATTTAATACATGTCTCTGAGTTCGCGCCTGCCAAAAATGGCCAGTGCATTGAAGTCCGCTTCGTGAAAGTCATTCAAGGCCTTGTTCGCGCAAGAAGATTTACAAGGCCAGTATTTAAATGTACGGAGCTCTTCGCGTACGATATATGCCTGAAGAAAGCGTCCTCTTCACGTCTGCGACAATTTGCAGCCTTTTGTCCTTAACAACTTCCTTCTATGAGTTATCTTCGTGCAGAGACGAAGAGCAACTTTGCACAGCAGTCTTTTTTGTCAGGAATTTTCTGCTGGTAAGGTAGGCTTTGTGTCCGTAAGCCGACTCCCGTGCACGTGTCATTGCAATAATGGGGGAATTTGTTCCTTTGTGCCTGTTGCTCTTATTTGCTGTTCATAATATCAAAATGCATTTGCCCGGCCGAAAGTAATCCTAGAGCTACCATATCAATACCCATTATTGGGGAGGCTTGCAAAACTGTGTCTTCAACGTGGCTTCGCCGCATGAAGCACACGTATTGCTGCTGGCAGCAGAAATGTTTTACTTGGCTTGTGTTTTGCATGCTCTTTGCGACCCGCATGGCGCTGCACATGTAAATAGAAAAATGAAAGAAACATCAACAATGCAAGGATTAAGTTAGGAGTTCCCGATGAAGCTTGACAAGACGAATAATTCCTGAACGTGTAATATCTATAGCGTAAACTGAGGCGGCAAGGTTCCCCACTTTAGCTCTTGTGATAAGAGCAGGAAAAAGCACACTGTGAATGCCTGCGACACCCAACAAAAACAAAACATTTTCATTTTCAGTCGGAATCAGACTTGGGCAGATAGACGTTGAAGCCCTATGTTTTGGCATTGCTGCGCATAGTGCCCTTGCAATACCTGAAACTTTCTGTCAACATTTATTTCAATATCACAAGCAAAGCTTGCCATTAGGATTGATGACGTTTGAGCATCTTCAAATAGAGGCCTTGCTTGCCCGTTACAAAGACGTATCAGGGACCCGAAGTGCGAGAACAGAAAAAGTTAGATGCAATTTTCACATCCTCTGCCCTTGTTCGTTAAGATCGTGCCTCGCCTGCGTGTCCAGCACTTTTATTTTACATTCCGAAACATTAGTCTAATATTCATTCATCCACTTAAACGTTCGTATACACTTGGTTTTGCACAATTTATGTGACATCATTTTTCTGATGTGGGGACGCGAAAAAAAACGTGAATTAAATCTTGAAAGCCGGGACTTTGTCGTCCTCATCAAATAAAACAACGTTTCGGGATAATTATGCTCGTCTAACAATACATTTTCAAAACGTCTATGGTTTATTCTTTACCACAAGTATTCTAGCATACTTTGAAGTTTATCAATAGAAAACTTCTTTCATGGCGCGGAACTTTACGCAGTGGTGACAGGTTAAATAATTGGCAAGGAAGCAGGAAAACAAAATCGCGAAAGAGCAAACGATTTGTGTCTGTTTTACCTGTAATCAAAATTTGTTGCGAGAAAGCTGGGGTACTTTTTTTGAGTTAGAACAAAAGACTTAAGAAGCTCTCAGTACGTATTACTAACCTCGTATTGAATCTAGCTAGGACTTTCTGAATTCATCCACTTTCGGTAATCATTATTATCATCGTCGCCAGCTCATTAACGCCCACTCAAGGCCAAATGCCTTTTCCATTAATCACCAATTATCCCGGTCCTATGCTAACTGAGACCAATTCATCCCCGAAAACTTCTTGATCTCATCTGCCCATCTAACTTTCTGTCGCCCCGTGTACGCTGGCCTTCTCTAAGAATCCAAAATGCTACCCTTAATTAGCAACGGTTATCTTGCCTTCAGATTACATGCCCTGCCCACTTCAATTTCTTCTTCCTAATTTCTACGAATATATCCTTAACACGCGTTTGTTCCCTGGCGGAGGTCGATGTATCTGGCTTTGTTCAGACTCTGCAAATAACGCATCAAAATAACGGAAGAAGTCCTGAATTTCACCGAAAATCCTCGGACCACCCGCCCAACGTCGCGAGGACACGGGAACCCAACATTCTTGCCGTAAGTCAAGATTTTCATGAACTTACGGCCATCTGAACTTCCGAGACGGGAGCCCACGAGCTAAAGCCTACTTTGGAACAGGCCGGCTCAGGCGCGGCTCCCGATGGCGTCCGCCAGCGCTCATGTAGTGGACGCAGTAGCTTCCACAGTGCAGGGAACGATCGACCACAAGATACGCGTATGGAGCTGAATGAGTAATGACCAGGAAAGAGGACGACGAAGAGACTAGTCAAGGCAACTGGATCGAGGTAGTTAGCAAGTCGAAGAGAAAGAAGAACAAGAACGGACTGCTGGGAGACCAAAGACAGCTTTCGTCCCACTACAAATACAGCCCAGGAAGCAAAAAGCAGACAAGCCTCGCGTCTCCCCGAAGCCGCCACCCGCTACCGAAAGATGACTTTAAGATGGTTATCAGACCCACGGAGGGTCTTGACTTCCGAAAATACAAGCGGCAACCATCAACGACAGCATACGCAACGCTGCCTCAACTATCATGGAAACAAGCAAGCATCAAGATTAGAATCGACTATGACCAAACATCGCGACCGTGAGCACACCTCATGAATTCGCAGCAAGGAAGCTTGACAGCATCACCCAGCTCACATCAACGGCAAGTGTTTCAAAATCAATCATTACGGCCTCTTCCCCCAGGATTCAAGTAAAGGTGTCTTGCACGACATACCGATCGAGTACACCCCCCAAGAAATTCTCGAAGATTTATGGATGCCCGGATACGAATTCTCGGCGTGTCGACGACTTGGACAATCGGCTCGGTGGTGATTACCCTTCTATGTCTAGAGTGCCCTTCTATGTCTACTACAAAGGAGTAGAAACTTGTTACCTGTACAAAAAAAACCCTACCGTACTGCTTCAAATGCTTTAAGCAAGGTCACCGCTCCGACGTGTGCCCAACGCTAGACGTCATAGCATGCGAACGCTGCGGTGCCCGTGACCCCCTACCTGACCACCTGTGCAACCCCAAATGTGAGCTGTGCCAGGGGGAACACCTCACCGCCAGCAAGGAATGCAGAATGCGGTTCCGGGAGCCGTACCTTCTCTGAAAGAAGAAATGGGAACGCGACCACCCCTCCACTCCGACGGAATCCGCCCACCGGTCCCGCAGTGCCACCCGGGGAAACAGTGGGCCACCCGGGCGCTCCAAGTCACGATCAACCGTCCCACCACAGGGGAACCGTTCGCGGTCCCGGTCAAAGTCCCGACAACACGGGGAGAGGCAAGGGCGGCAGGACAACGACACTGACGGGAACAAGGTGAGCTAGGCATCCGTTCTCTCTCCCACTGCTCGTCCGTCCAGTCCACAGTGCAGCGAATGTGATAAACTACAACAAGAAATCAGGACACTCAGGGCAGAAATTCAATCACTCAAATCCCTCATGACACAACAACTCAAGAAAACATCCGCGCCAACCCCACAAACACAACCCGGTACACTCCCTGAAGATGCCTCAGAAGAACCCATCACGACACCTCTGACACAACCCGCTATAGAAAAAAAACGAAGGCTGGAACAGGCGTCACCTATGCAGGACGAAAACACCGTAAGTTATATAAACAAAGAAGAATTCCAAAGCGGTCTCGAGCAACTCACTACTCTCGTACAGGGCCAGCTAAAGACCATCTCCGCTCAGCTAGGGCAACTTGGGAGTCAAGTGGCGCAGCTGTCGGGACATATGCAGAGCACCCAAACCAGAATCGAGCGCCTAGAACTTCAGCACTCGACAAGCACCGGCCGTCACTCAAGAAGGGACAAACCGTACCTCCGCCCAGGACAGACAGACACGACGGCCGAAAGCTACATCACCAATAATGAAGACTAACTACAGACAGAGCCCGCAATCTCCGCTACTAATCTGGCAGTGGAATTGCCGAAGCTTTAGAGTTAAGAAGGGTGACTTACAACAATATATTGCTAATCAATCTCATCCCCCTGATGTAATAGCTCTGCAAGAAACGGCCCACCCCGCGAAAATTCCCGGCTACGCAACCCACATCACTAATAACCAAAGGGATGTCTGCACCCTAATTAGGGAAGATATCACGGCTGTTCAACACCCCTTGACAACAAACACTCACGATAATATTCTAACCGAACTAGTTCCACAAAAAACGGAAAGAGGTCGAAGCATTTTTATCCTCAACTTCTATTGCCGGCCGAAAAACAAAGCCCCTGGACTGGCGGATATCATTCGACAGGCAAAAAGAATAGCGGGCTCTAATCCCTTTGTCATCGCAGGGGACCTAAACGCCGCTCACCAAGCCTGGGGCTACATGTATCAAACCAAACGAGGAAGAGAGCTCTCCAACATTATCGACGAAGAGAGCCTCACCCTCAAAACAGACCCATGCACGCCAACCAGAATCGGCACTAGCTCGACGAGAGATACCTGTCCGGATCTTACCTTAAAGGAGCCATGAAGAGAAAATACAACTTCATGTAATTTGAAAGAACTAGGATTCAGTATCTCACTCAGCTCCATTACAGCTCCAAAAGATGTTTTTTAACGAAAAAAAAGCAAGAAGTATTTAAAAACTTTCAAATTTTGCGCCACAGTGACGTGTTATGAGCAAGAATGACGTCATACGGGCCTACAATAAAACATAATTTTCAGTGCGTTAACTGCACGTTAGCATTCAAGTGATGCGGTGAAATGGAACTAGAGGCCCCATTACAGACGTCCAGTCATGTGTCGTCGCGACAGGTCAGTTAGGCGGCCGCCAATCGCACAAACAAGGTTCCGTGACGTCACAGAAAAGTTGCGGGAAATAGGCTAGGGGGTCGCGACTGCTTCACACGTTTTCTTTAATATCTCCGTTATTTGTTCGAAGATTGCGATGATATTGGTATCATTGTTATCGGGACTCAGTAGTCTTTCTAATAAACCCAACTTGTATTTTGTCTTCATGGCTCCTTTAACATCAAACATCTTCAACGTTAATTGAAGGAATTGTGAGGAAAGCTTAGGAAGTGATCACATGATCATCGAGACTAAAGTGTATGGCCCGTCATACAGATGGCAATTAGGAGAAGCGAAACTTACGAACTGGGACGCGATAAGGAAAAAAAGAAGTCAAGACCCCACCACCACAATAGAAGACATAAACGCATGGACCCAAGACCTCTGCAACGATATTTCACAAAACACAAAGAAAATCCAAATTTCCAATCAAACACCGGCAGTGGACAATCACTTGCTTCACATCTGGGAAGCCCGGCGCAGCTTACTGCGGAGATGGAGGAAGCAGAGACACAACAGAAAGCTCCGCTTACGAATCGCCAAACTCAACACAGAAGCGGCCCAGTATGTGGCGCAGCTTTGCCGCCAAAACTGGCTACATATATGTGACACCCTAAACGGAAGACTCAGCACTTCGAGGTCATGGCAAATTCTTAGATATCTGATAGATCCTACCAAGAGCAAGCTAGAATCTAGCAAGACAATGCAGACTATAATACACCAGTACCAAGGATCTGGAGAGGACCTCATGAGTGCCCTCAAGAACAGGTATTTCCCGGACACACCCAAGGAAGTTTTACCGACATATAGTGGACCACCAAATGCCACCCTTGATCAGCCAATAACACCGGTTGAGGTGCGGGCGGCCCTGGCCATGATCCGCCGGAACACGTCTCCTGGCATGGACAAAATAACTAACAAAGCCCTGGCAAACCTGGACGACGCTTCCATCGTTGCTCTGTCCACCTACATGAACGATTGCTGGATGAGCAGCATTCTCCCGAGTTCATGGAAGGAGGCGGAAGTGAGATTCCTACCCACACCGGGCAAGACGATATGCGTCGACAACCTCCGCCCGATTTCCCTCACCTCCTGCATCGGGAAGGTGATGGAACACGTTGTTCTATACAGGTTGCAAAGGCACTTAGAAACTACAGACCAAATGCCCCACACCATGTTCGGATTTCGCCCGCACCTATCCACGCAAGACATCCTACTTCAACTGAAAGCCGACATCTTCGAAGTAGCCAGTAGGACCACGCCGAAGGCCATCCTCACATTAGACCTCAAGGGGGCCTTCGACAACGTGGCTCACAGCGCCATTATGAAGAACCTCAACGACCTCGGCTGCGGCGAAAGAATGTACGAATACGTCCGTTGTTTTCTCACAGACCGCAAAGCTATCATCAAAATGGGAGACCTACAATTCGACGTTTTCTCGTGCGGAAGTAGAGGTATGCCGCAAGGCGTGGTTCTGTCCCCAATACTGTTTAACATCGCCTTGATTAACCTCCCGAAAGAACTGAACAAAATTCCGGACATCAAGCACGGCATTTACGCCGACGATATAACGATTTGGGTGGGTAAGGGATCGCTGGGAACCATGCAGGACCGCCTCCAACAGGCCGCAGACGCTGTCCATGCGTACGCAAAGCAATGCGGCCTCACCTGCGGGCCTCAGAAATCGGAGCTTCTCTTGGTTCAAAAACGCCACCGGGATCCCACCACGGACATTCACGTCATGTTGGATGGCATCATGATTTCCTCAACTCGAAATATCAAGATTTTGAGAATGAGCTTCCAGGGAAATTGTAAAAATACGCAACTAATACGGAAATTGGACTCGTCAACCGCTCAGATCGTCAGGATGCTCCGCCGCATTGCCAGCCAAAAACACGGAATGAAGGAACAGGACATGCTGAATCTTGTTCAAGCTTTTGTAATATCACGAATTACGTACGTCGCCCCCTACGCCACCCTCCTGGTCGCAGAAAGGCGGAAGATCAATACCATTATACGAAAGGCCTTTAAACAAGCCCCCGGACTTCCGGCAAGCACTTCTTCGTCTCGTTTGATGGCGCTAGGGGTGCACAATACCATAGATGAGCTTACAGAGGCGCACCTGAACGCCCAGAAAGCGCGCCTAAGCACTACCCCGACAGGCTGGTAAGTACTTATGAACCTGGGATACTCCCCTTTAATGGAAATGGACAATGCCGAAGACAATCCACCGGAAATTAGGTCGAAGCTAAAAATTGCTCCCCTGCCAAGAAATATGACCCCTCAGCACCATGAAGGCAGAAGAACCGCCAGGGCACAAACCCTTGAACGGCTGTACTGTCACTCAAAACCAACAGTATTCACAGACGCAGCGGACTACGCACGTGCAAATACTAAAGCAGCGGATTTTGCCACCCCCACTAATCTTATTACTAGTCTCACCCTTCGCCAGGCTACCATCCTCGAAGCGGAAGAAGCGGCGCTCGCATTAGCAATAACCCAGACCAAAGCCAAGATTAATATTACAGACTCGCAAGCGGCGTGTCGTAAGTACATAGCCGGAAGAATTTCCACAAAAGCCCTACGGATCCTAGTCCAAAACCCCCCTGAAAGATCAGTCAATATCATTTGGACGCCTGCCCACTCATCCCTTCGCGGCATTGCAGCGGCTCACGCTCACGCCCGAGATCTTGCTCGCCGGGCACCGCAAGAGGACGATGAGAGGACCAGACACCCCACTTATTACATACAACGACATCACCCAACACTACATGCTCACACGACGCATCTTCCCGCCACAGGCAGAAAATTAACAAAAGTACAACAAGTCACCCTCCGACAACTTCAAACAAATACATTTCCACATCCCACACGGCTACACGCCATTCACCCCACAATATACTACCCCCTGTTCCGGCACTGCGGCAACCCAGCAACGCTCTTTCATATGGTTGGGCATGCCCTTCAAAACCCAGACCCTTGCACCAATTCCCAGTCCTACATACGAGCAGTGGGAGAGTGAACTTGCCAGCTCGGACCCAAGTAAGCAGCTCTGGCTTGCTGAAAGGGCGAAGGACGGCAGGCCACACAAACGGAGTCCTGGACTGAGGACCCCGCCCACACTTACAAGCTCGATGGATCTGTCCAATAAAGTTTTCTCCTCCTTCTCCTCCCTGGTGGACTCCGCTCTCTTATTGTCCGTTAATGCTACACCTATCATCTGCCGTTCCATTGCTCGCTGAGCCGTCCTCAATTTACATTGAAATCTTTTAGTGAGCCTCCAATTTTCTTCCCGTAGGTGGGTAGCGGTAAGATGCAGCTGGTCGTACAATTACCTGTACAGGGACGATGGCAGCTTGTCATTCATTATATCAGAATGTCTAGAGAAAGCACTCTACCCCATTCTTACCCATCTAATTATCTCTGCCTCATATTTCGGATCCCGGGCACTGCTTGGCCAAGATAAATATATTCGCCTATCACTTACACTGCATCGCCCTCTATTTCAAACCGCTGGGCTCTACAAGGGCTATTGAGCATTCCTTAAGTTTTCTGCACATTAATGGTCAGGCCCACTGTTCTACTCCGCTTGTACAATGCGGTAATTTAGGTTTGCATTTCGTCCCCATATCTACTTAGCAAGGCAGCTTCACCTGCATATCTAAGGTTACTTTGTTCTCCGTCAACCCTCACAACCGCCTGTTTCCAATCCAGTGTTCTGAAGACCTCTTATAGATAAGGTTTGAATAAGATTATAGAGATTGCGCTTCCTTGTCTGAATTCCTTCCTTATATGTTTTTGCTGCTCTTCCTGTGGAGGACGATGGTAACTGTGGACGCATTGAAGATATCCTCTACAATTATGACGTAATGCTCGTATACACACTCACTCCGCAATGCCTGAATCACAGCTCATGTTCTGACCCGAGCCAATGGTTTCTCATATATCATGAATACTACATATAGGGTTGAGTATACTCCGCGCACTTCTCTATCACCTTTTTGATGGTGTAAATATGGTCTATTGTTACATTGATTTTACAAGAACCTGCTTGCTCATTAGGTTGACAGAAATCAAAGGTAGCAGAAATTCCGCGTTTGATTACCTTGGTAAATACCTCGTTGACGACTAAAAGTTAGCTGATCGGTCGGTAATTTTTCAAGTACATCATGCCACCTTTCTTATGATATATTATGATATTCGCGTGCTTCCAAGGTTCTGGTACACTCATGGTCATTCGGCACTGCGTACGCAGTTTTGCTGGTTTTTCTGAGAGCAGCGGAGCGCTGTGCTTCGAGGGGCCTGCTTGTTTTCTGATCCTCACTAGGTGCCTTTGCACTCTTGCATATATTTTAAATACTTATTTACTCCTTCAGCCTGAACTGGTACGATGTCTAACTCCTCTGAACGACATCCTCGTTTAGTAATTTTCTGGATTCCGTGGCTACAGTACAGATCTCTATAAAACTCCTCGGGAACTCTAATAATTTTATCCCTATTTGTAAAGACATTGCCTTGCTGGTGTTTAAGTACATTCATCTGATTTTCCACCGTGCCTAGAGGATTCTCCCCACCTTACAGGCTGTCTCAGTTCTTTACAGCGTGCTCAATTTTCTTCTTATTATAATCTCGTACGTCAGCTTTCTTACGCCTATTGATTAACTTCTAAAGCTTCGATAGTTCTATTCTATCAAATGAGACGGAGATTGTCATGCTTTGCCGTTTCCTATTTAAAATATTCTGCATAATAATTTTCATGCCCACGGTCTTCTCTGTTTTTTCGGTGTGGTAAGCATCCTTTGAAATTCGTCCCCGAGTTACTTAGCAATGCAACGTCAGCAAATATGAGGTAGCTGAGGTATTGTTCAGTAGCTCTTACGCCCAGCTGTTACCAATCAAATATTGTGAATACCTCTTTTAAGTATGGTGGCATAATATTGTGAAGATTGTGTCTCCTTGTCACACATTCTTCCTTATAGGTATTTTACTGCTCTCGTAATGGGTGACGAAGGTAGGTGTGGACCAATGGTATATATCCTATACTTTTCTAACGTATAGCTCGTCTAACCCTGACTCCGCAATGCCTGAATGACTGCTAAGGTCGACCGAGTCAAATGCTTTCTCAGGAACAATGCAGGACATATAGAGGGACTGAGTATACTCTGCGCACTTCTCTATCACCTGATGGATCGTGTGAATAAGGTCCATTGTTAAATATCCTTTACGAAACCCTGCTTTTTAATCAGTTCGTCTGAAATTTAAGGTTGCAGAAATTCTGTTAGCGATTACTTTGGTAAGTACCTTGTAGACGACGTGTAGGATGATGAGCCTGAATTTTTTAAGTCCCTCATGTCCCCTTTCTTATCAATTAGGATCATGTTCGCGTTCTTACAAGATTCCCATACACCCGCGGTGATTAGGCAGTGCGTATACACGTTTGCCGCGTAGATGCAGCGATGGCGTAGAGGTAGAGCACCCGGCTCGCGTGCAGAAGGACCATGGTTTGAATCCCGGTGCCGGACAATTCCCACCGGATTAAAAAAAAATCCGCGTATTGATGGAACTGCACAAATGGGCTTGGGGTGCGGCCTGACACCGGCGACCATTGCCGGTAATGTACTCCCTCACCAGAGCAGGATTGGCCACCCTGGTGTAGTAACGGCCACAACCTCCCATGAATACGCCGAATTAACCCACGGCCCTCAGTCCCCAGCGGCTGCGAAGCAACTGACCACGGTGGCGGTCAGACCTGTGACGAAGCAGAGGGTGCTAAGAATCCCTACATCCGGACAGGCCGCCAATGAAATCTGAACCTGGCAACGTTTAACGCGTGAACCTTATCTAGCGAAGCGAGTCTCGAGGTGTTGTTCGAGGAATTAGAGGGCAATTAATGGGAAGTAATAGGGCTTCGCGAGGTTAGGAGAGCAGGCGAAGCCTTTACGGTGCTTAAAAATGGACACAGCTGATGTTACCGGAGCCTAGAGGACAGAAGAGAATTTGGAGTGGGACTTCTAGTCAATAAAAGCATAGCTGGCAACATAGAACACCATAGCATTAACGAAAGGGCAGCAGGTCTTGTAATAGGCTCAATAAGAGGTACAAGCTCAATGTGGTGCAGGGCTACGCGCCCACATCCAGCCACGACGACCAAGTAGTGAACGCCTCTATGAAGATGTGGAATCGGCAATGGCTAAAGTAAAAACACAGTATACAGTAGTTATGGGGACTTCAATGCTAAAAATGGCAAGAATCAGTCTGGAGACAAGGCAGTATGGAACTATGGTCTGGGCTGTAGAAATAGCAGGGGGACCTACTAGTTGAGTTTGCAGAACGGAATAACCTGCGCATAATAAATACGTTCTTCGGTAAACGGGAGAGTCGGAAGTGGACCTGGAAGAGCCCGAATGGGGAGCATAAAAATGAAATAGACCTAATATTATGCCATAACCCTGGCGTCGTGCAGGATGTGGAAGCACTCGGAAGGGTAAGTTGCAGTGACCACCGCATGGTAAGATCTCGAATTAGGCTAGATTTAAGGAGGGACCGCAACAAGCTAGTAAAAAATAACCCGATGAATGAGCTAACAGTCAGACGTAAAGTAGAAGAATTCAGGATAGCGCTGCAGAACTGATATTCAGCTCTTAATGAGGAAGCCGAGCTTACGACACAGGAAGCCAGCGACAACCTTACATGTATTATCACGGAGTGTGCAGTAGAAGTCGGGGGCACTATGGCTAGACAGGATACTGGCAAACTTTCACAGGAGACGAGAGATCTAATTAGAAAACAGCAAACCATGACAATCTCTACCGCAGCTGACAGAATAGAACTAGCGGAGCTTTCAAAGTTAATCAAAAAGCGTAAGATAGCTGACATACGGAAGTATAATATGGAGAGGATCGAATACGCTGTAAAGAACGGAGGTAGCCTGAATGCTGTGAAGAGGCGTCTTGGCGTGTGGAAAAATCAGATGTATGCACTTAAAGATAAGCAAGGAAATGTCATCACAAATAGGGATGAAAAGTCACAGTGGCCGAAGAGTTCTAAAGGTATCTGTACAGTAGCCGGAACATCCAGGATAATGCCGAACGAGACAGTAGGTCCGAGGAGATAGACATGTAATAACACCGTTAGGCGAGCTAGTTGGTACTCACAATTCATGCTGAATTTTTGCGCAGCGTAAGACTAGGACAGATAGAACAAGGGACGCTTTTCTTCCTCTGCGTAGCTTTCCCAGATATTAGAGTAAGCAGAGCTGACTTCTCTGGGGCGCATGTAGTCCTCGGGCTCGAAGGTATTCGTGTGCCTTGTCTATGGCTAATTGAAGGGCGTCTTGTTGCTCCCCCATTGAACCCGTGGGTGTCCAAAGGGTCAAGTCGTCTGCGTAAAGCGCATGCCGTAGATGCGGAATGTCATTGAGTATTCGAGCGAGATCTTTCATTATTATTTTGAATAGGAGCGGTGATATCACCGAACCTTTTGGAGTGCCCTTTGGTATTGTTTTAAATGTTCTTGAACGGAGGTGGCCTATCCTGATGGTTGCCGTGCGTCCTGTCAGGAAGGCCGCAACATAGTTATATAGCCTCTGCCACAGTCAATTGGGGCTTAGTCCACGAAGAATGCCTTGGTGGTTAACATTATCAAAGGCTACTTTGATATCCAAAGCTAGTATGCATCTTTTGTGCGAATTGAAAGCCTGTCTATATTTCTCTTTAAGTTACAGCAGGATATCTTGCGTGGATAATGTGGGCGGAATCCATACATATTTGTTGGGAAATGACCATTATCTTCGATAAACGGGGAAAGGCGATTCTGCACCGTGTGTTCCAATAACTTCCCAACACAAGATGTGAGGGAAATGGGTCGCAGATTTCCTGGGGCTAGTGGCTTACCGGCATTTGGTCCCAGGTGATAGAGAAGTGCGCTGAGTATACTGAACACAAGATATATAGCCTCCATAGATCCTATGAGAAAGCATTTGACTCGGTCGAAACCCTAGCAGTCATTCAGGCATTACAGAACCAAGGGGTAGAGGAGCATTACGTAAGAATAATAGAGGATATCTAAAATGGGTCCACAGCTACCATCATCATCCATAAGGAGAGCAGTAAAATATCTATAAGGAAGAGAGTCAGACAAGGAGACACAATCTCTCCAATGTTATTCGCAGCATGTTTACCAGAAGTATTCAGAACGTTAGATTGGGAGCAGGTGGGAGTAAGGGTTAATGGAGAATACCTCAGTAACTTCAGATGGGCTGATGACATTGCCTTCCTAAGTAACTCGGGGACGAATTGCAAAGCATGCTTTCCGCACTGGACGAACAGAGTAGAACCATGGGCCTGAAAATTAATATGCAGAAAACTAAAGTAATGATCACTAACCTAGGGACAGCACAGCGGTTTGAGATAGGTGGCGAGGCAGTGGAAGTGGTAAGCGAATATATCTACTTAGGCCCAGTTGCGACCCCAGATCCCAACGATGCGGCAGAGATTATTAGAATGATAAGAATGAGGTGGAGTGCATACGACCCGCATTCTCAGATAATGAATGGCAGCCTACCATTGTCCCTGAAGAAGAAAGTGTATGACAGCTGCATCATACCGGTACTCACCTACGTGGCAGAAAAGTGGGGGCTTACTAAGAGCGTTCAACTTAAATTGAGAACGACTAAGCGGGCAATGGAGCGGATAATGATAGGTGTAACATTAAGGGACAAGAAGAGAGTGGAGTGGGTCAGGCAGCAAACACGTGTTAAGGACATATTAGTATACATTAAGAAGAAATGGACGTGGGCAGGGCATGTAATGCGAAAGCAAGATAACTGCTGGTCATTAAGGTTAACAGGGTGGATCCCTAGAGAAGGCAAGCGTTGCAGGGGGCGGCAGAAAGTTAGATGGGCAGATGAGATTCAGAAGTTTTAGGGGATAAATTGGTCACTGTAGGCACAGGACCGAGGTAAATGGAGAATAATGGGAGAGGCCCTTGCCCTGCAGTGGGCGTAGATAGGATGATGATGATGATGATGATGATGATACACGTTTGCCAGATATTCAAGTGCTATTTGCGCGCCATCCTTAAAAAGGTTGGCTGTTCTCTGGTCTTTAACGAGTACTTTGTCTCTTGCATTTCATTCAAAGCCTTTACTTCTTCGGTTGTTACTGGTCAGATGTCTGTCCCCTCTAAACTTTTCCCCATTCGGTATTATCCTGATGTCGCTGCTACTGCACATATCTGAAAAGAACTCCTCGGCTACTGCAACTATTTTATCCCTATTTTGATGGCATTGCCTGGTTTGTTTTTAAATGAATACATCTCATTTTTCTTCATGCATAGATGCCTCTTCACTACTTTTAGGCTGCCTTCGTTCTGCACACCATGCTGGATCATCTCCAGTATATACTTCCGTAAATGAGCTGTCTTGCACGTATTGATCGACTTCGAAAGCTCAGCTAGATGTTTTTCTCTGCTTGGCTGGAGATTGTCATGCTTTGCCGTTTTCTAATTACATCTTTCGTCGCGTGGGAGCTAAAGTAATGCTCAATAGCCTCGGGACATCACAGCGGTTTAAGATAGGTGGATAGGCAGTGGATGTGGTAAGCGAATGTGTCTACATGGGCCAAGTTGTGACCCCGGATCCCAACCATGAGGCAGAATAACTCGAAAGTAATGAATGTGGTGGAGTGCACTCGGCAGGCATTCTCAGATAATGAATGACAGCCTACCATGGTCCCTGAAGGAGAAAGTGTATGACAGCTGCATCTTACCGGTACTCACCTACGGGGCAGAAACTTGGAGGCTCACTAAGAGGGTTCAACTTAAATTGAGAACGAATCAGCGGGCAATGGAGCGGAAAATGATAGGTGTAATATTAAGGGACCAGAAGAGAGCGGAGTGGGTCAGGGAGCAAACTGGTGTTAAAGACATATTAGTAGAAATTAAGAAGAAGAAATGGACGTGGGCAGGGCATACATTGCGGAAGAAAGATATCCGTGGTCAGTAAGGGCGACATAATAGATCTCCAGAGAAGCCAAACATTGCCGAGGGCGGCCGAAGGTTAGATCGGCAGAGGAGATCAAGAACTTTGCGGCAATAAATCGGTTGCAGTTAGCACAGGACCGGGATAACTGGAGATCAATGGATGATGCGTTAGCCCGGCAGCGGGCCTAGCTAGGCTGAATATAATTATGATGATGATGAATAAAATCCTTCAACTCCTGGGAAAGTTTTCTACTGTCCAGTCGAGGCACCGTACCTTAGAAGGTTACTGCACACCCTTGCCATAATGCGTGTAAGACTCTCGTTCACTCGTGTGTCGTAAACTCTGCTTGCTCGGTTAGGGCTTATCAGGAAGACGTAAATTTCAAGAATTCAGGATCCCGTTGCAGAGCCTATATTGAGCTCTAATATCTTTTGATATTGCGCGCTAAATACCAATCTTGGAAAGTGATCTCGCCTACAATTTTAGGACAAACGTTTTCAGGCCACCCGCGTATATATTATTGTGCGTGTATGTGTGTCTGTCGGTCCCTCTGTTCTGCCGCTTTGCCAAATGTTCAGAGTGATTCCTGAACGGGAAGCTTATGTAGGCAAAACATTTACACACCACTGCATCTGAAAATGCATTGCATACTTGGCAACCTTTTTGCTTGATTTGTTTGATTGTAGAGTTTAACACGCCGACACAACTCATGCGATGAGGCGCGCCGTAGTGGCGTGTTCCGGATTAAATTTGACCACCTGGAGACTCTTTCTTGCGCCGAAATTTCATGCACACTTGTCTACATTTTATGTAGAAATAAAACACTGGCAATATTTGAGGCGATAAATCTCTACATAACTAATATTTGCAGTGTTGTTTTATTTAAAATTGCCTGTCTCCCTATATTTTCAGATAGCGGGAAAAAACAATACGTTTTCAAACAATTTTGTTAAAAAAACAAAAAAATAGCTCAAATAATTTTTGCAGCTTTTAAAAAGTTCCACATACCAAAACGTTTCAATAGATGGCGCGCAAGCTGCGGAACGCGGTAAATGTAAATTGACCGGAGAAAACCCGCAAAATATTTATTGTGGAAGGAGTGATATTGGAGAGCAAAACAGTGAGATGCGAGAGTTACAGACAAGAGAAGTGTTGACGCGGCTGGGGCGGCTAACAAATATCGCCTTTCGACAATATTTGCAATAAAGTAAGCCGACGAGGGACCACTTTGAGAAGCTTTGGACAATGTACACATTTCACGGTAACCTCTTCAGCCTGCCATTAGAAAATCAGTCTGGAATTTTTCTCGCCTATGTTACCCAAAGAAAAAGTTTTACAGATATACATAAACCCCACCAAATCACAACCAAATTTGTTAGGAATAAAACGGCCAGCTGATCCCGACTGGTAACCCTAAATCAGACCGACAAGAACCGAATATTTCTTTTTTTCTTACGTATAACACAAAATCTCTCATTTCTTCGTGGTTTAACGTAAACGGGAGCACGTGAAAAAAAATGACAATACTTCAAGGCACGTTCACATAAATAATCATCCTAACCAGTTTGTACCAGCTTTTCAATACCGTGACATCATTCAGGCAGGGGCAGCATGCTTCTCAAGGAGCTGAATTATTTACAGGTAAAGATTGTCCTAAATAGGGTTCTGTTCACATTTATTGGAGATTACGTTTCCTGGTTGTTTACCTTTAGAATGTGCTGACAACAGTACCATTGCATCGTATCCCCAAGACACTCCATAGATGTAAATTTGTGCAAATTTTTGTAAGAAATGTTTTATTTTTATGTATCTGTGGAGCTGTCGCTTTTATAAATAAAAGAAGTAAAAGCTACAATTACGTAATGGGCGAATGTAAATTAAAACACCACACACATTTGTGTAGGCTTGAGTGTGCGTGCAGGGTTGCGTATGATTGATGTTCTCAACCCCGGTATGTAAAGAATACTCAAAAGTTCGTCATTCGAACTCGGTTATTTCGAACTCACGGTTGCTTCAGAACGACACCCTGGTCCAGGCAGAGCCCTGTACATTTCAATGGCAGAAAACTCCTAGTAATTCGACAGCGTCGTTATCTAGATCGGTTAATTCGAACACGCATCCCCTTGTTCTAATCGATATTCGCAGAAGTTGCCCCAGAGTAATTACAATGTGTTGCAAGTCCAACCTGAATAAGTAAACTAGAGATGGAAAACAACGAAACAGAAAAACAACAGCGTAGCGCGCGATCGACGCTGCTCCACCACTTTCGGAGCGGGCCCCGCACCGCTGGTGCCGTTCGCTGTTCTAGGTTAATAAACATTATTCACGAACTCACCTGCCACAAACGTGTTTTAGCACCTGATTAGCGATAACAAGTCCAGAGGTGGATTCTGTGTTCTGTACGGCAGTGTGGCGCGATGTCCATTCATTCTAGCGCCCGCCCGCTAATTCAAACTCCGCGTAATATTAACAATTTATGGTCCCCTTCGAGTTCGAAGTAACGAGTTTTACTGCATAAGATTCTGAAAGCTTCTAACTGCCCGCAGGGCACACATATTACTGCCCGAATGTCGCACGGCGAATATACAGCATATAAAAGAAAAAAAATCTGACGAACGAGTGAATCCTCCCCTGGATACGTTTAACAGCGGAGTTGGTCTTTCTACCACCTCACTAAGAAGAAAATCCTAAGAGGCAACCGTATGAATATATAAACAACAGAAATTCATTCGAATGGATATCCTGCAAGCGAAATTATATACCGTTCACTCGGCTTCTGGCCATACAGAATTTATTTATTAGTTAATTTTGGCCAATAACGTTTCATAAAACTAAGAGGGTTTAGAATTTGAGGTGTTTCAGTTATTTTGGCTTCTGGCTAATAATTTTGAAATATTGAATCGGCAGATTTTGATGCCGCCAATCTCTGGCCTAGGGATAAATAACAATAAACATAATTCATCTCCCAATTTTGATAAATGATGCATCGGGCACGTTACCACCGTTGTTGTATATTCACTTTCATTTTGCTCTGGTTGCGGTTCACGGAACAAAAAAATAAATGTACCAACGGTCGTATCAATCTTCAATGGCCCTAGTACCGTGAAAAGGTTTGTTACTCGGCTGGCGAACGCCAGTTGAAGTGGAGATTGGAAACTATCCACGTGATTTTCGCGGAGTAAATGTTTACGAAGGGGTTATTTCCTGAGCGAGAAATGAGAAAATAGGGAACCTTCACCCATTGATAAACAAGCCGTCTTGTTGGGCATTCATGCGTTATTTATTATTTCGCTTTGTTTGATATGTCGTCTATTTCTGCGTTTAACGTTGACGGTTCTTAAATCACATTGGTTCTGTAGCTCGGCGCAAACAAGCTTCCGTCATGTTCTTATCCGGCAATCCTCCCCCTACGTTCCGCTCCACATTTAGCCGATTCACAGGACAAGAAAACGTTATTACCATGGCCGCTAGAAATTTGACAGCGGGCAAGTGAAACCAATATTCCAGCATTATAAGGTTGAAGTTGCACACGCAGCTTTAAAGGCAAATAAGTAAGAAAACATTAGAATTGTTGAAGTCATCAAAGTACAGTAATATAGTCTCGGATAAGCGATGGTTACAACGACCGATTTCATACAAGGAGAAGTTGTTACGCTTCAATAAATTACAAAACAAAACACCAGAACAAGGTTTACAGAAAATACAAATTCTAAACACAGGAAAAACGACAAACACGAAGTACAAGTTCAAAAAAATGAAACATTTCTGATTCCTTTACCGTGTCCTCCTGTATGCAAAAATATGTATCCGCTTCCAGCTTATCTCGCAAACTTTGCAAAAACACATCATCCTGAAGCCTATTGAAATTTCCGGGGACATACTGCAATCGTATTCCTCCGTCGTAGTTTGTTTCAATTCTGAGTATCACCTAACGTGACGCTTGTCGTAGAAGTACATACTTTGTGTTAAACACCTTTTAATTTCTTTCAACAAAATATTTCAGATACAAAAATTACTCGAACACCTCTCGCACTCTATATCTTCTAGAGAACTACCAGCCCTTTTGTTATTTTTTTTTCAGCTCAAAACACGCAAAACGTTTTCATGGGAGGCATTTTGTTTTGGCAACAAAGTGCCCAACATGTTTTCTTACTTTTCTTTCTCTTTTTATTTCTTCCTATCTTCTTTTGTTTCTGCCCAGCCAGTTGTGGGTTTGCTTCCTTTGAAATATAATAAACATTGAAATATCTTATGGGCACTGTTTAGGCAGAGACTGCCCAGCTGATATGTAGTGGAGTGGTTGTCGTTTCTGGCCATAACACTGAATGTTTGGTTTAAGAAATCAAGCCTTCATAGAAATATCGATATGTTCCAACGATTTCAGTGAGACGCTAAAAGTGCTCTCGGCGTTCAGAGCAGAAAGCAATGTTTAACCCCATTCGTATTTAACAAAAAAGCTTAAGTGCTCCACTCTCCAAAAATCTGCGCTTGATGTGGTTTTCAGGAAGAGAAAATGTGCACCGCTGTTAAAAAACTAAACAATACAATAAACAACCATTTTAGTTTCAGCTTGGTACCCAGAAAAGAAGCAGCATTTAGCACAGCCGTGCTACCTTAACACTGTTCCGTGGTGTAGCAAGTTTGCACGCTGAGTATAAAAATAAGATAACATTTTGTGCAGCACGTTATTGCTACGTGACGAGAATAAAATAGCTACCCAGCGATTACAAAAAAAAATCGATTCCGGAAAAGCACCTGCTTGAAGGCTCTGCAGTTTGCCTATGAAAATATTTCGACCTTAAACCCAAGAAACGGAAGCACAAAATAAACGCAAACACAATGTTCCAGTGATACCTTCTTTGATAAGTTAAGTAAGAAAAAGGCGCAAATAATTTGACTTCCTAGAACATAAGCGGGAATAATGGGCTAGACGATTTTTTGTCGTGCTCTTCCAAGTGTGACAACGACCGCCACAATTTCCGAAATTATCTCGAAAGTGAAGCACAACTAACGAACAGAAGCGCGCAAGGTCTACATTTCCGTTTCTCCTTTTTAAAAGACGTCTTGATTTGGACAACGCTCTTTGCCTTGCATTGAAGTCATCACACCACGGGGGCCATCTACAGTAAAATATCTGGGATCTGCCTAACGACCGGGGAACAACTCGGCAGAGTTAAAAAGTAGAAAACTTTTGTGTTCACCCAATCACTGCCTGCTTTGATTCGCTCGAGTCAATAAACCTAGATTAGCCTGCTTGAAATAAAATATAGGAGGGCTAATGGTTGGCGATTGGCTTGGCTGCAGGAAGTACAAATGAAGCAGACATCGCACCCCACCAGCACTCCAAGGGCAAAACAGTACATATAAATATGTCGAGCTGCGGAGCGAAGATTGGTTGAATGAGGAGATATAGGAAGGGCAGTTTTCGATTTCTCGTATCCTGTGCTAACACATTCAAACGTCAAACACGAAGCTCATGGTGATTTGCTTATCTCAACAGCACACACATTTCCCAGCCAAGACCGAGATAGAAAATGCATTCCTAAAACAGGTTGTATCGCTCAACGCTCAATAAAAGCAAGGCAAGCCTTGTGGAGTAAGCTCTTTAAAAGACCCCTGTCCATATGTTGTGAAGCAAGCTCAAAAGCGGGCCGGAATTTCGCAAATTATTTATTAATGGGGGGCTGTCGCGTAATAACAAGTACATTGCGACCTTATAAGTGCGTGCGCTGGCCACCACAACGACTAAACACGACAAACGAACTGAAACGCTTCGTTCTTTTTGCGGACCATATTTTTGAGAGGTTTATAAATAGAGCGGCAGTGCGCACGGAATCAGCGGGCAAAACTCAAGACCATTGGAGCACTGGAAATAGCTGGAAAGACAGCAGAGAATAAATGCAACACCATTAGATGAAATACCATTTGTCACCTGACAAAACTGATCACGCTAGGAACAATAAACATAGAAAAACGCAGGCAAAGGAATGCAAATATTTAACGTTACCAATCCGTGCCAGCGAGGGCTCTGCCGCGACCATCTGCCGCAGTCGGCAGCCTCTCTCACCGTCATGTTCTAATAAGATGTTTATTCTCTTTCCCTCAGTGTTAAACCACCACAAAATTGTGTTATCGTTACCAACTACAAAGAACCGACACGTTCAAAGCTAATCTCGCCATCTTTTCTCAGACCTACACGAAAACACTAACAATGTCTGTAATAAAGATCTTTTTTACACTGTACAAAACTTTATGCCAACATTAGGATATTGCTGCTTTACTAACCCGTGATTTTCGGCCATTGCACTTTTTATCCAGCAAAAGGAGGCCGTAACAAAGCAGCACAAACGACTTTGCTAACGAGACAGTGCCTAACCCCGTAAGAAGGGAAGGCGCCCGCTGAGGGCTTTCCTGAAGAAGCAAAATTTCTCTAACGAAGTGGTTAGCTAGTCTGTCAAAGTCTTACTATCAGGGGTGAACACGTGCAACTGTGGCTGAGGTCACCAAAGTAGACGAAATGCCAAAGCGATAAACTCAGGTATAAAAACATGCGGCTTTGAGCATATATGTTCAGGCATACGCCCTAGCAGCTGCTACCAACAAATTGAGTGAAACCTGCGCGCTTGTTTCTCGCAATAATAGCTTTGAAACTCTTGTTCTTTGTAGACGTATAGGAAGAAGCCTTTTGCTTCCTTCGCACAGTGCAGTTTCCGCGCGCAATGTGACTTATTTCCTTATTTGCTCCAAACACTAAACTAAGCATGCTCGCGACTTTTCAATAAAAGTAACGGATTAGGTCGCGCATAAAGAGAAAAATGGGGTTTCCTGAGCAGCCTTTTTTACAAAACAACATTCGCTGGGAAAATAAAAATGGCGCCAATTACGGGAAGCCACATTAGGGATGTGCAGTCGAGTGTAACACACCTAAGTACTTCTCTCTTTACAACACGCTAAACACAGGATATCGAGAGGGTTCAAACATCAAGAAAAAGTTGCAGAGAAGAAAAAAAATTTACGCAATCTGATTCGGGATACATGCTTTGACCATGAAATAAATATGGCTTCCCCTAGCAATACTTCACTGCCACGTCTAGATTAAACTACGCTGTTTCAAAGAAGCTACCATAATACAGATTCGTAGAAAGAAACATGAGGAACAAAAATAAAATTGGCTCCAATCCAAGCTGTGAAGGGGGTTGGAAAGCAATGCTGGAAACGACACCCAGAACAATTGCACTTGCGACATCACTTGAATTCCCACACGTGGATCTGCAAAGCGAAAAACCAGAGGTTGTGTCAGCCGTAACCTGAAATTTGTGGGGACGGCATCCCGAACGCCGCAGCTGGGTCGGCCACGGCCGGGCTAGAGCGGCGGACTCCACCTCGTCATCGTGAACGTGCGTCGGCAGAAAAATAACAGAAAGCAGCGTCATTCAGAAGGTGAGATAGCGAAACCTAGACATTCCCATGTGCTAACTCTGGGCCATCCCACCGCGCAACACGAGGGTGGACACCAAAGGGATTCGACATGTGAGCTTAGTGATGACCATTTTTACATGTTTAAATTAGTTATTTTAGTAAGTTTGAGAATTCCAAAAAATCTGAGGGAACTCTTATATTCGCCATTGATCAGCACCAGTTGCTCCCTTCGCCTTTTGTAACACCTGTTTAAACACAACCGACCTGGTCATGTCAGGGGCACCTACGCGCGCAGTGCTCAATACTGCCTGTTTCAGTCACGAGACGACGAAGACGACGAAATAGATGAGACCTGGAGCGCGCTATCTTGTGGCAGCCATGTATATTGAAATACCTGTTAGTGTAGTAGTATTGAATTTTTTTTGTTCCAAAATTGTTAGAATCACGGTACCCTATTTTTCCTTTGTTTGAAACTAATTACTAAGCTTCTTCAGCAGTGAAATCACAATAAGACTTGGGCGATCCCCCAGAGTGTGTGCGCCCCATTCGCATTCCGCATCCAACCAACCAACCAATATACTGTATTTAGATCGTTAACCCATCGCATAGTTCGTCTCATCTTTCAACCTCGCGAACCTTGCTTCTTCTCCGATGGCCTCGATGCCCAGGTTTGGCTCAAGGTGTATGAGCGTGTCAGGGCCCACAACTGTCAGTGCTCACAACTGACGGTCATGCTCGCCGACGTAGAATATTACTTGATCTGTGCACCGCAGGTCTCACATGAAACGACCGAGCCCGAGCTGAACAGCTAGGACGTTTGCAAAGCCCGACTGCGAGAAATATTTGGCCAACCAGATGGACGTCAGCTAGCAGCGAAAAAGGAAGTGAGGACGCGTGCACAAGAAAAGACCGAATCCTACGTCTCCCTAATATAGGACTTGCTGTTCATCTGCAAGAAGGCTGACGTTCAGATAACAGAGGCCGAAAAAGTGGGCCATGTGCTCAAAGATATCGCGGACGACGCATTTCACTTGCTGCTCTGCAAAAACTGCACCTTTGTCAATGCTATTTTCAAGGAATGCCAGAAGTTTGAGCAGGATAAAAGCTGCCGCATCGCAGTGCCGTTCACTATGCCGTCGAACACCGCTACGGCATTTTAGTGTGAGGACCCCATGCCCTCTCGGCGACATTTTCAGTCTGATATTGACTGAGATGCTCCTGAGGGTCTGACACGCATCACACGAAGCGAGCTTGAGGCACTGGCACCAGGCTCCCTATGTCAGCCCGCATCTTAGAGCAACCACCCATCTATCCCGATTATACAAGCCGTAGTACGTCAGGAGATTGACAACTGTGGCAAATGCTCCGTCTGCGCTATGAACAATCCCAGCAGCCACGAAAACCTTTTCCCCCTCGACAAGCCGAAATGCGTATCGCCGTTGAGTTACAGAAGCACAGCTGAATGAAAGATGCGCGTCGACAGGGCAAATTTCTTGGACGGCCATCGGGTTGGCCATGTTACTAGATGCTGGCAAAGCCGTCATCTTCGGCGTACCCGCAACCCCTACGCAAATTTAAAGTACGCTAACGATGCCAACCGTTCCTTCTCGCCTCGACGTCAGCAACACGATTCCACCCGAAAGTCGACCTCCCGCCGAGGCCACTCACCGTCCCCGCAATGTCGCCAGTCGCTCTCGCCGCCCTCTCGCCGCCGTCTCGCCGCACGTCCTCTCCGACCCCTTACGCCACTTCGCCAGGAAACTAGGAGATTAAGTGCCTGGAGGTGACGTTGCATTGACGACCAGGCCACAAAATTCACTACTGATGTTATCTCCAAGGAAACTACCTACTAAAAGTAAGAAACGCAGAATAATTCATTTACCTATAATTTGCAAGGCAGATTCCGGCAGGCAGCTAGGTCGGCCTACTCGTGCATATGCTAGTCCTGCAGCGCTTCCTCTTCTTCCTCGACGGCTAGCTAGGCTGGCCACACAACCATGGCAGATACGCACTTTGGAGTAATTGTGCCCTTTGCATGTCGAGTACGTCCCTGGACCGATCCACTTCTTTACCGTCTTCCTTGTCACCTGACTAAAACAGGCAGTGTGATACATTACCCACCTTTGTCTCCCGTGACATGATTCACCATTATAGAAAAGGGAGTCCCATTCGTGGCAAGCTGTGCGCGATAAGGTAATGTTTGTTCAGCGGCTGTATATCTGTATGTTATCTCTACATTTGGTTCTCTTCCCTGCAAACCAGTCATTAACGTATCTTTGCCGTACAACCACGTAATTCCGCAGTTTCCGGGTTTCCCAGGATGTGCTGTCGAAGGAATTATTCCAGCCGTGCGAATGAGGCCCGAAACCGAGATGAAGCTGTCTCTAACATGCCCAAAGCAACCGTAGCTAAAGCAGCTGCGGCTGCTTTAGCAAATCCGGGTCGTGCAGGTGCGCCCGCCGGCGTGAGCACGCGGAGAAGGCTGAGAAAATTCGCCGCGCCATCTACACTGTGCTCCGTAAGTGAAACGCGTCCTTCCTTCCATAGCCACGTTGGGAGTTTCTTGTCCCGCACGTCACGAAAGAACAGTTGGCTGATAGAGGTAAAAAGTATTGGTTTAAAAAATGAACGCGAAGGAAGACATGCGTGCATAAAACAATGAAGTTTTTGACACTTATTTTATGCTTAAGCCATGATGCTTTCGCATTCAGAGTTTAAAAGCTACCTGTGGTGCCATGTAGATTTCTTCGCGTCTTTTCGTCTTGATTGTTTCTTCTGCAACGCCACTTTTTATCTGTACGTACGAGAAAGCGTTGATACATAAACACCGAAGATTTACCACCAAAACTTTGGAGTCTGTAGAAACGTTATGTGTGAAAGGAAGCCCCGCTTGACAACAAGCGTCAGCACTAGCTTTAAATCAGTTGTAGGAAATCGTTTGTTTACACCCGTTGCTTCAAGTACCTGTTGCTTTGTCCACCTATGCTTCTCTTCCACCTACACCATTAGCAAACAAAGTAGTCTGACCTCCACCATTCGGATCTGCAGATTTTGGAGCAGATAGTAAAAGTCCAAATGAGTGCGCAGTTTTCTAAGACGCCTCCCATTTTCAATTTTGCAGTTTTCTCTTCCCACATTGGAAACAAACGCAGGCATCTGTGATCGGAACACTCTTAATTCACCCCTATTTACCTTTTCGAGGAACACGCAGTTGATTTTGGTTTTGGGCTCCTAACGTGTTCGCGCATTTCAAGCAGTTTTTTTCGGGATTTCAGCTCTACCACGTTATGTTAAAGGGACAGTACGTACTACCACATTAACAGGGACATGACTGGTAGCCACGAGAAATACTTTACTATTGAGTTGGAAGTGTTCCAAATGCAACCACGGCAGCATTCATGAAAAGGAGGTGACAATACGCTGGCCGGGTCTGCGTTCGCCGGCCTGCCATACAGGTGGAGAAGCAGTCGAGCTGCGCTTTTCTGCATCTTCGAGAGCAGGCGTGCGCATGCGCCTGCAAATTGCTTGAACACAGGCTTTCATCCAAGCACATGCCGGAAGGCTTCAACGTAACTATACACCTGCCTCAATTGGCGTGCTCTTCTCAGGATTAGGTTTATAGCAGCGATTGTTGATTTTTGCTATCAGAATTCGCGTGCAGAATTAACTGACACTTTTTTTCATAAAGTTTTTCGAGGCCGACAATTACGCAAACAGCGTTTTAAAAGGCCAGACGTTCATTGCATATCGCCTTTATACTTTGCCCTACTGTCACTACATAAGATGTAGAGTATTATAACTAATTCACGCAACTGAGCAACGGTGGCCCTTTTATTTTTCAGGCTTCCAGATTGAAAATTCTGCGGCCTCACCGCTAACTTTGACGAAGTCCTTTATAAGCAACACCACTGGAGACGCAACAACAGGGCATCCTTGTAGAGAATTCTGCAGCTGAAATGCTGCGAACGGCGCTGTCTTTGACTCGCATTCGGAAGAGCGCCAGCCGCCGGAAACCGCAGAGCAGTTAGGACAAGCTGAGGCTACCACAGTAGACCGAAATAACACCCAGGAACAACAAAAATGCGGTGCCCTAAACCATCGCCGTGATAAAAAATCTAACGTGATGCGAACTTTCCAATGATGGCTGCGGCGGCACAGAACAATAGGAGAAAAGAGTGCTGATATTCTGAAACATTATCTAGTGACAATGGTTTGCCTAAGCCCGTTGATACTCGTCATACCTTGGTGTACGCTTAGTTGTCTGGTTACTAGATATCGACAACAAAGCAGGAAACAGGCTTTCGCACACTCGTAATCTGTGAAAGCAGAATTTTTGCTGCACAACGCACGTTTAGATTCAGCCTTTTATGGTTCCACATGATTCAGCGGCTCGTATGACCCTATCACCCTTTTTGATTCTATAACGCTGTTCGAGATCTTCGAATTACGAGTTTCTCGTCGTAATTGGCATTCGCTAAATAAAGCCGCGTTTATCGTTATAAACAGAACTATAACTTATGGTTTGGCTCTAGCTCCACCCATGCACACCACTTCTTGTTTCTATTCTGCGAAGATTTTCCCAGACTTCTGCATTTTGGCCGTAAAACCGCTTCTTGTGCTTCCGTGCTAATACTTCTCTAATTTCATACTTTCCTTGTGTTTTACGGCGTAAGCAACGCATAACTGTTTTGTGGCGTTGAACGTGCTGATGATACACCCTAAATTGCAGGAGGACCGTGGTTAAGGGCTCGTGGTTAGTTTCCACCACCTAGGGATATTTAGGTGCGTCTAAATCTTGATTGAGTGACGTTTTGGCGTTTTGCCTTTTAAAAGAAAGCGGTCATAAAAGCCGTGATCGAACTCACGTTCATTCGCTCAGCTTCACTACCACTTAGCCACTGCGCCACAGCGACCTGTGTTAGCTTGGAGTATGACGTCCATTTTATTCGTAACGTGGCGTTGTTAGAATGTTTATTCGTTTATTAGGCATTGCTTAACCCCCCATCCCCCAAACACATATTGCTTGCAGCGTTGCTTTTTTGCTATATTCATGAATACATTTGGCTTCGAAAACAATCCGTTGATAAAGCGGAGTTTATCCACGTCGAGATAAGCGCTGCAAAGGCGGTTTCCACTTTGTTTAAACTGGGACGCCTTTCGTGGTTTTCGTTTTTTTCTACATTGGCTCATTTTTCTTAATGCCGAGATTTCTGGCCATATGTAGTACAGTTCCCTAACGTTCGGCAACTATGAAGAGTTTTGATGCTCTTTTCGGTCACGCTGCTTTTCACGCTCGAATACTTTATCCCGCAGTATTTCCTATTTAGCATTAGTCGCTTAAGAGATTCTCACGGTGTTTTTCTCTGCTCGCTGATAAATGTTTGTAACCCTTGCGGGCGTAGCTCTAATGCCCAGCTCGACGTAAAGTTTACATGCACAGCATTTAGTACTTCCCAGTACTGGCACTGCTCTTCGAATTTAGAGCACTTTTTCTACACACCAGAACAAAACCAAAGCCACAGGTATTCCTAATACGGCCACTACACCAAGGGTGCTGACTGCAGTGTTTTAAACCGAGCTACCGTTTCTGCTCCCACCGGATGTTGCGTTGCTGATGTAGCTGGAGGCGGTGTCGTGCTTGGCAAGATTGTAAACAAATTGATGAATGCGAGTCCGTCATTAGGATAAATAAGTTTGGCAATGCTGTTTATTGTGTGATTGCGCCTATGAGAATGCGTCGTTCTCCCCTGTGTATAAGATATCTTCTGCTTGAATTTATTTGCACTGTGACCAGTACCACGATAATAGACAAATTGGGGCTCTTATAGCTGCCGAAATAACACTCGCACTTGGAGGGACATCTTTCGTAACTCTCAGGAATGAACACATTCTCCCCAGTGACCCTGCCTACTCTAAGTCAAATTCATCGCGGCCACAAGAGTTGAAGGCCACCGGCAGGAGAAGATCTAAGACGCGTTGATAAGTACAGAGGCTAATAAAATCAACGTGTTCCGACTCTAGTCACAATCCACCTCCCCATATCGGGAGAGCTTCGGGATGCGCTAATTGACTCTAATCTAAACCCATCGGCTTATGAGTGGTTTCGGTGCTCAAAATAAACTGTAGCATAGGCAATCTCGTAACTGCGGATAATAAAGTACAACTGAGAACGAAGACATGCGTTCAATATCAATCAGCGGACGGTTTTTCTGATACATTCAGAAACACGAACCACACCTCTCAGTTGACGATTTCAGAGGACATTATATACGAGTACGTGGCTAATAATAGCTCGTATCCTTTCCCTTTGGCTCTCCACAGACCATGGCAGTTGCTCTAAAACGTACATACTTCGTTACCCGCTGTGTTTATTGCCGAAAAATGGCATGTGCACTAACATTGCCTTTCGATGAATGTAAGAGTGGTTCGATTTCGATATAAATAAAAGTAAAAGTTTACAAGCTATCCTTGAAATTACAAGCGCATATATTTTTGGCACATAACCGAGGTGCTTGAGCAAGCAAATCAAAAAAGTTCAGTTTCGGTTATACACACGTTTTTCTCTTCATCTCGGCCGCACATTACCGCATTCTGTATACTCTTTTTGTTCGCATGAACCGCAATGTTTCACTAAAGAGAAAACGTAAAAAACGTCTTGTCAACGCTGGTGCTTCTAACCGACAAAAAATGTAAAGAACACCTGTTGCATCATGCGCATGCAAGCAAAAAATTGCGGGTTTTATAAAACTTAAGACACCTAAACAAAATTTTTAAAATACATCGGAGACTCAAAGGAGCAATTTCGGCTGCTTAACATACATAATCCGTCAAGAAACACACCTGCACTTCCTCTATACTTGTTCTAGGGTGACTTTGGGCAGATTTTTTTACATTTTTCACCCGACCTAAAGGGTGGCAATGGAACGAGCCCACGTGTTGTTAATGCGTGCACTACCAAAAGAATGCAGCAAGGAAACACAAAAGGGGATGAGTGCAACGCTCTCAGTTTCTTAGAAGTTTCCGGGGGACCATTTGAATAAAGCAGAACAGACGAACACGGCCGCAGGGAGACCCGTGGAGGAAACTGCGGTGGCCTGTGCCATAACAACGTGCCTTTTTCCCAGACTCCCGCCTGCCTATTTTCTGTGCTTTCTTAGCTGGTTCTAAGCTCTCAGTGGCAGGTAGGAACGGCCACTAATGAGATTCAAGGGTGTGCAATGTAAGGGCTACCCTCGTGAGGACGATTCATTATACGTTCCTGGGCATAAATCATGCAGTGTCGCACATCCAACTGTACCGAAGCGTACGTGGGTCTCTTCTAACACTATTCGTTACTTACAGACCGACGGCATCAATTTTTTAATGAATTTTAAGCTTAGTTTGCAGAAATCACTCACTCTGTTTACTCCTGCAGGCTCCTGGGCTCCCCACCCGGCCATGCACGTTAGATGCGAACGCGCCTATGTCCCAAACGGGTCCAGGCTCTTTAGTCACAAGTTCACTCGTCATAGGCCAACTCGTCCCAGATATACTGGTCAGAAATGCAACTTTTTATAACACTTTTCGAATGAGGAATTGTCGTGTTGCATGATTATTCCTTACAGGACAAACTCGCATTAAGACCTTGTTTTGGTTTAGAGGGGGAAATCGACGATTCCGCCTGCTATTTGTCGCCTTTTCAAAAAAGGCGAGTTGGCATCAGTTTTTTTGGCGGAGCAAGTTAGGCGAATATACCGCCACACCTCATGATTTTATATAGAAAGGCAAATCGCATTCCAATTTGTATTACATGACACACAGAAAAGCAAACAGAAAGGTACAAATAATGAAGTGAAAAAGGTTGTGCATGAAATAAAAAAATGCTGTTTATTGTACTCGATTTGTACTGTTGTACTATTGTAGTGTTGTCCCGCTCTTTCTTTTTGTACGCATCTTCAAGGCTGTGCCCTATAGATGAATATAGCATGAAAATCACGTATACGTAATAGCAAACCTCCAGAAAGGAACAAAAGAAACAGGAATGAAATGTTCTATCGTTGTTCGTGAAGTTCGCGTACACGAAAAACGCTTAGCGTACAGATCAGAGTGACACGTATGTGCCTATGTTATATTCATGCATGCACACCTGTATGTAAACGCATATCAAACAAATCTGAAAAACAGTTTTTCAGAAATGGAGCCGAAAGAGGAGGCATTTTGAACTTCGCAAACACCTCAATTACTACCAAGCCGGAAAAATCACAACGCTCGTGATAAGCAAACACTTCTGTAAGGCCTACACGAAACAATAATGTGGAAACATCAGGGTTCAATTTGACGATCAAAGCATACTTGCTTTTACAGATATGCTTGGTAGGAAGTGGATAAAACCCGTAATGAAAGCAATGCTACACGTGGTGCCAGAGTAGATCGTATTGAAAGAAAACTTCGGATATGGTTGAAAAAGCCTATTTTCAGGGTTTTTTCTGGCGGTATGATTTTCCTGTACCCTAATATGAAGTATTTCTAATGATCATAGAAACACTCGGCATCACGAGCAAATGAAGACCGGAATAAAAAAGACCGCTTCGCATGACAAATCTTAATTCGTAACTGCCTACGGCGGGTACAATTTCAAAAGTGTGCGCTTATACGCGGCGCCAATGTTCTCCGTCGGGTACGCTAGCCGTATGCAGTGGTCGCTTGGGTGCTGAGTATACGTTTCAGAGACGACTAAAGATGTGGACCTGTGTATACCACTGTCTGAGAATTTTAACTTTGTCGATAAACCATGGGATGAAAATGACGATAATTTTATGGGGTCTGCTTCGCAATCTTGCTGCAGGGAAGAAATGTATTTTATATTAAATTAGCAATGAACAGAAATCCCAGTCTCAATATCTCGTGGTAATGGCTTTCTCGGGGAAGGCACTGACGCAAGTATGGGGACCAGCATCCTGCAGTAACAGTATTAAGAGCGGAAGTGTTTATCTTGACATAAATACTTCATACCCCCAGGGTTGTGTGCGGTACGAAGAGACGGCGCTTTTTATTCTCAAATGTGTCCCCATGAAAGGCTTGTTGAAGTGAGAGCATTTTAAACCCTAGCTTTAGTCTGCTTCATGAAGTCGTCTGTAGTCTGCTTTTAACGAACGGCTGGAACGCCAAACTTTTCTGACGATACTGATGATCGGAGGTGAAGTGAAGTAAAATTAAAAGTGCTTGACGTTACGCAATCGAACCTGGAGCCCTCTCGTTATGACGCCAACGCCATTCCGATGCGCCGGTCTTGTATGGCACTTTAGATGTGAAAAGGGAGTGCAGGAATCAGGAATGTGTACAATTAGGCAGAAAATGCAACCCTTCCGTCTAACCGTGACGATGGTCGAAGGTTAGTGGATACAAATTAACATAAGCAAATACTGCTCGCTTGCTTCTGAGATCTTTTATTTGGTGTTGGACTCGATTTTGGAAATGTTTGTGGTCCCTAATTGATGTCTTTTCGCAAGGGGAAGAACGATTTCATTTGTGACCAACTCCAACGCTAGTGAGCCAACTGTTTTAAATAACACTAGTTCTCCCTCACTCGCAGTAATAGAAAGTGGGATTTAGCGCTATACAGAATTTTCGTTCCGCATATTTTTTGTGGTGTCAGAGTTTCTAAATCCGCGGTGGCATGTTTTTTTTTGTACATTATGGTTTCGGTGTTATCTTGGCTAAGCTTCCACATGCTTACGGTAAGGAGAATTTTGAAATGTGAGACACGGACGAAAGCTGACCACCGGATTGAAACAAAATATTCTACAATATTACACGGTTTTCTGTTCAATACAAGTGGCGGAAAAAAAAATTGTGTCGTTGTCGCATGTCATCCAATAAGAGGCCAGAATCATGAGCAACTAAGAAAATACAGCTACATGAAAAGACAGACATAAGAGGAAAAGCATGAGCCAACGTAAGCCGAATACAAGTGTTTGAGCTGCCGGAGTGTTGAATATCAAAGCCTCTTTCAGAACAGAAAGATGAATAACACGCGACAATTTCGCTCATGGAACTAGAGTCAAAGTTGCAGTCCAAAATAAAATTTGCTTCTACTGTTTTTGAATGGCGCAACAGAACTGGCGTTAACTTCATAACGCAACGAAGTAAGGTTGCGTTCCCACCACCGGAGGCGTTTTTTTTGGCGCCTTGTGTATCCTTGCTTGTCATTTTATCAAGCGCATTGTGTAAAGTTTGCTTCCCAACAGCGCGATTTTTCTGGCCTAAAGGTCGCCTTGAGTGACGAATACGAGGATTCGCTTAAAAAAGAGCAACAAAAAATTTTCATCAAAGTCGTGCTCGTTTGTAAAGGAAATCATTAATGCACAGAACGAGGGAAACCTTTTTCTTCTCCCTCTCTCGAGGAAACTCATCTTTCCTGTATTTAATATTGCAGGAGTTCAAGTTGCTAATGACACCCTCGATCTCGCATCCTCGGGAAGATGAGGTACTGCATCGTAAAACTGGGAATAATGATCTACTTGATCTGAGCGAGAACAAAAAGGTTCTCGTTTCTCGTACACGTCCAGCTTCAGGGAGGCAAAAAAGTACATTTGTCAATATTAACTTACCCCTTAGCGCTCCCACTAAGCTTGGCAAGTTCACTACGGCTACTATTAAGACAGTTGGGAAAAATCATGGGCGCCACAAAAGGCATTGTGCGCGGCCACATCATAACGAGGGTGATTTACAACGTTGTGCAAATCTTTCGATCAGCGTAGGTCGGCCAAACCTGCAGGCAATAGAAGCGCTGGTTCGGGAAGCCCGACAAAATATTCCGAAGGGCAATGTTCTTTTCCTTTGCATACATTGCAACAGTTACACGTACAAATGCATGCTTCTGAGGTGCAGGGCCAACGTCACCTGTATAACAGCGCCTATTGTGGCAGCTGATACTCGCGATACAGCCACTGTAGTGTTGCCCTGTCCTCTCTTTACTTGTGTGAGCATTTCCGCATGCTGCCCGTCACAGAGATGTCTATCTGCTAGCGTCGCTCCCAGATAACAATAAAGAACTATTTACAGTGGTCATCGCGGCTACGCAAGGTGGACGTCCTACACCTCTATGCATATCATTCCTAACCCGCAATATTTCTCCGCTTACCCATGGTGAGGCGTGAGCTGATGAACATCTCTCAAGAATCCCCACTTGTCCCATTGTAGATCGTCTAAGCTGACAGGCAATGTTATAAACGCTGAGTTGTCAGGACGAAAGGAAGGCGTAAGCACAATGCCAGTCGAGAGGTAATAAATTCACTTCGATTTAAAGAGATTGGTGCCAAATGCGTTGCCAATTCTTTGCTTGTGCTGTGTTGCGAATAGCGTGTTTTTTAACGTGTAGTGTATCTGTGGTGTGATATAAACTAGTATCAGTATAGTGTGCGCAAAGTGCGTGAGGGCGTCTTTGAAGGGCCTGAGTCGGGTATGTTTTATTACTTATTTATTTGTTTGTTTATTTTCATTTATCTATTTATTTATTTATTTACAAGATGTTGCAGGAATGAAGCCCAACAAGGCGTGATGAGGGCAATGAAGAACAAAAAAGGTAAGCCATTGGGCAAGACATCAAATGTTATAGCAATTCCTTAGTAACGACTTCCAATAAAGTGAGTGATTTTCTAACTTGTGGTGTGAAGGGGAGGCCACTGTAAGAGGCACAACAGAGCGCCTGGCCGCAATCGTTGTACCGGCACTTTTGGCACCGGGGGTATCTTTTAGCACATGTGGAATCAGGGCCGAGGCTGAGACAGCTGCACGTCGTCGGCTACGGCTCCTCCCTTTTTACACAGTGAGGTGGTAGTGCACAATCTGTCCACGGTGCTGTAACAAACTTTATTTCAACTGTGTTACAAAGTAGGCATTGCTTCGCAGAAATATATTTAAATACCCTTTCTATTTCGGGAGGTGAGCTTTCATTTGCCAGGTTCGCATCCAGCTATTTAACACGAAAGTGTTTTATTCCGGGATACACCAAGATTTTAGTCACGTCGTATCCGCGGTACAACGAAGCAAGCGGTCTGTAAAGGGTGCACCCTCCCGCACAAGGACTTCTTGCGGGGAAGCAACCTTTAGTATTAAAGAGTACGTTTTACTTGGGGTTGCTATTTCTCTGGTTTTATATTTTAAAACGCAAGTGTTTTTGCCACGATACATCGATTTCCTACACGACATATCCGTCACGGAAGTGACGCCAGTACACCTTTGCCGGAGCGACCTACCGGCATGACGTCGCTCGCGAAGCATAACCACAAGACAGATGCCGACCCGAAAATCACGCTCTGCTATATATTTCGCTGCACAGTTTATTTTACTGTTTTACTGATTCCTATGACACAGCAAACAATACAGTTTCTTCCGCTTGCAAAGTAAATAATCAGACGACAAGAAATGTCGATTTGCTATACGGGTGCTTCAGATTTGTTTGCTAAAAAATTATAAAACACTGAGAATTTTGTGCATCTTGCAAGCATAGCTCATTTTGCATACTTTAACACAACGATAACGGCTGCAGTCCTTCCTTGAGAGAGCGGGCAGCAAAGTGGAAGGAACCGTATCAGACACCGAAGAGCTGTCTCCGGCTCTCAGGCTCATTCAGCTTGTTTTGAATGATTCTTGCCATGCCAATCGTGGCGCTCCGCGAAGCACTGTCTGGTGCTGGTTGTTACCTCTAACAGTTGGCGCACTTGTACATCTGGTGCGACATACCTTACTTTGAGTATACATTACCATTTTTGTGTCTATTTTATCTATTGATTTTTTGGTTATCATGATGCTGCTTCAAGTTGATCCTAGCTAACTTTATTTGGAAGTCAGGGGCTTGCACTGTCGTCCTTCTGGTCTTTTTTGTCGTACTGTTAACAACATCAGAATAGCGTAGCAACAATACCCATTCCGCACTTTGCTAATCAGTTTATTTACACTGTTTTACTGTCAACGTTTAAGTTAAGAGCTATAGAAACGAGCTCTAGTGCATCTGATGCGCACTACCGGTGCGTGACAGAGAAATTAAAATTAATTTCTTCAACTTCAAGATGGCGACATCCTCAAGCCCACGCCCCGGAGAAAATACGCCGATATACGCGCCCACTACCGGCGCGGGCGCCAACAATACCCAGCAACCCACCCACACCTATCTAGAACCGAAGGTACAATACTCCGGCGACTACAAACAAACTCTTACCCCCACAATACCCTACTCCATGCAATGTACCCCACCCTCTACCCCGCATCTTGCAAATACTGCCCCCATCCTGGCACCCTATACCATCTGGTATGGGGGTGTCAACAAACGCCGTCCCTTACTCCTAATCCCCAACCTACTTACGAGCAGTGGGTGGCACAACTGACCAGCTCCGATCTCTCCTCCCAGCGTAGCCTGGTAGAAAGGGCCCGGGTGGCCAGTGCAGGCCAGGGTATCCCGGACTAGAGGAAACCCCCCACCAGGCGGGTGCCCAGACAGCAGCACCTAAGGCTCGCATAAATAAAGTTTATTCCTCCTGTTTCTCCTCTTCCGTACAAGCTCTCTGCACAGTATTAAGGATTGCAAGAATATTTACGCCAGTACATTCGTTACCTTCTGTCCGCTGGCAGCCTGACACGAGGTATTCACATTATACGAAAGTCATCAAAGCATTTGCAGCTACTCTGCCTCTTAAAACTATGCCTGTCCGCCAAATCTCCTTTATTCATTGAATATTTAAGCATCTCTAGCCTTGGGGGTACCCCACCATTTTTGCGCTGTCAAAATAGGCCAACGGAAAAAACTCGTCTAAGAGAAAACGCGAAAGCGTCCGGGTATCCAAACCGGTCCACGGTAGATTCTAAGGTGGCTGAAATAATACAGCCCTGACCTCTAGTACAGTGCACCCTAAACTCAGGTGAGGCTCGATCGCGGTACAATCCCGAAGTTGGATTTTTCCCCAGTAAATCGCTTTTGAAGAGAGGTCATTTTAGGGTCCGAATGGCCGATACTTGGGTTGGTGTTTCAATCAAATCACGGCTGTGATTTACAGAGATTGACCGAGAGCTCACAATAAAGGAGAGGGACGAATAGACCGAAGGGCACGGGTTAGAAGGTGGTTAACCTATCTCAGGTAAGTAAAGCCAAAGGCATCCGGCAGCAATAGTAGCACTGAGTTAATTATTTTTTAATGTCAATTCAGCTATGTTAAGCCCAAATAGTGCACAGGCAAGCGTGCGCCTTACATCAAAGTTCCTTGCGCTCAAAGAAAGGCAGGGAGCGGTTAGTGTTCGCCCTTTTTTTCGTAACACAGAGGAACGGTTAACACTCACAAATTAGACTACCAGCGAACGTCTGGACGCTCTCTGCGGTACGCAAAATCAAAAGATAAGGCTTGGCCAGACTTCAATCTCCATGCAGCACAAACAATTTGTAAGTTTTTTGTAAGTTTGTTCCAGATGTTCCCGAATTCGCAAACTTTCTGTGCATGAATTGATTGCTTTTAGCGCCGTACTTTGGCCGGTTAGACTTTTTACGATTGTTTTTTTTTTTATTTTTTATTTGAGTTCTAGTGAAGCCGCGAGTTGTCGGTCAACGCTTTTGGTGTTTATTCTACTGAGCCGGGTATTACCTTAATAAGCTTGATCCAAGTCACTTTGAAACCGTACACATAAGAAACGATAATCGCACCCACAAGCAAGAGCGCACATTGTATTGGTTTCAGTGCACGACATTTTTACCGTTATTCCACGTGTTCCTTTATAGGATCATACGTCAAGGTTTCTTCGTTTTATAGTAAGTTTATGGGCGCTAGTTCGATTCAAGTTACTTAGGACGTACAGTTTTTTTGGCGCTACATCCTCTCTGCGACGGTATAAGACAGATGAAACGTAAAAAGGTTCGATTAGAACGTCTTTTGTAGATAGCTACTCAATTGTTCAGTGCAACTAGTAATCCTACTTGTGTCGGTAAGTCGCAGGAAGATTATTTCATACTCTTTGTTGCACTGCTCCCTGTATTTTTCTACTATGTTCTAGTATATTCTATTACCTTTAACAGCAGTCCTTCCAGCCCTGTAAAGGCCAGATATGTGCGGTCAAAAACTTTTCATATACATAACGTACTATTAGGGAATATTTACAGAGTGCAGGCAATTAAGCGTGCGAAGCAGAGCGAGCATCGTGGCTATTGCAAAATCTTGCATAGGGAACCTGCTCGTGATTATTTGTTATAGGCATTGATTTTAGGACAAAGAACAATAATTAGAATGTTAAAATTTTCCTACATCATGCGCGTGGTCGTAGTGACTCAGGACCGCTGATTCACGCGTCGTCCTTTTGCCATGCGAGTTTACGACACGTAATTTTTGCAATAACATAGTTTGAAGGAGCTATGGTCGAATTAACGAATGGTCGAAGTGCCCGAATGTCCAACTGCGAATGTACAGCAAATAAATAACAAATCCTCCTCCGGATACGTTTAACACCGGATTTAGCCCGTTTAGAACCCTACTTATAAGAAAATTCTAACAGGCAACAGCATAAATATATTGAGCTTTGTATTCATTTCCAACAGCAATTCATTCGAATAAAAATCCTGCATGCAAAACCATAGATCATTCACTGGGCTTCTGGGCATACGCAATTTATGTATTAGCTAAGAGTGGCCCAGAACGTTTCAATAAATAAAGAGTTTCAGAATTGGAGTGGTAGAGTGAATTTTTCGCTTCTGGATTCTAGTTTTTGGAACATTTATTCGCTGGATCCTGGTGTGGCCAATTTCTGGCCTAGGCATGAATAACACTAAACACAATTCATCTCCCAATTGTGATAAATGACGCATTGGGCACATTACCAGCGTTGTAATAGATTTATTTTCATTTTCACTGATTGCGTTTTCCGGAAAAAAACAAATAAAAGGCAACAACGGTCGTATTGATCCTGAATGGTCGTAGTACAGTGAAAAGGTTTGTTACTCGGCCAATGAACGCCAGCTGAAGTTGAGTTTGCAAACTACCCACGTGATTATTATGGAGTAAATTCATACCACGGGCCTAATGTACTGGGCGAGAAAACAGGAAATAGGGAACCTTCACCCATCGATAAACATTTCGTCTCTTTTGCAATTCATGCATTTTTAATATTTCGCCTTCTTTGATGTGTCGTCTATTCCAAAATTTAAATTGGAAGGTTCTTTAATCACGTTGGTTTTAGAGTTCGGCCCAAACAAGCTTTTGACATTTTCTCATCGAGTGTTCATCCCCCGCCGTTCCGCGCAACACTTACGCTATTCACGCGACGAGAAAACGTTACCGATTGGCGCTCAAAAGTTGACATGTGGCTAGCGAAACCAGTGTTCCAACAATATCAAGTTGCACACGAACCTTTAAACGCAAATCACTATGGCTAAAAGAGCTGTTTAAATCATCGAAGTACAGTTATAAAGTCACGGACAAGCATAAGCCTTCAATAGGATTATGTGGGAACGCCCTGCAGTAGAGATGGTTTCACAGACTGATTTTACACAACGTGCTGTTATAACCCTTCAATAGAATACAAATGAAAAAAAGGTTGGAACAAGGTTTAGAGGGAATACGTACACTAAACACAGACAAAACTACAAACATGAAGTACAAGTGCAACAAAATGAAACATTGCTGATCCATCAGGCATGTCCACCTGTCTGCAAAATAAAGGGTGTCCGCTTGCAGCTCACCTCACAAACGTATTGAAAACACGTCATCCGAGCGCTAATTGAACAATGCGGGGACATGCCATGATCGTCTGGTAATCTCATATTTTTTTCAATTCTGAGAATCACCTAACGTGACGCATATCGTGCAGGTACAAATTTTGTGTTACAGACCTTTTATTCTATTTGCAAAAAATATTTTAAAGAACAAAAGCACTCGAACCCCTCTCACACTACATATCTGCAGGCGAAGTGCCAGCGCTGTTGCTTTTTTCAGCTCAACGCACGCAAAAATGCTTCATGGGAGGCATTTTGATTTGGCAGCAAATCTCCCAGTATATTTTCTTTCTTCTTCTCTTTTCTTTCAATTTCTTCCTTTCATCTTTTGTTCCTGAGTAGCCTGTTTTCTGTTTGCTTCCTTTGAAATGTAATATACAGCAGACTCTAGATTAAACGAAACTTAAGGGACCGAAAAAATTATTTCCGTTTTAGAGGAGTTCCGTTTGCAGAGATAGATGTGTGAAAGTGCCGATTTATGTGCGTACACACTCTTAATATCATATTCATAGAACTCTAAGAACTAGAAGGTGCATGTAGCTGATAGTTTTTTTTTCAGAAAGCAAGAAAACTGCAAAAGGTTTAGGCGCCGAAATTACAAAGTTGATATGGCAATAATGAGTCGCTCTGCACTGCAAACTGCATCAAATATTTTTTTTAGTCCTTGCAACTGCATCCTCACAAAGTCCGGATGATTTAACTTTGTGACTGCGTAGGAGCCACTGAATTTAGAAGACGGCAACGCGGCCATGGAGAGGAAATAGCACCCCGATGGCACGAACGAGGCGGCAGGATCTGAGACCTGTAAACTCGGCGTCTTCAAATCGAGACGAACGACTAGAACAAGGACTGCGATGTGGCATTCCTTGCGCTAACACGGCTGACCACCAACGAGAAGAGGCTTTCGAGACCAACGAATCTAAACAAAACATGGAGGAAGAAAAACAAGAAAAACGAAACTGCCCGAAAGTTAGAAAGTTGATCCACATGCCAAGGGGTTTTACAAGAAGTTCTTTGTTGGTTTCGTTTACACGGTGACGCTGAACTTTTGGTTCGGATTACCGAAAGATGTTTTTTACCTTGTCTGAATACAGAAAGAACCAACTTACAAGGATACAGTTCGGTTCAAGCGGAAATTCTGTTTAAGCGATTTCCGTTTATCGAGATTCTACGGTACGTTAAAATATATATATGCATTTTTAAGCAGAGATGTCCAAGCTGATATATACTGAAGTGGTTGTCGTTTCTGGCCGTTATACTAAAATTTCGTTAAAGAAATGAAACCTTCGTAGAAATATTGATATTTTCCGACTATCTCTGTGAGACGCTAAATGTACTCTTGGTGTTCAGAATAGAAAGCAATGTTTACCCCATTCATACTTAAGGAAAAAGCCTAAGTGCTCCTCTCTCGAAGAAATCTCCGCTTGATGTCGTTTTCAGAAAGAGAAAAAGACCACCGCTGTAAAAAATTTTAAAATACAATAAACATCAATGGGAGATTCAGCTGGGTACCCCAAATACCAGCAGCAGGTTCCTCAGCCGTGCTACGTTAGCACGGTGCCGGGGTTTAGCAAGTTAGCACGATGCCTACGAAACTAACATAATATTTCGTGCAACACGTTATTTTTACGTCTCGACAATAAAATGGGTGCCCAGAAATTACAAAAAAATTGGATTCCGTAAAAGCTCCGGTGTGAAGGCTCTCCAGTCTGCCTATGAAACTTTTTTGGCTTTGAAACGAATAAATGTAAGCACAAAAGAAACGCACGCACAATGTACCCGTGATAACTTATTTGTTAAGTTTGGTAAGGACAAGCCGCAATGATGTGGACTACCCAGAATATAAGCGGGATTAAAGGAATCGACAATTTTTTGTCGTGTTCTTGCAAGTGTGACAACGACCTCCACAATTCCCGAATGTTTCTTGAAGGCGAAACACTACTAACGAACAGGTGTGCGCAAGGCCGACATTTCCTTTTCTCCCTTCTAAACCTTGCAGTTAGTACAGGACCGGGGAAATTGGAGAATAATGAGGGAGACCTTTGCCCTGCATTTGGCGTAGATAGGCGGTGGTGATGATGATGATAATGAAAAGGCGTGTTGACTTGAAGGCTCTTTGCCTTGCATTGAAGTCATGGCCCCGTTGGGGCCATCGGCACTAAAAACTCTGGGATCTGCTTAACGACCAGTAAACAAGCAGGCTGAGATGAAAAGGAACACACTTTTGTGTTCACACAATCACTGCCTGGTTTGATTCGCTTGTTTCGATAACCCTGGACTAGACTGCTTGGAATAAAATACAGGTGGGCACATGGTTGGTATTGGCTTGGGTGGAAGATGTGCAAATGAAGCCGAAATGGCATCCCACCAGCACTCCAAGCGCAAAACAAAACATATTATAATGTCGAGTGCTGAGCGAAGATTGGTGGAATCAGGAGGTATAGGAAGCCAAGTTTTCGATTTGCCGCATCCTGCGCTAACACCATCAAAGGTCAAGCACAAAGGTCACGGTGATTTGCTGATCTCAACAGCACACAGATTCCCAAGCCATACCGGAGATAAAAGTGTATTGCAAGATTAGGTTGTATTGCTCACCCCTCATTAAAAGCAAGGCAAGCCTTGTGGAGTGAGCTCTGTAAAAGAGCCTTAGTCCATACGTTATTAAGACAGCTCAAAAGCGGGCCGGAATTTGCGAAATATTTAAATATAAGGAGCTTTAACGTAACAGAAAAGTACATTGCGACATTATAAGTGCATACTCTGGCCACCAGAACGACTAGAGGCGTCGAACGAACTGAAACGCTTCGTTCTGTTTGCGGAGCATTTTTTGGAGAGATTTATAAATAGAGCAGCAGTGCGCACGGAATCGGCGGGCAAAACGCAGGACCACTGTAACACTGCAAAGAGCTGAAATGACAACAGACAATAAATACGACACCATTAGATGAAATACCATTAGTTACCTGACAAAACTGATCAAGCTCGTAACAATACGCATAGAAAAACGCAGACAAACGAGCGCAAATATTTAACGTTACCGATCTGTGCCGCAGAGGGCTCTGCCGCGACCATCAGCGGGAGTTGGCTGATTCTCTCACCTTCATGCACCAAATATATGTTTTTCTCTTTCCCTCAATTGTAAACCACCGCAAAATTGGGTTGTCGTTACCAACTAGAAAGCACAAACTTGTTCAAAGCTAATTGTGCCATCTTCTCTCAGACCTACACGAAAACGCTCACAAAGTCTGTAACAAAGATCTCTTTTGCACTGTACAAAACTTCAAGCCAAGATTAGCATATAGCTGCTTTGCTAACCTGTGATCTTCTGCAAATGCACTTTTTTCTCCCGAAAGGAGGCCGTAACAACGCAGCACAAACGACTTTGCTAGAGAGACAGTGCCTAAACCCCCGTAACGAGGGAAGGCATACGCTGAATGCTTTTTTTACTCTTCAGCAACTCCGGACTCAAAGAAACATTCCTCTAATGAAGTGGTTAGCTAGTCTGTCAGTCTTACTATCAGGGGTGAACACGTGAAAATGTGGCAGAGGCTACCAAAGTAGAAGAAATGCCAAAGCGGGACATTGAGGTATAAAAAAATGCGGCTTTGAGCATGTATGTTCAGGTATACGCCTTAGCCCCTGCTACCAAAAGAAAATGATTGAAACCATCGCGCTGCTCTCTCGTAATAGCATTTTTGAAACTCTTGTTCTTTGTCGACGTATAGGAAGAAGCCTTTTCTTTCCCTCGCACAATTCAGTTTTTACGCGCAATTTGACTCTTTGCCTTATTTTTTCCAAACAGTGAAAATTGAGCATCCTCATGAATTTTTATAAAGAGAAGGATTAGGTTGCGCATAAAGAGAAAAATCGGGTCTCGTGAGCAGCCTCACTTAGAAAACACCATGCACCGTGAAAATAAAAAAATGGCACCTGTTATGGGAATTGACATTAGGCACGTGCAGTTGAGTGCAACACACCTCAGTACTCCTCTGTCTATTCACCACGGTAAACACAGTTTTTCGAGAGGTTTCAAATATCAAAAAAAGTTGCAGAGAAGAGAAAAAAATCTTGTGTACTCTCATTCGGGATACATATTTTTCCCGGGAAACAAATCGTGCTTCCCCTAGCAACACTTCACTGCCATGTCTAGATTGACCTGCGCTGCTTCAAAGAATCTACCATATTACAGATTCGTATAAAGAAACATAAAAAAACATAAAACTGGCTCCAATCTACGCTGTAAAGAGTGTTGGAAAGCAAAGCTGGAAACGACACTCACAACAATTGGCCATGCGACTTCAAATTAATTCCCACACGTGGCTCCACAAAGCGAAAAACCAGAGATTCTGCCAGCCGTTACCTGAAATTCGCGTGGGCGGCGTCCCGAACGCAGCAGCCGCGTCGACCACGGCCGGCCAAGAGCGTCGGACGCCACCTCGTCATCCTGGCCGTGTGTCGGCAGGAAAAGAACAGAAAAGAGCGTCATTCAGCGGGTGAGACAGAAAAACCTAGACATTCTGATGTGCTAGCTCGGGGCTATACCACCTCGCTACACGAGGGCGGAGGACAAACGAATTAGGCATGTCAGCTTAGTGATTACCATTCATACATATTTATATTATTATTTTAGTAAGCTTGAGAATTACGAGAAAAGCTAAGGGAACTCTTATAATCGCTATTTGTCAGAACCAGTTGCCCCCTTCGCCTTTTGTAACACCTGTAAAACACAAACGAACTGGTGATGTCAGGGGAAACCTAGGTGCGCAATGTCCCATACTGCCTGTTTCAGTCAAAACACGGCGAAGACGTCGAAGTGGATGGGTCCTGGAGCAGGCTAACCTGTGGCAGCCATGTATATACTGTTTTTAGATCCTTAACCCCGTGCCATCGTTAGTCTCAGTTTTCTCCCTCGTGAACCTGGCTTCTTCTCCGATGGCGTCCATGTGGAGGATTGGCTTAAGGGTGTAGGATTTCGTCAGTGCCCACAGCAGTTGGGACCCTACAGTCACGCTGGCCAACGCTGAATATTACTTAATCGGGTCACCAGAGGTCTCGCATGAAAAGACCAAGCACAAGATCACCAGCTGGAACGTTTGCAAGGCCCGATTGCGAGAAATATTTGGCCAACCAGATGGACGTCTGCTAGCGGCAAAAAAGGAACTGACGACGCGTTCACAAGCAAACACCGAGTCTTATGTGTCCTATATTTAGGACGTGCTCGCCATCTGCATAAAGGCTGACATGCAGATGACAGAAGCCGACAAAGTAGGCGTTGCTGAAACAAATCGTGGACGACGCCTTTCACTGCTGCTCTGCAAAAACTTCACCTATGCTATTTTCAAAGAATGCCAGAAGTTTCAGCAGGCCGAAAGCTGCCGCATCGCAACTCCGTACGCTCGACCGGCGAACACTACTCCGACATTTTCGTGCGAAGGCACTGTACCTTCTCTGCGACATTTTCAGTCTGATGTTGGCTGAGATACTCCTGAGTGTCTGACACGCATTATACGACGCGAGCTCGCGGCAATGGCACCAGCCTCCCTATTTCAGCCCCCATCAGAGAGAAACCACCCATTTATCTCAATTGTACAAGCCGTGGTACGTCAGGAGATCAAAAACTTGGGCATACGCTCTTTCTGCGCTATGAACCATCCCAGCAGCCGCAAAACCCTTTTTTCCCTACGACAAGCAGAAATGCGTATCGCCGTTGAGTTACAGAAACCCAGCTGAATGAAATATGCGCGACGACAGGCCAAATTGCTTTGACGGCCATCGGGTTGGCCATGTTGCTAGATACTGCCAAAGCTGTCATATTCGGCCTACCCGCAACCCCTGCACAAATTTAAAGTACGCTAACAATGCCAACTGTTCCTTCTCAGCTCGACGCCAGCCACACGATTCCACCCGAAATTCGACCTCCCGCCTAGACCCCTCACCGTCCCCGCAACGTCACCAGTCGCTCTCGCCGCCGTCTCGCCGCACGTCCTCTCCGACCCCTTACGCCACTTCGCCGGAAAACTGAGAGATGAAGCGCCTGGAGATGACGTTGCATTGTCGACCAGGCCACAAAATCCTCTACTGATGTTATCTGCAAGGCAAATGCTTATCTACAAGTAAGAAACGCAGAATAATCTATTTACATATAATTTGCAAGGCAGATTCCGGCAGGCAGCTAAGTTGGTGTGCTCGTGCATATGCTAGTCAGGCAGAGCGTCCTCTTCTTCCTTGACGGCTATCTATGCTGGTCGCACAACCATGGCAGATACCCAGTTTGGGTAAATGCGCCCTTTACCTGTCGAGCCCCTGCACCGAGCCACTTCTTTGTCGTCTACTTCGTCACCTGACTGAAGCAGTATGATACATTGCCCACCTATGTGTCCCGTGACATCATTCACCATTATAGAAAAGGGAGTCCCATTCGTGGCAAGGTGTGCGCGATAAGGTAATGTTTGTTTAGCGCCCAGATATATCTATGTTGTCTCCACATTTGGTTGTAGTGTCCTGAAAACCAATCTTTAATGTATCTTTGCCCCACAACCACGTAATTATGTAGTGTCCGTATAACCCAGGAGGTGCTGTCGAACAAAAAAATAATCCAGCCGAGCGAAGAAGGCCCCCAATCGAGGAGAAGCTGTGCTTAACAGGCACAAAGCAACGGTAGTTAATGCAGACGACAAATCCGGGTCGTGCAGGTGCGGCCGCCGGCGTGAGCACGTGGGCAACGCTGAGTAAATTCGCCGCGCCATCTACACTGTGCTCCGTGAGTGAAACACGTCCTTTCCTCAGCAGCCACGTTGGGAGTTTGCGAAGCGCGCTATGTTTGATTCGCGTTCGGAAGGGCACCAGTCTCCCGCAGCAGAAGAACAGTGAGGACAAGCTGTTGACTACCACAGTTGACCGACAGAACACCCAGGAACTAGAAAAATGTGGTGCACTTAAACCATCGCAGTGTTAAGAAATCTCAGGGGATGCGAACTTTCCAATGATCGCTGCGGCCCACGCGAAAATAGGAGAAATGACTGCTGATACTCCGAAGCGTTATCTAGTGACAACAACATCAACAACAACATCATCGTAATGCATAAGAAAGGTGACATAAAGGACAAAAAACAGTCCGATCAGATTACTGTCAGTCGTCTACGAGGTATTTACCGAGGTAATGGCTAACAGAATTTCTGCCACCTTGGATTTCAGTCAACCTAAAGAACTAGCGGGGTTCCGTAAAGGCTATTCAACAATGAACGATATTCACACGATCAATCAGGTGGTAGGCAAGTGGGCTGAGTATAATGAACCCATATATAGAGCCTTCATAGAGTGTGAGAAAGCATTTGATTCGGCCGAAACCTCAGCAGTCATTCAGGCATTGTGGAACTAGGGCGTAGACGATAATTATATAAGAATACTAGAGGATATTTACAACAGGACCACAGGTACCGTCATCCTCCATAAGGAGAGCAGTAAAATACCTATAACGAAGGGCGTCAGACAAGGAGACACATTGTCTTTAATGTTATTCACAGCCTGTTCATAAGAAGTATTCAGAACGTTGGATTGGGAACAGGTGAGAGTACAGGTTAATGGAGACTACCTCAGCAACCTTAGATTTTCTGATGACGTTGCCTTGCTAAGCAACTCGGGGGACGAATTACAAAGCATGCTAACCGCACTGGACAAACCGAGTAGAACCGTGGGCTTGAAAAGTATTATGCAGAGAACCACAGTAATGATCAAACACCTCGGAACATCACAGCGGTTTGAGATAGGTGGCGAGGCAGTGGAAGTGGTAAGCGAATATATCTACTTAGGACAAGTTTTGACCCCGGAACGCAACCAAGAGGCAGGGGTAATTAGAAGGATAAAAATGGGGTTGAGTACAATCGGCAGGCATTCTCAGAAAATTAATGGCAGCCTACCATCGTCCCTAAATAAGAAAGTGTATCACAGCTGCACCTTACCAGCACTCACCTACGGGCAGAAACTTGGAGGCCCACTAAGAGGGTTCAACATAAATTGAGGACGACTGAGCGAGCAATGAAACGGAAGATGACAGGTGTAACATTAAGGGACAAGAAGACAGCGGAGTCGGTCAGGAAACAAACGGGTGTTAAGGGCATATTAGTAGACATTGAGAAGAAGAAATGGACGTGGGCAGGGTATAGTGGGAAGGCACGAAAACCGTTGGTGATTAAGGGTAACAGAATGGATCCCTAGAGAAGGCAAGCGTAGGAGGTGTGGCAGAAAGTTAAATGGGCACGTCAGATGAAGACGTTTGCAGGAATAAATTGGTCGCAGCTAGCACAGGACCGCGTTAATTGTAGAATAATGGGAGAGGCATTTGCCCTACAGTCCGCGTAGATAGGCTGTTTATGATGATGATTAAAGATAAGCATCCGTAATTAAACACGTGTCAATCTTACGCCCCAAGAACACTCCACGGAGTTTTTCCTGTTTAATTGTACTTACGTCAGGTACGCTTCCTTTTGACATCATAGCTGGATCAACCTACTTTTCTATATCTTGATAAAACGAATTGTTTCATCCTGAGAGAGTCGCCGTTAAAATGTCTGGGAAGCAATTTACCTAGTTATCGGCTTTTTGCTATAGCATTTCGCTGGAGGATTTTGCTTTGCAAAATGACGCAGTCGGCCAGAAACCTGTCATGATCATGAGAAACATTTACGAACGCGCATGCGTGTGGGCGTGTGTGCGTGTGTGGGTGTGTGCGTGTGTGCGTGTGTGCGTGTGTGCGTTCTCGTGAGCGTGTGTGTGAGTGTGCGCGCGTCTGTGTGCGCGTGTGTGTATGAGTGAGCGTGCGCGTGAGGGTGTGCGGGCATTTTTGTGCGCGTGCGCTTGCTTCACAGTGCGCGTGCGTTCGTGGGTGCTTGTGTCCGTGGGCACGTGGCGCGTTTGTGCGCGTGTGCGTGTTTGCGTGCGTGAGTGCGAGCGTGTGTGTGCGCGCCTGTGCGTGTGCGTGCGCGTGTTCGCGAGTGCGCGTCTGCGCGGGCGCGCATGTGTGTGTTTGTGTGTGCGTGTGCGTGTGCGTGTCTGTTCGTGTGCGTGTCTGTTCGTGTGCGTGTGGGTGTGTGGGTGTGTCGCGTGTGTGCGTGTGCATGTCATGACGTCAAAGGAGGGCCCCCTTCGGCTGCGTGGGTTGTCAGAAGCATTTGAAACGATCGCACGGCATCGTCGCTTGCCTTTTCAGCACTTTAGCTTGCAGTTTATGGTTCGCACATGACTGCAAGTTTATTTTCTAACTTCCCGTGCTGTTGGTTCAAGTATCTTAGAGCATGAATTTGCTTTAGACGACCGAGAACCACAAAGCAGTGACTGTGGCGTCGTATAGAGGGTTCTGTAAGAATATTTCTGAAATGAGCAACCAGCATAGGGAGTTTTTATTTCTTATGTAAAAATTAGGTTCTGTCTGGAGAGTTTGTTGAAACCATTTATGCCCAAGATTAGGCGGGGTTTTAAAACAATGTACCAGCGAAAAGCACGTACGTGCACTGCGCGAAAATATAGCGTTCATGCGCTGCAAACATACATAGGCGAGAGAAGAAAAACTTCGAACAAGGTAAAAGCACGATTGTTTCCAACCTTTCAGCAAAGAGACTTGCTTTCGTCAAGTCTCTTTGCTGAAACGTTGGCAACAATCGTCCTTTTACATTGTTAAAAGTTTTTCTTCCCTTGTGTTCTCTACCAACTTGAAATTTCTACTGCTCCCTCTAAGGGCAAGACACATTTTGCCTTTACGCGCATAAACCAACAAACGGACTCTGCTTGCGAATTTCCTTTTTTCCTTGTCGCCCACCCCACCCCCCTTACTCATCCCCATACACACACACCCACATGGGTGCGGGTGCGCGCCATTTGGGCAGCAGCGCTATGGTTCCTCCGCGATCCCTACCTCTTCGAAGAGTGGCGTCTTACGGCTTGACTTGCATTTATTCTGAAAACACTGTATCATACTGGTGTCTCCGCAGCTTTATCGGCTCTAGCAGGGCTTGATTTTCGCGTATGCGTTTCGCATTCTGTAGCAATATTGCGGTCACCTAGTTATAATTAACAGACGATTGGGACAAAGCAGTTAGATTGTATTTACATTACTTTAGATTCAGATGCAAATTCTTTATTTTCCCCCAAAACAATACACCCGGTGAAAAATGGTGAGAATCACCAAACGTTTGCCGTAATATATCCTGGGCCTCTTTCTGCTTTTCTAGATTTAGGCATTTACCGCGGTAGTCGGATAAAGGCCTTATATTTACTCTTCGCTCCTACTTATTTCGTCTCATTGTAATGTATATCAACGACTACCGCTGGAGCACAGTGAGGTTCAGCGGCACCACGTGCTTGCCAGGTTATAATATCCAGGCACAGGGAATCTTGGACGAAGAATTAGGCCCCCGCAGTCACTCAAAAATTATGGTACGGTGGTGGTTAAGAGATGTGTTTTTTCATTCCAGACAAATATTACCTTCTCGTGACATGTATACTTGCAAAATAAGTTATTTGGTGGTTATTTTGCAAGTATACATGCCAATAAGTTATGTGGTGGTGATGGAGGCGAAAAGCAATAACGCCCGTGTGTACGAAATTTCGGCACACGTTAAAGATCCCCAGGTGGTCAAAATTAATCCGGAGCTCTCCACTACGGCGCGCCCCATCACCTGCGTAGCGTCGGTGCGTTAAACACTGCAATGAATGAAGTTATGTGGGGGTCTTGGTTCTTTTACTTTGCAGGAATACTGTTTACCTATTAGCGAGAAGACAACTTCTATCAGGATTGGCACCTTGTTTTAGTTTGGGGAAAAAATGGGTTTTTGAACACCGTTCTATGCCCATCAGGGAAAGAAAACCGTCGTGTTTAACGAAACAGGTATCTCGTGAACAAATGTGGCTTTCTTTCTGGATCTTAAAGAAACCGTTCGGGACAAAGTACGGCAGTATTCACCATTATTCTTAAAGTTGGCATCTAATGTGAACATTCATGTCTGTCGCATCAACAGAAAAGAAAATCGCATTGGAACGTTTTACAAAGTATCTAACTTAGTGTAGTTTATCCTCTGTCGTCAATAACAGACACTTGGACTGTCGCTACAGTATGTTACAAAACATCCCGGTGTGGTATCATCCTGCTTAGGAATACGGCATGGTAATGCATTACTCGTTTGTCGTTTGTGCATACTTTTTCAACATCAAAATATTACAAATGAGTGCTATGAACAACAACAACAGCAAGTTTAATTCTTCCTGTCGTTAGTATCTGCAGGAAACACGGTGAAAAGAGCATGGCAGAGGCGGCCGATCCAGGCGGAAGTCCAGGTATGATGTTTTCCGGCCACTCCAAGAACAGCGACGGGCGATTTCGCCTCCGCTCTTCTGTCTTTCTGGGTAGCGCGCCAAGATGGGTCAGGGCATGAGGTGACTTTTGTTTGCTTATTGCTCCGCTTCTATTGGATGTATTGCGAAACTATTTCGTACACGGGAACTATTCAATGTGTGCTTGCTGCTAGTCTACGTTTCTTTTATTTCTAAAACCGCTTCACCTTCCCTTTAAATTAGTGACATGGCAGCCGACAGGCTGCTAGGAAAAAGAAGCCGTGATTGTTTTTCGGTGAACAGAACAGCGCTTACCAGTGCAAAAGGGCGTCCCGGAACGTGGAGACGCTCAAACCGGACTGAAAATGCCGAATCTGGCGCTCACTATGCGATGCTCGCTGACTACGCCCGTCAACGCTGATATCCGTCGAGCAAGGCATCGTTATATGCAACGCAGATTGGTAGCTTTTGCATTCATTTAAGCGAAGCGCGCAGATGCCGGAAAAGTCGCAGAGGGCGGAATGCGATGCTCTCAGCATCGCAGACGCCGCGATGTTGAGAGCATAGAAAGCGGCTCATCGTAACATGGTTTGAAAGTACTTGAGAGGGCCTTTACTTGAAAGAGCGAAGAAGCGCTTGAAGCAGACAGTACTGTGTGCCGTTGTTAGTATCCGGGGAAAATTTAATGCTGCCTTCAAGATAAAAATGCGATCAAGAGCATTATTTATGCTTCTTTGGCCGATGCAATACAAAATATTGCAAGATCAGCCTTTCGTAGGGTGCGTAAAAATGGGAAATGGTTTCACTAGAAAATGAGTGTTTTCAATGGGGTTGGTGTGCTCTAAAACGCCAGTTTCTTTTGGGGGCTCATGACGGTTTCTATCCTGTTGGAGTTGATAAATGTAGACGTCCTCCTCACGCCCATGCCATAAGCAACGGGGGGCCCTTAATACAACGTCTATTAATGTAGTGGAGTATTTGTGGGAACTATTTCTTGGAACGGGGCTTGGTGAAATATTTTACGCCAGAAGCTTCGGTCTCTAACGTACAATATTGTAAGATTTATTGGAAAAATAAGACAGCTTTTGAGGTAATAACTAAAGGTAAGAGCAATAGAACGTTGTGTTTATCGTTTCACAATTTGTATCATTTTTTTTAATAGAAAGTGCGCCTAAACTCCTTGTTACAGTTCGGGTGCCGATTTCACGTTATCCTAATACGAAGCAATATCATTATGCTTTGAAACGACGTAGTCGATACTGTTATTTTTTTAGTCTGCACGTTTAGTGAGAACTACACGTGACCTTCGCGGCGCAAAATCCAGCGTCATGATCATTATTTTTGGCTAGAATTTAGTTGTTCGCCTGCTTGCAAGCTAGCAACTATTCACTGGTTAGAAGTTGCTTTCTCAAGCCATATGAATTTTAAATAAGCTTGTTCTCAAAAATAACGATTGATTGTAGGGTTTAACGCGCAGAAGCAACACAGGTGATGAGGCGCGCCGTAGTGGAGGGCTCCGGATTCTTTTGACCACCTGGGGGTATTTAACGTGCGCCGAAATCTTGTGCACACGGGCGTTTTTGCTTTTCGCCTCCATCAGAAATGCGGCTGCCACACTCGGGAATTTTACCCCCGTCCTCGTGCTCAGCAGCAAAACGCCTAAGCCACTGAGAAACCGCGGCGGGTCTCACAAGTAACGCGACGTCTTATCATGGGAATATATTCTCGTATTTCAATAAGACGTATGCCTTCGTCTTGTAAGAAGGTCGTTAGGCTCTATTTCAGAACTCAATATTTCAGGGGTTGTTACTAGACTGATCGGTTAGATGTAATTAGTGTTGTGCGTTTTCTAGAGCGCCAAGTTCTATTTAAATCTACGATAAAGTTCTTCGTGCCTGCAGTAATTTTACAAAGCCGGGCCAATGGTTTGCGATTTTTGCTACCGGGGTCGGCGGTGCTTCAACGCAAACCGAGTGTGTAGCCTTTCTGATTCTTATGTTTTTTCGTATTTAAACGTTATTTCAGAAACAAAAAACCATGCTCAATAAAACAGCAGGTAGTGCTGGCCCTAGCCGCACCTCAATGCTTTCAGCTTATAATAGATCGAACCCCTCAGCTCTTCACCTTTTTTTTCAAGTGCACGTTTGGTGTGAATGTCTTGGCCAAAAAACGGCGAAGCTCCTCGCACGTGCTGTAGCATGAGAAAAGCTAAAGGCTAATTGAAGGAACCTTAGGGATTCGGGAGCATCTCGGCACTTCTGTTGTTCGACAATTTTTGCACAGGGTCATCCTAAAACAATTTGTTTTTTGATGACTACTCGGCCTAAATCAGCCGCAAACTCTGTTCCAGAGCGTGCATCAACGGCAGAGTAGAGATGCCTAGTTCGGGCACTTATCCGCAGTAGGAACGCGTCGGCAGAAACTGCCAAAGCCAGGGGGACGCACGAAGGATGGCGAGGAGATAAAGACAGGAAAGGGAAGAGAGATATGCATTACCATGGCAACGTCACCCTCTCAAGTCTGAGAGACAGCTATATTCACGTGCTTCCTCCACCATATTTGTGTATTGGGACGCCTTCCTTGGTGATACACATTCTTTTGACGTCTAGTTGGCCCTAAGCAAACCGCGCACTCTATTTCACAACATACATCGAAGCGGAGAAACTGTGTCACTTTGTCACGTTTGGTATAATATTATTAAGAAAAGACACTGTAAAAGAAACTGAAGAAAAAGTACACAACAGATTACGATGCTTTACTCAAACCAAAAGAGCACTCCAACATACAGAGATAAGCAACAACGCGGAAGGAACTGGCCATAACGCGGGCAGAGTAAATATAGATGAATAAAATAAGGGCAAGCAAAAGCGCGGGTTTACTCTCTTATACAATGCCCCAGAACCAGTCTTACGACAATCCTAGGCGTGGTGGGGTCGGGCGGCAATGGCCATCCATATCCTCATAATCACGAGATTATAATTGCGATTTTGTCAACTCGAGGCACCATGTCGATTGACTACCTCAGCTCTATTGGAGGGGCTGTTGCCCTCGTCGGAGCTTGTACAAGCCGACTGGCTTCCAGTGTACAGGGTGTAGGAGCGACCGTTGCGAACAGCCACTGGGACGCAGCACGGTTCTGAACGCCCGACCGCCGTGCTCCCCTGGCACAGTCCCGACAACCTCGGCTCTTTTTTTCCCTCGGGATCGCCTTCGCCACATGGCGGATGTCGTTGGAACGCAGCTTATAACTGGCCGCCGTCAGCTGGCGGAATTCGCATCTAGGGCTTTGTGCCCTACTTAAGCCGGATGAATGACCTTGGTGCTACGTGCCTTTCGGCGTCCGCCTTTTTTCCCTTGTCGTCTTCTTTTGTTGTCCCCTGAGTCATGCGTTTTCTTCGCATGGCACAAGAGAGATGGCTAACTAAGCCGCTTATTCACAGTAGGAGCGTGGCACAATACAGTATTGAAGCCAGAATTACCACGCAGGCTAGCGAGGGACGAAAGGCCGGAAAGAAGAACAAGAAAGTGGACAGTAGACAGTGTCCCGTAACGAGGCCATGTTACCTCAAGCAAAGCCAGAACGCCGGAAGTTTTGGGGTGGTACGCCAGAAGTGTCCGGGTTGTACCGGAGCGCCCTCTGCGATATGTGCAAGGCACCTAATACTAGGAATGACAATAAAAACATACCAAGCCACACATGCACATACCTAGACAAGGACAAATTTATGAAGGGGAGGGCCATTTTGTGCAAAGAGAAAATATGAAGTGTAATGCACGTACGGTAAACAAGGAGGAACATTGTCGGAGTTTAAAGATTTTTAGCAAAAAAGTAAGGAGACTTGAAAAAACAATCAATTCCGGAAGACGTTACCATGCGGACGTACTTGAAGAAGATTGAAAGAAAAGAAAAAATTATCAACTTAACAACCTTGGATGCCGGCAGTTGATTTTGGTGACCCGCGCGAACGCGCTTTAGAGTCATACGTCACTTAATTAGACACCGTTCTAGGTTATCCCTTTTCTTGTAGTTCTCATCCTACTATCTCCCAGTTTCCGGAACCAGCATAACGACTTCACTGAACCGACCTACCCGAAATCTGTATTGGAAAACTATAAGCTACGCCATTAAAACCCTATTCGCATGAACTCGAGGTTTACTTCCGCTACGCACACCATATCTTTATTATCTGGGAATACCGACGCACCGCTGTGGATACTTTTATGAAGGAAAATACTTATGAAGGAAAGATGTTCATAAAAGGATACTTTTATGAACATCTTACTTATACTCTCGCAACTGCACTCGAACAAACAAGTAAACTTCGTGGGAACATCCGTCGCTACAGGCAATAATAAACTTTAGAGCACCCCTAATGAAAACAGATGCAGAGGCAGCAGAACCTAGAATACTACAGCAATCAATGGCGACATAGCCAACAAGTGATCTTGATCAGATTTTCAATCGCCAAATATTTAGGCAGGGATCGCAAATGAAAGAGACATGCGCTCAGAACTAATAATATAAAACCGACGTGTGGGTTTTATTGCCGCCTGAATATTCGGCTCTTAAAAATCTTATAATGCATTACCAACTAGCTTGAACCCTAACTTTGTTAGGTAATTTTTGTTGGACAACCTACCGAAATACAACAGTAGGAAGTGATAGTACACACTGCCTAAATCCTGTTTTTCTAGTCATAGAGTTTCAACCGTGTCATAAGGCTTGAGGAAGACCGCATGGCCCTTAGTGGAGTGCTTTGTTGGCCGCAGTTTTCGCCATCATAAGTCGTTTCCAGATAAATTACTTTAGTTTTGCGTGTAAATACGTTAGTGCAATGTTGTCTATAAAGAACATCGTCCCAAGAATAACATCGCGAGGGCATTTGAGCATTGTTGCGAACAAACAAGGAGGAATGTGGCTGTTATAATAGCCACGACAATTTCACGTGCCTCACGGCGAACCATAGCTTACGCGAACCATGAAGTACTGTATGTTTTACAGATTTAATGCGAACACTCCGCTCATCGCCGACTACCCACCTTCCCTCTAGGTTTCCGGAATAAAGAAAGGCGTTGCACAAAACACTGTACTCATAAAATATAGTAACTTCGTTTCTGTATGGGGACCAGCATAACCAAAATTGCAGGTATTGTAGTAAGACATTTAGATGCTGTAAATTTATTTAAGAAATATAATACGGATCTTGAGAGGTCTACGCAGCATCTCCTTAGGGTTCATTTTCGACACCTTCAAATAGTCTAATATAGTAATGATACCCTGTTCCTTTTCACACTACAATGTCGTCGTGCCTTGTTTCTTCCTTGTGCTGTTTTCGTCCATAGGCGACTGGTAAGACCCTCGAGCCACATGGCGTTTGTTCTTCAAGGCGCATGCAGTGGGCACTAAAAATTGTCGGCGAAATAAAAGCAATTGAAAGGAATAGACAATGGCTTTTCTGTGCGATTCGAAGCCCAACCCGGCACAAAATATTCTTGGTTCCTTAATCAGGGCAGCATTACTAAACGCCGCTGGTTTTGTTCGCACTAGAAGAAAGAGGGCGGCTGGAATGCGGACCATCTGTCCGCGTTTGTTACCTACCAAACAGTGAGAAGCATCAACTTGGCGAGGACACTTGTGTTTGAGGGGTGAATATCTCTTCCTGAAATCCGATTCCCCTGACGCTTCGCCAAGGTTGTTTCTGTCTCCTTCCGCAATATCTTTTCTGAGAGGCCCTTAACCTCAGGGCAAATATTACCTACCGCCGGACAATGACAGAAACAATTCAAGACGCTTTGGGGAGAGATCTGCACGCGAACTACGCATACTGAGAAACCTACACGCGCTAGTCCTCTTTCGGTGTATCAGCAGCACCAATAATTGGAAACCTGGGCCGAAAGCCTCCGGCGAACGTCGCCTTGTCTTCATACAAGACCAGCGTGGTTTTTTTTTTCGAACTTTGTCAGTTTCTTTCGTCTTGTGGTGTTAATTCCATGAACAAACACGTGACATGCACCCCTCCTCTCCTAATTACAGCGATTGACGGCAATCAGGTCAGCATATCGCCCCCCCCCCTTTTCTAATATTGGATGGCCTACAGTCTTAAAGCTCTAAATTCTCAGGTGCCGTGAAGTTCCTCTATCGGGTTTCGAGTAGCGTCGGGAGTTTTTGTGCAAAATATTTATGCTCTGAAGATTCATATAAAAAGTACCATTTCTTGAGCAACATCCGACATGCTTTTGCCTGGTGATGTGGCAATGGTCAAGTCCAGAGTCCGCGGGTATTCCTCAAACCGTCGAAGGAGCGTGGTCAGCAGTCTGTACGGTTGTGGTATTCTTTTGTAATAACATTTTCGAGAATAAACAGGTGGCCCATATCTGAACCCGTGGCCTATATGCAAATATGCTGCAGAAAATAGAACCCACTTTCGCGGTTACGCCTTCAGCGAGTATTTTACTACTTACCGCAGTCGTCTGTTTCCTATGCTTTCAAATGCTCAGGAGAGGAAGGAGATCAGATGAGAAATATGCACGCCGGCTGCGCGTGGCAGCCGGGTTGGCAGACTGGAGAAAAGTAGCAAATAAAAAATATCATCCCAACAATGGATGCATTCCGCGCCAAAGGACCAAGATTGGCGGCATTTAAAAACATTAAAACGTCATGTCTGGGGTCCCAAACTACACCTTACTTCTTTCGCCACGCCGGGCTTACGTACTGAACCGTGCAAGATTCTTATGTGGAAACGGTTTACGCAAAATTTAAATGAAACCCGCGCCCATCGTTCAATTGGTGTGCAAATTGTGAAGTCGCTTGTAGTGTATTTCGTAATCTGTGGCAACACATGCAGTTTTTGGGCGGAATCTTTCTTAAGGCAACAATTAATCTTCAGGCAGTTGAACAGATAAATTCGCGGGCGAAATGCACGAAACTGGAGAACAATACAAACGGCAAACCTCTATGCTGACAGCAAATATCCACTGTTTTTTTGCCACACGTAATGTCAACCGTAACGATGAACTTGGGTCTGCGGTTCTCTCTAACACTATTTGCATTAGCGGCACCCAAGCAACAACTAGGCACCGCCTTGCTTGGCACCCCAAGTGTAAAGCGGTACAAACGTAAAATAATACCGAAACGTTATGTAGCTATGACCAGTGGCAATTGGCCGAGAAAATGGTATTCTGACCATACGAAACTGCAGGGTACTTTATATGCAGACGTGTAGCGTCCTATGGGGGACGACTTCGCGAAGCGTTCAAAGAGAGTGTTTTTTAGTATAATTTAAATCATTTTCGGACCTTCTAGGTTCCCAACGGGCACGCGAGCAGTTGTCCTTCAGCCCATACCAGAAAGAAGGCGTGTGGGGAGAATGAGGCACCGATGAAACACGATATTTCCCAGTAACCATCTCAAGAAGCTGGGCAGTTTGATGAATGAACGAATGAGTCGACACAGGCGACGATTACTTCAGGCCTCAGCTGCCGGATGCGCAATGCGGTCACTCTTAATCCAGCTTCATACGTTTGTTTAACGTCCTTGCCCACGCAATTGTGTGGAGGCATTGGCGCCTGCCACGCGCGAAAGGCTTGCATCGTTACCATCGGCGCTCCACTCGGCACACTCAACTACTTCCGAGAGAAATGAAAAGAAAGGACCATAGTGAAGAAGAGAACGCTGATTGTGATATGATCCACGCAATTTATTGACTCAAAATGTCCTGGAGCAAGAGAATACATGATAGAATACCCGCGAACGAACCAATATTTGCAATTTGCGTGGCAAAAAATAGACGTGATGCTTCTATGTATTCAGAGCTACAACGAAACCAGAACTAAGCAGCGCTTAAAGAGCAAGTTTGTGACTAAGTGCAGCAACCAAAAATATTGGCCCCAAAGAACGTTTTTTATATTGTCAGCGTGCAATTTCCACACTCCTACCAATTTGCGTTTACTGCCTAAAAATTTTGAAAAGGATCTGTGTTGCGCACGCTTATCTAACGAGCTCCTTTTTTGATTTAGTTTCAAAGAGTATTTCTCCACTTTTCTTACTCAGTTTGTAAGAAATGCAGTGTTGTCGTTTCAGCAATATTTGTCGTTTACAAGCATAGCCCCACAAGCATTCCATTTCTAAGCTGTAAGACGGACCTAACCTAGGCCAGTTACAATTTAGAATTTTTGAAGCAGTTTTTTGTTACATTGCCTTTTTTTGCTTGAAAATTTGGGTAGACCAAGAACTAAAAAATAACTGCACTGATCTGCTTGTTCTGCTCGTTTTCATTTCAAGGAGACATAGTAAAACGCACCAAGTCTCTCCTGCTCCACGAACGTCGGAAATTAGTAACAACAGTTGTGTATTGGGCGACCGTTGGCACCTTCACATACCTTTCTAGGGTGTGCGCTTTATATAGTACCGACTACTGCACGAAATGTAGAAGCTGCATCATAAAACAAAAGTGTCAATTCGCTGTCTAATAAGAGATATTTGTATAGGTTGGTGATAGTTCAACATCTCTTTATTACGGCCATAAATGCAAAATGCCCTTTAACCAGTTTAGAAAAAACAGGCCATGTCATTTGTGAACACCATCTCGGCACAGAAAGATGTTTTTACATGCCACAAATATTGCAAACCCTTTATATTTCGCCGTACGGTTACGTAATATAGGCCGGACGAACGTATTCTGGGCCAGCTTCGTGACTACCCTTGACACCTAAGTACAATTGCCTGGTCATGTTTCATTGCAGTGAGCTATGTCGGCAGCCGCGAACAGCACCAACAGTATTCAGTGTCGTCATATAAAGAAATCGCAAGAAAGTGTTGGCGGAGTGGCCGTACCTTGATCTGTTCTTTTTCATTATTTTCATTTTTCTTTGTATGTTGCAGTATCTTATCTTGTATTTGAATTACGTATCATAAAATAAAAAAATGATATTGAATCCTTGGCATGGGGAAAAAGCAGTTTTGTGATTGAACGAAACTTGTATGTTGTCATCCGGGCCGATTTAAAGAAGCGCGTCTTACACCGACCAAAGAAAAGAAGACGTACCAAAACATTTATAGTCCTTCCACTCTGTGAAAAAGGGTGACGTTCAAACCAGCATGCCCTCCATGGAGTGCCCGAAAGATAGCACGCTTGTGTGTAATTTACGACTGCGCATACTTCGTAGCCAATTACCTGAATGAAATTGGGATAATACCCAAACTTTATCCTAGCGGACAAACGTAGAGCTGTTCTTTTCCCTCCCACGGCGTAAGCACCTTACTTTTTGCGTAACGCGCTAACCCAATACACTTTACCACAGACGACACCGGACCTGTCGGATTGGGTTGTTTGACGGCATGTTGAACCTCACGCCAACACAACGGACGTCACCGTACTATAAGGTATAAAACCTATACCTCCGCATTCCCACGCCCTCTCTACCGCCCTCCTCTCCCAACCCGCGCACGCATAAACCGGCAACTGATCATAATCGGATGCTTGGAAGTGAAATATAATGTCTGAAAACCCTTTAGGCAGAATGAGTAATATTTCATTGATTGTATCGTTTAACGTGCCGACGCAACGCAGGCGATGAGGCGCGGCGCAGTGGAGGTGTCCGGAATAATTTTGACCACCTGGGGATCTTTAATGTGCGCCGAAATCTCGTACACACGGGTGTTTTTGCTTTTTGCTTTCATCAGAAAAGCGGCCGCCGCAGCCAGGAATCGAACCCGCGACCTCGTGCTCAGAAGCACGACGCCTTAGCCACTGAGCCGCCGCGGCGGGGGAACGAGTGATAAAAACCCACCTTGGCATTTCAAGCGGGCCAGTTGCGGTTCATCCGGGACGAATTCGCAGCTACATGACCAGCTGGAGCTTGAGGCGGCGATGGCGGCGACAGCGGCTTTCCGTGGTGTCCGCGCCATTTCCCGCTTCTGTTCGGCCTGACGCTTAAGTTACCGCTCTTCTGCCCTCAAGCGAACGACATGCGTCCATCCCACAGCGAGTTAACACCGCAAGCGCTTCGACCTGCATACTAGTGGACACGCATGTGGAGCGAGAGAAAAACTTTATTGTACAAGGCAGTTAAGAGGGTGGGGTGGCAGGTGGCATGAGCCTGGCGGCGACAGCGTTGGCTCGGTTCATGAGGGAGATTTGGATCCCCGGATCCGAGCTACCCAACGCCCCCTCCCACTGCTCGTCACACGCTATGGAGGGGAAGGAATCATTACGACATGCCCACATGGAGTGCGACACAGTGGCTAGAGCACCGCACGAAGGGCAGTTGGGGGAGGGAAATAGTGAGGGGTGAATATGGTGCAGCACTGCACGACATGGAAGAGTGTCGGTCTGCAAGAGCCCCCAGTGCATTCCTGGGAGTTATTAAGGCTGACATGAGCGGGGGGAAACGCGCGGCGGGAGAGACGGTAGTGTAGAACCAAGTCGTGATAGCTTAGGAGGCTATCTCGAGCCGATCTGGCACTGTGGGAGGGGACAAGGCTGGGGCCCGCTCGTATAGTAAGTTCTCGAGCAGTAGCGTGGGCCGCCTCGTTACCCCCCACACCGGTGTGATCTGGGGTCCAGATAAGTTCCATCCGGGTGGTGGGTGAATTTTTAGAGAGAATTTGGACGGCCTGCGGGGTTATTAGACCCCGGGCGAAATTTCGAACGGCCGTCTTCGAATCAGAGATTACGATTGCGGGGGCTGGGCGTAGAGTTAAGGCTAGTGCAACTGCCGTCTCTTCCACCGTCGTGGGACAGGTGGTAGGTACAGACGCAGAGGGAGGTGACAGACAGGGGGGGGGGCGGGGGGGGGGGGGAGCATTTACTCGGTCGACTACTCCCACTGCGTGTACGGCGTGGTGTCGATAGTCTGCCGCGTCGACATAAAGTATGCCTAGATTAATTGGAAAGCGCCGGCCCAACTCACGTGCTCTATGCTCCCTGCGACCCTTGTGATGAATGGGGTGCATATTGGGTGGTATGGGGCGGACTCTAAGACACTCATGCGTATCGCGGGGAATGGGGTGTCTTATCAGTTATAAAGGGGCGTGCAGCTTCAGACAATCTAGTATGTGCCTTCCAGTGGAGGTGGCCGAAAGCCTCCGCAGTTGATAGTATGATCGGCTTCCACGAGTTCCTCCGCGGTATTAGAGACCCCCAGACGTTAAAGTCGAGCAGTGGATGCGTGCATGGCACTTGTAACGCCGCCTTATAAGCTTTTCTAATGAGGCAATCAATTTCTGCAGTTCGGTATTGTTACAAAAAGATAAGCGAGTGAGTAGGTGATGCGGCTTATCATGAAAGCTAGTACCAGCTGGAGCCTTTCTGTCTCATTAGGTCCTTTATGACGGGTGGTTATTCGTCAAATTAGGGCGAAAGTTTGGTTTACATGCGATGTAATTTGCGATATAAATTGAGTGTTTGATCTCTTACGCTGTATGAAAAGACCAAGCATTTTAACACTTTCTACTGTTGGGACGGTGTTGATCGCAATCTGAATTTTTAAGTCCGGTGGGGCTTCCAATCTAGGCTTCGTGGGTAGAGAAGGAACTGAGATTTCTGAGGTGAACAGTTGAGTCCTGCCGCACCTGCCTCCTCGACAACCACCTGTGCACCAGCTTGTAGGGCTTCTTCTATGAGGGCATCGCTACCACTCTGTACCCAGAGTGTAATGTCATCCGCGTACAGGCTAAAGTGAAGCTGCGGGATTCTTTCCAACCTCTTGGGGGTGTTGAGGATGGCGAGATTAAACAAAAGTGGAGACAGTTCGGCGCCCTGCGCAGTGCCAACTGAGGGGAGTTCAACAACGTCTCGTGTGACGTCTCCGACATAAATAATTGCAGTGAGAGTCCTGAGGAAGTCCCTGACGTAGTTGTAAGTGCGTTCTCCAGGGGAGGCTGTTGCCAGCCCTTGCAAGAATGCCTTGTGTAATACCCGGTCAAATGCCTTCGTGAGATCTAGGGAAAGTACAGCGGCCGTGTCCATTTTTGACGGAGGGGTAATTACTTACCGGGATAGTCGAAGAAGAATATCCTGAGTGGACAATCCTGATCTAAATCCAATCATGGAGTGAGGAAGAAAATTAGTAGGGTTTAGATAATTTGTAAGGCGAACATGGATGATGTGCTCTAGTACTTTTAAAATGAATCAAGTGAGGGAGAATGGCCGAAGGTGTTCAATGTTGAGCGGTCTCCCAGTTTTAGGTATCAAAGCAATTTTTGCGTGCTGCCAGGACTGGGGTAGAAACCAATTTTCCAAAAATGGTTATATATTTTGTAAGGGTTGAAATAGATTGGTCGTCTAGATTACGGAGCATCTTATTTGTGATGCCGTCTGGTCCTGGGGCCGACCCTGGGTGAACGTGGAGAAGGGCAGCTCGTGCCTCCGCTTCCGTTATTTCAGCATCTAGTTCAGCATTAGCTTCCCCTAAATAGGACGGAAGAGGCTGTCTATCGCCTATCGGGATGTAAGGAGAGCGTACCTTATTGAGGAGTTGCTGATTCGTACCAGGCAAATTATGAACTATGGCGGATAGTCGATTCAACAGAGTTGTCTTGGACCGTTCTGGATCAAGAAGATGACTGAAAAGTGATCATGTGCGTTTCATACTTTAGTTTCCCTTCATCTGATCACAGATATGGCCCCATTGATGTCGCGCTGATTAGGCAGCGTGGTTTTGTATGGACTCGGTTAACCCTGCTAGCTTCAGGCGGAGTTTGCGGTTGTGCTTGTTGTTGCGCCAGCGGCGTTATATGCTTTTGAATGCTTCCAAGATGTGTTGTAGCCGGATATCTACTATATCCTTTTGACGTCTAGTTGGCCCTAAGCAAACCACGCACTTTATTTCACAGCATTCATCGAAGCGGAGAAAGTGTGTCACTTTGTCACGTTTTGTATAATATTATTAAGAGAAAAAACTTTAAAAGAAACCGAAGAAAAAGTACAAACGAGACTACGATGCATTACTGAAACCAAAAGAACACTTAAACACACAGAGATAAGCAACAATGCGGAAGGAACGGGCATAACGCGGTGTGCTTGTTTTCGTCCATAGGCGACTGGTAAGAGCCTCGAGCCACATGGCGTTTCTTCTTCAAGGCGCATGCGTTGGCAACTAACAATTGTCGGCGTAAATAAAAGCAATTTAGTAGATGTCCCTTTCACTTCGAAGTCGTAGACCTCTCATTCTCTGTGCAACACACCAACCCAAACGGAAACCACTCGATTGCGGAGGACAGGGGAGTGGTCGCATTTAAATCTCCCACCACCACAACGGGCATTAAGCCCTGCTGTGCATGCATGCCCCCTCCCTTCACGCGCAACCCGTGCACTCCAAAACCGACAACGGCGGATAGGCACATCATTAGGCGGGAAATACACTGGCGAATGGTGAGAGAGAGAATTTATGTTTGACCAGACTATTCTTCTGCGAGAAGTACTATCACCAGCTGGTCAACCAGGGCCGCCGATGCGACAATGTAGCACGAAATGGCGTTAAGCTTAAGAGAAATTATGTGCTCACTGTGGCATTACAATGGGGCAGTTTAACCGCTTTCACCGACAGCTAGTGGGCGAGGTGGAATATAGGCGGAAAACAGCGGCGGCTGCATTCTCGGCGGCGCCGGCAACGGCGGCTTTCGGGCGTCTTTGTACATATTCGAACGGGAGTCGATTCTCCGCAACCGTCTGATAACGGCGCAACGGCGTCTGTCAGCCGACTGTGAAACTTGTGAAACAGGCATCAGTGGTGGCCAGCAGAATAATTGTTCCGGTAACCGTTGTAAAAGAGGGGTCGCGTGGCGAGAAGGAGCCCCGGAGCTGCGCCGAGTAACTCCGCTGCACTGGAATGAAAACTGGGGAGGTGATACATGTACTACTTTGCTGTAAACCAAAACTGTTCATCCCTGTTGCGTTTGCGTACAAGTATCTCCATCCGCATCTTAACGCGTCTCTGTGACCTCTTGTGTCCCTCTGCGTCCTGTACGACACGCGTTAATTTTTCTACAATTTGTTTCAAGCTTGCCATGACAGAAATATAACCCTTTTACTTCGGTCGGAATGCCCGTGTAGTCGGAAGGGAAAAGTATCAGTCTTGACTGTTAAACACCAGGATTGCGCAATGCGAGTCAATGAAAAGCGGGCGTTCTTGTTACAGAAGTACATCTGCGGGCAAAATAATTCGGTATGGTTTGTCAACGGCATCTGCAATTGTAATTATATATCTCTTGCCCCTTTTTGTGAGGGCAGGTTTAACATTACGGATAGCTTAAGGAATAATTTGCCCATACAAAACAAGCAGTATACGAGACGCTATAACGATCATATGTTTAGGCCAATCACAATATGGCAAGTGTTCTTTCTATGTTTGAAATCCTGGCAACAAATCATCTTTAGGTTCTACGTTGCTTCAAAGCGCAAGCCGTTGGAAAACAAACATCACAGAATGTGTACAGGTAGCACACGGTCACCACCAGTGTAGCTTTTCCCTTGAAATATGCTTTCTACCACGGTATACCGACAGAACAGCACGCGACAAAACGGCACGCGACAGAATAGCACCGACATAACAGCGCGGCGTCAAAAGGGCACGCGTCAAAACAGCACGCGTCAAAACAGCACGCGTCAAAACAGCACAGCGACAAGAGCGCACAGCGACAAAACCGCACACGACAGTAGAGCACGGCGCTAAAACAGCACGGCGTCAAAACAGCACGCGACAGAAGAGCACGGCGACAAAACAGCACGGCGACGAAACAGCACGCGACAAAACAGCACACTGCAAGAGATGAGCACTGTAAAAGTTGGGTGCGGTGGCGTTGCTAGGTAGTATGGCATAGTGCACTCGCCGGAACGGAATCCAAACTTCTGCGGCAAGTAAGGAATAGAAAAGCACATTCGTTTGAACTTATTTTTACAAGACTGATCTGTGCAGGAACATATCAGTACATGGACATTTAGGCACCCTCATATTCCAGTGGAGGGCGATTTCGGTACAGGAAGAGATTTAGGTATGCCTGTGATAGGCTGAAGCAACACAACATAGTGAGCCGTTGATATCAATTACAGATTTTACTTGTTCGTATTACTTTCTTGTTCACGCATGGTTATATGTGCAATTATTTCTATGAAACGACTACTCCAGTAATTGCCTATTAAAGGTGGTTCCTCGATCCCGTTGTATTGATTGGTTTTTGGTCATGAATTCAGGATCTATTTTTATGAAGACGGCATCTGTGCCCTTTTCGTGGTAATTTAACGCAGAGCCATGAATCTGCATATTTCGTGAACACTTTTTTCTGTGTTAATTTACTGAGGATTGTTCCTGGATCATCTATTATTTAATTACTTTTCTTATAAATGTTGTTTGAATTATTAATTTGCTCATTGACGCCATTCTTTTGAAAACTTCGATGTATAGTGACGGTCTTTTTGACTAAAGTGAAGAATGTGAGCTGCCGGGTCACCAATGAGCCACGATCCACAGTAGCTCATATTCGCGGACGCTGCTTTGACGCGCAATATTGTTGCGGAAATATTTCTTACCCACTAAGAGCTCCTCTGTGCTGTTAAACAAATTAAACCCCCATGTATAAATTAGAATTAAGTGGTGTAGGACTTCAGTAAGAAGCAAATTATCCGTCAGAATAGTAGCGCTTAAGGATTACACTTCGGCTTTTCGCTTCCATCATATTCCAGGTGATTTGGGTTGCAGCGGCTCATGATAACCTGAGGCATGCCTATTTCAACTGGCACTTGTTCTTTTTTTACACTTTCGATAAAACAGCAGAAAAAGAAAACAGCAGCAAGAGAAGATCTTCTTGTGGGAGCCGAAAGATCACGGCCGCTGCAAAGCATGCCTCGGTACCGGGGTAAGGTCTTTTCTTGCCTTGATGCCGTTTTTTTTTTGTATTCGCAGTGCGGACTCAATAAAAGAAGCACACAAAAGCTTTCATTTCTCTCAGCTTCTTTAGGCTTCACAACCAGAACGCTAAATTTGGAATATGGGATGCTCCGCAGTGAAGGGCTTCACACACTTCTTCGCGTGCATTTAAACGGCGACACTCCGGCGTGTTCGCTCTTCTCCTTCATTTGAAATGCAACCACCACTGCGGGCATCTAACTCGCTTTCTTCTGCTCAGCGGCTCAACGCTATCCGCTCTTTCCAGCTCCTACAGGTGGCCAGGGGTTTCCCCAGACATCGAATCAAGGGGGGGTGTCTCAATGGCTCTGGGGGGGGGGGGGGGGTTCATAAACTAGAAAAGCTGTTTTTTTATCCTGTTTTTTATTTTTTTTAGCTGTTCTTTACTGCCATTTTTTTAAAAATGGCAGTAAGGCACACCCCCGAAAATATATGGGTTTCGGAGAACTCGTGCACAAAATGTTCTCGTCCTGCAGTTGCTCCCGCACCCACCCGTCACCCGTACCATTCATATGAATGTCACGCTAGCAGGCGAAAGTTTCCGTGACTAATCTGCGACCGTTGAAGCTCCCCTTTTCCTTTACTTTTTTTTTTTTCATTTCGCTACTCCCTGACTGGTAGCAATGTGCTCGCAGCGTGGTCAGCCTCAAACCACTTTGCCCCTTTCCTTTGAAAGCCTCTTTTGTGTGCACATACGAACTTGCCACGAGCTGTCGAAAAAAAGGAAATAAATACGTGCAACGCTAACAGCAAGATCGGGGGGCGCACTTTTGTTTATTTTGCCCGAGGCTACTGCCAAGAATAGCAGACGGGCAGCCCGCGCATGCGCAGATCGATACTGAAAAAGGTCCATACAAGGACTGACAAGAGTGAAATTTGGGGATTCAAGGGGGGGTGTCCAGAAAAACTAGGGGGGGTCTACACACCCCCTAGGGGGGGTGTAGGGAAATCACTGCAGGTGGCGCTGCGGAAAACGGCAATAGGAGAAGCGAGTTTAAAACCGGTAGGCGGAGGGCTAACCCGTTAGGGTAATAAAGGGTAGGTTTAATGAGTAGAGTAAGACAGGCAAGTTGGTTGGTGGCAACGGACGTCCCGATACAGATGGAGGGCTTCTAATCATCATCATCATAATCATCATCTTAATCATCATGGTGTACCAGACTGTGATCCGGCCTTCATACCAACATGCGCGCCAGCATCAATAGAGGCCCAAAAGCCCGTAGCTCTACTATAAACAATTACTTTATTAAAGATAAACGCAGGCATATGTTGCTAAATGCGAGAGAACGTTAAATTTGTTTCAGGGTGCCTGGTTCGGCGTAAAAAGAGCCGCGTTATACGCAATCCGCTGTGCATGGCTCCGGCCGCACGAAGTGGTTCGCGAACACCCGCCTTATTGCGAAAAAACTGCTATAGGATGTGCAACGCTATCTCGTGGGGTGTTTGCAGTGTACGTCATCGCAGTGTACGTTAAACTTGAGGCGTGTTTGTTTTTTTCCTGTGTAACTGCTAAGCAGAAGACCATACGCACGATGTGCGGGCGATATGGTCCCGGCACAAATGGTCCCGGAGCTCCCGGAACAAATGGTGCCGGAAAACATGTCCCAACTTCAAAGTAGGAAAAAAATGTCCCACCACTACTTCACCTATGCATGAGCGCCTGTATAAGGGAAGCAGGGAGGGGGTCAGTTTATTTGTCTTTACATGTTTGTATTTGTGCACAATGTATTTGCATCGGTCCGTACATAATATATTTGCTAAGGCTGAAATTATTTGAAATAAATGCTCCATGCGAATTTGTCGTCGTACGAGTATGTTCTCCCGTGCTTCCATTGCTTGTATCCTTTCGTTTATTAACGCTTGAGAAGCGAGTATCACGATTCAGGCTGTGCAGTGAGCGCTTTTACAGGCACAATATTATTTAGGTTACATGATGTATCGAAAATGGGAGTGGGCCGGCACCACTGAATATCAGACAACATAAAGCTGTACTAGCGATCACGCTCGCCGATTTCTCGCTATTTAAAAAAAACGAACTTTACCCGATGAATGGTTTATTGCGTTACCTAAGCTGCGATACTGTGCTCTTCATCTGAAATGCTTCGATATCTGCAGTTAGAATCAAGCGAAGCGGCACTAAGGTTTTGGACCTTGATACTTTTGCAGCTTGCAGCTTCGATACTTTTGATTTTCCCCGAAAATATGACATATAGCTATTATCTATGACGCCTATTATCTTGCTGCAAGGCTTAGAAGACTGCTGGCTAACATGCTTTGTTCAATTTGCCGGCGTGTTGCGGGAGCCTAACAATTGCTGACGGCAGCAGGTGAGCTCATAAAAACAGGCCACCCACCATAAACAACAAACTCTGTTGTTGGGAACCGCATTTGTGCAGAAACATATGCAGTTCATTCGCTCAAATACATAAACATGTTCGTGTGCATCTTTCTGACGGCTTTACTTTCCCAGAAATTGCGAGAATCAAAGACTGTCACTTGTCATGGTACAATGAAAAGCCAACGATTGATGCAAGAACGGGTGGACCACGGAACAACCCGAACGCGTTTTGCCTGTTTCCAAGTCCCGCTCTCAAAATAAACTGGCTCGTGTTCAAAATCCCTCCACTCAATGCGCATGTTAGCAACTGCCCCCTCTCGTTTCCCCTCGACCTCCTCCCTCTCCTCAGCGAAAACGAGGGTTGTGTCGACTTTTGTTGCCGCCTAGACGAACATAGGGGCAGTGGCTGCTGTGGAACGCAGAGCGTACAATGCGCACGCGGAGACGTACAATGAGTTGCTCCCCTGCTATTCGCCCCGAGCGCGAACACAGTCGGCCCCTGGCGGCGGCGGTACGAACCGCTCCTAGTGTGGACGGCGCTTTAGCCTTTAGCGTCGTCTGCTTTTTCACGTTGCGTGCGGCGCAAGGCGCGTGCTGCACACGACAAAACAACCAATATGTGTGCTCGTTTGGCAGTAAGCAATGACATAGTAACCTCTGCGTGCTCGTTTCCTCTAGAAACGCAATAATCAGCGGCCGTTGCGGGTTTATGCGCTGGTTTAATTCCACGAAACATCTTCGTTGTGGTCACTGCTTGAGTATGAAACGTGTTATAAACATTGCTTCCACACATTGCACTTTTCGTATTGTTGAGTGCAGTCATCTGCCGTTTCGGGAACGTCGAAGGGTGCCTCTTGAAGGTGGCGTGGCGATTATTTAAAGGATAAAAGTTTAGTACGCGAAACGGGTAAGAAGCGACAAGACCTGTGCATACGCGTGCAAATTCCACACCCTTGTAAAATTGCGCTGTGTCCTTATAGAAAGAAGAAACAAACAAAAACATTTACACTGCACACGACCCGTGCGCTATCGCCCATACATTACCGGACACGTATTTTACACCCGCAAGCGTCTGTGTGATCGTGTCCTTCCCGTACCTTTTCTAAAATAAATACCATTTTTGGACCGTAGTTGGTTATACTCAGGAGGAGGAATAAACACTTATTCAACTGTATCGAGTTGCTAATTTTACGTATTATTTAAAATACGTTTCTATGGATGCGCAAGAGTATTTAGGGGGAATTTTTCGGTAAAATTAAGCAGTTGTGAGTTTGCGTCAGTCATGTGGCATTTCGTGTGTCATTTTCATATATATCATTTTCAAATCCGACATGAATCACCTTGTCCAGAAACGTGTCTCACTCAGCATAACCAAATGCCTAATTTGGTCACGTCTTAACCTCTTAAGGTAGACCTAAGTTTAAAGAAAGAGGAGAAAACGCGTAATATATAATGCACGTTGTTGCCCACATGTGTGTGGGGTGTGTGCCATGACTCTCTGGTTTTTTTTTTCTTCCCCACAATGCTTGATTTCAATACAATTTTGAAAAAGGCATCCCACAATTTCTGGACAATCTCGGACCAAAGGGGGGTTAATCATTTTGGAAAATACGTGTACTGCTTTTTCACCGCTACAGAACACGACGCCTAGTGTAGTTTCGATTGTAAATAATACTGATAACCATAGTTTGGCTTTTCGCGCGCGTTACATGCGTTATCTTCTCGCTGCTCTTGCAACGTTGGCAGGACCCCCCCCCCCTCCCCCTTCCCGAAAAAAATGAAATGCGCAGAATTTAATTTTTTACCAATCCTCAAGAATTAAATGCCAAGACAAAGGCGATATTCAGTTTACAAAACAAAGTAGTTACCGGGAACCCGTTACGCTGATTTGCAACGATAAATAAAAAGGAAATGTTTTACTACATCTGCAACAGCGCAACTTCATTTATTGCCGTCTTTAGGGTTCGTAAGCGACCTTATACGCAAGAATGCAAACACATCTCGCTGTTGCAGGCTCCTGTTAGATTCTAAAAGAAGGCAAATCTTCAACAGAGCAGCCGTCACAGAAAATTTGTGCTCACTGTGAGGTCCCAGAAGCTTGGTTTGCACACTGTAAGCCTGCTTGTCACTTTGCGAAAACCTAGCTAAACATGAGATGTTGATTGTACTGCGTGCGTTGACAATTCAATTCGCAAGTTCACTTGCGACGAAAGCCGTAAATAGGTGATCCGAAACCGTTATTCATGAAACCTTCCTTCAGAGTCGCTAAAATTTCATTTAAAAGACCCGTTAGAGCGGTTACATTTATATCTCTGAGCTGATCAAAATTCAGTAATTTTATGTTGCCTTTTGAACACACAAAAATATCGTAAGCTCTTAGAAGGAATTTCGGGGCAGTTAAGTAGAGCATCCAGCATTTCAGAGCATCCCACAAATGCAAGAATGCGTCATGCTACCAGTGAAAGCGATTGAGACTGCCATTGTAAACTGAATTTCACAGATCGAGGCTTCCTGATTTGTTTCTATTTATGCTTTATTGAAGGCTCAAAGCCATAGTCCTGGAAAGATCGAGCTTGCTACGAGCCACAGCGTACAAGTTTATTGTCCACAATTACGGCCATTCTGAGATTCCCGATGGGTCGTCGCGTTTTTTGGCGTAATAATTAAAACTGACTGCCGCTTCCATGCTATGCATTGAACGTTGAGTAACCGAACCACAGCATACCACTCTTGTTTGCACCTGTTGTGCGCACATACGGCAAGAAAAAGGCACGAAGCGCGCCCATAGTGTGCATTCTTACGGGCCGCTCAGCGGAGCATCCACACTAGCAGCGCGACGCTGTCGCCACCTACATGTCGAGCTCGCGGTGGGGGCGATCAAAGTTCACTGATAAGGCATCCCTGGCTTTCCCTCCATCTTAAGGCGCGGGAACACCGGAAACACAGGCTTCAGAGTGTTGTACAAATGAAGTACAGAAGTGACGAAGCAATTAGGAACAATAGTACGCAATAAAATTATTCTTCTTATTATTATTATTATTATTATTATTATTATCATAAAAATTGTAGGGCTACCTAAAAAGGAACAAAAGTTTTACCAAATGTCGTCCCTGGCTTTTGCTTCTTTCATTTGGATATCCCACATGCTGTAATAATTAAAGCCGTAGTATTTTTCCCGAGAAAGAGTAACGAAACGTCAAGAGAACCTCAGAGAGAGCAGTTTTGCGCCCACTAAAGTGTTTTATCCACGTTAAAATCAAATATTTGCCCATTTAGGCGTTCCATAAAATCGTGCCGTTCTTGTCGCTGTGCTGTTTTGACGCTGTGCTGTTTTGTCAACGTGCTGTTCCGTCGCGTGCGCTTTTGACGCCGTGCTGTTTTGTCGCGTGCTGTTTTGTCGGGTGCCCTTTTGACGCCGTGCTGTTATGTCGGTGCTCTTCTGTCGCGTGCCCTTTCGTCGTGTGCTGTTTTGACAGCGCCCCTTCTACCACATGCTGATAGGGTGCTTTACTGAAGGGCATCTTGAGAAAAAAATTCAAAATTCAAATGCGCAAGACAGCATTGCGCCGTACACCTCAGGCTTCCCGTATCAACAGATTGATACACATTTCTCGCTTATAACAGGTCAATCCGCAAGTTCTAGAGTTTAGTTGGGTAAACTTGAAAGTGTGCGTGCAAATTTGGTTAATCGTCGTCAATTCCAAAACGAACTACAGTTTCCTCGTACATTTTTCTTTGTTCTTGTAACCCCTGATTCGTGTGCTAAAAGGTTTCTCTCGTGATCGAGCTCCTTGGTTGGGAGGTTAAATTTATCACTTAATGGCTGGTGACTGCATTGGCACGCTATCGAGTAAAACGCTACTCCGTAGACTCGCCTAGCTATAAACATCCGGGCTAAATGGGCTGGCTTCGCTACGTCAATTTCTGCAGGTATGTCACTTCCTCGTACCGGCCACTGAAATCTATTGGTTTGACCATGTGCAGATGAGTTGCCTTGAGCAGGATTTTGGTGCTAATTGGTTAGGACTTAGTCTGTTTTAGAGCAGTGTTGCTGCTCCGTGCGTGGTGGGTGAAGGAAGGCTGTGGTGGGATTTACGTTGGATCGATTCACTTGCACCATTGCTTTGGCCAAGTGCGCGACATGTGCGTGCGGATGAGACCTTCGGCCCTACAAAATGGCAGCCAATTTATGTTCTTAAACTGCTGTGTCTTCACTCGATATATAACGTAGAATCTCTGCCTCAACGCAAGTGAACTATAGATGAAGGGCCTCAATATTTTACATGGCTTCTCTAAAACAATTTTATTTTAAAAAATTTAAAAGCGTGATGGTTTGCTATGTTACACGGGTGTATGACTTCTGACAACAGTTGCGGCATTTGATTTATATGTAAAATGCAGATTTCGAACAGTGAGAAGGTACAACGCGTATGTTAGAACTGCTGCTCTTGTGCGGCGTAATATAAAACTTCCATGAAGTTGTAAAATCACGTACGTATTCAAATAGGCTTCTTACCTGGCGCTTATCTCTTACCTGCCAATACCTTATATCAAGTTTGTTTCGCCGATCCATTTGGCCCTATCAGTAGTAATTAATGGTTTCACTTTTTTCTCGTAGCTGCCGCAATTATTTGGGTTTTGAAGTAGGTTTGCAATGAAGTCACGCTAAGAAGTAGCTTTTTTATGGAAGGATGTCGGTCCTTGAAGATTTTAATGTAGGACTGTATACTGCAAGTTTGAGGCTCTTACTTAAGCACAACCGGCCATGCTTTGCTGCCCGCTTGCTTTACCGTGGGCCCAGCGTTTTTTTTATTATATTTACAGAGCAGTATTTAACAATGCAGCCTCGGCAAGAACATGTTGTTATCTCACATATCCAACTTTGAAGTTTGTAATATTCGTCACGATTAGTTCAATATATTCAATAGTTTCAAACAGCCGAACCCGCCAATGACGAGTTTTATGTCATGTGTTCACAGTACGCGGGACCCCCCCTCGTCACCCCCACTCAAAGTCCTGCAATCCCCGCATGCAGAAACTAATATAGTAAAGTATCCCATTACCATACAGACACGTATCTTTATTGCAAAACAATAAAGCAACTTTCCTCTTTACCCACGTACTTTCCCAAAAAAGCGGCAATTCTTTTTTTCACTGTCGTTTTCGCGGAGTCAACTAACTCCACATTAGACATGACTTGCATCTGCTGCAGTCCGTGTCCTTCAATATCGAAGCAGTATTGGTGGAGAACATTGACTACCGAAAGCGCTTCGTTAAGCATCAGACGGCTTCCGCTCGCGACATCCCTCGCCTCTTCTCTGCTTCCAGCAGCGCCAGCAGCCATGGCATCGGCGACGGTTTCGGCGTCCAAGGAGCTCACAGTAAGCGCAACGTCGTCGTCGACCCTGAGGCAATCCTCGAAGGGCACTCCTTTCAGCACAACATCGGGAACGTTGGCGGGCTCTTCCCACAGTTCGCCGATGCTCCCATCTTGTTCCGGACTCGCTGACTGAATGGGTTACATCATGAGTCAGTCGCGTCGTTAGCAGTTACCGAAAGTGCTGGCAGTCACGTCGCTCCATGGGAGGCTCAAAATGTCTATTGCAGCCAATCAACATCTCGATCGCAACTCCAAGACCCTGCAATTTGGACGCAACTCTAGGCGCACCGAGTCATATGTGAACTTCGTTATAAGAAATATGTTTCATGTGTGAACTTCATATCCTATGTGAACTTCGTATATCATATGTAAACTTCGTTATAAGAAATAAGTTTCACGTGTATTTTTGTAACTGATCTTTCTTTGTTCGATATATATAGCACCATTCCCTCTATCCAGGTTCGTTATAATTGGACTGGTCTCTATTTTGGGAAACCCGCTCACGAATAGAAGTGAAGCAGTATTAGCTAAGTAGAAATATGCCAAAAAGCTGTTCCCGTCCTTGTTTTAAAGCGAGGCTCTTTGCCTCTACCCCCCAAGAGTTCTGTAGTTACCGTCGGTCTCAACAGAAAACTCCCGCAAACCAATAAAATAAGTTACTGGTACCACCAGGAATCAAAACGTGAACCAATATACAAACGCACCGCGTGCCCGTTGTCTTATCGATTGAACTGCGAGCCCACGCGCAAACGGGAGAGATAGAAGGTGCACTTACCGAGCACATCAGTGGGTGTACCCCCTGCGTTCTCGCTGACTGCCGCGTGATAGCGTCACGCGACCATTCGCGCCGCTGTGCGCTCTGCCCACGGGCCGTGTAGCGGACGTGTGCGCGATTTGAGCATGCGCTAGGAGTTATAACAAAAGGAAGCTTACACCAACACGTGGGATCTAGCTTCACCTCCTACTGTTCCCCTGAAACTCTTCGCCTGCGTAGGCAGTGGCAAGGACGGAGAAATTGGATCGTCTAACACCGGGTTTGAGCTTCGTTTAATTTTATAAAAAAGAGTTTCCCCTCGTTGCTTCACAAATACAACCGAACCAAACACCGTTCATGAATCATGCATTGATTTAACCTTAGTACCCGCCGCGGTGGCTCAGTGCCTAAGGCGGCGTGCTGCTGAGCCTGAAGACGCGGGTTCGATTCCTGGCCGTGTTGACCGCTTTTCTTACAACGGCGAAAAGCGAAAACGCCCAAGTTTTCGAGACTCCGGCGCTCGTAAAGATCTCCCGGTGGTCAAAACTAATCCGGAGCGCTCCACTACGGCGCGCCTCGTCGCCTGTGAATCGTCGGTGTCATGAGTGAAGGACAATATCCGCAACTGCGCAGAATGAGATCAAGGAGGACGTGAAGGAAGAAGAGAGATCGAGACGGAGGCGGAGGAAGACACCGGGCTCCCGAAGAGCGAAGCCTGTAGTAAGCCCAAGGCACCGACGTCGCCACACCAGCCTGGGCGGGAGCGGGCCGATGACGCTTAGGCTCCGGTCTCCTGACGCTCCGCCAACACACGTCTTTGCGGCTCCAGGGGCGACGGGCACGTGCATTCAGGAAGCGGCATCGCACCGTCGTCCTGCAACACGACCGTCCCGACAACGGCGACGCTCTCAAACCGACTCGCACTACGCCAGTCCCCCAACATCGTGACGACAGCACGCTGGCGCCAGCTCTTCACAGCGACGCAACATTCCACTTCAGCATCAGCGGTTAAGTAGGCCTGTTTCTGGACTCTGTGTGGGACCGTGTACATTATAGGAGGAGACTACTCAATTGACTTCGGGACGTAGTTAAAGTTTTTTTCTTTAACTTCTTTTTCGATTGTGTAATTTTTTTGCTAGGTTTTGTTTGCTTAGAGGTTTGCTGTGTGATAAATTCCGTTTACCAAGCTTGCCTCGCTTTCGAATGTCTTTCTTCTTTATCGGTCAGGACGCGTGACATAATAATTGGCGAGCCTGCCAGGATCCGAACCAGGAAATCTTCCGGAATTATTATGGGTCCATTTTGAACCTGCTTTTGCTCTTTCGCATTGTGGTCAGTCGTTTGGATGTCCGCCTGGTTGCGTACAATAGCTTGTGCAGTTTTTCAGTTGGCCGGTCTTTCTTCTGGGGACTACGCTGACGCTCTAGAACTTGTCTACGTGTCCAACTCTCCTCCATTCGTTGCTCGAAGCTCTCTCTTGAGAATGCATGTTTTTGCTTGCTAGTGGGCGTCCGAGACTGATTATCTGGGCATCGCCAAACGTATCTGCCAGCGACAATTAGATCGTGCATGACATCCCTGTGCAAGTCCTTTCTTTTCGTCTCTGTATCGACAGTGGACCTTTCATTCTTAGAGCGTGGTCGTAGTTGATTCGCAAACTCGGCCAATGCCTAAGCTCCTGTGATTGCCGTAACCAGGCCAATATTTTCCGTGCCCTTTTTAGAAGCAGCACTGGCCTCTGTACTGGAAGCTTTGTCCACATCAGGGGAAACTCCGCATTTCAACGTGGTCTTACTACCACAATCGCTAAATTCAGAAAAAAACCTAGTTTGTCATCACTCGCCGTTCGTGGGCCTCTCTGCCCTTGTATACACCGCCAAAGGAATCTGTGGACATCAAGCTGTCCTTGGCTAGCCCCCTTTCAATGCGCTCATCTTTATGTGTCTTGCCTTCCGCCGTGCCACATTAACCAGTGTATTTCTGATCTCGCGGTTGGAAGGTGCGTTTCACTTCCTCGGTCAGTCGTGAGAGACCTTTGCCTCACATCTCGTTCGCTGCAGCCTCATTGCTACCTGCAGTGCGCGTGTGTTCTATATCACGTGCTGCAAGTTCAATGCCTCTGTTTTTTGACGCTATTTTGCACAAGGCGCAACTTTAATTCTGCCTGTTCTATCTCTTGTTCCAATTCTCGCTCCTCTGCGTCGAACTTTTCCCGCTCTTTTCGGCTCTATTCTTCAGTTATACGGAATGCCTGCTTCTTATTCAAACCTATCTTTTTAACTAACGTTAGCACTTTTCCCAATCCATTCCCCTAGCGGTCAAGACGCGTTACTGGGCCAATCCTGGCAGTAATGTTCCAGAATCCTGGCAGGCTCGCCAATTATTATGTCACGCGTCCTGACCGACAAAGAAGAAGGACATGGGAAAGCGAGGCAAGCTTGGTAAACGGCATTTATCACACAGCAAACCTCTAAGCAAACAAAACCGAGCAAAGAAAACCACACAAACGGAAAATAAGAGTTAACGAAAAAAAGTAGAACTACGTCCTAAAGTCAATTGAGTAGTCTCCTACTATAATGTACACGGTGCCACAGAGCGTCCAGAGACAGGCCTACCTAATCGCTGACGCTGAAGTGGAATGTTTCGTCGCTGTGAAGAGCTGGCGCCCGCGTGCTGTCGTCACGATGTTGGGAGACTGGCGTAGTGCGAGTCGGTTTGGGAGCGTCGCCGTTGTCGGGACGGCCGGGTTGCAGGACGACGGGGCATTGCCGCTTCCTGAATGCACGTGCCCGTCGCCGCTGGAGGCACCAAGACGTGGGTTGGCGGAGCGTCGGGAGACCGGAGCCGAAGCGTCGTCGGCCCGCTCCCGCCCAGGCTGGTGTGGCGACGTCGGTGCCTTGGGTTCACCACAGGCTTCGCTCATCGGGATCCCGGTGCCTTCCTCCGCCTCTGTCTCGATCTCTCTTCTTCTTCCTCGTCCTCCTTGATCTCATTCAGTGTAGTGGCGGGGACTGTCCTTCCCTCATTACAGTCGGCGCGTTAAACCCTAAAATGAATCTATTTCATTTCATTTCATTTCATTTCATTTATTGGTGCCCTCAAGACCAGGAGGTATTACAGAGGAGAGTGGTACTTGCGCATAGAGAAAAAAAAATACAGAAGTGCAGCAGTTGATATACAGCTTTTACAGTGGGGCGGCTCCTACTCATACAGTCTTATCTAATCGCGTTTTTAAAGAATTCATGATATCGGATAGTTGCTATTGATGCGGGACGGTGATGCTCGTGCATGGTAGGAATGAATGTGTAAGCAGCCATTTCTTCTGCATAATGGAACTCCGACCTTGTGACGATGATCTAGACGAGATGAAATATAATCTGGTAGTGATATAAGTTCTTTATGTAATTTGGGATGGTGATATATTTTCTGGGAAAGACACAATCGAAGAATCTGACGGCGAGATCCTAAAGATGGGAGATTAAGCTAGATTTTATTGCTGATATGCTGGCGGTGTGGTTATATGTCGAAAGAATAAAGCGGACAGTATTATTTTGAACCATTTCGACTGAGTTTATTAGATTAGCATGTACAGGATCCCAAACCAAGGCAGCATATTTCTAATTAGGGCGAATCAGAGGTTTCAAGAGGGTGAGTTTCAAGAAAGAAGGAACTTTAGCAAAGTTGCGACGTAGGTACCCAAGCATTCTGTTTCCTTTAGCAATTATGTGTTCAGTGTGGATTGCCCAATTTAAATTGCTGGTTATGTGTAAGACTAGACATTTATAGCTAGAAATGGTATCCAATGCAAGGTTATTAGGATAGTAGATAAGAGGTGGATTAGTTTTTCTAGACACTCTGATAACTTTGCACTTGTTGACGTTGAGTTGCATTAACCATTTTTGACATCAAATTGAGACAGCAGTAAGGCCAGTTTGAAGAGCAGTTACGTCGGCATCGGAGGTTATTTCACGGAAGATTACACCAGTCATCAGCAAATGAGTGTACATGAGAAGAAAGGCACGCAGGTAAGTCGTTAACATAAATAGAAAAAAGAAGAGGACCAAGCACTGACCTTTGCGGTACTTCAGACTGAACAGCAGTGGGGTGGCTATTCACCCTGTTAGCTGCAACATACTCAGAGCGATTGTTAAGAAAGAATTCAATCCAAGTTAGTAATTTCCCGTCAAGGCTTAGTTGAAGTAATTTGTGCAATAATAAACTGTGGGAAACTTTGTCGAACGGTTTAGAAAAATCTAAATATATGCAGTCGGCCTGGGAAAAGTGATCCAATATAACGTTCAGTTTATGTGTGAAAGATGCCAGTTGGTTCTCGCAGGAGTATTATTTTCGGAAACTATGTTTTGCTAGGGTAAAAAATGAATCAGATTCGAAGAAGCTTACAAGGTTCGAAAATAACGTGTGTTCTAACATTTTGCATGGTATACTGGTAAGGGATATAGGTCGGTAATTAGGTTGGGCAAAGCGGTTACCACCTTTCTAAAATGAAGTCACCTTCCCGATCGTCCATTCAGCGGCCTGGCAAACTTGGTCGAGTTGCTGTTGAAAGATCATTGTTAGTATAACCAATGAATAAACACACGTACTCATTAAGAACTTCGGGTCAATTTTGTCACAATCAGGAGCAGAAGACGATTTTAAGGACCTAATTATAGCTTCAACACCACTAAAATCAATAAATATTGGAGGCATAACGGGATAGAGAAAGGCTTCAGCATTAGGTAAAACATTATTTGTATCAACCGAAAACTGAGAGGAAAAAACATCGTTTAGAACGTTCGCACATAAGTCGGAAGGAATTCGATTTCCATTAGCGTCTTCTAGGGTGATTGCGTCGTCGGCCTAAGGGTTTATAGTGCGCCAGAATTTTAATATCGTTTGTTAGCATGGATGGTAACACGTTTTTTAAGTAATAAATTTTGACCGTTTTTAGTGCTGCTACATAATTTTTAGACGCGAACTTGTAGGCATTCCAGCGATCCTCATACCGACATTTCTTGGCAGACCTGTATAATCGAATTTTTTTGTTCGATAGGCGCTTTAGGTGAGCGTTAAACCATGGGGAGTCTTGGGTAGTTGTTATTGTGCGAACAGGAATGTATTTGTTCGACAAGTTGGCAACGGCAGCTGAATACATGTCCCAATCTTTTTGTACACTGCGTTCGTGAAAGTTTTCCAAAAAGGTCCTAAGAAATGAACCAAGTTCACTTTTAATGGCTTCAAATTATGCTGTTGAATAGTTTTTAATCATTTTTATATTTTATGCTTCTTGGGACACCGAACAGTTAGCTGGAATGATATTAATGAATGATCACTTAAGCCAGGTGACAGTGTAATATCCGATACAAGTTCTGGCCTCGACGTTAGTACGAGATCTGGGGTGTTCGAAGCAACTTCGGTTAATCGTGTTGGCTGAGTAATAAATTGGGTGAGAGAAGAAGACAGTGCATAAGTCCAGAAACTCTTGGCTAAGAGTCGAGTAGGGCTGCATAATCGGTGGTTCTGAAGTCCATGATATGTTCGGCAGGTTTAAAATCACCAAGCAAAAACAGAGTAAATCGGAATATCTTGATGAGACTAGATTAATTACGTCATGTAGTTCATTCACGAAGTTACAGGAAAAATTTGGTCGCCGGTAACAAACGCCGAAAATGATTTTTTCAAAACTAAGTTCTTTACTGCCCATGTAATTCTTACTCGCGGTTAATATGAATGCACTGGGAAGGAAGATATTTATTAATTGCCAAAAGAACAATACCACCTTTCGGCCACAACGGTCGCATCGGAAAATAGAAAATTTATCGCGGGTAGAAAAAGTTCATGGTCGTCAATGTGTGTGTGTAGCCCGTTTTCTGTGAGAGCAACAATGTCAGCGTTACAAGTATCTATAGCAGAAGTTATTTGGTCTCGCTTGTTGATAACGCTTCGAATGTTAGTGTTAACCGTTAGAAAGAACATCTCTTTGCAGTTATAAAGGGTGTGGTTAAATACATCTTCCTTGTCTCTTTTCGCTTTTTGAGGAGGAGCGTGTGTGAAATAAAGTGAGGTAGCATGGGTAATTGTTGTGGGTGTGGTACAGCTTTGCTTTCGTTCCACCTTCACAAGGTGGATGCGCGCGCATTATTTTTTTTTACTCAAGGCAACTCTTAGAAGAATATTTGAAACAGTCGAATGAATTCAGTTAGCGTTTTAAGTTCACCACTACAAGTCTGAGGGGTGGCAGCATTAGTCAAGCTTCCATAACCATGGGGTTTTCTTTCTGAAAAGTGCCATTTGCCACGAATTCCACGGTGAGCACGCTGTCCAGCGCAATTGCTTATCCGTTCTTTTTGTATATTGTCCAGACAGTTGATCATTCGTCGGCTTGTCCCAAAAAGCTGAAGACGGTCTGCTCGAGACTAAAGACGTTGGTGTCCTCGTTTGTTCGTTATTCTCTATGGGCTCATTCATGCCAAACACCCAACGTAATTGGTGGTGAACACAATTATATAGTTGTGAGTGAGCGCTTGCCTTACCTGTTTCTTGTAAGTTTCTGAATCGCAGCTTCATAGAACTTGCAAAAAACAATGTTTTGTTTTGTGGCCCTATTTATGGTCATATCGGGAAACTCCTTGTTGTTTATTCTGCGTTTCACGTCACCTTTATGGACAATATTTAGGATACACAATTGTCGGTTTGTGACCGAAACTTTACAATTTCTGAGCAGAAGTACAAAGTATAACGACCTCTTTAGAAATGACGAATTATCGTGTTTGAAAGGAAAAATACTGTAAAACACTACACAATGTGAGACGACAGACATGGACGGCACTAGACTTTTCCATAAGTGTCTGTCTTTTTTCTTGTGTAGCCTCCTTACACTGGCTCCCATTTCAAAAACTTTTAATCAGCTGGCACAGGCTTCTGCCTTAGACGATTTATATTTGGTAAACCGAACTTTCTGCAGCCATTCTAGCGTAGTGCTACTCTTTAGGGAGATTTTCTCTGATGAAGTATGCAATGCGATTTTTCACTAAATTTTGATATGTACGAGAGATGTGTACGAAGGTTTCGGGTACGCGTACGGTTACTCGTTCGTTCGCTGAAGACTTAGACAGTAAATGATTCTTTGAGAAAATATTGAAAAAAATATTTTTGTCGTTAGTTCGGATCACTTTTAGCTGAGACAACAAATTTTTCAAACGCCCAAAGGGGATATCGCCTTGTTTTAGTTTTACGGCCGAAGAACTGACCAGGGCATATAATAGTGATAGTGAGCTCGAGCCCTCGTTAAAAGAGGTTATACCCGTGCGAATGCCATATCAAATGAAGGAAACCGGAAGAAAGATTGAAGCAGCCGATTATTTGGCCATTTAATGGGTGTCACTAGTTGCCACAAAAACATTATGGCGATGTTTAATAGGCAGACGTGTTATCCCATGAATCCTATTGAAAAGGCGTATGTCGTAGTAATACAGTTTTGACTATCGTAATTCGAATTCACCATTGTTTTTACAAACGTAAGTATATAGCCAGCAAGGAAGATGCACTACCTAATAACAACAACGGGGCTTTTTTTACAGAATGGTGCAAATAGCAATTTCTCCTCAAAAGAAGGACTTAATTCAAAGAGTGCTTTTTAATACTCTATACAAATGCAGGCGGGTGTCTGCATAACCAGCCATGAAACTTCGCGGTATATATTACGGCGCAGCCTAGGAAAATGAACAATTTTATTTCGCATGAAAATGTCTCTTGTCATCGAGGACAACTGTTTTTAGATGCAAAGCATCTCTTTTTCGGGGCTATGTCCGTCAGCGTCCATCCGCACCTCTTCCTTCTCCCCACCAGCTGTGCGGATAACGCCACTCTCCTGCTCTCCCTCTCCCCATGCCTGCTGTGCGATAGCGCGCGCGCTGCTCCTTTGCTCCCACTCTTTCCACCAGCTGTGCGATAGCACGCGCGCTGCTCCTCCTCTCCTCCTCTCCGCGCGCCGCTCATTCAGTTGCTGCTTGTCCGATGAACTGAATGGACGCCAAAAATTCTGTCAGCGAACTGGCTGGCACACCTTCAACCAGCGCCAGCCAGCTCACTTCCAGAACAGCGAGCACCTCTGAAGACAAGGCTGTGCGGAAGAGAGCTCCAGATACAGAACGCAGACGTCGACGCCGAGCAGCGGATCCAGATGGCGTTCGGCAACGCGACGCCGCTTCGAAACGTCGACGTCGAGCAGCGAATCCCGCACTGCGAGAAAGCGAAGCCGCTTCAGCACGCCAACGTCGCCAAGCGGATCCGGATGCCGCTCGTCAAAGCATGCTTTGCGTCACCACATAGTTCCCTTCGGGAAGATGGTGTAATTTTTTTAGGAATCTGGAGTCACACTAAGCTCTCGTTCACCTGTGACAATACAAAATGGCAAAAAAAACACGAAGCAGTTACTCCCATGGCATTATATGTAGGCCGCCAACGTAGTGGGAGAGCAAGTGTAGTGCGAGCTGAAAACGTTTCCTCTAGTAATTTTTGCTTTGACGGTAGTGCATAGAAAATATTAAAATTTCTGTTTTAGTAAAAATCGTATTCCAGTACGCCACAAATCATAAAAGACGCACGAGCGTTGAGGAACCAGTTTTTTGCCGTAATTCTGAAATTGTTTTTTATTTAATACCAGACCTGCTCTTGCACCCGTATTACTCTTGAACATTTGTGCACCTTGGGATCAAAGGTATCTCTCCCACCCACTCTTGTATCTAGCCTCGTACAAAATAGAAAAGCCGAAGATGAGTGGATGTGCTAAGAGTAAACGCACTAATCCCGCAAACACCGGAATCTATCCTTCTCCGTAGGTTCTTAGTATGTGAGCCTTTGTGAGCACCAGGCGAACGCTACCGCGCGGTTTTTACAGCTTGGAGCGTTTGTTCATTTCCCCTAAATAAGTCTTGTTCTAAAGGATCCGCGCGGCGTAATTGAACATTACGTCAAACCTTCTGGCCACAGTGTCCTGATGTAAAGGATGCAGTAGTGGAATTTCGGGAACTCCGTCTGGTAGCCTTGAGGCGTGTGTACACAGAAGCTTTTAAATGCAGCATTTCAGTAACTCACGATGTCAGTCCGTAGTCCGCGTCCGCATCGAGTTGCCGGCGCCAGGTTTCGATCCTACGACTCTGCGGGCGGAACGCAAGGTGCACGGTACTCTACCACCTGTTACGAACGTGATCCTTGACTCATTACCGTCGGCCAGAGCTCGACGCCCTCTCTCGCCGCGTTCGGTTCGGGCAGGTGGGGACGTGCGCAACAATTCGCGCGCAAGAACACATTACTGTCTAACAGCGTGATCTGACGTCAGCATCACGCGTTCGCGTGGTGGCGTGTCGCCTGGATTCGATTGGAAAGGATTGGCATTGGAATAGTGGAATTTCGTTGCGTCATACTCACGTCGTCATGGTACGCGACTTGACAATGGCGTACGTACGACTTGCACATGCTCTGCATTTGAAGCTTTTGTTGTTTGAATGTCGAGTATTGTGCCTTTCTTTCTATTACTTCTCGGCTACGGTTGGGCTGCTATGCAGCCTTCACCACCCATTTCAAGAGCAAATATTACTAACTACGTCTTCTAAACCCTTTCGTAGTGCCGTTCGGGGAACAAGTATCTAGTCGCTCACTTGGATGGAATAACAAAAGAGCCTGTCTTCTCATCACCAATGGGAAAGCTATTGATGGCGATTCATAGGGAACGTCAGACGTAAATGTTAAGTACACATGTACAGAAAACCTCTCACAAAAAAAGTAAACTATGATGGAAAGGTTTGTATGTTTGGTTTTTGATCCCGCGCGAACGAGGAGACGAGCGTGATAGAAAGATACGGGACATAGACAGTCGAAGGCCTACTAGAAAGAGCGGTTCACCTTGCACAACGTAACCCGCACAACGTGTACGAGGGTCTGGTATAGTAGACCTACAGTAATAAAAGGCAGTTTTGACGAAGGTGTTACTTTTGTCGATGCCTTTGCTATTTCATTGTCAATGTGTTTGCTATTTCAGCCAAGCGTGTAGTATGTTCCTCGTTATAAGACTATCATGGGCCGAAGAAGAGGATGGGTAACACTTGTGCCATAGTGTTGCGCTTCCTCTATAGTAGCCGACTTTCTTGAACTCGCCGAAATGTTACAGTATTATGATCCTTTCTGTCCTTCAATAAACACCTTGCTAAAATCCTGAAAAAGGTCAGTAATACGGTATCGTTAGGCTGGGAACGTCAGACATAAATTTCTATTCGTAGACAGTAGTAGTGGCTGTATGCATGTGTACGCTGTCTGGGGGGAACGTCAACATGTAGGCTTTTTTCCGCAACTGCAACGTTTCGCCGCGGGGGGATTCAGGACAGTTAACTAAAGCATCCTCTAAATTTTAAAATCGCCTTCTGTCACAAGTAATTTTAAATTTAAGCTCGGATACACGTTTGAAACATTGCGACGCAAAACGTGCGTGCATACATGGTTCTGCCAGTATCTTTTGCGGGAAATAGTTTAAAGCGAAGCTTCCTCATCTTGTCTTGTGACATCGTTTTGACGAAACGCACGGTAAAAAAGCCAAATTTATTGAACGGGAAGCACCTCAAGAAAAAACGGCTCTGGTGGTCCAAATCGTACCTGGGTTTGTCAAGTTAGAAAATCGATGACTATCCAATTGCGCCATTCCAACACGGTCGAAACCACGCGAATTTTGCACTTTTTCGTTGCGTCGGGTTGCATTGGAGAAAGATTCAATACTTAACATTCTTTTTCTTAGGTCAGGGACTGATATTTGTGATTAGTATAGTCCAGATCGTTGATTTGTTGGTGGAGAGTAAATCTAAATTCAATTCTTTGTGACCAGCGCAACAAATGAGACCCCGACTTGTCTATCTTTAGAGTCTACAAACTATTTAAAGAAGCAATTACATGAATGAGAATAATGGCAGAGTATAATTTTTTTTAGTCCTGGTTACGCCGCAGCTCGTTAAGAGTGTACCTAATATTGATATCTTCAGTTTCCTTTACTGTAGTTTTCCATTATGTTGTTTATTTAGCTAAGTTTTTCATGACCCTGGAGCATTAACTGCCTTTCTTGGCCTTTTTATTAACGGCAGCCTTTCCCTCTTAGCTTTGAACCTAAAAACCCACGCAGCCTAGAACCAAACGCTCATCAATAGACAACGAAATCGTTCCCCAATTTCATCGCTTTGGTGAGCCAATCTCCCACACTTTATTTTCAGCCATTCGAACTCGAGAGCAAATATGTTTCTTGAAAAAAAAACCATATCCCGTGAATGTATTTTGCCTTTTCCTATCAGCGTTTTGCGGCTCTGTATATGAGTTTGCGGATAAGCAGTCATGGATTGCCCTACGTCTGCCTGCGTGTACGTTGTTTTCGTTAAACGGCCACCGGTTAAAAATGCGTGTTTATTTATAGCTTAAGTTACTTTACAATCAAGCTCATTTCTAATCTAAGGCTCTTTTCGCGCTATGCCTTAAACATTAGGCTCCAACTTCCGGTTATTTCTCCAGGTTAATAGGGCGAATTTTTACTCTGGTTTGTTTCCGTGATTTTATTTGCACAGTTTCATCTGTTTCATCTTATCATAGCATTTCAATTCTAGTTGATAAGGAATAGCTCTTTCTCAGTTATATTCCTTAAGCGAATGCTTTGTTTTTGCCGCGAATATTTATATTTCTAGGACGGGGCGCAAGTTGGTTTTGCGTTCTATGGACAAAGTACGTGTTCGTTATGAAAATGCCAACAGCCGCAATTTTGCTATGGCCTACGCAAGACAGCACCAGGAAAACGCGGTGAGTAGGTCGGTAGTAGAAAGGTCATGTCGCCTTACTTCTATGTAACGAAGTTAATGGATCTGATACGCTAATTGGAGTGGTGCGACCATGCCCAGCGGAAAGTCGGCCTCCTTCCGGCACCCGGGTGCACATACACGCTCATTTTACGTGATTTTTCTGAAGAGTCGGGGTAGTAATATAACTCGTTCAACGGCAGACGTTCATGGAACGATTCCAATGGCACTCCTCTTCAGAAATATTCTTGCCCCTTGCACGCGTTGTTAATGAGCGCCTTTATCTACGCAATAAAATTAAAAAAAAACACGCGTCTCGTTCACAATTCGGCTCCCATCTCTAGTCTTCGCCTATAAATGGTATAACACTCCACATAATTCTTTCTCAGGTGGTTTTATCTGTCTGGCTACGGTTTTGTAATTATCGCAATAAAACCCTTCTTGTTGCTGTAGAAATCATGCTAATTTATTTTTTGACATCATGAGAAACACTTTGCTCCCGTTGTATGGCCGTGTATGGCTTAGTTTACGCGCGTGCAAAAGAATGTCGCCTGTTTAGTGCCATTAGTATTGGAAAAGCATTGTATGTCTTTTGAACAGAAATTGCTGGTGTTGTTGACAGCCTACTTGGTCTGGGACGATTTATCGGGCAAGAGCGGAGCGCATGAGCTAACGTGGGACACTGTTAGATGTCATGTGGAGGTTTTCGTGCAAAAACAATGGTCGTATCGTTCATATACAGCCAATGCATGACAATATTAAAAATCTGGATCCTCTTAGATGAATCCGGATTGCCAGTTCAAGCACATAGACAGACGTCTATGCCCCGAACAGTTTCTTAGTCTCAAGTTGGGCATTGTACGCCTGAATAAATTGCTTCTATGTTTTAGTACCCCGAAAGCGAGATGGTCCCTTCACCGTAACATTTGAAAACACGTTACCGAAACCCCCTGCCTCTCAAGAAGGTTTCTGTAGAGCCCAGGGTAATAACGGCAGAACGTTAGGGTCTGGCAGCGCGGCACGCAACGACGGAGCTAGAGCGGTTAGTAGGCCACTTTCTCGTAGGAACCTTGCGGGCTTAGACAGAGGGTAAAATTACGTATGCCATAAACTCTGTCCATTAAATAGGGCCTACCATCTGCTAACAGCATCAAAAGCACACTAATGGCCGATGATCGCATTACAAAACTTCCCCTTGGTGTCACAGGCAAAAACAAGTGATGAAATGTTCGAAATAACGCCATATATCTCAGGAAGTAGTCATAAACAGTTTAAGCAAATGAATCAAAAAGCATGTTCGTAAAGTTGACGAAGGGTGGTGATCCAACCTGGGTTATCCCGATTTTATTACCAGAACAGAATTTCTTTCCAGCCGTAGCCAGCAGAATAAAGGTAGGCACCTGGAAAGGGTTGTGATCTCCGACTAGTAAATTTTTGTTCACCAAGTACTCAAGACTACAGGAGAAATTTGAGGCGAATAATTTCACACAAATAGCTATTAGATAAGTAGCGGTGCTCGTTCCAGCTGTGGGCATGTATTTAGTGCTAGAGTAAAGAGGGAAGAAGCAGAGAATGAAGTAAATGAAAGCGAATGATAAAGCTAATGACCAGGCACAACCTTCAAAGTGGACACGTTCCACTCTATGCCACACGTCATTACAACGCATAGTGTGAAGGCAATGCCTTACATGTTCCAGTTGTTCTACAAATTTCATCAATTCGGTGTGTTCGGTGGTGTACCCAATGTCTTTTATGTCACCGTGTCTCGGAAAGGCCGCGCTGGATGCGATATTGGCATATTATTTTCGCGCATCACGGGCTGATGCTTTTGAATTTTCTACCGTGTAAGAAATTCTCAGGTGTCCGATTTTCTTTCTTTCCATCCTCCACGCTCACCCGACACATCCTTGAGACTTCGGCTTTACTGAAGATCGGATGGTTTTGCACGACGCACAAGAGACCTGCATTTTTTTTTTATTTTCGAATATTACGTCAAACCTTCTGGCCACAGTGTCCTGATGTAAAGGATGAAATAGTGGGATTTCGGGAACTCCATCTGGAAGCCTTGAGGCGTGTGTAACCAGAAGCTTTTGTTGTTTCAATGTCGATTAAGGTTTTTGTTTTACCTTTTCTTGCTGTTTTTGCGCCTCCTGTGTTGTCCTTCTTACACTTTGCAGATTTCCGCACCACAGCCTACAATGAAGCCAAATACAAGGGTCCACTCAAATAAAAGATTTGCTTTCGAGAAAGTTCCACAACACTCAGTGGAAGACTCACTATCAACAGCTAATTTACGCAGGACTACGCAATAGATTTCTCTTAAAATGTAGCAGAATATTGTTCAACCTAGCTTCGAAATTCTGTAATCCCTATTGTACATCGAGACCGTCTTTACAAATTTCATGGAGTACATAGAGCTCTACTTCACAAAAGCGAATCTCACTAAACGTTTCGCTCGTGATAAAAACGCCCCATGGAAGATTTTTTTCACCTTCATAACGTTCAGCAAATTTAAACGCCATTGATTTGATTCCCAAAAAAAAGCCTTCCTCTCACCAACATATTGTATTATTTGTGTCTTAGAGTCGAATATTGCACCGGTGTTCAAACCACCCTCACGCAGATTTGTAAGCACGTGAAGTACACTTTTTTCTTAAGGTGTAAACCCTAAATTGTTGTCTGCGTGTTCCCCTTTGTACCAGCATGCCCATCAACAAATTTAACTACCTGCTATAAGAACATGAGTGTTGATAATTATGTAAACACGGGATTGACCCTGACCTCACCTGCAAATGCAAACAAAAAACGACGCTTACTTTTTGGGCAGTACTTTCAGGATCCCGCCACTCCAAGAGGTCTTACAGAACCAATGAGACCCTGTCGGAAACGTTTAGGCTCAGATCTTACCCGTATGGCCGTGCTAAAAAGTCGTGTTCCTAATCCTGGTATTTTTGTCTCCCTTCCATTTTTTGAACATAGATATCTAAAGTTATCACTTCTTATGTCCCTCGGGTACAGGAGCTGACCTTCAGGTTCGTCCATTCTTCGATCGCAAAGAACATTGGGAACAGTCTTCTGCACTTTGCTCTGCGGAGAAAGAATCGACATTCTCATAATAGTTCCGAATAGAGCCTAATTTATGCACCGAATAAAAATCCGCTCATTTTTGTAGTCGCTGGTACAGATATGGTTACAGTGTAAAGCTAAACCTCTGGAGAGAAAGAAAAACTATTGGAGTGAACGTTGCAAGATACTTTTTACCAAGAAGCTCTCCTTATGCAAATAAATTATTGCATTTGTCGTTTGCCGCTAATATGCAATTTGCGGTGGCTTTTTATTTCAATCAAGGAAGCTAATTCCACTATCAGAAAATCACCCCAATACTCGATGGAATACAGAGAAGGCTGCTGGGTAAGTTGATGCTCAGCGATTGAACACATTACAGCGCGAAGATTGACAAAGGCGTAGAAGGAGGCAAAAGGAACGACGGCTTCCCCGCACGACTTCTACGTCTTCGACCGACTTCTCTCTGAATAGTCTCCCATAACCATGATGCAATAGGAAACTTTGACGTCCTCCTTTCTTAAACTTCAATTCCGATAAAAATCTATGAAATATTCAAAGGACAAACTCACGAGGGTGCAAATAGATGCGCGTCTGTTTTTTTACCATGGGGGGCTATGCAGACCTGTTGACGTTTCCTATCCTTTCGTAATATAATTGGGATAAGGGGATAAAGAGGGCGCACATAGTGGGAGGTATTAAACCGAGGAAAAGAAATTAGCCTAACTTCTGGCAGAGTAAGAGTGAGTAGGCTCTTATACGCCTCGTATCCCGGCAGATCCGTACCACGCATTAGCGTGCATTTTCTCTCCGTAATTGCCCTTTTCTGCACCCAACTGTTACTTTTAAATTCTAATTTCTTGCAGATAGCTGTAACCCACGAGTAAATGCGTGAGCGCGCATTTTCTTGACGTAATTGCCTTTTTCTAAACCCAACTGTTACTTTTTAAATTCTTGTTTCTTACTAACTAAAGTGTAACTCACGAGGCCGAGTAGTGGTTCACAGCTACGAGACGTGCTGTATAGAGTTAGAGGAGGTGTACCATATTTGAAAGACTTTCGTTTTGACTGCAAATTCCAAGGGCCTAGCAGCTTCACCTATGTAACACCAAATCGCCATCGTGTCGTCGTTTTTCTGTGGTCACAAAATTGCTACCATCTCGCAAAACACGCTTTTACATTTTACTGTTCTGTGAGGGAACTCTCACAATAACCCAGGATAACTGGAGGGGCTACACCTGTAATGATTGTAGAAACAAACAGCACTGCAAAAGACAGGTTTTTCCTGATCGCAGAGCAGAAGTAACTAGAACAAGTGGAGTAGCAGAGTGACAGTGCAAAAAATTATTCATATCAAGGTTTCTTTTTTTGATTGCTGAAAAGATGCAGACATTGACCAAGCAAGTGGACCAGCAACTGACCTCATGAGCGTACGCTGAAAGATAATTGCCGGTTTAAGGATGGCCTTTTTCGGAAGCGGATATGCCAGGAGGATGCAGAAATCATGGGTTTTGGGATGGCGGTGCCGGACTTGCGTATTTCTGTGTACCTCATAACAGAAGTCACTAAATGTAATGTTCACACTAACAGGGCTGTCACGGCTGTTTACTGCGGCATAAACAGGGTTAGCAGAAACTTAGCGTGAGGTCATAGACGCAAACAATACAATGTAGAGCAATGGGAGACAGAATTTGTCGAGGTATGGTGCACATCAGCTCCAAATTTGAAATATAGAATTGTATTGTGGTAAGGGACGCGATCTTCGGCAACTTTTTCAACTCTAGATCATGTTCAAGTTTGGGTTTGTGAACATTGGAAATGTAGCCTTATCCCCGCATAACGCTAGCAATCAGCCGGGCCTAAAGTGAAACCTAACGAACCAATAGCCAGATCTAAGAATTCGCCTAAAACGTGGGTGAAGGCAAAAGCTGCACACAGAAATTTTGTGAGCAAAGCAGGTTTCGTAAACCTTGGCACGGTAAGTTGAAAGCGGAATGTTTTGAACAAAAAGAATGACAGTTTATTAGCTGCGTGAAAGTGCAGAGAAGCAGAACGTGTAAAAATTTGTAATAAATTACCAAACACCTTGGCAGCTCATAGATAGCATCTTCACTCTACAAAAATAAAACTCAACATTTAAACCCATAAGTGCCACCGCTGTTAGGCATTGAGTCCTGTGAAAGGCAAAAACCAACAAGAACAAGGAGGAGGCACGGGCATGGAGTGCTTATTATATATAGAATAAATTGTTGATAAAGAACCCTGAGTCATCACACAATATAATTGAAAGGGAAAAGAGAAACGAATTACACAACATTTCAGCCCTCCAACTACTTTTGGATTCCAAAATTTTTGCGTCGAATCGCATAATGCTTTCAGTCGTTATCATTATATTGTCCTTGTGTCTCTTTCTACCTCAATCGCCTATATTAGAATGGTGCGAATTTGATCCCACACGTTGAAGGGGAGATGCACGGGAACGCTTTCTACTATTCCCATAGTAAATAATTTTCTAACCAGCGTGATGTAATCAGCCCGTGTAAGCTCAAGTGCACGTCTCTGCAACACGTTTCTATAGAAACCTTTTTCAACTGGTATTGTAGCCACCTAAACTAGTTACGGTATGGCTGTGTCGGAGTTCCGTGCACCTCCGGATTTACAAATGACTTGTTCTAAACTCATACCGATTCCAATATAATAAATATGTTTCAGCTTAGTTATCCTTTTGAACCTTTCTCCCATTGGCTTTTTTGTGCGTTTTACGACTGCATCTTTTGCAGGCCTGTTTCTGGAATGCGCGCATGTTGTTCTTCCAACTGATTAAAAGTTAGCTAGAAACGAGATGTTGTGGCGTTGCCTCTTGTGGGTCGGCCACGGAAGGAGGGATGAACACGAGGTTATCTAAAACTGTTTGGCACAAAATTGGAATATGCACCTCCTCGCTTGGGTGGGCATGCGGCCAAAAGCCAATCACGTTAGGCGACTTCTGCCATTATTCAGGTCTCGCTTCTTTCCCCGTTCACCCATATTGCCCTTTTCCTCCATTTCACTCCTGCCGCAATAAATACGGAGGTACAATTTGATTTTGTACGTAATTTATTTTTTCGTGTTCCACGGTTGGGGCCATACAGTAAAATATTTTATTGCACTTGAAAGAGAAACACTGCAAGGGGTCGATAAAGGCATCAGCTATTCTCGTATTTCGCCGTCAAAATAGCGTTTTATAAGGGCATTTTGGGTACTATAGCGTATATTAGGCACGCATACACTTTTGAAAGCAAACTCAGGTATATTCAAAACAGTTACAGGAGGAAAGCTGGACTAATCCAGGATACAATCTTGCTGTGTGTAAATAAACTTTTCTGCAATTTTTAACCCGGCGTTCAAATAAGCAACTCAAGCATGGCTCAGGCTCGAAGTCAATTAAGCCTGGCAAAAGACAGCTTGCACAAAAACTCTAATGTTTTCGCAGCCTTTCCTACCCAATCTACAATTACACGGATGGAAGGCAACGTGTTTTCGGTAATATTTAGACCATGAACGTTTCCCTACAACCCATAGAAAGCTATTCTAAAAACAGTATTATCATTGTATATTGCGTTTTCTTGCAATTCGGAGCCTGCTGAGCGCGTGTCGCTGATTATAGACGGCCGGTGAGGGGCGGACGTTGTTAAATTCTCACTGCAAACAATGCCAGTGAGCACCGAGTTTCAATACTTTCGGCTGTTTAGATGAAACGACTGAAGCAGTGAGCGCGGCTCGCCCTGGTGGCGCACTACTGGAGAACCAGCCGAGATTGCGGCTCCTCTCTTTTCGTTGTCGGAGACCCTGCTATTGCATCATTGTCAGAAGCAGCAGCCCACGAGGTCCACTGCAGGAACAAGGCCTTTCTCGTTGACCGGCAATCGTTGCTGCCCCGCGCCCCTCACATCCATTCCTTGCCTCCGAATTTCCTTATTTTGTCCCTCCGTCGAGTAATTGGCCTTCCTCTTTTTTCAGACCCGCCTTTTGTTGTCCACTCCATCACACTGATAGCCCACCGATTGTCCTTTTGCCGAATCGCGTGGCCAGCACAAGTTAATTTGATTCCTTAATTAAAGTTTTTCTCTGATCCAGGAAGCTTGTTTTCTGCCTGTAAGTGCAAATCACATCATTACTTGTGGTATGGCCCGCTTACCTGACCTAAGCTTGCTTCTAAATTGTTTAGTAAGGCGCCAAGTTTGCGCTCTATACGTAATCACCGAACATTTATTTGTGAACATCCCCTTGAAAGTTCTACATGACTGGCAGGCCGTCATCGTTTCGTCCGCTGGCTTTTACATCTATGTCAAAGTGGGCCTCTTTAGTGTACGCTAGAACCTGCGATCAATTCCAAAGCCAACGCCTGCACTACGAACCTTAAGCAAATGCTGCGCTCCCGCAATGCGATGCTAGCTCACTCGGATAGATGCTGGACTTATAAGGAGAGGTAGCCAGGTTGAAATCCGACTACTCGAGGAGTTTTTTGTGCCTTTCCAGTTGGCTGCAGATGTTTTTGTTCTCCACCGCTGCTAACCCGTAGCCCTCAGGGTTCTTTGGTGGTGCAATGGTTAGGTATCGCATTTCACGGCGTGAAGGGCCACGTTGGATCCCCTGGAACCTCCCTAACCACATTTTTTTTTTCTTGAAGCTTCGGGGTTTTTGGTCTGCTACGAACGAATTTGTGTCGACCTAAAAATCTCTTCTGTTAAAAGCTTCACCTTCTTTTCACGCCAGTGACGGAGTCGGCTGTGTCCGCCAGAAAACTGTGTCCGTCAGGGAAGCGTATCCCACCACAAATCGGTTTTCCTATATTTCTACAGCAGGGTCATTTCTGGTTGCGAGCAGATGACACACAGGTCATCTGCAAGCTCTCCAGCTGTCCAAGACAGCCGTTCAAAGACCAGCAGTGGCTGGGCAACGCTGCCAGAAAGCAGGACAAATGCATCCGCCATTCGCCGTTGTGACGCTGGTTTTGTTTGAATGCACAGCGAACAATTCGGCAAGGGTTGCGCCCAGGATGCCCACCGTGGAGGTTTATAACGGTCCAGCGCAGGTTATTTCCGGTGGCTGCACACCGAGCAGATGGAAAAGGGCTACCCACGCGGAAAGGGTCTCAATTGACAGTAGATAAAGAGCAGGCTTGTAGATTCCTCTGCAGAGGTATTGATTTTGGAGAGAGAGCCGGAGGAAGAGGGCGGCCAAACTCGCGGGCTGACGAGGATGTAGTGAGGTTGTAAGGCAATCGAGCGCGAGATGAAACGCCATTGACAGCCCCGGAGACATCCGATACGAATTTTCCGTCGTTTTGTTTGCTCTGAGTCACCAGACGTGTGCGGTGCACCTCCAAGACTGTCAAATAAAGTTTACTTCCTCACCCCCCTCTCTTTAGTATGTTTCCCACCGTGCGACTACAATTTCTTTCAACTTCATGGTTTCGGTGGCCATGAGAGACTGTAAACACAGAGTACATGATCTGTGAAAACGCCCCTAGCCCACCTAGAGTTGGCACGTTCTGTGAGGTGCAGCACTAAACCTAAGAAACCTTTTGCCTGTTTTTGCAAGCCTCTTATAAAGCGTTATGGCAACGGATTAGTAGATGAAGTGTAGATCCATCTTGTTAACTCTTTTGCCTAAGTAAAAAGCAGAAGAAAGGGCAGAGAAGCGAATAAAAGTGAAATACCATAGGTGGCTTCCGCTATATTTAGAATAATAAAAAAGCGGCACGTCATTTTTCTCAATTTGTGATCCCCCAGCGCTACCCAAATGAGCGTCGACAGAACAGCAAAAGTCGGGTGTTAAATGTACAGAAAGATACCTTGACGCCTGGATCATACAATGAAATCTCAATCGAAGTTTTTCTCGCAATATTTAAAGTAGTGTCGATGGTATTGTGTGTGTACTTGCAAAATAATTTCTTTTATATCATTTGAGTAAAAACGAAAAATATAAACAAGTTAAAACAACTATATTCAATCAATGTTTGGCCTAAGCATGGTGTTCTTTTCTAGCCATAGCAAAGGGTGTTTTTCATGGTGGCTAGTAACGCTGCGTATTAGCGGTATAGGTTTCCTTTAAAACTTGACATATATTCGAAATAGTGGGTAAGAGTTGGTGATATTCGTGCGTTGAAGTGATGCCGTCGGAATTTTTCAATTAACTTGGCGAAACTCATTTAGCTACACCTGACAGAAATATGTGAGGCATGAAATATTTCGCCTGCTTCAGTTACGAAGTGTGTCCAAAATATTTTGAAGTTACATCATTTCGTGTAAAATATTCGAACATGTCCTTATACACACTTTAATTGCGAAACTTACTGAAGATTGTGCTCGAACCATGAGACAAGCTAGGAAGCATCTGTGGAACAGCACTGCTGAAATCCGGAAAACCGGTGCAAAAGTCCAGATTGTTTACGACAAGGATAAAGATCGACAAGAACGTCTTCGAGTGGGACAGCGTCCAAATGAAACCAGTACCTGTAGCACAGAGTAGTAGCATATCGCAAGACCCGCAATGACCAAGAGTCAAGCCCAAAACGTTTTTCCGATGCCTTAATATCAACACCCGTCGTTTATTCTACAAATGTTCGGAATTAGCGAGTGTCATTCTAGCTTACAATCCTCACATTTTAATTATAACGGAAGTTTGGCTTCATCCGGATATTTCTGATTCGAAAATCTTGCCTGTAGGCTATAATATTATCAGAAGAGATAGAAAATGTCATGGGGGTGGTGTAGCCATTATGTTTAAGAACACCTTGCGGTTGTCTAGTCTACCAGGCATAACAGAAATTCAAAGCGTTTTTGCTAAAATTTTTCTCAATGAACAGAACTTGGTAATCGGCGCTTTCTACCGCCCTCCAAACAGTCGCAGTGCATTCGTCGAGAACGTTAATGAGTTTCTATGTACGTACAGAAATCATTCCTCTAATCTTGTGCTGGCGGGTGATTTCAATTTTTAATCGGTTAGCTGGGAACACGATTTCACAAAGGCTCTGTCACCTTCATCAGAATCTTTCTTCGACCTAGGGCTTTTACATGATCTATCTCAACTTGTCAAGGTTCCAACACGTATCCAAAACGGCGCGGTATTGACGCTTGATCTTTTTATTGTTAGCGGTGGCATACGTAAACGAAACCCAAAAGTGCAAGTTTTTGAAGGCGTATAAGACCATAAAATAGTATGTTTAACCCTTGAAACCAACTCCGCAGTACCGCCGAAAAAAACAGAAACCGTCATTCCTGTGTTCGCGCGTGCTAGTGACGTTGACGGGCTAGATGCTCTTGAGAGTTCTTTTTCGTCTTTTGTTAGGCTCTGTCCATACGACGCATGCTCAGTTGACCAGGCGTAGGTACTACTTCAAAAATCTTGTATTTAGGTGTAATAATGCGTTTATTCCGTCCAAAATGAAAGTGCATCGAAACTCCAATCCATGGTTAAATAAGAAAATCGTCCGCACCTCGCGCAAACTGAAGAAGGCAAGAAAAAAATTTAAACAATCTTCAACAACTTCCTGTTGCAACAAAATTTTAGCCTCCGCATGCTTTTAAACGAGGGTATTAAGAAAGCTAAAGAACACTACCAACGGGTCACATTACCAGAATTTTCAACTTCCTCCCCTGCAACGTTTTGGCGGGATTTCTAGACAAAACAAAGGGCTGTGCCAAATCTTTGCGTGAACAATGTTCCAATCGGAGATAGGCAGTGCATTTGTGATACCTTAAATGATTACTTATGTTCAGTTTTCAATAGTGACGATGATGTTGCACCGATATTTCGTCCCTCTTTGTTTCCCTGCCAATCGACGATGTGTATATTCATGAAGAAGGCATCTTTTCACCTCTTCTTAACTTGGACACAAAGAAGACGCCTGGAATTGACGTAATTCCTAATGCATTTCGGGTCAGGTATGCCGAGTGGGGCTCTAAATATCTCTGTTTACGTTTTAATAAATATATTTCATGCGCGGAACTTCCGAAGGACTTGATGTATGGAAAAATCCTCCCTATTACTAAAAAACAAAATGAATCGCCACCAAGTTCCTACCGGCCTATATAAGTGCTGTGTACTTGCGCCAAAGTACTAGAGCAAATTATTTTCAAGCACATCGCTGTTTACCTGGAACACAATATTATGCTTGACAACCGACAGCATGGTTTCCGCAAGAACTTTTCCACGGTAACACAGCTGCTAGAAACCGTTCATGACCTCGCATCAGCCATAGACTGGCAACGGCAAGTTGATATCATTTACCTTGACTTTGAAAAGGCATTTGATCGTGTTCCGCATCCTAAACTTCTTCTGAAACTAAAACCCAGTTTACAAAACGATTCATTACTCTCGTGGTTAGAAGCATATCTCTCATACCGGAAGCAAAGCGTTTATATTGATGACGTAACTTCCAAATCTGCAGTAGTTCAATCTGGAGTCCCTCAGGGATCCGTGTTAGGGCCTGTTTAGTTTGTAGTTTTCATTAACGAGATCACTAGAGACATACCAATAAAAATTAAGTTGTTTGCCCATGAGTGTGTGCTATACCATAAAATTGAATCTGCTAACGATCAAGAAATTTTAAACTAGTCACTAAAAATATACAGGAATGGTGCCTGAAGTGGCAAATGTCCATCAATTTAAAAGAAACTGTTTCAATAACTATAACCCGTAAAAACATCCACTGAATTTTCGATATCACGTCGGTAATTTCTTTTTAGACGCAATGTCCAGCTACAGTTATTTAGGTGTTGTTTTCACTTCTGATTTACGGTGGAATGAGCATACGGTGTATATCGCGAATAAGGCAATGAAAAAGCTCGGCTATTTAAGAAGAACATTGGGAAATTCAACGGACAAAGTGAAATTACTAGCCTACAAAACATACATTAAACCCGTACTAGAATATGCCATGCCGGTATTGGACCCGTATACGCGAACGAACATCGACAAACTAGAAATAGTACCGAGAAAAGGCGTCAGATTTATTTTTAACTCTTATAGCTGGCGCGTATCCCCATCGAGTCTTCTTCAGGCCGCAAACTTAGAAAGATTACAAACGCGACATCACCGCGGCAGGCTAAAGCGGTTCTATTAATTATACCAAGGTAAACTTGGCATAGACAGAGCAAGCTACCTCACAATGACCGATCGCTGCCCGACGCGTTCATATCACACGAAAAAAGTTAGAGATTTTTCTTGTCACACAAAGGTGTTTAAACATTCCTTCTTTCCTCACACAGTCGCTTGTTGGAATTCCCTACCTCAGAGTACGGTCGAATGCTCTACTGTGGACATATTCATGAAAAACCTCTCTACTTAAGTTGCTGTCTCATTGTTCTCGTCTAACTTCTTCCTTAAGGGTATATTTATACTACTGTGTGCTAATCGCTGCTTCTGACTTTCATGTTCTGTGTGCCGCAGTGGTTTCTTGTCTGTAAACGGCGCCTTTCAAAACATTTGATTGATTGATTGTGGGGTTTAACGCGCCGACGCAACGCAGGCGATGAGGCGCGCCGTAGTGGAGGGCTCCGGATTAATTTTGACCACCTGGGGATCTTTAACGTGCCCCGAAATCTCGTACACACGGGCGTTTTTGCTTTTCGCCTACATCAGAAAAGCGGCCGCCGCGGCCGGGAATCGAACCCGCAACCTCGTGCCGCCTTTCAAAACAATTGTGCGCGTATCGTGTTCTCTCTTATGTAGACATTGTTGCCGTTTTTTTTCTCAGCAATGTGTAAACGTTTCTCCCCGAGTACAATTTTTTAAAGTTATTCCTTGTATAGCAATTCTTGTCATCGGGCGTGGTTTTCTATTTGCAAATAGTTGTTATCGGCTCACTCTTCTGCATTGGCGCGTAAAGTGTCATGGGCGTAAAATTATGTGCATGTATGCGCTTTCTCGGTTGTGTTTTCTTTTGTTTTCTTTTATTCTTTGACAATTGTTGTCAATGTGTGTCGTGTTATTTTTTTCTTTTGTATTAATATGTACCCAGTTAACTATTGCGTCCTTGTGAATGTAAACATGTAAACCCTTTCTGCCCAAGGCCTGGCTCTCAGGATGGCAGTATTTAATAAATAACACAAATACTTCTAACGATGTGCTAAAAAATGAGCAGCGCGGTTTTTGCCGAGGTTTTTTACCACGGCACAACTTGTTGGGCTTTTCAACGAGCAGGTTGTGCATTGTACTAAGGCAAGGTCAAACAGATCGCATATTTTCACTCTTGCGTAAAGCATTTAGACATCATTTTCGGGTTTCTTCCCCTGGCGAAGTATGAGGTACTTAATATGGACCAGAATATGCTAGCCACGCAAAGTATTTCCTTGTTCAGCACATGTGAAATTATGCGCATAGTTACGCCGTGAACTATATCTGAGGCTTGCTTCCTTACTTGTTTGTTATCGGTTTCTGCACACGCCCTCCCCCAACCTCTTCCCCCCACCCCGCTATTTTTTTCAAAAATACAAGACACTGGCGCGTCTAAGTCTCTTCTTTCGAATGTCACGCAGGCTATCCAACCTAATAGAAAATGTGTCATCCTCTGTCAACTAGATAAATTTTCGTCTTTGATTGCCATTGTGAGATCTGATTCGATAGATCTAGAACGATTAACAGTCGAAAGATAACTCCTTGCAAGGAAAGCACCCCGTCATTCGAATGTAAATTCGTTGACCGCTTCTGCGCCAAATGTATTTTGTTTGGGCTTTTCAGGAGCACGAGTTCCCTTCAGTAAACGTTATTCATCCAAGAACCCTGCATCGTCCTCGCATGCGTGGCAATAGGTCCATGCTTTCTAATATTTTATCGGGCGGGAAATATCGATTCTTTATAGGGAGTATCTGAATGGTTCTTACATTTTATATTTTTACTATTGTTTATTATACGGTATTCCTAATGTATCCAGTTACGCAATTAATTATAGCCGAATATTGCCTAATATTCTTAAATATTTCATTAAATGTTACAACGTTTATTGTAAGATGATAGTGATTGTGCTGCGGGGTGATACTGGAAGTTCAACATACCATTTATTCGAACAAAATAGGCTCCCTCGTGTGTGTCTAGAACATTGAAACGGCGTACATCAGAAGATTTGTGGGCTTCTTGCCGAAAAAGTGGAAATACCCGGGCGGGGTCTTTGCATCTATTCATGGAATTGTCGCGTTCATCGTTTTTTTAAGTAGCAAACACTCTCAAATCTATTTTGCGGTAGCTAAACTACGCACCCTATCAAGAGTACAGCCCATATAAATTGTGCAAAAAGAATTACGTATAAACATGCTCAATATAAAACCCTAATGCCGCCCAAGTTCACGGGTAAACTGTTAAGAGTGAAGAAAAGGGTCAAGTGTTTTTTTGCAATTATACAAGCCGACATGTATTTTTAGGGTCTTTACAAAGTTGTCAAGTTTGGAACCACTTAGTTGCATTAGAAATACGAAGTTTATAATTTTCTGCGTCTGTCAAGGCTACACGAGAAATATTGCGTAGTTGCAATCTCAGCCTATAGAGCCCTACCTACATCCTATATCTTACCTATATCTACATAGTCTCACCTATACTGTGAGCGTTGATTGGTTTCTTGACTAAGGAAGAAGACGCGTGGAATGAATTATTTTGCTATTCGCTAGTGGGACGAATCTCTCACCTGTACATACCCATTATAATCATTATTTCTGGATTATCATCATCGCCTGGTGTTGTTCTGTCGAGTCACCGAGTTCCCTGCGAGCTGAGTAAATAGACGTGCCTTGGAATTACCGTTCCGTTGTTCCAGTCTGCTTTCCTTTTACAAGTGGTGGAGGTTGCGTTCGACCCCGACCTCCGCCTGAACCGGCCGCACGCCTGGAGCTTCGTTCAGAACGCCTTGTGCTACCCCCAACCATCCGATGGAGCGAGAAGGAGCGCAGAATTCCGCCGCTTCTGCCCCAGCATGGATGGTAACCTGCTGCCAGCGCGAACCTCCTTTTCTTCGCTGGCTTCCACGGTGACGACGTCGAGGAGTGGCTTGAGCAGTACAAGCGCGTCAGCCAATTATAATGGGTTGAACGACACTTTCAAGCTACGGACCGTCAGGTTCTACGTCACTAATGTTGCCGAGACGTGGTACCAAAACAACCGAGGTGACATATCTGACTGGGCCGACTTCACTGAGCAGCTGCGTCGGACTTTCGGGCCACCATCTGCTCGCTCCGATGGAGCAAAGCGTGCACTTGAACCCCGCTGGCAGCGCTCTGACAAGATGTACGTATCGTACATTGAGGACGTCCTTGCCCTTTGCCGTCGGGTCAGCCCAGACATGTCGGAGGCTGACAAGGTTACCCATATCCTCAAAGGCATCACAGAGTCCGCACTCAATGCACTTGCGCTGCAAAACCCATCCATCGTGAATGACGTACGGACCACATGCCAGCGTCTTGATGAACTTCAAGAAATGCGCCTCCAGCCATCTCATGGACAGGCTCGTCTTCCTGCAGAGCCAGACTTGCGTGTTTTAATGCGCAGCATAATCCATGAGGAACTCCAGCTAAAAGCTTCGTCCGGTGCTCATGGAGACCGCTGCTCCCAGCCTGTGAATAACTAGCGAGAAATTATCAAGGAGGAATTGGCGTTGATAACGGCAAATCCCCGCAATGGGCCCCTAGTTGTTTTCGACATGCCCCTTACGTGGAAGCAGCTTCCCGAATGCCGGTCTCGAAAATGGAAATTTCTGTGGTACAGTCACAGCAGTCTCCTCGCCGCCTCCCGCTCAGACTGGCTACACGAACTGGCCACCGCGTCTGGATCTTCGGCCTAATGACCTCCCAGTGTGCTTCTACTGTGGTATTCGAGGCCATATCTCACGCTTCTGTCGACGGCGCCAGTGAGATGAGCAGCAAGGCTACGCTCCGTACGAACGCGACGTTCGCTACAACTACGGTCCTAGGAAACGTGCGTATCCACGTCGATAGCGCTCTCCGTTTCCCAGGGTTCGGGTAACCCTTCCCGCGATTACCGTGATCAGATGAGGACGCTGTTCGCCCACGCCTTCGCGCCGTTTTGTGTCACCTCTACGCCTGGTTTGGCGTGACCCGGGCAGCCAATCGGAAAACGAAATGCGGCAGTTTATAGGGGGAAACTGCATCGATCCAACTAATCACAACCCCGCGAGCGCGCCCATCAAATATTTTTCCAGTAATAGTGGAAGGTATGTCTTTGCAAGCTTTAGCGGGCACCGGGGCCAGTCTTTCCTTGATGCATTTGGATTTGTGTTCACGCTTACGAAAAGTTCAAATCCCATACTCTGGCCCGGCACTATACAGCGCCAATGGACATCTTAAAAAGCCTGATGGAACAAGTACTGCACGCGTTTTCATCGGGGACGATCGACACCATATTGAATTTACGGATCTGCCAGAGTGTGCTCACGAACTAATTTTCGGTGGCGATTTTCTTTCGTCAGCTTCTTCCATTATCTCCTGTTCTCAAGCAGCTATTCACATTACGAACACCGAAACTTCTTCTGCTCCAAGTCCCCGACATCAGTTCTTGACTGTGCATTCCGACCAGGTTCTGGCACCCGGTAGTGGAGAAGTCCTGATGGTTTTCTCAAGCAGCATTTCTGACGGGGATTTGGTGGCCTGGCCGTCAACCCGGTTGCTTCCTCGAGGAATTGCGATGTCGGCGTGCCTTCTCCGTTTTTCTCGGGGACTTGCAGCTCTGGCCGTCATGAACACCACGAGTGAGCACATTTTATTACCAAAGGGCATGTCGCCCCAGCGTCGGTCGTCTCTGGCTCCCGAACGTCTTCAGGCTTGTGCCGGTCTCACTACCTCGGATGGTTTGTCAGCTCTTACCGCTACCATTATCCCGGACCTGACAACCACACAGACGGAAAAGTTGCTTCAGGTATTGAAGAAGCACATTGCATCTTTTGATGTGAATTCCTCCACGCTACAAGAAACCTCTGTGGCCGCACGCCGGATTGAAACAGATGGCTCGGTGGTTGTACGCCGTCGCCCTTACCGTGTGTCTTCGCATGAGCGGAAGGATTACAGAAGACCACGTCACTGACATGCTCCAGTGCGATTTTATACGTCCATCATCGAGCCCGTGGTCATCGCCTGTCGTGTTAACCGAGAAAAAGAATGGCTGAGTTCGCTCTTGTTTTGATTACCTTACCCTCAAGTAGATCACGCGGAAAGACATATATCCAATGACACGCATTGATGACGCTCTCGACCACCTTCAAGCAGCGGAGTTCTTCTCCAGCCTTGATTTACGCTACGGTTATTTGCATATCCTGATGCACGAAGATGACAAAACAATACGGCCTTCGCCACCCCAAATGGGCTTTAGGAGTTCAATTTTATGCCTTTAGGTTATGTAATGCGGCATTTGAACGCATGATTGGTACAGTGCTCAATGGGCTCAATAGAAAAACTTGCCTCTGCTACCTCGACAACATGGTTGTTTTTTCAACCACGTTTGAGCAACATCTCCAACGTCTCGACGAGGTAGTGGCGTGTCTCTCAAATTCCGGAGTCAAGAATAATACAAAAAAGTGCACATTCGCCAGCAAATCGATAAAAGTGTTAGGGAACATTGTGAGCAAACAGGAATACAGCCATACCCTGCAAAGATTTCTGAAGTTCTGAATTTTCCGCACCCGCTACAGCAGAAACACCTTCGCAGCTTCCTGCGGACTAGCATCGTACTTCCGCCGCTTAATACGAAATTTTGCAACAGTTGCTTGTCCTCTCAATAACCTCTTGCGTTCTGGAACAGCTTTTGCTTGGGGATGAAGATTGTAAACGGGATTTTCAAACTCTATAAAACACACTCACGTCGATACCTGTGCTTTACCACTTCGATGACGCTGCACCAACGGTACTACACACGGACGCCAGTGGCCAAGGCATCGGTGCAGTCTTGTTGCAACTCGATTCGTGCAAGAGGGAGCGAGTGGTCGCCTATGCTATCCGCAGGCTGATGTCGGCAGAATAAAACTGTGCAATCATGGAGCAGGAATGCCTTGCTGTTTTGTGGGCCATCTAAAAGTTCCGCCCTTACTTGTACGGTCGACATTTTAAGGTCGCCACTGACCATCACGCATTGTGTTGGTTGTTGACGTTGAAGAACCTCTCCGGCAGCCTCGGCCGTTGGGTCTCCGTCTACAGCAGTATCATTTTACCGTCTCCTCGAAGTTTGGCAAAAAGCATTTAGATGCAGATGCCCTCTCACAGGGTCCCTTATCGCAATCAGGCCGTGTGCTTCTCGCCGGCAAGCAGCCATGCTTTACCCGTGGCGCACATTGTATACTCCACGGTTGATGACATCAGTCTTCCGGCCATACAGCGCGACGCTACATTTTGTCGCAGAATAATCTACCGGATAGACGGCTCCGCGCGACCTCCCAACAGCCGGTTACGTCGCCAACTCCAGAAGTTTCGGCTTGAAAACGGGGTTCTGCACCGTTACAGCCACCACCCTACAGGGGCCAGGTGGGTCCCTGTCCTACCTCGGGAGCTACGCGCAGCCGTGTTAGAGGCATGGTGAAATAGATTTAGAATAGAAGCGTGGCGAAATACATTTCTTCATGCACCAAATACCGGCTCGGAAAACTCACTACGACTCTGCCAGCCGGCTTGCTACAACCGGCACCTTGTCCTTCGGCGCCCCTCGAAGCTGTGCGCATTGACCTGTACGGCCCCCCTCCCAGCACACCAAACGGCTATCGCTGGATAGTGACTGCTGTCGACCAGCTAACCATGTGCGCCGAGACGGCCCCTCTACGATCTGGCTGAACCCATGACATCGCTGGCTTTCTGCTGCAAAATGTCATCTTGTGCCATGGTGCACCCTGCGTCCTTTTAAGCGACCGCGGCAAGGCCTTCACGTCCCGAATTGTGGCAGAAATGCTTCAAGCGGCCAATACGATTCATAAAACAACCAGCAGCTATCATCCTCAGACAAACAACTTCACTGAACGCTTTCACCGGAGTCTCTCCGACATGCTCTCTATGTATATCAAACCAGACCACACAAACTGGGACAGAATTCTTCCATTTGTCACCTTTGCTTACAACACAGCAATTCAGCGCACCACTAGCTACTCACCATTTTTCCTGGTTTTTGGCCATTCCCCTTCCTTCTTTATTGATACCGCTTTCTCATATGCACCGGTCTCTCTCGTTACCCCCTTTTTCTGACCAGTTCATCTCCAAGGATTAACCACTGTTGACACCTAGCCCCCATCCACACTGAAACAACGCAGCATGAATGAAAAGCCCATTACGATTCCGAGCACCGCAACATCAAATTTTATCCCGGTGAAGAAGTGCTTTTGTGAACCCCGACACGATCGCGAGGCCTTTGCGAGAAATTTCTGCGCTGCTATCTTGGCCCATACACGGTCATTGCGGAAAATTCTCCTGTAAACTATAGAGTGTCTCCTGCAGTTGCCTCAAACGACCGTCGCAGACGTGGAAGTGAAGTCGTCCATGTTTCTCCGTATGAAGCGTTTTACCCAACGTGTGCCTTAGCTACAAGCGTCCAGGTGGCCGCTTCCCAGCGAGGGGGGGGGGAAAGTGTGAGCGTTTATTGGTGTCTTTACTCATGAGGAAGACTCATGGAATGAAATTAATTACTATTCGCTAGTAGGACCAATCTCTCACCTATACCCATTATATTCATAATTTCTTGATTATCATCATCACCTGTGGTCGTTCTGCCGAGTCACAGAGTTTATGCGAGCTGAGTAAAGAGACGTGCCTTGGAATTACCGTTCCCTTGTTCCAGTCTGCTTTCCTCTTACAATACCTATAACGTACCTATACAGCCAAAATGGCGGAAAAATATACAGCTAGAAGAAATTCTAAACTTTTTTTGTGTAAAGGCTGCTAGAGATTGAAATTATTGCGAGGGCCGCAATAGTCTAGTGTGAATCAATGTATAATATATTCACGTCTGTGTGCCCCTGTGTGCCCCGGACTTTCTGACAAAGCTTCAAGATCACACAGTCAGGCTTTCTAAAAACTGCATCAACGTTGCCGGTGATTGTAACCTACCACATATTGACTGGTCTAAGTTATCATCTCCTTCTCCATCTGACGAAATTATCTTCGATATAATGCTCGCCTCCGACCTTTGCCAAGCGGTAAACGTTCCAATGCGCGTTCAGAGTACTTCGTCCTCCAAACTCGATCTAGTATTTCACAGCCGGTCATTATCTCATCTTCAGGTTAGTGTCGAGGAAGGCATCTCTGACCACAAGCTAGTATATTTTTCATGTCATTTGGGTAATTCTCACCCCCGCGTTTCAGAAAAACGAAAATTGGTTAAAAACTACTCCAAAAGAAATGATGAGTCTGTTCTCGACTACCTTGAATTGGGATTGGATGGTTTCACTCATACCGATGGTAATATCCTTTGGAACAAATTTAAATCAGCCTGTCATTTCTGTCTCGTTAACTTTATTCCAAACCGCGCCAAGATAGTACACCGCAGAAATCCCTGGATAAACCGCGACATAATTAACCAAATACGCAAAAAAAGCGACTTAGAAAACACAACAGTAATAACAAAGTAAACTTGCAAACCTTGCGACGAAGGTTGACAGCAAGTATACGTGCCAGTAAACAATTCTATTATTCTGTAATTGTTACAAAATTCCTAAAGGCTGACCCTGCAAAGTTTTGGCACCATCTTAAAGAAAATGGCAAAACATCGATTGATCACGTTTCGATCGACGGAGAAAAAATTGACGACGCAAAGAACTTGCGTCGCATTTTAACCGTTACTTTCATTCCGTCTTTTCAAAAACCAGCCCATGTGACACATATCACAATAAAGCGGACGACCTTAGCTCTGATTTTATAACCAATGAGGGTATCTTTTCGATGCTGTTGAATCTAAAGCCGAAATCGTCATGCAGTCCTGACTGCATTCCAAACACATTTCTTCGCCGCTATGCTTAATTGCTTGCACGCTTCCTTGTAATCCATTTTCGGTTGTCTTTTTCGAGTGGTACTGTGCCCCTGGACTGGCTAATCGCTCGTGTTGTCGCTAGTATTTAAAAAAGGTGATCGGACAAAAATCGAAAACTATCGCCCGATATCTCTCACGTGTACATCCTGCAAGCTGTTGGAGCACTGTATTGCAACTTTTATGATTACATTTCTAGGAGACAATAATCTTTTAACTCCGTTTCAACACGGCTTTCGTAAAGGCTTCTCGATCCACCACCCAACTCATTTCTACCGTTCATAAACTCGCGTCCCCTCTCGAGAAATCTGGTCAAACGGATATAATATTTGTGGACTTCAGCAAAGCATTTGATCGGGTTTCTCATTCTGGTCTGATATTGAAACTTAACCGATTACACTTCCCTTCCAACCTAGTTAAATGGATATCGTCGTACTTAAACACGCGCCGTGAGTTCGTCGATGTAGATGGCCGCTACTCTGACTTCCTTCCCGTTAATTCTGGCGTCCCGCAAGGAAGCGTCCTAGGCCCGTTGCTTTTTTTAATTTACATTATTGATATAACAGTCTGTATTGATGAAAGCATTACTATTAGATTATTTGCCTACGATTGCTTAGTTTACAAGGAAATTAAAAATAACAATGACCAGGTTGTTTTAAATGGTAGTATAAGGGCTATTTCTGACTGGTGCGATAAGTGGCACATGAAACTTAATCTTGAGAAAACAGTGTTCATGCGCGTTACCAACAAAAAATGTCCCGCTGAATTCCAATACCGCAATAATGACGTTGTAATTGCTCAAACTGAAAGCTTTAAGTACCTGGGCGTAATTCTCACTAGTCACCTAATGGTCCAAACATATCGATGCTGTCTGCGCATCTGCTCGTCGCAAACTTGGTCTCGTCAAACACAGGCTCAAATACTCGCCCCGGCATGTTAAACTGTTGGCTTACAACTCGTCAATTAGGTCTAGAATAGAATATCCATGTATTGTTTGGGACCCCTTCTACTAGAAAGATATTAACAAACTTGAGCAAATTAAAAGACTTGCAGTTCGTTTTACGTATAATTGTTATAAAAAGTCTGATTTTCCTACCGAACTAATGAATGCAAATTAGAATATCGGAGAAAGTTTGCTAGGTTAAACTTTCTTTTTCATCTCTGGCATCAGGACTTAAAGCTCAAACTCCTCTACCTACCTTCAGCCACTAGACCCACACGACATCACCATTCCTGTAGGTTAACTCCCATTTTTGCACGTACAGACAAGTTTAAACATTCCTTCTTTCCAAGAACCATAATAGATTGGAATGCCCTCCCCAGCCACATATTTCTATCAAATGATGTACCCCGATCAATTGAAAATTTCCTTAACATGTAAAATTTCAGCTGTCTTGTGTTCTCCCCATTTCAGTTGCTTGTTGTATGGCGCTATAAATGGTCTTCTTTTTTTCCAGTTCTTCATGTTTTTCATGCATTCCTTGTATGCCAAACCTCGCCCTTACTATACCCTTGCTTTTTTTCCCTTGCGCTGCTTTTATTAGTTATTCTTTACTTTTTGCTTGCAATGTTAATGTGTATCAGACTATTGTATCTGTACCCCACTCCTGCATTGGCCTCAAAAAGGCCTGCAGTATTTTGTAAATAAATAAAAATAAATAAATAACATCTTTTGGATTTCCGTACCACTGCCTGAATATACAAAGAAGGATAAACGTCCAGGAACACATATTCACTTCTTTTGCATGGGAAATTTTCAAATCAATAAGGTTCCATCGAACAAATCCAATTGCTTGTTTAGTTGAGTCTGGTGCTGCCGAGCACATGGTAAGGGAGAATCTGCCGTGAGCGTGCAACCGCTGATGTCGTCTTCTTTGGGCGACATAACTGAATGGGTACGTGGTAACTTCACATACTGATACTGACATCGCGGCAGAATGCTAATTACTGCATTGACCCCCTTTAGTCTAGAGAAATGGGCAAATCACCGTCGATCTTACTAAGAATCGAAAGTGGGCATGCGCGCTTCGGAACCTCACAAAGAAAATGTGGAGGTTTCCGCTTATATAGGAAGTGTCAAAAACGGAAATCAAATATGCCTTCACAGAAGCCGTTGAATGTTTATTGTGCATCGACATGAACTTGAACATCGCTATTTATATTTCGTCGGTATGGCAGCGTCATACGCATCAACGTTTACACTAGATTACACGCGCCGGAGCATTGCGTAAATCCGGCTGAAGCCACACGCGCTCGCAAACCATCCGTGCGAACGAAACCGAACGGGTTGTCAGCGAATCGTTAGGTGAACACACGGTCGGCTGCAGCGCAAGGAGCAGCGGACCGTATACCGAGCGCGATATCCGCAAGTCAGCTTCTGCGCAGCTTACGCTGCGCTTCACGTGTACATTTAGGCGCTGGAATCGAGGCGCTAACTCTCGGCGCTCATTAGCGTCATGATTCACTAATTCTCTTCGCCTCTCCTATTAGGCAACACCATCTAAAAGGAGTGATATACGGCGCGTACGTCACCCTATTCACGCGTTTGTTCATAGCGCAATCGGGGGCGCGTTCTGTACCTGCCGTTGCGGCGAAAATGTTCGTGGCCCGAATCCCGGTGCAGCCGCGTCAAGCGGAGTTTATCTGGCGATGTTATTTCCGTGACGATATGACGTCCATTCGATTTTGGTGGACCCCTGCATCAAACACTTTCGCGTTAAACTGTTGGAACGAGGTGAGCACCCGGCAACAGCTGTAATCGTAAACTGGCTATAACCGTCTACACGGTGGTTATATTACCAGATTTATACTCCGCCCTAACTCTCTGAGTACTTTAAAATTGGAAGTAAACTGCATTCTAGGAAGCGCCTCACCTAATGTCCCATCAGCTGTGTGTGCTGGATGTTGACTGTTTCTGTGAGGAAGGCTGCCACCAAAATTATTCCACCAGGTTCATCACTGTTCAACTAGAGCCATGGAGACGAAGGGGCATCGTAACATGCGTGCCTGGCCCCCATTTTAAAGGCACCGGGATGCTCCCCCAAACTTTTCATTATTGCTAATTAAACGTAGTGATGTATTCCTGTTCTCTTTTTGTAATTAGCACGTAGATAGATGGGAGGGTGCTTCACTTTTCAATACGCCTTTTTGCCAACAGCAAATAATTGTACTAACATTTCAGGTCGGGATAGTTCTTTTATAATAAACGAGTGAAAACAGCACCCAAGTAAAGACAGCAAAATATGTGCGCAGACAGGAGTTTCGCGTGTCTGGGTACTTTGTTTACGGTCCTTTTTTAAATGCTGTTTTCAGCATTTTATAATAATTGTAACACGCTAGCATTGAATTTCACATTATTTAGATCGGGAGGTGGTTACAAGGACACAGCTGGAAGTTAATTGGGAATTAGCGACAATCGTTGGAAGCCTAGGCAACCTGTGTCTAAGCTAGCAGTTTTCAAATTCGACTGTTGTTGGGAAGCATAGGCTGCGCCACCTAAGTCGTTCGGCATTTGTTACGTTTTCATAAATCAAGGCCGCTTCATAACTTACAGTTGAAAAAAAAAATATTAACCGCCTTCTGCGAAATGACAGCAGTCAAGTCTCCCTTCGTGGCTGCGTATACTATTGCGACATTTTGTTGGAGGCCGTGAAAGTTCAGACAGCTTTTGAAAAACTTCTACTGCTAAGTAGCCATACCTCTTAGCGCAACATGCTCCCGATATAAAGTCAAGCAATCTGTTTGAACAACTCTCCTGGCATAATCCGTGGTCGGTCGTTATAACCTATACTTGGGAGGGAGAGCAATCGTTTATTTGCCAGAACGCTCGCCATAATCCTGCGCCTTCATTAGTGCGCAATATTTATCCCATTGCTTGTAACGCAGCTGTTTAAGCTTGAGATCTGTCCGTGCGGATCTTTAACAGAAAACGTCGCTCCGCGATGGGGAGAGATTAGAAATGCTGGACCTAGAGGGGAGAGATAAATCGGCGAGGAGGCAAGGAGACCGCAAGCAAGTCTTTGGAGTGTGACCGCCAAAAAAAAAAAAAGAACGCTTACCCGGTCAGGCTCGAACTTGGGTCCCTCGCATTATAAGTCGGCGTCTATGCAATTGTGCTATCATCGTTTTTTTATTGCAGGTCTATAAAATTCTATAACAACGGGTACACAAAGGATGTACAAAATCATATTTAAGGCTACTAGCTAGACTTATTCGGCATTGTCGTTTAAAACTCCTGAAAGGGACTACGCAGACAAAACCCAAGTTTGGGTAAATCAAATGATTGCAACGTTAGAATCACAGTGACTCCACTTTGAAGTAACCTTCGCTAGAATAAGCTATATAAACAGGAAAAAAGGGAATGGCCCAGCGACCCACTAGCTCATTTCCCGTAACAGAACCTATGACGTCGTATGCCCAGCTGTATACTATTGGCTGATGCCGACAAAAGCAAACGCAAGTTAGCCAGTGCTCACTAGCTTGTTGAACGAGCCATTTGCGCTTAACTTTAATGGATATTCATAGAAGAATGTCGCTGAACACAACGAAAGTTACGAAAATACACGTAAGCCTAGAAGTTGCGACGCGCACTGCGGTTGGTACTGGGACGCACTGTGCTTGTTTTACCTGCACAGCAGTCCGCCCGTTTTGCAGTTGGCTTGCACGACGCTGGCGGATTGGCGTCAGCAACGTTGTCTTACATGACCCTGTTTCTCGAGGATGCCCTATGTTCCACGCAACTATTACCTTCTAGCTTAATAAAAACAAGCGAGGTGCAAATACGCTCAGAAGCAAAGCAACGACCGACAACCGTCCGTGGCTGATTAAGGTAGCGCCACTTGGGAGGTCTGACGGCAAGCAAGGCTGCAAGAGCCGCACTACACAGTAGTAGGCTCGTTTGAATACGCGCTCTTATGACATCATGGCAGATGTAACGGAAACACATGATTTTTAGGGAGAATCAACATTGTAACCTAAATTGAATAATTTTTCTCAGTGAATACGCTTGGGGCTCTATCACACACGAAATCTTTACAATAAAACAAACTTGCATTTTGTCTGCATGGCCCCCTTAAGTGCCCTCAGGGTTTCTACCCTTGACTTTAGGTGCCTCCAGGGGTTCTACCCTTGACAGACATTCAGGAAATCAGTCGTTTGACTTCTGCCTTTCCACGAATTGCTAGATAGTCCCTATGAAAGTAGTCTTATCTGCCTCGGCTACACGGCAATGTGGTGCCTGTCCATGCATAAACTCGAAATACTGTGAAGACACAAAAACATGACTGGATAATAGAAAACCCCTCCTACATTCTACACGCTCAAAAAACGGATACCGCAGGATTGTAGCGGAAGATCATTGTGCATGGTCCTCTGAAGGACTTCCCACATAAAGACGGCCGCCCAGCGATGAAGAGAAACATATGCTCTATATTATCCGGTTTCTGGCTCTCCGAGGGTTCAAACAGTCCTATTTCTTGCATCGAAGTTTTTTCCGAGACTGTACCTTCGTGCAAATTGAAAAAAAAAGACTTGAATAAAGGATGATCTTTCATTCTCTTTACGCGATTAAAACATTTTCTCCTAGACCTCCACAGTACACAGTTATCCACATCGGTGTCGGAAAAGCCGCCTCGCAGGAATCCTTACGCAGCTTTTCAACTGGACGTTTGATTCGGAATTTGGTATTTCGAATTCTAGGCTTGAGGAGGGTGCGTTGGGCTCTTTAATATAAATCATTTGTGTGAAAAAGCTTCTTTTTTTAAACATATTTGTTTTAAGAAAGGGGCATACCCAAGAAAAGTCAAGGTAAAGCTATTGAAGACCACCAGCTTCGCTGTTTCCTCAGTCTTTGCATCTCAGTTGCGAAAATGGGCGAAATTTTTCACAATTGGTTTGAACGACAACTGTCATTTCTTTGCCCAAATTTATTATTCGGGTATGGGCCGCATTCATAAAAGCTACCCTAAGAAACTTGCGTACATTGTTTCCAGAAAACGCAAGGATTGAAAATTTTGACAAAAAGGGGCGAAAAAAATTATTGCGCTTACACTATGTGAAGAAGGGTTACCTGCGAAGCTGGACGCAGTCAAAGGGTGAACTAAAAAAAATTGTAATTTGCGGTTGAGCATACATTCTAGCTCATTGACTGAATGACGTGTTTTGTGATTTCTCTTGTTATGCTTGACTTGCTGCCCTGTGTGAAAGTAGACAGGGTCCTTCAAACTGCTTCAACAGCTTTTAAAGCAAAGCTTTCTAGCTCTACCAGCCAACGGTTCTTTTGTGGCGTGTGGGACAAGGAACTCCAAACGTGGCGGCGGCCGTGGTGGCGAAGGGGGAAAAGGGGGTGTTCACTCACGGAGCACAGTTTAGATGGCGCCGCAAATGGTTACCCAGCGTTCCCTGCGCAGGTGCTTGCTCATAGCGGCGGTCGCACCGGCGTGACGAATTTGTCGTCTGGTTTAGCGACGGTTGCTTTTGGCCTGGTTTTCATTCAGCGGCTGGGGAGGGGAAGGGCGCTTTGAAGGCGACACATGAAACAAGAGTGACGAGAGGCAGTGAGAGAGAAAACGCATTAGCACGCGTGCCGCCCTCCTGCTCACCCTTCGAAAGACGTTCCTCTCCGTTTTGTTTCCGCCGATGCACGTTCGTTTTAGACCGCCATCTAAGCGACTCCCAGGTAAAGGCTTGGGTAGGGAGGCGGAGGGCGCTCTTCGGTGCGAATTCGAGCTAACGGCTGGCAGAGTCTCTCGTTTCACTCTATGTAGAGCCACGTGTGTGAATGAAAGTGACGCCACATGGGATATGATTGTGGATGTCGTTTAAAGCTTTGCTTTCTAACCACCTTCACAGCATGGATTGGAACCAACTTTTTTCCTGGTCTTCCATCAACATGGTTGTGAAATAAACTCATTTCAATTCAATTCAAATGTTGAAATGACCCAAGCTTTATTTTAGAGGACAAACATGGATCTATCGGTTTCCCTGCCTCGTCGTTTGTGTAACACACCAAAGTCATGCGTCTGACCACTGAGGACACCGATGATGATGATGATTCCTTTTGGTTTCCCCTTTAAAGCGGTGTGATGACATGTCATCTTACCAAAAAGGACTAATATAACCATGTTTTACACTCTTGTTTTAATACCAGAGCTGCTTAGGGCAGGCACTAAAGCTTATTAGTCCCGAAATACTTTCTTTTCCCTGTTACAGGTAGTAACTGTCCTAGGCATTATTCCCCTCTCTGCTTTTCGTCCACCAGCATTCTAATCTTCTTTTCGTCCCCTCGACAGCCTTGAAGTTAACTTCCTCTCTGATACCCTTAAATCCTAGGGCTTCTGAAAGCCCAATATTCCCTTCATGTAGATTTGGATGGATACCCTCACATTCTAACACTATGTGACGCATAGTTTCTGTTTCTTTTCCGCAGACGACGCATATCCCATCATTTTGTGAATACTTCCTCACAAAACTGTTAGTTCGCAGGCAAGCTGCTCTAGCCTCAAAAAGCAAAGCACTGCCCTGGGAATTATCGTAGAATTATCGTAGAAAGGACCACTGAGGACACCAGTTTAACGCCCTCGTTTTAACATCCCGCCAGCACAACGGACGTGTGATCAGTAAGGTCATGTAACCTATAGTTGGGCGTTCGCCTTCCCACCCCTTTCTTTACCTTCAACCCATACACGCATAAACCAGAAACCGGTTATATGCGCATGCTAGATGTGAAAGACACCGTAGAATTCGTCGCTCTGCAAGATCTTTACGCTGAACAAGTAAGTAATATTGACTCACCTCGGCGTTCCAAGGAGAGAAGTTTCTCTTCATCTGGTATGGATTCGCCGTAATTCCATAAGCTAGAACCTGAGGCTACAACGGCGGCGGCTGCGGCTATGGCTTTGCGTGGTTTTTGGTCTGTTCGCGCTACTGTTCGGGCCGACGCTTCTACAGTTCCTGCTCTTCCTCCTCCACGCGAACGACATGTGTCCGGGCAATAGCGGGTTAAAGCCTGGAAAGGCAACAACCTTATTCTAGCGGGCAACCATGTGACTACCTATTTCCCTCTCCATTGTACGCATATTACCGTTTGTGCACCCACAACCTACACCTAAACCGCTCGCTTACAGACGACCACAGACCGGTCACTTAGAGCCGTGAGACGCTCACGTTCAAGTCTCCCATGCCCACAACGGGATATCATCGGTAGTGGGGGTGAAGCCTAGCGATACGCGCACGGCGTCGTCCTTCGGCCCCGAATCGTGGAGGCATCAACCAGCAAGCCGTGACGGGCGCATACTTAGGCATAAAATACAACGGCGAAAATGTCGCTCAAAAAATTTTCTGATCTAAAGAAAAATTATGGACTCACTCCGGAATTCCAAGCGGCCAATTTGCTCTTCAGCCCGACGGGATTCGAGCTACTCGGTGATGTGGAATTTGAGGCGGTAATGGCACCGACTAAATTCTCGCCAGCGGCAGCGTTCGGTCGTTTATACGCCCACTCGCGCTTCTGTGGATTCCTGCGATCATTTGATAACGGCACCACCGCCATTGTCGGCCGTCTGAAGAACTTGTGAAAGCGGCCTCGATGGTGGCTCTGGGAATTGCAGTCGTGAAAGAGGGGTTGGCGGGGGCGAGAAGGAGCCCCGGACTGGAGCTGAATAAATCGACTTCACCGAAACGAAATCGTTGGGGGTTCGACATATACTGATTCGCAGTGACAAATTGAGTGCAATGATCGAGAGTCGAGTTCGAAGTCTGCCAGGTTGCATTTGCATTATCCCAATCAGAGAACTGCGGGTTCTACAAGCAATTCCTACCTGCAATACGCTGCGAATAGCGCTCCTTTCGTAGAGTAATGTTTAGGCAACGCAGCAAAAGAACGCAGTGGTTGCCTAGCGGGTGAAGGCCCCCCAAGGAAAGACGTCATTGCCACACGCTCGTGTTTTCCTGCTGCGGTATTGATCGCGAAGGGAACCGGAGTAACAGGGCAGCCTGAATTTGCCTTAGATCGTGAACGTGTTCAGGCGGCTGCGAAATACACCCTAAGGCGCAATGGAATAAACGAAAAAATATTCTAAAAAGACTCGGGCTTCAGTTTTTTCGAAGCCGCCCCTGGCATGTGAAGACGTCCGCTGCTCGCAGTAGCGTTTTTCATTCCGCCCGAGCTCGCTTACGTGCCCGTACATTTCTTCAAAAAACAGATGAGAAGAGAAGCCGGGAACGGAGAGCGAGAATATACAATCTGCGGCGAAAAAAGCAATTTTGGCAAGCGCGGGCAACGGGCCAGATTATAGAGTTTTAGCGCGCCGTTTTTAAAGGTCCGCTACGCCACCGACGGCCCGTCAGCACATCCGGAGCGTGAGGAGCAGAAAGGCTTTTAGCTTACCGATAACCGTATCTCCGGGGCGGGAATCATTCCCGTCACCGTTGGTGCCGTGGGCTTGTGTAAGCGAAAACCCCACCCAAAGGACATCTAGGGTTGAAATGATGGTGACACAAATTAAAAGCAAAATACCGAGTTTATTGCCTTATTTCTTTTTTATACAATTTATTTCCTGGCATAGTCCTAAGTAATTTAAAGTAACAGTTAAACTTTCAAAAGCCAGAACAAGGCTGTTTTTCTGGAATATGCGTAATAGTAGGATCGCGCTTCGGCACCTAGGATGTTTCTTTTAGCGTCCTTGGACCTTCCGATATCAAGGTTTAAATTTAAGTGACGTGTAAGGCCCTTGGTCTAATTCTAAACGAGCGTCTCGAGTGACAAAAGCTCTATTGTTTTCCTGCAAAGCACAGGACTTGATCAGACCCTCTGAACAGGATCTTAGTAATTAGCGCATCATTGCCATCGTACAGACATCATCGCTTTATTGATTTCATTTTTTATACATTTCGCGTAGCAAGCTTGGTGCCTTGGCAGGCTTACCTCACGACTATCATTACCGACTACTTTCTCTTGCGGGCTTCCGTGGACGCTTTTGCTGCCTTTCTAAACTTGGTTGACGTGTGGGTCATCTCCGCGTACTAGAAAGGGGTTTTATGGTTTCGTCGCTCATGTTTCAAGAGCAGAAATGGAGTCTGAAGTAGTGCGGTTGCTTCGCACGCGACAGCTAACGTGAGATTCAGCGGGGAAGCGTAAGCTGCCGTGACAGTCAGTTGAGCAAGCCCGACGACGGCAGCGGGGCCCCGCTCTGGTAACGCCACTTGCGCCGGGGCGCGCCACGTATGCGCAGTGGTGCTGCCGTTACATTTGGAGCGGATAGGCCCGTCCTCGTTGGTCGCAAAATTTCGCGCCGTTAGCACAAAACAAAGGCAGGACCCCGCATTTTTCGTCCAAGACATCAAGTGCTCCATCAGTATAATTAGGCGTACAGCATAGACCACATCATTTGTGCAAAGAAAAAAAAAACAGAAAAAAGCAGTAAACCCGCTTTGATGAATTATAGGGCGCCAGTAACAGCAATATTAGGAACTGTATTGGGGTTTCAGAAAATTGAAGACCTTTTGTTTTTCTCCCAGCAGAGATCTTTGGGGGCCTCACGACTGCAGATGCCTTGACGGCAATCTCTGACGTGTCAGCGCCAGCTTGTTGATAGATTGGAATGATTGATAGTGGGGTTTAACGCACCGACGCCTCACAGTCGATGAGTCGCGCCATTCTGGAGGGATCCTGTTAAAATTTTAACCACCTGGTTATGTTTAACATGGGCAGAAACCTCAGAACACACGGGCATTTTCGCTTTCCGGCTCCCTCAGAAAACGGCCGCCGCTGCGGGAATTTAACGCACGTCGTCGTTCTCAGTACCACAGTGCCTTGGCCAGTGAGCCACCGCGGCGTGTGTCACCGTGTTTTGTAAAACAAGCATTGTGGATTCAAAAACCACGGTTTCTGAAACGATTGATCAGCGCATTCATTCTTTGCACGATGTGGACGAGAGCGGTAAACGTTACAAATCTGCTAAACTACACCTGACGACGTGTTGCACTTGGGAGGAAGCTGCATACGTTGAGTCGCAAGTTTATACCTATTGTGCAGAGACCGTTGCCACGTCACCTCCTATACTATAGTCAAAACACATCCCCAAGCCAACGACCACTGCTGGCCCACAACAAACGTCCCTAAGCGAGGAGGTGCGCGACAATAACAGTGCGGGATACAAAGGCACTATGAAATCTTCTCGTTTCGTATGCTCCTTAAAGGGGCCATGCAGACAAAGTACAAGTTTGTTTTACTCGTAAGGTTTGGTGTTTTATAGTGCCCCCAGTGCTTGTCCGGCAGCAAACGATGCTTTAGTCACTAGAAATTATTCATTTTTTGCTCAAATTTTGATTCTCCCGCCACATCACATGTTGAGGTTGCTTGCGATGATGTCACAAAAACAGGTCTTCAAGCGAACCCGAATGCGGCAGCAGTCTTTCAGGGAACTAAAAAGCCTTGTTTACCGTAAGTTCTCCCAGATGACGCCACCATGCCGTAAGTGGCCTTTGCCTGTATTTGTTTTGTTTTTGCCCGTATTAGCACCTGGCTTCTTTTTCTTACTATAGAAAGTACTCGATTTGTGAAACATGGGGTATACTCGACAACGAGGACCGCATAAGACGATGTCGCTTACGCCAATCGGCCGGTGTGGTGTGAGACATACTTCCGGTGTGTGTGAGACATGTGAGAAAGCGCCATATTTCAGTGCAGCTATAACAAGCCTAGTGTGCGCACTGGCAACAACAGCACGCTGTGGTACTTCTGTCTGCGTGTGCTTTCGTAACTTCTATGTTTACTCCACCATTCTTACTTCTTGAAAATGAATGTATGCAAAACGTTTCCGCGAAAGTAGCTCGTGCTGCAAGTTTATAGTCCCTGCCTAGCTTGCGTTTGATTTTGCCGTCCTACGCAATCGTAGAGCTGGCTGGTATGACATCATAGGTTCTGTGACAGGAAATGAGCTAGTGGGGTGCATGGCCATTCCCTTTCTTCCTAATTATGTAGCTCATTTGAGCTGGGTTTGCGTTAAAAGTGGTGTCAGTTTAATTCCAACTAGGCAATCTTTCGAATGAACCAAACTAGTGTTTTATCTTCATGCCCCTTGAAGAGTGAATATATGATTAACGAAAATCTTCCCGATTTCTTCATTTGTGTGTAGAGCACAGAGAAGGCATGACCCAGAAAGTCCTTTAAAATACCCTATAAAACAGCCTAAAACTTGCCCTGAATACATCAGCAACACGTCCCAGTGACAAGAAAGAGTGCCTTTTTTTTCAACGAGAGTGTGCATGTCACACAATACTAAAGTTTCCCTGCATGAACTTGAGCGCAAGAATACGCTGCTTTCGGCTTGGTTACGTCATTATCGCACAAAAAGAAATCACAAAGCACGTCCATGCCGTATTTACGTGCAACGCAAGAGTGCAAAGAAGAAATACGCCAGTCCGAAGTGACATCCAAGGAATGGAGAGCAGGTTCGCAAAGCAAAAGAGGTTATTAGCAGATCCTATGTTAGCTTGAGAACCATAACGCAAGATGTAGCGTATCCAAGGTAGCAGAAGATCTTGCTTCCAAAACCAAGGTCAGAGTGCCGCGTAGAAACATGCAATGTTGTGCTTTGAGCACCGTTCGGATGGATGAGGGAGTAAACGTCTTTACTTATTTCGACACGTCAAAAAACCCACAATATAAGCTGAAAGAAAAAAGGTTTACAGTAGGTGTTTTGGCACCTTTCACAAAAAAATATGTACTAGGAGGTCATCGTGCCGGTAAACATAAAACAAGCATTCTATTTCCATGTCGTTGCGCAAGACAGTGGCGTTGTTTGTGTCCTGGAAGAACCAGCTCCGACACAGGCAGCCAAACTTCAGGGCAGCGATAATGTCTGAAACATTTCTGACATCACCAAAAAAGGCGCAACTTATCCCATCTAGGTATCTTTCGGCGAGGAGTGCCCGCGATGCCACATCACTTCCAGACGATCGAAGGTAGTGAGAAACTCCGGGCTGTGCAGATTTTGTCAGGACAGAGCACGAAGTGTCCAAGAAAGCACGTTTAGTTAGAACAAATCTACTGAGACTGTTCTAAATATCAGCAGATAGTCAGCGTGATCGTCCGATTCTTTTGCTTAACTCTCTTGTAGAGATGATCCTGCCCTCGCACAATGTCAGGTCAATTTATGTACGCTGATGGAGCAGCGGTGATAACGAAAACAGCTTGTTGCCGCGATGAGGGCGCAGTCCTTTGTTTAAACGACCCACACCGGCACAACACACCTTATCCCAGCAACCGCCATTTCAAGCTCCTGAGTCTTCCTTCGGGAGAAAAAACGTCAAATCTGGTCTTAACTATTTCCCAGTTTCATTCAATAACCAGCGCTGTGAAGTTGTTTCGAAATTATGTTTGGCTCGTAGACTAAACGTAGGCACCGTGATAACACAAATATACCCTTTCGGTCAGAACCACGCACAGCGAAAAATTTGTAAAAACGAAAAAATATCTTTCACAACGCTATCATTGCAATTTACGGCGACGTATATTTCCGCCCACAACACCCAAGAAACCAAGAAATTGAGATCAATTGGTCGATGCTTTTTTGTCAGAATGTGCGAGTATCTCACCAACGAACGGATCAAACGGGGACGCATGCCTTGTTTCGGCTTCAACAGTACGCAACGTGGCGTTTCTTAATATATGTATTCCTATTCCCGAACATAGCGCCCACTGTAGTAACCGCTCTGACCGTCTCTTGTTTGCCCACTTTGGCTGCAAAGCTGCATCCCTGCCACTCAGTTCATTTCCCATGAAAATCCGCCTGCCGTCGCTGTTGACTGCATTAATTGCTTACTGCATGCCCCACTGGCAGTTTCGCTATTAAGCGCGCAGACCGGGTAGCGCGTGTCGCAAGCCGCGTCACTGGTGGGGCAGCTAGCCATGTGGCTGTTACTTGTCTCACGGCCAACCTAGTCAACGGTCTCCAGGCTCTCCACGTGCTAGCTCCACTCTCTGCTCTGCATCTGATTTGTATCTCCCTCCATTTATTCACGGCCCCAAAAATAACTAAGCTCCGCAGAAGTTTTGCCAACATGCCCCATCTATAAATGACGAAATTATACGCAAACGAACGAGCAGGCTTAGGTCACCTATTTTGGTGAGGAGGCGGCCCAGCGGATAGGGGAGACGCAATACGCAGCGGCCTTAAAGGGGCCCTGAAAGGCGTTTTGAGCACACTAAATGAACTAGAGCGATCGTTAGATTGGGTCGTCAACGTCATCTGTGCCAAGTATTACTCTTTTACACGCAGCGGAAAGCTCACACTTTTGTTGCAAAGTTTGTCGCTTTTTCTCCCCCTTCCCTTCGTGTTTTTGGACGCCGCCATCTTCACATGTCTACGTCAACGATTCCCAGATGTTCGTCATGAGCTACACATCCTGCTATTGGGCGAATTTTTCATGCACTTCCGGCAAAGAGATGAGCTGTCTGCTGAGCGTCGGCTCGCCGGCTGATCTGGCAGCGTAGTGCCGGAGTGCTTGGACATTTTACGACAAACGAAACAAGTGTAAACAAACGCTTAACCGTTGGTACTGAATGCTACACGGCCATAACACAACATGGATATTCTCTTACCTGAGTACGTTCCATAAAGAAAGCGTTGAAGCGCCGTGGCACTTCTTTCGTGCAATCGCAGAGAACGCCCTGAGCCGAATGCCCGGGTTTGACGCATACATTTTATTCAACTTCAAAACAATCCAGAGATGCGTTTCGAACGAACACAACGTCACGACATGCGTTGCAAGTCTCAACCGCGATTGACAGACTCCTCCTGTCGTAAATTCGGCACTCACCTCGCGCGCGGTTTGCGGGGACGAACAGCAAGTCACTTAACTCTGGCGCACAAGCCGAGATGGCTTTTAGCCACGCACTACTGCACATACCCCATGCGAGGTTGAGTCGTACGCTCGCTCGAGAAAGATAATCCAGACCATGGGAAGCACTATCCACCCGCAGAAGCGCAACGTCGCATTTCATCGCAAAACAAAGGCGTCCACAAAACACACACCATCGCCTCCTGTAATGCCAAACGCATCTCGCACTTCCCAATCGGAGTAAGTCGTACGCACTGCAAGTACCCACATGTCGCGAGTGGGGCCCCGAGCTTAACCGGGATCATGAACCGTAACTCGACTTCTAGAGTGGTTTGTGCCTTGTTGCCAAGGCAACCGATGTTTGAGATTGTCAAAGAAATGACGCTCGCTCCAGGGGCCCTATTCTCGACTGCACAAATTGCCGGCAATTCAGGCAATTTTCCGGATGTCTTTTCTGATTGGCTTTCAATTTTGTCACGTGCTTCCGGTTGAAAAAGGGGTTGTGTGTGCTGTCGTCATTTTTACGGTTTCATATCGTTTACGGACACCAGTTCTAAAGTTTGCCTTATTTCTCGTTACTAAAGGCGCATAATTCTCTGTCGGCAATAAAAAACCAGACTAAACGCAGCGGACATGACAACGTAAGCCTGTCTTTGCTATTCAACAACAATACTGCTTGTAATACACACCCCTTCTGTGATTGGCTGAGAAGGCGTGACGTAATTTAAACAGTTGGCGGGAACGATTACGTCATGCATTGGCAACTTCAGCCTGCGTAAAAGTGACGTAATGCTACGTAACAGCTTGAAAATGGCGGCTGTTTTTGTCGCAAAATACAAGCAAAATAGGGCAAAATATTGCCCCGGCTTACGGTGCCGCGAAATGTGCGGCAATTTGCAGCAGGCGCAGTTTCGCATGCGCGCTGTTTAAAGCATGTTTCCTACCGAAACAAATTATAGTTTCAACTGCTTCCAAGTCAGCGATCATGGAACATACAAATAACATGCAGTATTTTGCTTTTATGTTTGGCAATGAAATAAAAATTATTTGTTTGGCGTAACCGCAACATAAGATGGCAGTACAAGCCTCTCCATGACAAAGAGAACCCAATGCATGGCATTTGTCCATACTTGTCCTAGTAAGCTGTTGGATCACATGATCGAACTCAAGAGAAAAATAACAATGAAAAGTGACTATTTAGTTCATTACAGCGCTGATTGCAGTCGAGCTTCACGAATGAGTGAATCGGCGACATCGGTGCGCTCCGCGGTTATCAGGCGTAGCGCTTCGCTGCTCTTATGTGTCACAGAAGCGATGGTAGCGGCCATCTTTTTCTGTGGTCACGCCATAAACTTGTAACATAGCAGCAGACGATGGCGTGCGCCGGTGGCGGCAGGGAAGGTGATAACGCAGCAAAGCTTGCATTGAAGCAGAGAACCCAGCTATGTTAATAAAAGCGATTGAAAGAAATAAATAGATACGGTAAAAAAAATTATGTGATGTTCTTTAGCTCGACATCCGCCTTTCGCTCGCTTTTGGATCAACGTTACTCGATCGCCTTGTGGTGTTGGCGCCACATTTGACCTCCAAAAATGTGTTTTTCTTGTCAGCCTCAGCTTCCGTCTTAATTTTTATAGTACATGCCAAGTGTTTTTCTATCTTTTTTGCACAATATTTGATACCTTGGTAGCGATATTTATGAGTGACTCGTCAAACTACACTGCATGTCGGTCATAGCTATAGGTGCAGCACGTCACTGATTGCTTACGTCGTGCTTACGCAAAAAAACATGGGTGAAATGCCGGCAATTTGTGCAGTCAGAGAATAGGGCCCCAGCGCTAGAAAGCTCAGAGCCGCGGCGGAGAATGTTTTGCAACGTTGCCGCTCTCCACCACGCGTCGCCCCAAGCTGAAACTGGTCACATGATTGAAGCGTTTGTGCACGGGTTCTGTATCGGTTTAAAATGTCTTTTTCACATGTCGCCGGCAGGAATTACCACCGCCGCAAAATAAGACCCGGCACCAGCGGGGCCACATCTGATACAGGCGCTTTTGAATAAAACAGTGCGCGGTGCATCAAAGAGAACGAGCAACACGAATCCTCCCCGTGAGGCTGCGAGTTCGGCCGCCGATAAAAAGGTCACGTTGCCGCCGATAGAACCTGTACCAACGTACACCGCGAAAGGACAAAGCCAGGCCCGCCGCACAATGCGGCCAGATTTTTGGTTCGCTGTTTCCAGCTTTTGAGCGGAGTGCGGGATTCATGGTTGTCAACAAAGCTTGCTCGTAGCAGACGACAGTCTGAGCAGCGCAATAGCGGAAGTACGTCACCTCTGAGGAGCGTAGCATCAGGGAGGGAAGGCCTGCGCGTCGTCAACAGCGGAGAGTAAATTGAAAGAGGAGGAAACGCGGCGCGACGATAATGCGCGGTTTTTTTGATTTACGATTTCTCAGCTAATACTCTCGCTTTAACAAAATGCTTGCTGGAGGAGATTGCTAATACATTGCTTGATTTGGTTACATGTACATCCATGCATCGGCGGAAGGTATTTCAGGACCCCTTTAAATAACGCTTGGACTACGAGGAGACAACAGATTTTATCACATCCGCCCAGAGATTTCCAATCTTAGCGCTTTGGCTCCGTGTGGATCTACAATGAGGGATTGATTGTAGGGATTAAAGCTGCGACGCTACACAGACGATGGGGTGCGCCGTGGTAGAGGGCTCCGGATTACTTTTGACCACCTGGAAATTTTTGACGTGCACCGAAACCTTGAACACACGGGCGTTTTTTTTTTGCTTTTCGCGTCCATCATCTTTGGGCACAGAAAGTCGAAAGCAAACCCCTACCCTGGTACATGAGACCGGGTCACAACGACGGGCGCCAGAGAGGCCAGGGTCAAGGCCCTGATCAAAACGCTAAGACAAGCGAAAAAACAAGAAGACGAAACGGGGGTCACCTTCCACACGGACGCCTCTCTACCCAAGTTTCCGACACAAACCACGATATTGGTCACGACGCCAGAACCGCTGGTGATATTTGCCTAGGTCAAAATGCTGTTTCCGGAAGGAGCGCAAGAGGCGGCAATAGCCTTGGCGTTCAAGCTTCCTAAAGTGAGCAAAATAATCACGGACTCACAGAAAGCGTATGGCAACTTTAGCAAATGGCAGGTGTCTCTGACGGCACTCAGACTGCTCGAGGGAGGAAAACGACGCATGCCCGAGCAGGAAGTCGAACTAATATGGACACCGGCTCACTAAGGGCTGGAGGGCAACGAACTCACCCACCAGACCGTCCGAGAACATGAACACCGGGCAGACCAGCAAGAGCCGCAGGCCATAACAAGTTAGAAGAACATCACGAGCCACTACAGCGGAAGGCAGACGGCGGTACTCTGAACCGCTCAAATCGCTCAGCAGAGCGCTACAAACGACCTAGCGGGATCCTTCCCGCACCCCTATCTCCAAAGCAGAATGTACTCCCGAGAGATACAAGAAAGAGTGTCGCTTGTGTGGGCAGTTGGGCACGCACCGGCACCTCATTGGAGACTGCGATTTCATCGAGCCATCCCCCACCAATTACCCACCCCTCCACCACCCTTCCCACACCTCTTAACGAGCGACGGGAGACATTGCTAAGCAGCCTCGCCTTGGAACAACAGCTTGTGCTGATCTCCATGGGCCAGGCGGCCGCGGAAGATATGGGTGCAGTTAAGATCGAACCAGCTCATCCGGCACGTAATCGCCGCAATTTGTTTGGCTCAATACAGTTGTTTTCTCTCTCTTTCCCCAACAGAAAAGCGGCTGCGGCACAAGGTCGCAGCCACTAAGCCAGCGCGGTGGGTGTCGATTGACCTTGATTTGTTTAAATGCGTAGCTTTGTTCTCCGAGTACCCCCACGGCAAAAACCGTGCACCGGGCTGCGTTCGCGCAAAAATTGCGAATCTGCGGAGCTAACGCGTCTAATAGTTATAATAGCGCGAATCTTGTCGAACATATGTTTGATCGAACGAAAGCTGGGGAACATATTTTGAAAAAAAAAAGATCTCAGGAAATAAAACATATCTAATACATCTCCTCTAAATAAAACTGTACAAAGATCCCTCAAAAGAACGATCGAAATCCCAATAAACATCGCCAAATAGAGCAAACTACGTAACGCCCTCAAATTTCAAAATATGCATAACTGGAAGAATTACTCAGTTTATTCATTATAATAACAGGAACAGTGTTAACTGGGTGAAAACAATTCAGAAAAACAATTGAAAAAAAATACCAAAAATAAAAGTTTTACGAGAATGATCTCGCGAAATAATAAATATGCGCCTTCTACAGCTATAAAAAACGATTACGACAAAAAAAAGCCTGCGAAAGATCGTTCAAAATAGAAATACACATCGAAAGTGACCAAAGCCTGTAGCACCCTGCATTTTTAGAAACATTCACAACTAGTGGAAGTAACACCTTTAATTGTTGTTGTAGCACAAATGTAGATATTTGGTCGTACAACATTTTAAGGAGGCACGAACCGAAAAATATACAGAAAACGGAAGTTTTTTGCAAAAGAACTGACAAAACCAAGAATATGCATCCTATGTATGCCCTTCAAAAAACCAAGACTACACTAAGCAACCACGTAAAAACATGGAAATAGAGATAAAAAATATGTGCTTTATTCCTCTGCCATGGGAATCGGTAAAGCACGAAAGTGAAATGTGCAGCAAAATCTGCAGCGAAAGGAGCATGATTTGCGGGATGGCGGCTGTCTTGTCGGTGTGCTTGGCGAGCGACGTCCTGCAAGCGGGTCCCTTCAGGAAAGGTGCGACCACTTCGGTCCTGTTTCGAGGCGTATACGGCAGATGGCTGTGTTGCGACGAGCTCAACTTGTGGAACGCTACAGGCCGAAATTGCATTGAACCGTGCACGCGGGAATGCATTCCGCTACCCGCTGGCGTTTCTCTTCGCATCAAATCAGTCGGTGTTCGCGCCACTCCCCCGTCGGCGTCGCTACGCCGCAGCTTCCGCCAACTGTCAGCGCTTGTTAGCATCTTGATGCACTACTTCGCTTCCCCTCTTCTAGCATGCAGCACCATCCGCGTCAATGAACCTTATCTGGCGTTTCTCCTGTGTTGGTTGTGGTGGCGTCATTTCCGTGACGGATATGACGTCATCTACATCTTGGTGTATCCGGGAACACAACACTTTGGTGTTAAAAAAAAGACATCGGAGCAATGCTCCCCAACACCCGGGACATAAAGAAATGCCAATAATTTTCGAAGTACCGTATTTTTGCGATTCGAAGCAACCCCTCCGCGTCCCCGTCCCCCATTTTAAGCACACTCCCCTACTTTCCGGGAAACAAATTTAAAAAAAGTTTGCATGCGAATCTAAGTCCCGCCTTAACGTAATCAACCATTGCCAGGCGTATTTCAGACGCATGATAGCGACCCTAGTTAACTGAGTGGCGAAGTTTTTAATTACAAAGCCGCATCAACGAAGCAATAGACGACCCTTTGGGAACACAGAGAGCGGCGGCCCCAGAGGCACAATCGACACGAAAGCTAGAGAGGGTGACTTAATACCACACTTAAGCGGTGGGTTCGCTGTCTGTGGCTTAATTCCTACTTTTTGCCACATAAAAATTATTCCTCTCGCCTGTCGCGTCGAGATACGGCCGGAAAATTGTGGGGTTGGCCAGGGGCTAATTTATGATTTTCGAATCAAAGCACCCCTTTCACTTTGGGAGTTGCGATTGCCGGAAAAATGGGGTGCTGAGAACAAAGTAAATATGGGAATTACAATTAACAGCTACGGTGGTATAACATTTGATCTTTGGAGAAAAAGAAACAAAACAACATAAAACAACAAAATACTCCGACCTCATTGCCTACTCATAGCCCAAATCTTGATGCTAAAAACTCAAACTTTAAACAAGCGGTTTAAGACGAAATAAAACTACGCATTACTAGACAATTGTCTGAATATCTGCTGATCCAGACAATTATGTGGATATCTGCTGAATATCTGCTGCTGAGCCACGACCGTCGCCGAAGGCGACTGTCGTGCCTGATGCAAGCAACACGGCGTGGTTCGATCGCAAATATTGCCTACCCCATTCGGATTATTTATACTTTCGCAGCTTCTTACAAAAGCTCACTTTAAAGTAATTTAACTATGATTGGGAAGAACGCAGATTAAAGAGATGAAGTGACCCAAAATTCGATGCGTTTTTTTCTGAATCCCTGGTTACTCAGACGCTTGGGGCTTTTAGCATAGATCTTAAACGGAACCGGCCCCTGTGACGCAAAAAAAGAACTTTCGAAGCAATATTACCGCATGGTCACTAGTCTAGCGCTACAAAAAAGCAGTTCCAAGAATGCTCTTCTATAAAAATAAGAGGCTGAATTTGGCTTTATAAATTGGTGGGTGTCTTTTCCTTACAGATATAGCTACTGTACTTATTACCGTTATAACTTCAAGTAAGAAAATGTAGCTCAAGAAACAGTGGTGAAACCAGTGTATTTTATTAGTAGGGTAAAAGCACAGATCAAACACTTCCGACAACAGAAATCTTCGTGATATATTTGTTAAAAGTTGGATAAATTTTGAAATTACCAACCTAAGGTGCGTGTCAATGACTTTATATACGTAAGAATATGTTCCCGCTAAAGCAAGTACTCCCGAATTTTTCAGGAATATTAAATCGCAAATCAAAAATAGGTCGTGTGGCCAAGCCGCGTTACTGAGATGACATTTTGGTATTAGGAAGTATCAAATGTGAGCACACCTATAAAAATAGTGTCAATTAGGCAAGGGGCACCGAACCGCTGTGAGGCGAACCACCATATCATGTTATTAGTTTTCTTACCCTTTAGAGTAGCTTGCCTAGGAATACCTTGTGCATATTCATAACCATTAAAATGTGTTTTGACCAGAAATGCTTATAAGAAACAAGGCCCTTTGTCTTAAACACCTTACAATGAGCATGTGAGGCAGCCTCACATCTAAAAATTGAAGATGTGAGCAGCGGAGCGACACGTGGCCGGGGGGGAGGAGTTATGTACACTGTATGCTGTAGAGATACATTTGTAGAGACACCATCGCCATCGTCACCATCATCGCCCGATCAATATCCCGTCCGGGTCACCACTTGTCGGAAAGGGAGCATGGAATCGGTTATGCGCTGTGGCCGGAGCCCTATAGCGACACCATCGCCATCGTCACCATCAGCGCCCAATCATCATCATGGTTGCTGGTCAGCGCCAGCAGTTGCACGCGACAAGATATCGAACACGACCGAGCACCTGGGCGGCCGCATTGTCTACGCCGCTGCCCAAGTACCGGCAGGACCTAACGCACGCACAATGAGCCACAGCGCATAACTGAGTCCATGGTCCCTTTCTTACACGTACGTCTGCTCTCCGTGCTCTGGCTACGAGCAAACTGAAGACATTTGTTCGAGTCGAAGGGCTTGCCGAAATACCAAAATATTCTACTGGTAAGTTTAAAATCCGAATTCTTGGTGTTAACGTAAACAAGTCAGCATGTAGGTATGCAAAGCACTTTAACCGTGATGCGCACTGGTAACAATGCAGCATTTCTTCTGCTTCAATGTCATGAAATTTTATTTGCTACCAAAAACGTACTTCGCACCCTTTTAGCACTCTCCAAGACGGGCGTTTAATATTTCACCCGTTCTTGCTGTCTGAAAAAGGGCGGTGGCCACATAAACATAGGAGTGCCTCTGTTTTCATCTCTTTCCCTGCTCTTGGAGAGGGTTTAAAAAGCCTAGTAGGCGCCTTAGGAATACATTCGTCCACAGGCATAACTGGAGCAATGCTTTACCTTGTTTTCATTTCCTCCTGATTTGTTGTAATGTCATTTAACACAACTGCTCAATATCCTTCGCGGTATTTTCAACACTCCTTTAAAAATCCCCTTAAAAAACAACATTGTACTTCCTACCGACCAAAAGAGGCTGTCGTAATTAAAATCAACTCCAATTGCATACATTCCCATTCACGCCATGGATAAACTGAACCAATATAAACCCGCCCAAAACGCGTCGTTTAGTTAAAATAGGCGCGAGTAAACACGATTCGTTTACCTGGCAGTAGAGAAATTTCTGAAGAGGAACAAGGAATCAGCGTAAACTGAAAACAAATTCTTACTAACATTTAACACTCGACCCAGAATCCGTCGATTGGGCTCTTCGTGAAGTTCCAATGGAGCAGATCCCACATGTGTTTGCTACAGGGATTCCGTGCCATTGCGTCGGCAATGGGCAATAACGCATTGTATTTCCTTTCGCTCCAGCTATGAGACAAACGAACAGTTGACAGTTATACGGAAACGTCTCGCACAAGTGATCCGAGCGAGCTGGTACGGCTTGTTTTGATTCTTACTGGCGTGTGGTGGTAGTGGTGACGAGCATTGATTTCAGTTCTTACGATGTGTGCGCAGGCAAGTGCAATCGATGCAACTCTTCGTGCAATCAATCACCGTAAGAAAACGGAGGTTTTTAACGAAAAACAAATCTATGTATATCCGCAAGAGGCATCAATGTTCAAAGATGCGGCGTATTTGAGTGATTTCCGGACTTTCATTTGCACAGCCGACGTTTAATAGTTATCGTTGACTCCGTCGCCCTGTCAGCCAATCGTCGAAAAAGCAACGTGAAGCATCAATATTCCTTTCTCGCAGTTTAAAAGAATAGCAATATAGATGGACAGTCGAGCGTAAAACAGACCTATTTGTGTATTCTTCTTTAATTAATAGCTGGAGTTCATGAACCTGGTGGTTAAGACATGACATTATGTCCTGAAACACGTCTTTTCCTAGGTCATGTGTTGTTTCAAATATTATCATCATCGGCATACCGAGCTCCACTGTAAGACGAAGGCCTCTCACATTGGCCTCCAACTCGTCCTGTGCTACGCCGCTCGAGTGGAGAGTTTTCCACAGAACTTCTTTATGTTCTGCCTCAATCGAAATAATGGCCTTTCCCTTCTTCTAGACCCATTTCGTGGTTTGAACTCTGTTACCTTAAAATCGCTTCTTTAGCATGCATCTGCGGATTTAACGATGTCCGACATCCGCCCATGCGGAACCCAATGCTTTTCGAAAAAGGCAATTCATTCAGGGTTTTCTGGTATGCTTCTAACTTTCGTAACACCCAAAACATGGATATCTTCTTGCAGCGTGTACATGTATCACATTGGGTTGACGTGCATATTAGATACGACTGCATCTCATTCACTCGCCTTGTCCATGCAGCGTCGGCGTTGTTGTCGTCCGCCCCTCCCCCATTCTCCTCGCCACGCGAGCTGCGCTCTCCGCCCTTCGCCCCCTCTCCTCTCCGATGCCCCTCTCTCGTCCACACCCCTCGCCCTACACTATAAAAAAATAACAGTTAGCGGCGCCCGGTTTCGATCCCACGACGCTGTGAGCGGAGCGCGAGGTACATGGTGCTCTTCCCACTACGCCACAAAAACGAGACAGAATCAAATGCTACGAACACGCCTTATATACTTGACTCATTCAAACTCCGTCAAGAAGCTACTGATACAACGCATGATGGGGCAATGATTAACACTAGCAATAAAAGAAAAGAAGCTCCCACTTACAGCACCAATGATGCAGTAAAGGTAGTTGCGACAGCGAAGCCCCAAGCATACCACTTAGAGAGATTGACCAAGATTGGCCAATAAAACACAATAATAATCATAAAACATAATAATCATACGCGTTCCCGACACGTTTTACACGATTTCAGAATCAATCCAACGGAAACACCAAGTGAACCCCACGATGCGTCGCATCTACACAGGGGTCCACGCGCGGGGAGGTGGGCGCAATTTTTTTCTGTTATACTCAATTGGCAGCACTGTGACGATTGCACGATGTCATCGTGGACCACCGAGATGACGTTTGCTTTAGTAGATTTTAAATATACACCTATTTTTTGGTCCCTTTGTACCTGACGAAAGATGACGCCAATTCTCCCGCAGAGACTTTAAATGGTCTCGTTCTTTCTAATTATTCTGGTTTGTAAACACTACCTTTACTACTGCTTCGGACTGTAAGGCGCGGAAAATAAACGAATAAAGTCAATAAATGGATCAGCAATTAAAAATAAATAAACAACAAAATCTGAGAAATGACATTGAGATAGACTGGATTGTTGTCGATGTGAGCTTGAAACTAAATCAGTGCCTTATGTTGGCGACAGACACAGGTAGGGAAGGGGGGGTACAGAGTTTGCCCTTCGGTTGCTGGTTTGTGGTAGGGGTTTTTGTGTAGGTTTGCAAAAGGAGCTATAAGGAATTCGAAAAAGTCGCGTTATCATTCTCTCCTAGCATTACCTGTTAAAGAATAGCTGGGGCTGTTACCAGTGCCACTCCACATTCTGAGGAGACTAAGTAGGGCTGGGGGTGCTCAAGATGTCGGTGTTCTCATGGGAGCATTAACAAATTGTCTGAGATTTAGTAGAGCGTGGAGAATTAGTAGAGCGTGGGTAGAACAAGCTCCTCTTCACAACGAAAGCCGATCTTAGGAGAGAGGGAGCAGAAAGAGCAAGTCTATACACGTTGCTCGTACGGTGAACGGCAACCCAAGGCAGTCACCCCGGCGTTAGCAGCCTCCAAGACACCTTCACCGCCAACCACGACACGCCCGCTTACGTCACCTCCCTCAAATCCACCCAGGCCGCGCATTTATATACGACAACCTCCCAAAATTCCGAACCTCTACCAACCAAAAGGCTCACGTGGCCAGCACAATGGCCTCCGGCTGTACGGAGGCCCTGTAGCGACCGACGCGCGTATGACCGCGGCGCCAAAGACGACGACAAGAAAGGCGGGAGCTTCTCTTGTATCGTTAGCGCCTGCGAAAGCCTGGACAGTGCTGGGTGCTCTTCACGAGACGTGCGCTCACGTGGGCTTGGTATTTTTGTTACGAAAGCCACTGCGCTTAGGTCGTGCCCAGCGCCTCGCCGCGGGGAGTTTTGTTTTCTTTGTACTTTCTTTTCGACTGTCAACGAACCAAGTTCAAGGTAAAACAGTCGGCTCTAAAACACTCGAAGTTAACAAAACCAATGTACATTTCTTTTTTACATAGGGACACAACTATAAAAAGGCTAACCACTTCGATGCTAACAGCCCTCCTACAATACCTAGCAAGGGTTCCAGATAAGTCCTGTTCAGATGTAGTTTTGCTGAAAGGCCTGGAGCTGTGTGATTTGTCGTGCTATTTTGAACCATAACCCTGCCTGGCTATCCTGAGTTTGGCAACTTCAGTACTCTTGCACCAAAATTTCTATTGACCAGGCAGACCCATCTCGTGGCATACGATCTGTGCTACTGCATGTTTGCTAATTTATTTCATTACTTCCTTAATGCATCATTTCTTTTACTTGAACGGCAATGGGATTTAAAAAGTATTCCGCGGTGGCCAAATTTTTCGTCAAAATAATGGACGACGGCAAGATCGAAGGGGTTAAAATATGCCGGAGTGAAATGCTCCTTTATCATAACTATCAAAAATAAAATGCAGCATTGGACAAGACATTTCTGGCTCAGAAACCACTGAAACAATAAAGAAACAGCACAGGGTATGCTACGAGCGCCTAATTGTATCAACCGAAAATATACCTTTTTCCACTTGTGTACTGTACTGATGACAGAAACCATAGACGTAATATCGTTTGCGCTATAGCCGTGGTTTTATGAATGGTACTCCGTCATTACACTCCTTATGAGATGTTTTCTCTTGTGCGCGCCACGTGCTATCAACAATGCTTATCAAGTCTCCGGAGATATACGTCAATGCTGAAACCGCAATTGCGATTCAATCGGGCAGACACGAGGGCTCGACTCAATCTGATATGTAACTTGGCGGCAGCTGTTGTGTGCAAGTGAGGACAATATTGCTACAGTGGAGACGAAAGAAATGATAGGTCATCTTAAAAGCTCTGCGCTTTTGAGGGATGTTTTCATGTGGTGTTTGTGATCCGGTCGTTTGCAGAACAATTGGCAGCCGTGCCCATATCTGAGCAGATCACACCAAAACGCCTCTGTACCGGGAATTATGCAGGTTCAAAGAATGTGTAAGCTGTCAAAAAAAAACGGGCGAATTGCAGGTTCACACAAAACAAGGAAAGCGTAGATTATCAGCTGAGCGGCAATATATTTTGGCCTTATAAAATACAAAATCCAAATAATGGGTTTATTTACAGAAATTTCGAACTCTGTTTTATAAATTTTCTGCTGCCTTCTCCCAACCGCGAGAGGTGTCTGACCAACGTTGAATGGTGCATGCTGCCGACCTAACACCAAACCATATTATTTAGGGTGTAATTTCTCAGATCAGTAACGTAACGATTCCCGAAATTGCCCCATAGAGAAGCGTCAGAGGTAACCGCAGAATCGCCAAAACAAAAAATATTTACCTGCTGGGCCCACTTTCTAAAAAGCATAAAAACGGAAGAATGAAAACGAAGTAAGAAACGATCAGAATTCAGAAAACACCGATTAAGATCAGCCGATGGAAAATTTAACGGGTTAGTTTGGGATACAGACAAAAAAAGGGCAAGAAAGATGTTGACGCCGAAAAGAAAGCTGGTTCTATTCTCTGCTATTCTGTGCCACATGCACTTTTTATTCGGCGACGCCGATTTTTTGCGCCGTTTTTTATAAGAAATCAATAGACATATATTCTACACCTCGTCATGCTCGTCGTACTATGAACTTACCCGCGCAATCAAAACCAAATCACCACCACGACAACAGCGTATAGAGTATCGCCCACCCTCTAAAATTTTATGGCCACACAACGTGTGTTGAAATTGGGTCTTTACACCAATATTCAGGAAGTCATACAAGCCACTCGACCGATACAAAGGAAGCACCTGTGTAAATAATTTGGAGACGGGCTATCGAACAAAAGAAGCTACTTGACGCCATAATGTTCATGTCTGTCCAAAATACTCTCCTGCAACAAAAAACGTGGATTCAAACATACCCAAGAACAAGCGGGAAGCCAGACACACATTTCTTCATGAAAGTTTCATAACATCAAAATATATTATAAGCAGCCCAATGGAATGGAATTGTACAAACGGAAAGTGGGAATATATATCACGACCAATGCCACCTTTGTGGGTGCAAGGCCACACCTACGCGCAGGAAAGAAATATGTGGAAATAGAGCCATTCTTTTGGCCATCCGGGTAACGTAACTATGAAATAAAAGCTTGGGCATCAGTACAACTCTTCAAAAACTGTTGACGGCAAGCAGTGTACCTAAATGCTTTATAATTACTCTCCCAATCACCTTGAAGAAGCTTGGCACTGCATAAACACCCAGACCAGAGTGCCTGTAAGGGAATGACTTAGGCGACAAAAAGGCCGTCAACTCACACACCGTGCTCCTTGAGTCTTTGTCAAAAAACGTAGAAACAGCTCCTCATCGCACTCATAAAACAAGAAATGTTTCCATGCCACATGAGGAGTTCAACGCCGGAGAAGAGCAAACATCGCGCAGAATACAAATAAATGAATACATACAGCCACCAATGTAGATAGGTGAGCATGTTTTAAAATAGACACCTTACTTATTTACAACTATTAATTGCGTAGAACAACAACCCTTCTCTACAATACCTGTCAGGCATAACTTTATTCTAAGAGGAAGACAACTCAATCTTTATATATTTCACTTCTACCGAAACATGAAAGGCAGCTGTGACTAGGCCGGCACATTAAGATAATCGTCAGACAACTAAAGTTTCCCGGGAAAAGAGCGGCTCATTCAGGGGCGCTCAAATTTTGGTTCAATCTTTAAGCTGTCTGTGTGCCCTTTTTTCAAACTAACCCCCATTTTTATTCAGTAACACTCTGCTCTCTATCTCACTCTGTCATAAAAGAGCGCGGACTGTTTGGCTGCGCAAACAAGAAAAGAGTGCAAAAGGTAGCGCACATCGCAGCTTTCTGCAATTGTAATATACGCTCTAAACGCAAATACTCCGGTAGGGAGTAAAAGGCTTGTCCTCTAGCGCACTCATTATTCCGAGCTTTATTTACTCTGCTAAGAGAGAGTATTTTGCAAACTCCAGTAAGTATTTGAGTTTTTGCAGTAGTTTTGTGGTTCATGCTACGGGTGATTAGGGGAGTTTTTTGGGACATCAGGTGGAGTTTTTCATGCTATTCAGAATACCCTTGAAGGAGTGTGTATTTAGGCATTAGGCGCAGCATTTTATTACAGCCAAAACTCCCGCCGGAACATAGTGTTTTCGATTATCTAATGAACAATTTTGTGTTTATAAGAACGCCGCTTGAGCAGGGCAGTATCAAGAGTTGCAAAGAACACATAGCGCAACTTTATTAGAGACTTGCAAAGAACACAAGACAGTTTTAGTTTTTGCACATCAACGTGACAGCAGAAGAAAATATTTGCGTTGAAAAATAGTAACCTTATACTCAAACATATCAGTCAAACACAAACAAATACAACAATAGAGACTAAATCACATCGAGAAATAAAGCTCCTCCAACTCAAATAAAACATCAGTCACTGTAACTACATATGAAATATGTACAAAATATAGGCGGTCCCCACCGGCGCGGTGGCTGAGTGGGGGTTGTGCTACTACCCCAAAGGATGCTTGGTTGATCCTGACCACTGTGCCGCACGCTGACTGACGCCGCGCTGAGTAGAAATGTTTTATAACCCAGAGTTGCCAATCGAATCGGTTATGAATTCATTGCTGCACAGCGAGCACGAAAACACCAATGACGGCCCTCTATGCGGCGAAGTTGACTGAAAATTAGGAGTTGCGACGCTGCTCATTCGGCATAGCAATGTATTGTAGAAGCTGACGACGGTTGCGAATCGTTTGGAACAGCCACAGCTTTCGTGCGAACGCCGGCTCCTACAGCGTAGACCCGCAGTACTGGCCGCTAATAGGTACGGAGCTTGACAAATGTCGCCAATTTAGGAAAGAATAACTTCTCCATAGGTAATGCGTTAGGAGCACATAATTTTTATTAGTATTACAAACTCCAAGTGCAGAAACGTTAACAAATATTTTTTTTAAGTCTGCATCCTGCTGTAATTGGCGGCAAATAGCAAACCTGCTCCACAAACCTCCCCGACTCTGCGTCTGCTTTCTATTTAAACGCGCCGTTTTATTTCGTACACAACCAGTTTTCGGTCACTAACTTTCTGCTCGCCATGTAATTTGTAAAAGGAGAACCGAAGAATAAGAGTTTTATTGTCAAGAAACACAATTTTCCGCAGCCAGAGGCCTGTTTTGATTTTACGCCAGCCGTTTCCATAAGTACCCATTATTCCATTGTAGCATGAGCACCGCCGCCATGTTCGCGTTGACACTAGCGCCAGTTTCCCCTCTGGTTATTATTGTATGAAACTCTATGCCTTCAATAAAGAACGAGCCACTGATGTCGGCAAATTATGCAGGAAGCCCACTGTCACCACATGAGTAACCTGGGCACTGAAAGTTCATTTGGCTGATTGGTCGCAGGATTTCCAAAAAGAATTTTTTCTAAGCAGGGTTTCACGATACGCCACTTCACAAGTTTGGTGTGGTTGGAAGGAAAAGGAAGCAGCGGTTATGACGCTTGTGGCTCGTCTATCCAAGACTCATGTTGCTCCGAAAAATAAAGTCTAATAGCTTAAAAACCTTTTCCTGCCTATGTAGCATTCGCCTTTTACGAGTACCGGTCGTGAAGAAAATGTCGATACTTGCTGACGAAATAAAGCCGATCTAGCGCAAGCCCCTTATTCGAATTTAGCAATTGTAACTCATAAACGTTTTGAAATCGACAGTTCAGGAAACAAGACACAGCAGAACCTGCTTAAATCATCACAAGTGCAAATTGTACAGGAGTTCCCGTATCTGTGTACCATAACTAAAAAAAAACACCTTTCTTTGTATGAATAATGTTTAGTTAGCCTTTCCTGGAAACAAAACGCCTAGCTTGTCTGTTTTCAATCACTGAAAGGGCTCAAATAAACGGACGACCAGATTTAGTGCCACAAAATTTCCATTACGGGATCATTAGAAAATGAAGAGTTCATTATTGCTCTCTGCAGCGGCCGATGGGGATTTTGATTCAGTAATTAAAGATTCTTCATATAACAGCTCAGTTAAGAAGCGCATGGCTCGAAAAAAATCGGGCACTTTCGGAAGCATCGGTGCAGACGGTTTGGGCTCTGCTCCATACTTGCCGACATCTGTTCCTTGCTAGCGTCCAATAACGTCTACCGAAACATTTAGGGTGCCTCCCACTCCCACCCGCCGTGGGGTCTCAGTGGGCGAGACGCTTTGCTTCTGAGCCCGGAGTTAGGTTTTCGGCCGCGGCGGGTGATTTTCCAGCCAAGACGATACGCAAAACCGCCCATGTGTCAACATGTTGGGCACGTTATTGTTCACAAGGTTGCCAAAATAATTCGAAGCCTTCCTCCAGGACTGTGTCATAACTCAAGTGTAGCTCCTGCACATGGAACCTCCACAATTTCACATTTTTTCAACTTCATCGAATTCGCAAGTATGAAGTTTGTGTCTCGTCTCGGCAAACGCCCATGTCATTCGCGCAAAAAAGTCGCCCATCGAGAAGCAAGTTCGATGGGGATCTGTATATTTCCTCAACACAAAAGAGCGGCAACCCCTCGCTGCTCTATTTAATGCCCGGAAGAGTGGAAACAAAAAAACCACGAAAAGTTCACTCTCTGACTGAGAACTGGCAAACCCCGTGCGAGCCTCTGCTTCAGTTTCAACGCGCTGTTCATAGGGGGTGACACCATCCTGGGAGCCACGAGTGCGAGGGAGAGCGCTCTCCCGGAAGCCCCACAGACGGAGCCATCCTCGAGTTTAAGGGAATGAAGGCATAATGGAGAGGGCGTGACGGGGACCCCAAAAAAATATATTGAAGAGATCCGAGGACTTCCCCGGTTGCGCTCGGGCCTGAGTTGGAGTTGCGCCGCCGCTGAAGGCGCACGCATCTGTCATCGCTCTCTGTGGGGGAAGGTTTTGCTGTCAGGATTCATAGCCAAGTAGGGTGCCAGCGCTTCACAGGTTTTCTGATTTTGTTGATGCAAGTCGCGTCTCGTCTGGTATTTCATATGGTAAAGATTTAATCAGGGCCTTGGAGATGTAGACAAACATGAAGAAATGGTTTGTATGAAGAGGGAACTCGGTGAAGTGTCATTGGAAGGCCATCGGTTAGGGGATCGTGCGTGCTATGGGAGTGGGTGAAAGCGCGATCGAATATTCCTTCAACATCAATCTCTGCTAGTCGCCTTGGCTTGACAAAGGAGATATCCCTCAAGCGTGAGTATGCACAGGGCTGCTGCTATTAGGTGTCTAGTTGAGATGTCCTTGCACATTTCTTACCTTTTTGAATCTGTACCCACCTTAAACCTTCGGTGTTTCTTTCTTGGTGCCTCTACGTTTGCAGTGTTAATTACGTGCACATAATACAAATACATGCGAAAATATTTATTTCAATTAAGCAGCACAAAACTTATTCATGTGGTGTTTAGAAAAAGTCTTAGCTATATAAATACACACTGTTTTATACGGTCTTTCTCGAAGAAAGAATCATATAAATCTGAGAACGAGTGCTGGGATCACATATAAATAATTAAGCGCACTTTTTGACATTTGTTTAGCAGTTTTAAAAGTATATAGCATTCACGCCAGAGACAGAGTCGGGATAAAATAATTAGAAACGCTTTTTTTATGGTTTACGTTTAGCTTTTTTTTAAATTGTGCGCAGTGTCAACCTCTCTTTTCTTAAGGTATATAAATTATAGGGTGGGGGTGACAGTTTTGTCAAGCCCGTACACCTTGTAATCAGCTATTATTTGATTTATCTTGTTTTAGGAGGGGCGTGGGTCAAAATTACAGGGGCCCCAGAACCAATTCACCCGAGTCTATAAAGGAATTTCTTAAAATTATCCTCGCAGCCGGGAAGCTGTGGCGACAAGTTGGCTTTCAATACAGGGAGTGTTCAGAAAGGCCGCAATCGTGCAACACGAGAAATATTACACATGAGCTTTAGCGTTGCGGAAAAAATGTGCCTGCGGGCCGGTATTTTCTCCTACAGCAGCTTCGACACATAAAAATTAAAAAAAAGATGTATGGTACTGCACTGTTTTGCTATTTATGCGCTTGTTCCTTTGAAGGCTTGAAGCTCGCTGGCAGCTGCGTGCGTGCGGAATCACTGCGAAAAAAAAAAAACTTTGAACACATCAAGTGCACCTGTTGTACTAAAGCATTCGTTCTATGACGCTGGTTGTCCCGGCCGATAGATTGCACTTGACGTAGAAACCACGGGAGCGCCCTTGGAAAGGTGGTGATTATGACGACGTTTATGGCCCCATAAATCGGTGAATGTATGGCTGTTCCCCTCATCTGGTACCAAAGCCCGTGCGCACTGGATGAACGTTTGTGGCACCTTGTTGAAAAGAAAAAAAAAACACCCCAAGAAAACGTTTGGCAATAAATCCGTGGTTAGTTTAAGTTGGCATTAGGGCTGATGCACCATTTGGTTTCTTATAGGCGCACTTTTGAGGAACTAGTATTGGAACAACAACTTGTAACTATCAACCCGGGCTCACAAAAAATAAGACGTGGTATATGTGGCTGCTCTCAAGTTTGCTAAAGAGAATGCAGTACTTTAACGGGCGCTGAATTTTTGACAAAGCCGATAGGCGTATGACGTCGTTATTTGATTTCCTGGCAACAACTCCAACCTTTTTTTTTCTGGGCATGAAACTACGACCTAAGTGTTTAGAGGTTCAAGGCAGATAAACCCCGATGTTTACAAATGAATTAGCAGCCTTGCAATTCTCCATGCCCCACAATAAATCAGTTGCTTCAATGCGTGGAGATGAGGTATAAATACCTTTTGGTTAAGGGAATTGTGCCCTTTTGTTCAATGACCAACAGGTATCGGTCGCTAACACGTGCTGCACTAGAAGGTTGCCTTTTTTTATCGATTCTCAATTATGGTACGAGTTTCGAGCTTAGGGAGTTTCCATTATTAGAGAACTCTCGGCCAGTAAAAAATAGGGCGGCCAATGTTTGTCGGGAGAGATATGCACTGAAATCAAACATGGGGTTTAGTAATATCGCAACGTTCTTTACTAAAACGGATATAATCTTTAAGCACTTCCGGAATCGCAACACAAGAGCTGAACTCAACTAAAAATATTAAATGTCGGTCGTTTTTCGAACATCAACAGCAAAGTATGAAAATCACCAAAAACACTTTACACGCAAGCGGCCTTTGCAACACGCTACTAAGCAGTACAAGTGTTGTTTGTTGCTTTCTTTTTGTATTAAGATGTTAACATCGGCGTTCAGAGTCGGCGTTGGCTTCTAGCACATAAAATCGGTTTCTTGAAGAGCTCAACTTGGATTCAAAATGAGGTCACCACCGCATTTTCTGGTTGAATTATTTTCCCTTCCTCCTAACCGTTCCAGAGCCAAGTGCATTATAAATTCACAGCCTTCTATCGCGCGCCCGGAAGCTACAGTGACGTGAACGCTAGCTGTCAGCTTCGCTATAGATTGAATACGCAAGTTACAAACCACAGCTAGGCAACGCAAAGCAACGCAGAAAGCGGATAGTTGCCGATGAGGCTTTGAGTGCTGTCATTGGGTGCATATTACCAATTACTATATTGAAACTACTATCACGTATATGCAGGTTCAAACTCAGCTGTCATCCAGGCATGGGTGAACTTTGGAATACCTTACTCGATTACACGTATTGTTTGCCCTCGAAGTAATATTTGCCCGCGATATATACCTTTTGAGTGTTTAGGCTCTGGCTTTCCTTTTAATTGTAGTTTTTTTCTTGGAATCATCACTGCCACCATTTCCAGCAAGGTCTCAAATAATTACATCCCAACCTAGCACCCCATGTTCTTCCTGTACTGTCCTCCATTACCATACCCTAGATAACAAACTGCTGTATGTAAAAATGAACCGACGAATAAATATATATGTATATAGATACAATAAATATGTCAAATCTTTTTTGTGCATCGCAAAAGCAGGCACAGTAATGAATAGTCAGTGAATATTCATAAGTAGGAGAGAGAGAGAGAGAGAGAGAGAGAGAGAGAGAGAGAGAGAGAGAGAGAGAGAGAGAGAGAGAGAGAGAGAGAGAGAGAGAGAGATCAAACTTTAGGCGGCCCATGTTCGGCCTGCGGAAAATGGGTTCTGCTGGCCCTGGAATGTGTTCAGTCGGGTATTCCGAAAAAGTCGGTGGTCCGGCGTAAGCAATATGCCGGGCGGGGCGAGGCGAGGCTAAAGGATGAGGTGAAGATCTAGCAGTCGAGCGGCCCAGCTTTTCCATGTGTATGGAATGTGGGATGGTAAAAGGTGTGGATGAAGAAAGTGAGGTGATCGTCTGCCGCGAGCACACGTACAGTCAGTATGTTTAATGTCGGGATAGGCACCACATACCTGACAGCGGGTCGTGCCATCTGAGGTGATTATATATTGAAGAATTAGGTGACAAGGAAGCGAGAGTATCTCCGCCTGGCGGATGTACGTGTATTCACGGCGTCTGAGACCAGAAGTGAGAGGAAAAAATTGAGGCGGGAACTGCGAAGGTCCTTCAGGTAATGCTTTCGAGCCTTGCGATTGGCGGCGCGTTCTTCTTTCGTGCTGTAGTCCTGGGGCCAGGGCTGAGGGTCAATCGGGTTTAGACTCGGCAGGAGCAAGAGAGTGAGCCCTTTCATTCCTTAACATTCACTGATGTCCGGGAACCCATTTTAGAAAGACGTGCAGGTGTCCGTGGGCGGCCATGTACCATGTTAGCTACTGATCAATGTGCGAGGGCGCCAAAGAATTTTAAACGTGAAGAGAAACCTGCTAAGCTTTAATCGCCCTGGCGAACATGCCACCACCTTCACGCGCTGAGAACGTTATAGACGCAGGAGCTGAGCTTTCCGAATGCGCCCCCCCCCCTTCCAACCTCTGCAAGTCGTAGCCGGAACCAACCCTTCGCGAGCGGTCTAAAAAGGATAGCGTTATTTCGTTCTATTCGCAGCGCAACCCACCCAACTTTCACTTCCTACCACTAGCTGCTTGCCGGGCCCCACGGGCTCGATAAACGGCTGCCTTGCTAGCTTTTCGGCGTGTAACAGTACCCAGGGGTGCACAATGCCGTTAGAGTAGCCATGAAGACAAAATATGTTTGGTTCATTAAGAAGGCTGCATTGCCCCATTAACAATGATGCAAAACTTATTGCGAAGTTTAAATAACAATCGAGATACTAAAGAAAACACACCCAGCTCTGGCGAAACGTCAGCCACGTTTTGCCATTTGTGATTATTACCCCCCTGCAAATCAAAGTGGAAACATTTTCAGTAATTCGGTCGTATTTTTGTCGAACAAAACGTCTTCTGTTATAGAATAGAGCTGAATCAGTTACCGGAACCTAGTTCTCTCAAATCGAACAATGTTCTATTTCGTCTTTATGGCATTTTAGGCAGCAGCTGAAACTCTTTGCAAGCCTTACTAAAGAACAAAAGAAAGCGTGGCTTTCAAATGTGGGGGAGCCACTAACAGTCCAACGAAAGGCAAAACATCGCCTTCTTTGAGTTTAAAAAGGAATTTTTCACAGCCCCTCTACTATAGGCAAGCGCTGACAGTAAGGATACCTAAAAGGGGATTCGAATTGGGAATAAGATCCACTTGTTCCATCCCCGCCCCGCGTATCACGTGAGGGCACGTGACGCCTGCGTTTGTACACTTGCGATGCAGCCGCACAAGCGCGCGGGTCTGCTCCCGAAGGGCGACGCTCTGGTCTTGGGACGCTTTGTTTACGTTGTCCAGACGATCCTCGCCTGGTAGGAGAATGCTTCGCTGTTGGCGCAATGCTTCAAGCCCGTGAGACAACCATCCTTCCCGGACTCCCTGCTATCTCAGATTCCTTTGCTGGTGATATGCGGTATCAGGCGACTTGGTGCGTTGGCAGCAGCTGCCGAGTGGCAGAAATTGGGCCCGGCTTGCTCACCTATCAGTCATCAGCAAGAAACTCAGATGACAGCGAGACACGAAATATCATTTATAAACTTTTGTAAAACTTTTGTGTTTTCTTTTGCACCCACTCCCCTCTGTAATGCCTTTTGGCCCTGAGGGAATTGCAAATAAATAAATAATAAAGTAAAAAATAATAAGATAAATAAATAATAAACAAAAAATAAAAAGTAAAATAAATAAATAAATAAATAAATAAATTAATTAATAAATAAATAAATAAATAAATAGGATGCAGGTCAGTCGAGTAGCATTTCGCGAGCAGCGAAATATCTCCGCTGAGGCCGCCCCTGATCACAAAATGCGCTGGTCTCGAGGGCCGGCACACCGGGAATTAGCCGCCTGCCCCTCAAGTTTACGCACAGAGGCGGGAATTGCGGTAACGTGATATATAGCGCAGGAAGGGTGCAGACGGATTTTATCCCCCCGCCTGAATACCCCTTAAACACGGTGCTATTGGTCTGTGGACTGGTATGAAACGTCGGCTCTTTAGCTGTGCCTAAACGTGAGCACGCGGACATGACAGGGACTGAAAATGGTTGATTCGGTACCACACGTCTTCTGCCAGGAGAACGGAGTTGCGAGGCAGATGCAGCACGCTTGCGGAATGATTAAACAGGTGGCAGCACCATCGCTGCTCCGCACCGCCATCGATCAGTGAATCCGAAGAAGGGATTTGTTGCGCTGGTTCCCCGCTCAGTTGGACAGAGGCTCCCACAGCCCGCAATGTCTCCGACTTTTCCCTGCTATCCATCTTTTCTCACTCTTCTACTATTCTCTAGGCGCGCCTGTCCATTAGAGACGCCGCGAGAGAGTGGGCGGCCACCTTTTAGATGCAGAGCATCTGATTCACTCGCCTGTCCCTCCGGCGTCGTCGTCGTTGTCGTCGGCGTTGTCCACCCCCATTCTCTCGCCGCGCCAGCTGCGCTCTCCGCCGTCAGCCCTCTCCTCTCCGATAGCGAACACTCTCGCGAGCATGGATTGGATTCGATTGGATTCGATTGGATTGCTTGGCTTGGCTTGGCTTGGCTTGGCTTGCTTGGCTTGGCTTGGATTGGATTTGGATTATGGATTGGATATGGATTGGTTAGATTGTGTTGCCATAGCCGCGGCACGTTGCGTCATAGCCGCGGCAGACGCGCTGGGGCCGGCGCATGTGCAGTACTCCTTCGCGTTCCTCTTTCGGCGCTGCGCATATAACGGTGTGCCGTTCTCCGGCAAGCAACATCCACGCTTGGCTCAAACACCTAGGTCCACGCCGCTTTACAAGTACGCCAACGTCGTCATCGACTGGGACCGGCTTACGCAGTCCCCTCAACGTTATGCGCGCTATAAAACGCGGTCCCTTCTCCGCTCCGCCTATGCGTCGCATCTACACAGGGGTTCCCGCGAGGGGAGGCGATCAGTGAATCCGAAGAAGGGATTTGTTGTGCTGGTTCCCCGCTCAGTTGGACAGAGGCTCCCACAGCCCGCAATGTCTCCGACTTTTCCCTGCTATCCATCTTTTCTCACTCTTCTACTATTCTCTAGGCGCGCCTGTGCATTAGAGACGCCGCGAGAGAGTGGGCGGCCACCTTTTTTTCTCCAATCACACGTGTCGGCGTACGTTTCTCTGCTGTATTTTTTCTCTCAGTCTGCTCGCGTTTGCTTGAAATAAAGAGCAGCGGTAAACACAGGCCACACAAGAAAACGACGGGACAAGCTGGTTTTCACAGATATCCCAGTCACAGATTGTTACAAAACAATTATAGGCCAGAAATATGGAGTAATGTTTCAACAACACAGAACAAATTAAACAGTTTATTTATAGTCCTTAGAGTAAATAAATTCGTCCCGCAATAGACCAACAATCAGCTTTGAATTCATAAGTAAGCTGTAAAATTGGCCTTTTCGAGAAGCAGGTTTTCAAAGGGTATGTGACATAAAAACCAGCGTAAAAACCACAAACACGCGGGCGTAATCGCCCTCCCTCCTGTGTTTTTGCATGGACTGCGAAACTTTTTTTGGAAAAACTTGAACCACCTAGTCAGGCTCCACGTTTTAATAACGTGTCTTTACGAGCGCATGCAGTGTTTAGACCTTCGTGAAAGTAGTTTTTTTTGCGAGAAACATTCAATGATCCAGAACTGTGCTTATCAAAGAGCGATTTCATTCCCTGAACTGTATAATAACTTTTTGTGTTTGGGCCACGCGTGAACCACTGAAATTAGTTTTGGATTTTCTTATATCAGTGTTCGCACTTTAGAAATTGCGTGAAGGACGGTAAAAATTGCAGAGTCCCCTGACTAGGAATTTTCCATCCTCTATAACTTTCATCCTAAATTGTTGTTTTTAAATTTACATAGTAACATTACCCTATTTGATGTGAAAGCAAAAAGGCTCAAAGAGCACTTTTGCGATTTCGAAAGTAATACCAAACGTCTTAGCCATGCAGCGAAGATGCATAGGTTTGCTCTCACACTAGTAAAAAAGTTTCTAATAGCCAGGCTTTTACCACACGAACGATTGAAAATGCACAAAAAAGTACCCAGTCCATATGGCAGTAAAATCGCAGGAAATTCAGCAGATTTTTTAAGGAACTATTACTAGACAGGTTTTCCCTAGAGTAGGCTTGCGCCAAGCTAGCATCGGCAATGTTACTTCACCCAAACTTCCGGAAGCATTAGGTTGAAGCCCTGAAAATTGCGCGAATACTTGCTGTAATTTTTACACTCGCGCCAAAGAAACTTAAAGAACAATGTATGGTACTGTGAAAAGTCGCCAGGTTTGGGACATTTGGTTAGGAAAGAATTCGTGAACCTCTTTTAAACCAGCTTTGTTTTCAGTAACTAAAGGTTGTCGTCCTGAGAGTGGGAGTCCAAATAATTTTACGATAATGGTCTTCAACGCATTCGCCTTGTTTTCGGAAAATGCTCGCCTAAAAACTAACATATCATGCTGGAGTTTTCTTGCTCCTCAAGATTTTGTGCACCCACTCAACCACTTTATAATAGCAGCCATGAACATTACATTGCTTTTGGTATTCCCCTCTTTCAACGTTTTTGGTTTGATCTCTCCGTTCTCGCAGGTGGCGAACAGACAAGTGACGGCTCAAAATGACCTCTGTAACCGTTCTGGAGTCCATGGCCATGAATACAGAGGCAGCCAGGCATGAAAGCTATGAGATCGAAGCACTATCTGAGATTGCTTCGGCCGTACTCAACATGACTGCAGACGCCTTCATAGAAGCCACCACATCTACATACGGAGGACGGCGCCGCTCGGGAAATTTCTCGTCGGCAAGAAGACAAAACCGGAATACCGCCATGCGTTCACAGTTGTCGGTTGCCATCTACATCCTGGATCTGCTTAACGCAGCCTACATGCCAATAGTTATCTACTTCGGTCTTATAGGCAACGTCCTCTCTCTGCTGACGTTCCTCTTCACATATCTAAGGAATCGGACATCTAGCCTATACCTGGGAGCCCTGGCTGCCTCAGACTCTGGTTTTCTTATTGTTCTTTCATTCGCCTGGCTCAGCGAACGAGGAATAAACGTGAGTAAAAAATTGTTCGTTTCTGCTGACACCGGCCCAAATGGCAGGGAACGACTGTATCGTTTCGGCCGCTCGGTCCGTAAAACCTCGCGGCAGCCTCCTGTTTGCCCTGATATCATTTCCAGTGTTTCCCTGAAGTCTGCCACCTGTCCCGGTGTTTTGCTCCTTTTACCTTTCCACTTCAGCAGAGAGTGAGTGCGTTGTAGTATACACGTGTACATAGCCTTGCAGGCAGTGTCGGCAATCGCTAAACCCTCCGTCTTGCTCCCTTTTTCCCTTATCCGACTTTCGTCCAAGCTTCCTATATCTCTCCTTATGTCACATAAGCACCTTTGCCCAATCTTAAATCCCATATATTGTTTCACATCGGAATCTAACACCTGAAAATTATCCGCATCCTCCTATTTGGTCTCTCGGTCTCCGCCAAAGGTTTGTTACAGTCTGGTCGCCTGTATGTAATCTGCCTTTTTGTGGTAATAAGCATTTTCCTTCCCGAAAAAGTTCACACGGGGACACTATTTCTCCGAAATTGCCGATAGCTTTCCCTGAAAAGCTCTTAAAATGTCGATTGAGAAGATTCAACTACTGCTAAACCAAAAATACTGCAGCACTTCTGAAAAGATGTTATGTTATTCCGCTAGGCAATTGTGCAAAATGGTACAGGAATGCCTGTAGCTACCAAGTGGCGCTAAAATTCCAACCACAAAATTAAAATGCTCATAACAAAAACGTCATTTAAATATATGTATACAGGATCAAAAAAGACCAGATATTACCAACTATCATGGGCAAGCTGTTTATGGTGGCCCAAAAAAGACAAAAAACTTGGGCGGCGATTAATTATAACAAGCAGTGTTATAAGTTCGCTCTGTCAACACACAATCTCCCAACATAAAACGTGAGTAGTTTCTGGTATGACACACCGGTCAGAAATTGGAATTTCACTTTGCACACTGAACTGAAACTGACCATTTTAAGAAGCCATGGAACCGAAAAGTCAATATTTCAAGGTAACAAAACAGAAGCGTGGTTTGCCGAACACAGTCGGCTATACTACATTCTAGTTCGAATTACTCGAAAGAACTGTAATTTATCTGGTCATGCAATATTATGCAAATAATTGACAACAGATGCACCAAGTGTTTTTTAGAACTCAACTAAATGATGGTAAAATAAATTTGGGTAGATCAATTTTTAGAGGGCAAAGCGAGGGCAAAAAAATTGGCTCAGTCCACTGACGAGATTAGCGCCTGCAAATGTTTATGGGCAGATACATTATAATGTATGTTTTGGTAATGAAGATGCAAGCTGTGGTTTTTTTTCCTTGAACCAATTACACCGATGGCTATCCTTGGAATTTGCACGGAATGTTTTTGCATGTTACTTCAGGTATTACTATTAACATCGCTGGTTTGTAAAACAAAATGTTTGAGTTCAAGAATGCACTTTCTCATGGGTGCGGTAATTACCCACTGACCCCCCTTATCGCAGTAACCACGGAATATCCGCTATAGGGTTTACAACAGTGTTCTTTGATAGGGAAATACTTTCTTCAAACAAAGACGTAGCGTTGGGGCGTGCTGAACCGCCTGTCTTACGGGACAGTTGGTTTGAACATAAAAATCGGTTGAATGTGGTTGTAAGCTAGGCGCTTTATGAATAGCCCAACAACAAGGAACATTTGGTTTCTCTTTTCTGTTGAGCTATTTGTTTTTTTTATTACAGTAGTGTTTAAAGTGCCCCTGAAGTTGGCATTGTATCATGGAGGTAGAGTCGATGGGGAATTTTACACGTTGTTTTTTTATACAAAGTGGTTTGCTACTTTTATTCCACCATATGCTTAATATTCAGCGTATGATCAGGCTTAGTTCCCTTTCTGCATCTCGCCAGAAGTTCTAAACTTGTACTTACAAAAGAATCGAAAAGTTGCTGTTCGAAGTGGTATTATTCCAGTCTATGTGTCGCCCTCTGAAACTTATGTTTGAAGTTGAATGCGTGCGCCCTAACGTTTCCGTCATCTTAGGCGGTTTCTGTGGCAGATAAACGAGGGTCTTGGTGGTGAAGGCGGCACGCCCCGTTAGCTGAACCCTGTACGGGAAAGGTCGAAGTTTCTTTTTTAAATTGTGACAGGTAGCTTGAGGTACAAATAAATTTGGCACTGCACGCGCGCCATTACTTTCATTGTGAAAGCCCACCTAGCATTAGGCGGATTCCAGGGCTGAAAACATGCCCAGTACGGTGATAGTGAGCAGTAAAGACAACAGTGATGAGAGGTGGTAGAGAAAGTGACCTACTCTCTTTTGCTCTAGTGACTTCAAGTACGTACCAAAACTATGACTCTATCTATTACCGAGGCGTAATTCTCATTCTGAAATCATGAAAGAAAGCCTACGCGCCCCCTTTACATGTTTTCGCTCAGCTTTTCACTGTACTGTACTGTACTGCACTGTACTGTACTGGGTGTCTTCACTCTACTGTACTGAAACACCCACATACGGTTGTATTTCTCCAATTTCTGCATCTCTTACGGTGAAGTTTGATTTGTTTGCATGTTTGGCCGAATTTCTTGAAGATGTTCCGGCTGCTGTGTAATCGTACATCTTCCTGCTGATTTCAGACCAAGCACTTTTAACTCTCCCGCATTAGGACGGTATATTTTTTTCGGCAGAAATGTTCAGGTTAACCGAGGGCAGCGGCCATCATTAACAAGTGGGTTTCATCTAGTCTCCCGGGGCCCGCAGACAATATTCCTTTAGAAGGCACGCTCCTTGTTGTATAATGTTTGCGGTCTACACGATTATTTTGTTGCCAAAACTTGAATTGCCGTGTAGGGTGTATGATTTGTTCTTCATGTTAGAATATTGAGACTGAAAGTTATATATGACACAAAGAAGCACATTGCGTAAATTACATTCACAGCGCACCGCTGTAGTTTTATTAAACTTGTGATGTGCATAGGCTAATGTGAAATGTCTATTGGTACGGCACAAGGTAGTTCAGGCCAACTAAATATGGAGCCCCCACTCAGTATTTACTGTCTCTTTATCTTCGGATAAAGAGAACAACAGAAATATTTCTGAGCAGCTTCGGTCAACCGCCAAAAGAGGGCAGAAAAATTGTTCTGCTACTTTCGAGTAGGCTAACCCTGAATAAAAGCAACGGGCGTACTGTGCGCTAAAACGCTCTAATCTCGCCGAAGTGGGATTACACTTACTGAAATTATTGAAATTGACGAACATTCCCTCTAAAATTTTTCCTAATTAGCACCAAATGTATTTCGTGGTGCTGAATCTGCGTTTAGGGTAGAGGCGGGCCTTTTGTGCCTCTGATTGCCATGTAACGTTTACAGACTTCTGTTTCTTCCCCCCCCCCCCACCCTAGTGCGTAATTAAATATATGAATTCATTCAAACTTAATACTATTTCTTCGGACCCCTGAGTATCGTGTACGCTTATACACCGAACCAACCGCGCACCATTAAAAGTGCTGTTGCGGAAACTCCAGTGTGTTTGAGCGCCAAGCTTGAAGACTGCAGGAAATTATGGCTGTTTTGCCGTGTTATTTTTCGAAGATTTCGGGCACGAAAAAATAACACATGTGCGCTCATGTTCGGAAACATCCAAAAGTTGCCATCATTTGTTGACATAATTCAAACATCTCATGCATCCAGTACGCTCCATGACATTTTTTCCTGATGCTAATCTTCTCTACAGGTTTACCAGCAAGGGCTATGCCAGCTGCTGGTCTTTCTCTCGTCAGCATTCAGTTGTTGGTCTGTGTGGCTGACAGTAAGCTTCACTGCCGAGCGCTTCGTGGCCGTCCGCTACCCCCTTTGGAAGCTGCAGACAAGCTCAGCGAAAATTCGGCCGCGGGTGGTGATCGGTGCCACGGCACTGATGAGTGCTGTCTTCAATGCGCACCTTCTCCTTTTTGTGGGTGTGAACGATGGAGAGTTCCCCGAGTGCAATCTTCATGCTGAGTACGAGAAGTAAGCACTGTTTTTACTGGAGCATATATTCACATATTTTCGGTAGAATATGGACGCACAAATGTTCTTTTTATTTCTGAGGCCGCTGGTAAAACGATTTTTATTGGTCAACAAACTACAGGAGTTTACAAGGTCATATCAAGATATCATAAAGAGACTCATGCAGTTTTATTGCTACCAATGTGCTCTTGCCAGAAACGGCCCAGTGCTTTATTATATCTCGAAGTAGACCACAATTGTAGAATCCATAAAACCGCCCAGTTTTGCCGCAAATACCAGATCACAGGATTATGTATTGTTGGCTACTAATGCCTCTATTTCTTAGGAGACAATATCAGACGTTACAAAGCCAAGACAAGCTTAAACTTTAGGGCGGTATTAGGAAATTCTTAACCAGTCATGCTTTGTTTATTATTTCATTAGTGTCATTTACACGTATAGAGCTTCATCAGCTCCTATTTCACGATATAACTTCATATGTTACTAGAAAGGTATCTATGTTAGCACTCACCCTGGTGCTTTTGTCAGGTTTTAAGGTATGCTCGGTTCATTAGGAGTGTAACTTCGAAAATACCAACCGCTTTTCCGTAGGTATGTGATGGCAAGATCCTGAACTTCGTTTATTGAATTTTGTATGGACCACATTCGTGAGCGAAAAACAATTTATTGCACCTTTGGGCCAAGTGCGTCTTGAGGGTTGCCAAAACACATAATTTGTCGCAAAGCCTGTTTCTCCTTAATACAGATTCGTCCACGTTCCTATAAAAGACATTGTACCACCGGAGAAAAGACCTTTAGCGAAAAAAAGTAATATCTAAACAACGCCGCGAGATAATGATATCGCCTGAAGACAACGTCTATGTAGTTAGGTTTTATATAGTTCGGTTTATTTTTAAAAAAATCAATCATTTCGAGCTCATGGGCCACGGTAGCTGTGTAGTAGCTCAAGTTTCTATGACTATCCCAGGGAATTTACGTGACTTAACAGGCCCGTTCACATAATACGAGTATAGATAAAAGGTATCCCGATGACCGTTTTAAATGTTTGTTGAGCAAAATGTACAAATTTAATTTTTAGCAAGCGCAATGGCAAATTTTCCAGCAAAACAAATTGATGTATAAAGTCAGTAGCACCAATGTCGCTGATTATACAAATGGCTAAATTAACGACCAGCTTTAAATTCGACAGACACACCTGTGTTTTTCATGGAAATAATAAGAAAGTTATTTTAAACAATTTCGTGGGTAATAGTTGCTACGAAAAACTAGTTTGAATGAGTTTCCGGCGCCACAAACAATCATAATTTTGCGAAAAAGCCCGTTGAAATCGTTTAATTTGTACTCGGGGTTTTTTCAGCACACGGAACCTTTTTTACGCTCCTGCTCCATGACAGTAGTCTTCTCCCGTAATATGAACTTTCAAAAGTGAGAACTTTCTGCTCGGCGTTGGTGCCTCACTTAGTCACACAGGGTGTGAGTTGCAGCATTTCCCCTTTTTGCATCTACATTGCTATTTCACTGCTCTTTCAATCAACATGGACAAAACACTGTTTCGAACAACGTGAGTTGAAAATACAGATAGAAGACAAGTTTTAAGGAGACTGAGGAAACGAAAGTTTAGAAAGCCGGTGCCGTCAACACGTACGTGCATTTATTTACTCCTAAATGTACTTAAGAAAATGCACTGGCATGATAATCTAACCAGCCATGATTTCTTGTCGCCAAAAGTATATTCGCTGCATAGGTGTAAGAGAGCAAAACGTCACGCATTGAGAAGAATAATGTGATTAAGTAAATAAGCGATTCTTAACTATTTCCAATAGAAACTTCAAAATACACCAATGAGGCCTCCCGATGAACGACGGTTTTGTCGCACACCAGGCTCAGGTGGAGGCGAAACATCCACATTGAAGCAGTTGCATATGCACAGCCGTAACCTTTAGAAAAATAGTGAGCTTTAGTGCTGAAGAGGTATGTATTCGATTGAGGAAAAGCAGTTAAGAATGCTGTAGCATCTACCTGACGGGGGAAACAATAAGGTCGCTAGGTGAGTGCAAAATATTTAGGGCTCAGCTCTGTTACCAGAAAGGGGACAATAATAACTAGAGTGAGATCTAATAATGAGAACTTGAATATTTTGAATTTACCTATTATACGAACAGTACGAGTTTGTACTGCCAAGTACTCATAAAAAGGTAAGTGTTTAAAAGCCCGTGAATTAGAACACGATGCCTTCGCCGTGTGTACTTCAAACAACGCGCCCCCACGCCAGAAGCTTGGCGCCTTTCGCACTGCCAGGAAAACGGCCTTGCTGGACTGCACACGAGGTTGCGTTGGCACCGGGAAAGAGATAAAAAACCAAGGGAAAAATTGCATCAGGTAAAATCATACTTATACGCCCAACGCGGATCTTTTGGAAGGAGTTTTTTCGGGCTACGTCTACTGTTGACAAGAGTTCACGGTGAGGTCACGTTGACAGCTGGCATTTATCATGTAAAGAGCGTATAACTTGTGACTGCCACTGAATACGTGGAAAAAATCCGATGAAGCAACAGTTTGGCGATCGCTCGCAAGTAATGACTGGATGGAACACCATAGGTGTCTTCTTGAGTTTTGGACAACGAGAGGACGTGGACTTTCTCTACATTCCCTCATTCGAGAAAAAAAGTGCTAGCTTTTGTTTTCAAGCTTGAAAGGCAGTGTTGAATCGGCAGTCCTATAAAAGCCTTCTGTTGTTGACATGATCTGATACGCCACAAACACTTCGTACGGCATTTTTGCTTGACATTCGTTTGTTCGATCTTTTATTAATTCAAAGTAAGGTGGTGTCTTGTTGGAGTTCTAAATAACGAGAGCTTAACGCTAAATAAACCTAGCAACAGAATATGCACAAAATATTGAAAACGATTTGCACAAGGGAGGCAGCACTTGGTATTAGGGACAAGAATAGCTTCTAGGTGGGGGTGCATCAAGAACATGCAATGAGCATAATAACCAAGATGGTCATGAAGGCGAAAGTTTGATGAAAAAACTGTGAATGTTCGTGCTTCGGTAGTGACGGCTTTTCGGATCTTTACAAGATGAAGCCTCGCTCTTACATCTTTTTTGACGACGTAATCCTTGCTGTCTTTTCTTTCCTTACAGCGTTCTCTACTACCTGAACATTCTGGATACTGTCCTCACGTTCATTGTGCCATTCGCGCTCATAGCTTTCATGAACTTTATGATTGGAAGGTCGATCTACTTGTTCTACGCCCGCTACAAGTTGCAGCGCCGCACATCTGGCCACAGCAGTGATGATAAGAAATCTTTCGGTAAGAAACTTCACACATGATGCTCTTTTTCTTCGAGCATGCAAAGCAGAACATCATAATCTGTCTTCCTGTCACCTAAATACTCCAGAATTGTTAGTGGAGATCCTGATCTGTAGTGCGATAGGGACTGGGTGGGATTAACTAGGTAAGCGACTATAGAGGCTTGTGGGGCATAGAAAGCAAGCGGAAGTTAAGACAGCAGGGGTAATAGATCAGCGAACACAAAGAAAGAAGGAGAATAAAAGTGTGTAGAGGGAACGACAGGGTTCGAGTGACAGTAAATAATTATTACGCGGATTGATGTGGGGGATTATGGAGGGGCGACAAGGGCTGGAGAGATAAAAAAATTAATTTACGGTGGGGATGGAATAATGTAAGGGTTGGTGAAGTATTGGTACTAGAAGAAAAAGAGTAGGCAGGGTTAAATAGTGACCCAAAAGAGGAAAGCGGACGCTAAAAATTGTGAAGTCGCCCAAAGGTGTGTATATCAGGGGAATAGAACGCCGTTTGGAGTTTAACAGCCCCCCCCACTACATGCCATGTCAAAATTATTTCGGCAGAGAAGGACAATGAAACGTCTATAGTGGAGAAGTAGTGGGAGAAAAAATAATCAAGACAATAATTTACAGTAAGGGTGTGACTGAAGTGGCCAGCACACGGCCAGAAAAAAAAGATGGGAAGAACAAAAATAGTGGTGAAGGTGAAGGGCTTAGAAAAGATAAAAAGGGAAAGGGAGTGTGCCACAAAATACGAGAAAGAGGGAGCACCTGAGAGTAAGAGGGAAGCGAGGAAATCGAAGCAAGACAAAATTGCACCGCAGGAAGTCAGGGCAGGGAGGGAAGGGTACGAAATTTAAGAAAATTAGAACTGGTCAGAGAAAAATCTGAAGATGATTAGTGCAAGATAAGCATGAAGCCGAATGATTGGTAGTGAAGGGGACTGAGGAAGGACAAGGTTGAATGAGAGAGAAGTGGAACAACAAAGAGATGGAAAAAAAGAAAGAAGGAGAGAGAGGGAACACCAAACGTCATAAAAGAGAGTAAACTGGGCGGGGAGGCAGGAAGAGGAGGAAAGCACAATGCGGAAAAAAGATAAGGACGCTAATTAGATAAATTAGATCAAAGCGGGCGGTGATTGCGGGGCGAAATGCTACAGGACAGATGGTTTTGTAAAAAAGAGAGAAGCAGGATGGGAATGCGATGACAAAGGAAGCAGTGGGTAGCATGTGAGGGCGAAAAGTTTGCGTCTGGGTTGGAGAAGAAGACACAGCGTTGAGGGGGGGGGGTGCAGAGGAGAAAAGAAAATGACACAAAACGTATAATTACGAACGGTGTAGACTACAAGAGAAAGGAAGAAAAGTAAGGAAATAGGATGATGTAAATGTTACCAGAGAGAGTGATGGTTAGGAGCACATGATAGCAGGAAGCCCGGCTTTACCGAGCGGCACAACAACCTATGACCAGTGGTCGTCCTTTGCATCGAAGCAAGCAAATACCCAGCTATTTTTTCAGAAGCCACTAAGTTTATAAAAACCATCTGGTCAGTAGGTTTGAAAAAAAGATTGATTCGTACTTTATTCTAAAATATATTCTTTTTTAAGCGGCTTCGATTGAGCGGATTTTCCAAGGACCCCAAAAAGTAAAGAGCTCTATTATATCGAAGTTAGGCCTATACAATCTGCCGTTACTTGAATTAAATTTCTATTTTCGGAAGCAAGCCGCCCTCTCCGGCCTGATGGTGAAAATTTCCTCGGTGCATGTAGGCGCTATTAGGAGGGCGAATGCTTGTTTGGCGATGAAGCAGCGGTAGAGTTCGCGGCTAATAATTATTCCTCGTTAACGTGGCCGTTTAGTTTATTTTTATTTTTGATTTATATATTTTTACTGGGGTCAAATTTATTTCTTTGTTGGTCGTTTCATGTATTGGAGTCTTAATAACAAGAGGGCGTGCACTTTCGGAGGGTAATTATAAACCTTTTTAGCTACTGCCAATGCCGTACTTGAACGATACAAAATACCAGATTTTAAAACACATTCTTATATAATCATTGGCATATTTTTATTGAAAATTTATAGATTTAAATTGCTTTTCATCTGTCAAAATTCCATTTTAACCCAGAGAAAATGCTTCTTTCCACAAGGGGTTCCGTGTAGTGTAAAACAGTAAACAATTTGTTGTTAGGCATATATATTTAGTAAACGGGTGCTTTTGGCTATGCATTAGTTGAAGCGTGTTGTGGTAGGCTGCCTAAAAGAGACAATTGTCCTCAGGTGAAGTTTTACAATTTTACTAGCAGTGAGAATAACTAACAATATAGAAGCCTCAGCTGAATTAAAAACTTTTGCGCACACTGCTGATTTATAGTACGTTAAAAAGTTTATTTTCTCAAATATCGAACAAAAAACTTGAGGTATATATAAAAAAAAACAGGTCGTATTTGAATGTTTTCAATAATTTTGCTACAACTATACGTGACAAACATTTACTTAAGTTATTTACTGTAGAGTATTAATATCTTACGTCGCATTTTTAGTGACATTCTAGCTGCCTGAAACCATTGCCCTAAAAAGCTGGCCTAAAGCTGGTTTAAAAAGCTGGCCTAAAAGCTGGCCTAAAAAGCTGGCCTAAAATGGCCTAAAAAGCTGGCCTAAAGCCAGCTTTTATTGGGTTACTTGGTAGGTTGAAGCCATTCCATTTGGCTGCAAGCATGCCTTCATCTGTGAATCATTTTTGTATAATATTTATTAAATGCAGATGCCTCTGAAATTTTTCGGGACCCTCGGCCACTCGCTCAACTAGACTAGGAGGATCATTCTCAATATAGTGGTCTAATTTTAATGCTGGTTAACCAAAAAGTGTCTTAGAGGAACCCGCACGTACATAATTGCAAGAATTAATCAAGCTATACTTCAGCAACGCTGCTTATAAAAGCAATTAGCCTTAGTGGTTTAGCCTAATTAATGTTCACATTCAAAAGCTTCCAAATTTATACTGCCATTACGTACAACAATAATGAGGCTGACAATAGGAATGCCCGTAATGGCACAGTTTCGCGCAGCAGAGCAAAGACAATAAAAATTGTAATCGTTTTACTTTCAGCTACGACATCTTCGAAAAACCAGAATGCAACCGTGGTTTCAGTGGATGGGACGACCACAGCGACGAGTGGCGGTGGAATCCCGCATGCCACTCAGATTAGCGTAACTCGGATGTTGCTCCTAGGTCTCAACAGTCTTCATGCTGCTCAACCTACCAAGCTACGCGATGAGGATCTACGTTTTTGTGCTTTCCCTGAGACACTCGGAGACAGATGTGGCGCTCAACTCGTTGCCTTTTGTGCTTCAGCGCTATTTCATGCTCCTGTACTACACAAACTTTGCCATCAACTTTGTCCTGTACAATGCCAGTTCCAGAATGTTCCGAATAGCTCTCTGCGACTACGTGCGTGGGCGGTGGATAGCCCTGCGGGAGTCCATTGGTGCAATGCGGTCAAGTTTAGGGCGGTCTTCTACGAGCCAGAATGAAGACATTGTTATTTGAGCCCCGAAGCCCTGCCGTTGGCGACCTTTGAAGTCGTGCTTGGACAGTAACGGGGGAATGGCAAATTGCACATTGAACAGTACGCTTAGCGTTTACAGATCAAGGTGTACATATCAAATGAAGACTGTTTTTGAAATATCTCTGTTGTACCGAGAATGTATAGAGCTTCACCAAGGTCACGTTTCACACGTTTGGCCCTTGTGCAACCAATACTGGGATTACACTTGATGACAATGGACACCCCAGTTGTGCTATCTGGAATCGCTTTGTGGAGCGGTGCGACACAAGGTGGTCCTGTATTCAGTACCTGATTTTTTTTATTAAACCGAAAACCTTCTTAGTGTCTCTGATGGCGTTCTGTGGATAAAAAGCACCATTTCCCAATAAATAGGATGGTTGACCAAAAAGCTCGAGATAAAATCTTTTGCACACGGCCCGTGCGTGAAAGTGGGCATGTATTGGGTCGAAAACTGTTAATTCACAAATCGCGAAAAAGGAACTATTCTGGCAAGGTGGTATAGTCGGTCACAAAAAAAGGAGTAACATGATTATCTCATACGCCATGTCTCGGTATATGTTGAAACTGTTCGTAGATGAGTTTTTCAGTTCTCAAAAATTGTTGCATGGATACGTGCTTGGTTTTCTATTTGAGTCCTTGAAGGTTTGGCGATAGGTTGGACGCACGTTCAGCTTAGGTTGGGGGCACTTTTAGCTTTCGCACTTATATCAACTTTCTTATAGGAAACGGTGGTATTTTTTTCTTCCTTCCTCATTTTTATGGCTTTACCTCTCAGACGTGAATTCGGTGAACTATAATACGTTGGGGATATTGTATAAGGGAGTGATATTTCTCCGCAGAAAAAACGGGGTTTTAGCGTAAGAAGCTTTTTAAACCGGAAAAAAAAAAACTGGGGGAGCGGGCGGCTTCGGACTAGCGGCGCGAATACTGGGCGAACCATGCAGCTGGCGGCCCCAACTAGCTCATTCTTGGTTCGGAGAGGTTTATCTGTGAATATTCTTGTAGTCCCGGCGAAGTTTTCTGCGTGGATATGTTGGGCACTTGGTGAATATTTACGCGTGGTGTCGTCGTTAGCGCTCAAGAGAGCAATGAAAACCTCGTCATTAAAAAAAAACTTCCAATGTACCCGTTCCCACTGACTTTGCGGTGAAGCTACAATAGTGCCAGAGTGCGCAGCCGGACGAGCGTTTCTCTAAACGTTTAATGCAAAGCTGTACGGCTTTCGTCCAGCTATTTCGTGGAGGATGCAAAAGTGACCTTTTTACCGGAGACACCCCCCCGGTGATACACCCAACGAAGCGCATCTCGTGGTTTACCGGGGGGGCCCGCTGTTGGCGCCTGCGTGCGCCGACAGCGGTCACCACAGCCCCTGTGGCCGAGGCACCCAACCACCACCGCAGCCTCCCATGTATGCGGCGCTGGGTCGTTTCAGCCAACGTGACTCGTCTCGCGCCCGGCGAAGAGGAAAGGTGAGCTCGCAACGAATGAACGCCGCGTTCACCCAGCCTCCTTCTGTGAGCGTTGCACAGAACCGAACGGCTTTGAGACGTGGTCGGCAATACAGCTAAATCAAATGTTAACCAAGCGAAACCAAGACTCAACCAGACCAAGCGAAGCTTTTGCTTTTCATGTCTAGGGTTGGCGGAGCGAAGCGGCAGCCATTTTTGAACTCGTTCAGTGGCCAGCTTTTGGCTTCCCTGGCCGAGCGTGTGGCAGGATAATTAGGAAGTTCATTAGTCTATCGCTTCATGGCCTTTTATTATTTATTTTATTTTATTTTGGCATTTATCTTATCTTCGCGTCGTGAAAACTTTACCACTAGTTCTCAGACGCGATATAGCTTGGTAGTAATATAAACAAAATAATATTCGTACTTTTTGTGCCACACTTGAAATTTGTGTTGATTTTTTTAGTACATGAAAATTTGCATTAAGAATACCTGACAATAAAGACCGCAATAAATGTACAGCTTCAATAAATGGTACCTTTCTGAAAAACCTTCCATGAGCACAGCAGAGAAAGCTGCCTCGAACATAGTTGTTTCAGAGTGAGGAAAGTACCACGCAGGGCGGCGGCAACCTATACAATTTTTTTACAGTGCCACGAAACAACGATGGTCGGATTTCCAACTTTTGTGGGCCTATTTATGCCATGTATTTACAAAATTGACGAACAACGTCGATTGCCAGTGGCGTAAATAGGTGAAATCCATAAATATACGACCTAAATTAGGACGTTATCCCGAGATAAACCACAATGCAAACTCACTCAAAAAAGAGAAAACCTATTCGTTAAAAACTTTGCCTCAACATGATAGCTGTTATGCTTTTGTCTTTCTAGAATATCTCCCATAAAAAGCGCTTTCTAGGCGTTCTTTTTAGGCGTTAGGTAATTTGAAAGTGAACATAAAATTTGCAACAAGGTGGTCGTGGGAGCAATGCACATTTCTGGAAATTGCTTGATTAAATTGTTTTTCGACAGCACCTCCAGGGTAACCCACAACCGATGGAATTAAGTGGTCGTACGGCAAATATACGTTAAGTATTGAATTGAAGAGATGGGAAACCAACCAACAAACCACATACAGACATCTGGCCGCTAGAAAAACACTACCTTTTGCGCACTGCTGGCCATGAATGGGACTCCATTTTCTAAATTGTGATTACCAATTCGGTTGTGCTTTCAGAGGCAATAAAAAGACGAAAGTAGCAACTGGTTCTGATAAATAGCGAGTATAAAAGTTCCGTCAGCTTTCTCGAAATGCCCAAACTTACTAAAGTAACTAGTTTAAATCGGTATAAATAGGAATCTCTAGGCTCACATGCCGAATTGTTTCGGTGTCTGCGCTTGTGTCGTGCGGTAGTGTAGCTCCAAGCCAGCGCACCAGAATAGCTAGGTTTGGCTGTCTCACCCTTCGAAAGACGCTGCTCTCCCTTTTCTTTCTCCCGACTCACGGCCGTTCTACACCAGCGGCGTCCACCACTCTAGCCCTGCCGTGGTGCCGACGCTGCTGCTGCGTTCGGGACGCCAGCCCGTGATTTCCTGGTAACGGCTGGCAGAATGTCTGGTTTCACTCTTCGTTGAGCAACGTGTGTGAATTCAAGTACCAGCCAGACGGAAACGTGATCAAAAAAGGACGAAGAAAATTTGGCTCGGTGAGGTTCAATGCAAGTAAGAGGTTTAATCGAGCTTAAGCACCGACGTACACAAGCATATTAGGATATTCCACCTTATTAGGTTTTCGATTCTTTAAAAGGTTGGAATTTGGTCACCCGTTCGACAGTATTCAGATATTAAGATTAGGCGGAAGAGAGAATGTAAGTCATCATCATCATCATCATCACAATGTTAGTAGCGTGATATCAATAGAGGCGGTTCTGCATCCTAACAGTTAAGAATTCAGCTCCAGAAGGAGTAGTGGTGACGGTACATGACACCGCCCAAGCTGCTGAAATGAGGAAAATCACTGTCATCATCATCACCAGCCTATCCATGCCCACTGCAGGGCAAATGCCTCTCCCATTACTCTCCAATTACCCCGGTCAAGTGCTAACTGCGACCAATTATATCTGCAAACTTCTTCATCTCATTTGCCAATCTAACTTTCTGCCACCCCTGCTACGCTTGCCTTCTGTATGGATCCACTCTGTTACCCTTGACTACCAACGGTTATCTTGCCTTCGCATTACATGCCCTGCCCATATCCATTTCGTGTTCTTAGTTTTTCCTAATATGGGATTAACACGCGTTTGTTCCCTGACCCACTCCTCTGTCTTCTTGTTCAAAATGTTGTACCTATCATCTTCCGTTCCATTGCTCGCTGAGTCGTCCTCAATTTAAGTTGATCCCTTTTAGTGAGACTCCATGTTTCTGCCCCGTGGGTGAGTACTGGTAAGATGGAGCTGTCATGAGGAAGAAATTGGTTGCATATGTTATGATTGAAAACTGTTGGATAGAACATTACGAATATTTTGTTCGGTTGAAAAACAACGGTGTTTAAATCGTCTCAAGAGTTTAACGGTAACACACCAAAGTTCGTTCGAATGTTTACGCAAGATACATATTTTACATAAATGAAAGTGATAGAGCCAACCACGGTTGCCAAATCGAATTTCTTGAGTGCATAAAATGCACAAATATAATGGAATTCGTTTCCATTAAGCACAAAACGAAGAAGGTAACTCACCGGCTATTTCAGGCGTTCAAGGCCTAAAAATGGTTGAATTTGACAAGCTGGATCACCTTTCTTCTTCCGGAAGTAGATTCGGCCCTTCTTTAACCGCAAAAATTGGAAATCATGTCTTTTAGCCACAGCACGCGAAGTAAAAAAAGTTTCTTCTCTTTTTTTTTGTTTGGTCGGGTAAGGTTCCCGAAGAAAGAGAGAGGAAGGCAGCCGTCCTGATGGTCAAAGATGGTGGTTTAGATTGTGCAGCCAACCAGCTGGGGCGAACATTTCTTCTTGCGAAGCTGACACGAACTGTTGCAGGACCGCTATTCCGGCTTAGGAAACCTGTGGGTAGCGGATACTTCATTTTGCAAAAATGAAGCAATCTGGGGTTTTTCGCTCAACTCAGGCAGGGATACCGCAAGGGTCTTGTCGGGGGATGCGGAAAGACGTTTATTTCAAGATCCGACTTCCTGCTGTACTGCTGTGAGTCATACAGGTGTGATTGCAGTCTTACAAAGATAGACGGCTGTGATGACAGCCAGCCTTCATTTGAAGCGGCCTTAAAGAGAAGCAATTCGGTTCGTCAGTGCATCAACAACGGCGTCACACTTGTTCGCGCTGAACACTAAAGAGTCGTATTTTTTGGACGGCGCATACGAAGACAACTGAAAGACACGAACGTCTTATTCCACTTATTCCAGTTTTTCTTCCTCTCGCTACAACGTGACAAACGCGTTAAAAATAATTTCGAGAAATTAGATGGAATAACAATCGCAACATGTGGAAAACAACCATGGGGAAACCGAGTGTCCCCACTAACCCGGATATCAGATATTGCACGCGTCATCCATGAAGATACAAGGCACCGAGAGTGTGCAGTTGGCGGCAGTATGAATACTTGTCACAACCTAACGCAAAGACGCAAACCTACAGTGGTAGGAAGGACGAGTTGAGCGCAGGTCCGAAATGCGGCGCCAACTGCAACTTCTGTGCTGGCTCATAGTCCTTTTGTAGTATTTACGGCACAGGCCAGCACCACGTCGCGGCAGGAATCGCCGTCGCGATGAAGTTTCCAAGACTTCATTGCTATCTCGGATTCCTACGGCGACCGTATGCATATAGGTGTGGGTGAGATACGGGACGCTCCAGTAATAATTGAAGCTGATAAATGCTCTGTTGTATGGCGTCGACGATCCAAAGGAAGCCTGCAGGTACAGGAAGGACGACCTCAGCGAAAGTTCAAAATGCACCGCCAACAGAAGCTGCTCCAGATGAGACTGCTCTATCATTTTTTAAATTGGGTACCTACGCCGTAACTTTTCTAGAGCTCCATCTTCATTAAAATTAGCCCTCTACAAAACATTAATTCGACCTAAATTGGAATATGCTTCTTCGGTATGGGATCCGTATTACCACAACTTGATTACATCGCTTGAACTAGTTTAGAATAATTCTACACGTTTCGTATTTTCAAATTACAATCGCACTGCCAGCATATCTGGAATGAAAACTAATCTATCGTTGCCTACTTTGTCGTCTCGAAGAAAAGTGTCCGGCCTATCAACTTTTCATAAATTGTACCATCATTCTATCTTGCACAACGAACTTATTCCACAGCCCCAGTATTCTTCCCATCGCCTGGATCACCGTCACAAAGTTAGTATTCTCACCTATCATACTAATGCAGCTGCGCAGTCGTTCTTGCCTCGTTCTTCCCATGAATGGAATCACCTTGCTCCTGAAATTGTGTCTATTATAGATAACCATCATTTTCGTGAAACACTAGCTAGAACTGTATACTCAGGATCTGCTTAATGTATTTTGATCTTAGCACGCTGACATTTTGATTGTAATAGTGCAAACATTGTATTTTGTTTCCTTCTGTTTCACCATGTACCATGCCTTCCAATATAAACCACTCCCCTCTGTAATGCCATTTGGCCCTGAGGGTATAATAAATAAATAAATAAATAAAATGCAGAGCATTTCTTTAACTCACGATGTCACCCGGCGTTGTCGGCGTGCCTCGGCGTCCGCAACAGCCGTTCCAGGCGCGCCCTCTCCCCCACTCCTCCTATCCCGCATCTCGCTACCCTCCTCGCTCTCAACAACAGGTCCGCACCCCTCCCCCTACACTATATAAAAAAGTAATACTTACCGGCGCCTGATTTCGATCCCACGACGCTGCGGGCGGAATGCAGGGTGCATGGTGCTCTACCCACTGCGCCACAAAGCCGACACAGAATGGAAGGCTACGAACGCGCCTTATATCCTTGACTCATTCAAACTACGTCAAGAAGCTGCTGATACAACGCATTCACTACCTGTGGGCGGAACGCGAGGTACATGGTGCTCTTCCCACTCCGCCACAAAACCGACACAGAATGAAAGGCTACGAACGCGCCTTATATTCTTGACTCATTCAAACTACGTCAAGAAGCTGCTGATACAACGCATTCACTACCACCAACTCCCCAAACACTAACCGTTAACGCAATACACCCACCCCCTATGCGACGCATTTACTCCAGTCCACCTCGCGGGGAAATGGGCCCTTTTGGGTAGAGGTTTTTTATGGCACAGATTTTTCATTCTTCAATAAGAAGTCGACTACTGCTGATACATATTACTAGGCAACCCTTCTGGTTAATGCGACACAAGATCTCGGTGCAATGAGCCCTCAGAGAGGGTCTGCAAGAACGTTCCACAATGAACCCTCCTATCAACTTGCTAAAATGCATGAACACTCAGTGTTCACTCCACATTTCTAGGTGTTGTAGAAGTACGCTTTCCCTGCACGTACCGAAAATGCATGCTCATTATTCGCAATCAGGCTATAAAGCAATGTGCTGAAAAAAAAATTGGGTGTCGTGTTTTTTAGCGGTGATGAGAAATATTGGAAAGACGACCACATATAAAATCTGGTAGCTCGAAATTAGTCGCGCCACATTACACGGGACCTTTCCACTGAACCCGTGCCAAGAATACAAGCTCCAGGAGCGTAAAGGCTTTCGCACAGCCACCGAGCGCCACCCCGACACAAAAAAACGCGGACCGTGAAAAGCATAACAAACACGCTAAATGTTCTTCTTTTGTACCGGACGACTGGTGCTCATATGCATCGGCGTGACGTCGTACATTTGCCACGCCAGAATAATCAAAGATGTACAAAGAAGAAAACAATATGCACACACAAAAAAAATAAAAAGACTAGTTGAATAAACAATATAGTAACATTTGCTAAAAAACAACGTACTACAAAAGGCTATGGAATTTATGGAGGCCACTTGAGCAACACAAAAACCATACAAACAAAGTGCGACAAGAACTGACCTAATTCATCGCATTACGCAACTATTCCCCAATGCGCGGGTTCTGTAAAAATTGCTTATGATTATAGAGAAACATAAAACAATCAAACGCAATGAAAGCAGCAACCTGCATACTGTCTGGTAACTCACCAGCACTTAATATTCTCAGCCTTAGGCAAGGCGTACAGAATGTGCATGCTCATATAAAAGTAGCTTAGTTAAGAAACAAAAAAAGTGTAGCCGTTTCACACAAGTGGATTCATGTGGTTGTTCTTCAGCGACAAAGTACTATTTTTGATAGGTTTGGATTTATCGTTCGATTACCACCATGGTCCAAGGATGGGCATTGTATTTGGCCCTGTTTATACTGTTGTTTACTGGTAGGAGCGCCAGGCTGACAAACAATATCAGTCAGAGTGTGCGATATAAACATTAGCGAGATGGTATCTGCGAGAAACCCGGTTTACTGTACAAACACAATAAATTCCCGCAAGCCGGAATCTGGCTCCACACGCGCTAATGTTCTCTTTCACCTGTAATTGCTGGTGCGCCCGGTGTAGTAAAGGCATTACGATTTGAACCGACAGCTGCCGATCTGCCTAGCAGCCAGAGATCTCTGAGCAGTCCACGCGGCCGCATGCTTCACTCGTTCTCAGCCCTGCTCCTTCATGCTGCCGGCTTTCGGACAGGAGTAACTATGACGTCATTTTCCGGGCCGGTTGTGGATAAGGCAATACAGAGGTGCACTCAGAAACATCACTCCTGCGGGTATCGGCTGCATCATGTGGTGTTTCAGGGGTGTGACAAAGAACTATATATAACGCATCAACACCGTCCAGAGGCACTTCAGAGCAGTTCACGCAGCCGCATGCTTCACGCGTGCTAAACCCTGTGTTGGACCTCTGGGTCCTCCAGCTACAGTGCGATGCTCAAGTAAAGGAGCGACACGTGTGAAGAGGATGAGGCTTTATGGAATATACCAGAAGATGTGGCGCGAGCCGGCGCAGCCACGAGAGCATACGGCAGCTCGTGAAGAGCATGATGAAAATGATGGTGATCAGCGTCGTCTGCTAAGAGGGGTCAAGACGAGGAAGTCACAACAGTCTCCCCGGCTGACAGATGACGCTAGGTGGCTTTCAAAGGGTGGAGTCGGTGTGCGGGTCGCTGGACGGTAGTGCCGCAGGGCAAGCGTAGATAGCAGGACCTGAAAATGCCGCCTCGTCCGTCGATCAACTCTTCGATTAGTGCCAAGGTCCACAGTTGTCTTGGACGCTGTCGTTCATCTAGTAGAACAATACGGTCCTTTTTCAAAAAATCTGTCCTTTTCGCTTTGTTAAATGAGAAATTCTGAAGCTGATTAAGGTGCTATTTTAACCAATGTGACCAGAAGGCTTGCCAATCACCTCTTTGGCGCCAAAGATTCTTTAGTTGATCGCTGGTCGAGTCGGTGTTGATTGTTGGATCGCAAGGTGATAACGCTGTCTGTCGCCTTCCGATGAGAAAGTCTGCTTGTTCCGATAATTGTTCCGACGAATAAAAATGAGACTGCTTATAAATATGCATTTCCTAATTTGGACCCCGAAGTAGCCTTTCGCGATGGGCCCAAGCACTGTTTCCAATTATTATGTACCGATGGTTGAAATAAAACCAATGATTGATTGATTGATCTCTAGCAGTTCCTCAGCTACGTTCTTGCTCGTGCGGAATTCTTTCTCGGAATTGCCATTTATTTTGTAAAAACAACTTAAGTTCTTCATCAGAAATAAAGAAACAGACAGTGTCGTCTATCTGGGAAACTAATGGGAATATTTGCGATTCACTCAACCAGAGGAGGGAGCCTCACGGGCTGCGGTGCATGTTTTTTCGAAGCAATCGATTTTCTTTGACAACCTAAACCCAAATAATTCGACCCGTGTGTCTGTCTTTCTGTTTGTCACAAAATTCAGCCGGTAGTCAAAATTAAAAAAAAATGTTTGACCATGAAGTATATATTGCCAGGGAGGTGTTAAATAATAAAACCACTGCCATTGGTCATATATGTCTTCAACTTCCGCCGAGGCAAAAACGTGAGATGCATCGGAAGCTCAATTTAAATACATAGCCATGAGACCCCGCGTTCATTCATTAAAAAAATGCACGTTGGGTTGGTTCAAACGACCGCAAATAAAAAGCGGCTGTCTAGAGTACCGTACGAGGGAATTATACAGTCCAATCTCGACATAATGAATCAGGCTAACCGCCGAAAATCATTATTTATATTCAAATGTCGTTGTAATAGGAGACTGCTGGTTACCAGCCAGTGCTCAAACCTAACAATGAAAATGACGTTCGTTAGCAGTAGACGCGTGTGCATACAGGCAAACTCTCAGATAAAAATGTAGCGCTCACTTCAAAGCTGCTTTATTTGAAGAAATCAGCTATTTGCTTCTGGCGCGTGCAGCACGCACGGCCGATTGGGAATGCCTCCACGTAGTCCACCCGGCACAATACCTCATTGGGTACGTCATTGCACGGAGCAATGGAAGTGTGGACTTTGATCCTCATCTTCGATGTTACACATGATCTCATCCGGTCTTGCATCGGCGATACACAGTTATAACCCTTCGCTTCGTCACCATCCCTAACGATGATTCCCGCTGTCGCTTCTTCTCCGCATTGTCGATTCCTGCATTCCTCTTTACATCTTGCACGAACTACACAGAAAAATCCCCCCCAACAAAAAAATACCTGCCCGCTCGTGTGATTAGCGTGAACAAAAACCGACCGGCTCAAATATTCGACATCCCTATTTCTCAATTCGAACCTCTTCACTCAGTCATTCATATCTCTATTATATACCTCTATGCCAATCTTGCCCTTTCACTATACTGCAATATTCATGCTATTACTGTACACAACGGCCACCAAAAACTAACACAACTAGAGAGAAAAGTGGCAAGCGTGGCTAGGCCTGCAAGTTTATATACTGCACAATAAACCATATCTTTGCGGTGACGATAGCTGCTGGCACTCAACATGGCAATGATAATAGCTACTGCGCTTGGGAAATACACAGAGAAATGGCGGTTTCTTTTTCACGCCAGAGTAGCAGCATTGATACTTGTAGCCGAATTAGTAATAGTGATGATGTTCCTCGATGCTACCGAGGGAAATAAATTATGCGCGTTATTCTTGAATACAAGTGGTATTGAAATCCTTCATTATGAACTAATTTTACCTCCGAATATAGGCAATCTGGTGCGGATTCTTCAAAGAATCGTAAATTGGAGAAATTTCGTTAAAGTTAGATTCGCAGTAACCAGATTTAAATGTGTAAGCACTCCACTGAGGCGGTGTGAACCAGCAATTCTGGAAAAATACGGCAGCTACCACTACATCGCTCTTCTTGACGTGACGTAACGTAACAAAACAGTAAAAAAAGACGAAAACAAAACACTTAAAACACTAAAAACTGACATCAGCCATCCGAAATATCACCTGAAATACGGGTATAAAAGAAAAAAGAAAGAGCCGGACTCGAAGCTCAGACCAAAATAACAGACGCTGTGCCCAGTGGAACACCTGTCCTTAAATTCGAGTCTCGTCTTACGGCGCTCAACCTTTTCGTGCACCACTTAAATAGGGCGTTGTTTCACGGCACTATACACAGCGTGCAGAAACAATAAACGAGTTAAGCTGGCAAAAAAGACAGAGAGGGAAACATACAAAAATACCTCAATTGAGGTATGCTTGTTGGAGATAGGAATACACAGAAAAAGATAAAGTACTCTGTTTTAAACCGCTCGTGCTGGAGCAACGCGAAGGTGACGCAAGGGAATAGAAAAACCATAAAACTTGTTAACAAAAAGCAGAGCAGTCATTTGCCATGGCGGTAGCAGATTATCGTCTTCGGTTGATGTTTGCAGTGAAGCAAGAACATACGCGGCAATTTTATTTCCTCCAATCTTTCACATTCGGTGTCGTCTCACCCCGAAGCAAAGAGGAATTCATTCACTGGTAGCCAACTTTAGGAGTTACAAAAGAGTTACGAAGAGTAACAACTTTAAGAGTTACAGCAGGCCGTAACAGATATGTGTATTTAAAATCAACGAAACCAAAAATATTATCCCAGGCAAAAAGGTTTCTTTCCTAATTTATGTATTTTTATGGGAGCCGATGACTTTTAGCATTGCCTCCATAAAAATGTTGAAGAAAAAGTTTTTTTTTCAAATGCACCGTCCCGGTGCTGCGTCTGGGTAGTATTTACCCCATACAGTGAATTCGCATAACATCTGATAAATGTCTAAAAATTTCAAACAACCAAATAGACTATAACTTTTCGGTAACTTCAGGGCTGCGCCGTTTGTATTAGGCATGCAGTCGCAGTATTCTGTAATACCGAGGAGTTTCCCGTGCGAAAATGAGCAAAGAAGACAGATTTCGTTTGGTCAAAGAATCCCGCAGTTCCAGGAATATTTTCCACAGTTCATCCGCCCCAGTGTAGAGTGACCATAGTAGGAGTCTCCGTCTCTGCAAAGGCATTCTGGCGGCAAAAGGCAGGGCGCGCTAGCACAAAGTGACAGAGTGACACGTGACACCAGGGCAAGGACCTCTATTACTGTTTACGGCCACTGTGAAAAAAACGGTGCTACTTTCCGAGGAGTTCTTTGGAAGAGGTGTCGGATTTCCTTGAACAAGATTAATGGCTCGTGAAAGATACCCGGGAGCATCACGGTGAAAACCCATGACGGCGGGTTCTAGCAACGACACGCTGTACGGCCGTCGACGCGGCCCCCTGAGCAGCAGCCAACCACATTTGTGTTGTTTATCAACGGCACGTTGGTTTTAATGGCTAGACAGAACAGCGGTATGACCGCCTACCAAGTCCTGTGTTCTCGGGGGTCACTGATGCAAGACCTTAAAGAGAGAATAAAGGCGGAAGAAAATTCTGCTTTAACTAAAAATTCATACGTTTCGTAGATCTCTCGGTTGTTGTTGTAAGTTTCAATTGTTTCAAATATATAACGGCGGTCGTTAGACTGGTACGTGTAGAAATCGGAGCCAACTACTCAGGGGTGTGTTATTAGTGATTACTCCTGTAATTTGGCACCAGCTGCCACAACGAGCACGTGTGCACAAGGCTAGGTCGTCTCCGTAATAAACGTTTAATGAATTCTCTTGTTTCACCGCTAACGGCATGGCGTGCGCTGACCATTTTTATACCCCTGAATACTTCTGCGCAGAATTTTCTGTCGTTGCACTTTCAGAAATCAGGGAGTAGAAATACTGAGATGAAGTGCAGGAGAAAAAACGTCTCCTGTTGGTTCGTCATTACGTCAAAATAAAGAACCAGATAGCCATTATGATCATTTAGGTAAAGATGAGCACGTCTCCCGGCCTTCCTGTGAACAACTGGTTATCACTGTGTTTCATAAATATGCTGTCCTTCACGCCACCGTTATCGCCGAGAGCAATGAGAGCTTGCTTCGTAGCCAAGATTTTGGTAGAAACAGGACTTGTCTGCGTCAATGAAATGAAGTTGTGGATTTGGAATTTTTCCAGCCAAAACTAACATACCACAAGGAGGATAACAACTATATTGGGAAAGTTTTTTAAAAATGTATAGAACATTGTTCAGATAAACGGACGCAGAAACAAATGGGCGCGGCTGTAATCAGTACGTACTCCCAAATTCTTGGTGCTACACGCAAAGTTTTATGACATCCTTTCGTACGCAACCGTTGTCCTCCGTCAGTACAGGGGAAAACCGGAGCCTCACAAAGCGCTTTCACAAGAAAGTTATATTGGCCAAGTAGGGACGAGGAAAAAAAAATGTTGGGCTAACACTTATAGAAAGAGGCAAGCTGTTATTACTGAGATAAAGTGAGTGATGGGAGTTAGGCAGGTCAAATTTCAGCAAGGGCCTCGTCTGGCTGTAGCCTCTTGCCGTGCTCCTGAGGTGCGAATGTATTTAGCACTTGTGAATGTATTTTGTGCTTTCACACGTAAAAAACAAATAAATAAACCATTCCAAGGGACGATGCCGCAAAATAATGCGTACGAGAGACAACGTTTGGGACACCATTTGAAGGGTATAGTTGGCCATGAAGGGCAAAAGAATTAGGTCAAGAGGAAGGATTTTTTAGAGGAATGAGCTTCTCTCCAAAAAAATAGAAATATCTCGGAGAGAAGAAAGGATGATGATGTTGACGAAAATGACGACGATGTTAGTAATGATGAATAAAAGGTGCATAAAAACGTTCCGCAAGGAAATAACTACTCGTGTCATTTGATTGCCGTCAGCAGATTTCAAGGCATTTCTTACGACGAACTGATAGCTACACTCTTGGTTTTGCAAGAAGTGGCGCCTCTTGCTTTAGAGACGTAGATAAAAGGGCTCCTACCAGGTGGCGGCGGCAAATATCTTTTTTGCTACTTCGAAATAAACAGTAGAAACACCCTCAAATGCGCGAAATCTTCATGAAAGTTGAAACACGACGTAAGGCAGATTCAGGTTAGGAGGCGTGACCAAAGGAAGATGAAGCAAATTAAAAATGCCCCTTCAAGCCAACATTTGGAGAAACATTCCTAAGGGGCCTACATTTAAGAGCTCCCAAACCAGCTCTACACAAACATCTGCGCAGAGAGGAAGCGCACTTGTAAGAAAAATGCACTGCCTTCAGTTACAAATTCCAGTGGGTGGACAACCTGCAGCACAAACACCAGGAATTGACATAACTCTGCAAGCAATGCGGAGAAACTTCAAAGCTTTTCCAGGAAGCTTCGACGTGCTCTAGAACCTGGGAGTCATTATCAGGTCCCTACCGTTCCCTACATCCTACGACTGCTCAGTCATTGAGAGAGACAATGCTTAGCGTCCCACTACAGGACCAGCTAGACCTGTTACAGAGAGCCAAGGCTGCAGAAAATGCTACTGGAGTCTTGTAGCAGGGTCCCTTCTCCAACCCTCGCCAATAATTTTTTCTGCAATAAAGTTTCATTCATTCATTCATGTAATCATACATTTGCAAGTCGAATTACTTTCTTATTAGTTTTTTTTTGCTCTCACAAAAATTTACCACACGTCTATTTTAAAAAGAAATGAACAGCACAAATTTCAATTATATCTTGAACTTCTTCCTCAAATGAGCCTGACATTATGTATTTTTGGACAATCATAAAAATATAGATCATATTTCCAGATTTGCCTTTATGTCTATATAAAGGTCTTGCTCACGAATCCTTCAACTTTGGCCGGGCCGATGAATCGACGCACAGACAGAAAGACCAACGTACAGACAACACGTTTTGCGTTGAAGTATACCAAGAAAGTTTGCATTCTTCAAAAAACAAATGGACTGTTTGTCGACTATAAACGTCTATTGGTACCCCGCATGCAGCACGTGGCGGGTAGCGGCGTGTAGGTCAGCGACCTTATGTTCAGCATGACATCCTGCAGGCTCAAGAGAACTATAATATGTAAACTCTGTTGGCGTAATATAACGCCACCCGGCGCACGGCATGCCAAAGGATCTAGATAAGTGTACTATTTACAATGAAGGCATGCGCGAATGATAGAATAACGATACACTACGAGTGGCTGTGCCGTGTCCTTGTTACTTCGTATTCGCCTCTCTGCGCTGTAAATATTTTCTAGGAACAAACAACCGTATCAGATCCTCAGCACATGCTTAAGTTATACATAACTACGATTTCTCTGCGTGTAACTAAGCTGTGAAACATCTGCAATCTGGAGAGCAGACCCCTGTCGAGGCTCAGAGCAACTCCATTCTGCGGGAGGAGGCTCTTGTCACTGGCGCTGATAGCTTGATGCGGAATTTCGAGGCTTCTGCAGCCGGGACGCACCGGTGTTCACGATCTACGACGACACTTATTCGCCACATTGGCGCAGTATTCTAAGGCATTTGCACCTCAAGGCTTAGCCAAACTTAAGAAGGGGCAAAAAGGGAACATTTTCCTAATGTGATTCAGATTTATTATAGTAATCGTAAAATAGGTTGACATATTTCTGGGGCTAGTATTGTCCTAAAAGGACGAAACCTGTTTTAATATAGGTGTGTCGACAGCACAAATACTGCTGGCAAAGTTAGAGCTAAGCAACAGAAGTTTTTCACTGTCATTGATCGCGCTGCAAGGAACCTCAGCCACCGCCGCGAAAGCCGCACTTTTCTATCACTTTGCTTGCTAAGAGCTTTGCCGACGAGGTTCAAACGATTGCTTCACCCGCAGCTTATCGCTCAGCGGAGGCTGCGCCGTGTATGCTTGCAGTTCAACACAAGCGAACAAGGCAACTAGGCGAGCGCTTAACGACGGAGTTCTAAATGTAATTCATGGTTATTTCAGTAGACATATCGGTGGTGAAACTGAAACCGATTGATTGATTATGGGATTTAACCCGCCGAACCTGCTCAGGGGATGAGGCGCGACGTGGTGGAGCGCTCCGGAATTTTACCTCCTGGGGATCTATTACGCGCGCCGAACTCTCGCACACACGGGCGTTCTTTATTTTCCCCTCCATCAGAAAAGGGGTCACCGCAGCCGGAAATAGAACCCCCCCCCCCCCCCAATAGGGCTCAGCAGAAATTGAAACCAAGAGAGGGCAAAAATAGAACCTTGAGAAGGAATATAATTTCCTCCAAGTAGATTGTGCTAATTTAAAACATAGAAAATAGTAAAGGGATCAAAGTGCGTGGGGAACTACCCCGCAGGAGCACTACAGACTAAGAGCTTGAAAGCTAAGAAGGTGGGCCTGCCATATATTTTCCAAAGTCAGGGGTAGGTCAGCATGCATGCGGTCGGCAGGCATCTTGAAAAGTAAAAGGCAAATACTCTGGATGCAGAGTTGGTAAGTCAAAAAAATCAACCACCCCCTGTCGAAACGACAACGATTCGGGAAAAGATTTTTTTAAAATCAAATCTGACACCGGATATGCAAGCCAGAAGCTACGGGACCCTATATATTGCCACGGCGCAAACTAGTAGACAACGAACGATGCATGTATGAGGGATTGCTGCACAACCAAAAGCAGGACGTTGAGCGACGGATGTCGGTAGAGGAAGAAGACGAGGCCTTCTTTGGGGCATTCTGAATGTTAACGGCAGTCCAGCCTTTCCTGCTGTAAATAGTGTAAATATTTTAAATACATTTTTCTCTACCCCATTTTCGCCTCTTAAAATCTTATGCAGGGGCTTGGCCTTCTGCGAAGATGGAGCTGCGTAGCCAACGCCACGTCCGGCGTACTTCCCTTCGGAAGGAGCACTCGTGGACAACCCTCACCATCACTGCACGTAGTCAGGTCGCGACAGGCCCGCATCCTCGCCTCCTAACAATCTTGATGATGATTAGGCTGGTGTTAACGCGATTCCTACTTGATGTGCATGGTTAGTAGGCGGAACATGGGCTCACTGTCTCCTTATGATGGCATTCCATGACTTTCCCAAGCGGTCAATCATCGTCGTCATTAGACGGAGGGCTTGCATTTGCTTTCTAATGTACCTCCATTCACCTCTCTGTTAAAATCTCAGCTCCTTGTGTTACCTCTGTGAGAGGCTGAAAGCTTTATTGTATTAAATATTTATGAAACCCCACTAAAGTGGAATATATTAATCTTGGAAACAGCTTCTTAAGCAAACACCATCAGCATTGCGAGTGTGTTTTTGTAGACATTCCGGATAAAAAAAAACGCTGCTTTGATGATTTAACCAAATTTTGCTAACTGCATCAACAGATGTTCTAACACCCTTTCGTGAACACCTCGCCAGAAACAAAATGAACCTATTCGACGCAAGAGACGATTCTGTAAGGCATTACGTTTTACGCGAAAGACTTCACGCCAAGCACGACACGCGTATGTAGTTTTTGTGTTCGCAGGTTGGGAATTCAAACTAATGTCAACATTGCAGCCGTATCCTTTCGCTATCACGCGTGGGAAGGAGGCTCTACGAAACCGATTTCTTGTAACGTGGGAATAAGCTTGAGCCGTGCACGGAGTTCAAAAGCACGTACACCTAAGCCTCATAACAAAAGCCATGAATTGAGAAATAAATATATGTCCCAGGATTCATCCCCGGATATTTGAGGAGATAGGTTGGAAGATTCGGCTTGTTGAAATGGAACTGAAATTGCGTTCTTACCGGTGTGCTTGCCAGTTGCACTTTTTCGAAAAAATCAAAATAAAACTGCTGGTAATACGCTCAAGAGAATCAATATAAAGACTTTTCCCAAGATATTTAGCTTTTGTACAGTTCTGTGATTTTTGATTTTTTGCGGGTGCGGAACTTCAGTTAACCGAGAATTTGGAGAATAGTGGCCGCAGTGCTTGTGACAGGGTATTCAGGTTCGAAGCGTGCAGCTACTCCACAGCCCCCGCTGAATCTGAAAACTAAAGCGCAGGGGCTGGTGGCCCTGCGCCGTTGCAAATTCCTCCAAAGAATTGTTTCATTGATATTGAAATTCTGGGAGCTTATGCGCGGTTCTTCATAAGTTTCAGTGAAGTTGAGATTGTCGTGCACAAAGTCTTTTATATAGTGATAAAATTACTTCGATCGAATGCTTTGCGGAGGTTTTGTTGCGGGGCTCAGAAGCCCCGGTAAAATTTCCGTGACCTCGAAGCCATCCCTGCCCATCCTCTACTATCCTTGAATTGGTTGCTTCGTTTCGCTTTGCCTGACCTGACAAAAGAAATGCATATATGAATAAATGCTAATGAGCTACAACGATGCTGCGCATAAATTAAGGGTGGCTTGGAAAACTGCCCTTTTGATCAGAATGGGTTGCAATTGTACCAAAGACACAAAGAAGGGCTTTGTGTTTGTATTATATTAACGACGAAAAAGCAGTCTTCCAGCACTTCTCTGAAATCCCAATTACTGGAGCCAAAGGGGTTTACCCTTCAGTCATGGAAAAAAATCGCGTTGCAAAGGTAAACATCCGCGCATACGTTCATTGCTATTCTTTTTTTTAATGTAAATGTTTGAAGGTCTGCGGCATCAGCGAATCGGTTTATCTCTCGTATGGTCCAAATGGAAATGCTTCTAGAGAATCGGCTTCTGATTTGAAGCAACATATGCAAGACGGACGTCTCTAAGGGGTGATACTGCTTTGACTTCGTCCAGTGTTCATGTTTTTGAAATTTTGTTTTATAAGCTCTGCTTACACACCGTGTGAAAATCCGACTAGGCTCTTTATCCAGGCACAGGTTTTTTGCTGTCTCCATGTTAAAAATATCTTTGCCATTCCTAGCAAATAAAATACCCCAAGTACAATTTCCAGTTTACAAGGCGTGAGACACTTTACACCGAAAGCAAGGTTTCTTAAACATAAGAGAAGTCTGCGGCAGAACATTTGTGTCTCACTCCTGGAGTAAACGAATGGTAGTGAGCCCGTGTTCAGCGGCGGAGAGCGGGTGCTCAGAAGTGCAATCGTCAAAGCCTGAGTGCTGCATTGGAGAAGGCGAACACTTTCCCGGGAACCAGGTCACATGCACGTCCACATTGTGCTGCACGCAAAGTGCACGGCAACTGCTCCTAATGAATGAGTTGGAGAGCCTTGCAGGGAATCTTCAAAATTTTCTCAGGGCTTCTAGGAAATCAGCGTAAATGGTGAGGCGCTTCCCCGGAGAAAATGCGTCCAGAAAAGGTAGCTGTGATACGAAGCCTAAGGTCATGTCAATAGCGCGTAACTGTAGTTTACAAGACGTGCGGTAAGCCTGATCTCTGCACCACGCCACGGCGCATGCTCTACGTTGAGGATGTTATAAAGCAATTGCCTGTGTAGTGGGTGACCCACTCCTAAGAAGGGGTCTGTGAGAATGGCTCCAGGAGCGGCAAAAGTGGGGTTGGGAGAGCGGTTGGTAGAGAAGCGTTGGACGTTTTCGTCGGGTTCCGGGTAGCAGGATTCTGCAGGCGGACAGTTTCATCCTCCCATGGTGGAATGTTTAAAGGAATGCTTGACAGGTCGTTGTGGCGCACGGGGGTACACAAGAATAATAGACGTTGGCCCCTTTGAGCGATCGCTCATCCGCTCTTGTATAGTCGAAGCCACTGTCGGAAGTGCGGAGAAACGCTGGATCTCTTCTATTCTACATATTATTAAAATTATCATTACGCTGACCGCAGGTTGTAAGCTGTAACTATAGAACACCCAAACATAGTTTTCTTGTTAAGGCAGATGAGATTACAAAGTGTGGTAGATCCCTTAACTAATAAAATAGCTGTACACAGTGTTATGATCAATAAATAAAATTGCTGGTATCAATAAATAAAATTTTGGAAAGTTATTGCAAAATGAGTACTTGTGAATACACACACTACACTTTCTTTCATTCTCGCCCTCTCTAAAAGCAAGAACTAGTGTTTAATGTTTTCACACCACGTGTTTTTTGTAGCACCAACAAGGTTTTGCACATACAAAAGTGTGGGTAAATAATGGACGCCCTACTTTGAGGCTGTTAAAAAGCCGTGCAATTTGTATTTGGTCGTGTAATATAAATCCCAGACTTACTGAACATAACTGCACCGCTTGGCCCACTCCGCTCACGCACAAAATGTGTTTGCAAGTACGCAAGGTGACTTGCATAAGCTGACATAAATCTTATAATACCATAATTTTTGATCAAATATTTGATTTTTTCTGACAACACCCACTCTACCATATAACTTTCAATACTGAACTATAAAAGCAAGAAAAAAAGATGTATGTCTGCGGTGAGTAAGTATATGCGTGGTGTCCCCGTGCATCGCATTGCTTTTACTGCTCGATTCGGAAATACCATATTTCCGCACTTAGTGTACCAGCTGTCGATTCCGGGAAGGAAAACACCTTGTAGGCTACCCTCAGAGCCAGTTTATGCGTTCCCACCGCACGTTTTGCCAATCGCAGCAAATTGATGCTATAGTAGAATCGCGGTAATTCGCCCCCGTTAATTCAGAAATGCAGATAGTTCATCATTCCGAAGCCCTCCCTTCAAAAATGCAGATACCCCTATGCAACAATCACTAATTCGACGCACACTGGTTAAGTCGAACTGTACCTTCAAAAATGTACGTAGCCCTATGTACAATCGCTAATTCGACGCAAACTTTAACGCACACCGGTTAAGTTGGACAGTACCTTCAAAAATGTACGTAGTCCTATGCAAAAATCGCTAATTCAACGCAAACTTTCACACACACCTGTTAAGTCGGACTGGAGGCAAGTCAAGGATGGCGCAACTGAAACGAGTTGACGCACGTGTGGTCAAATACGCCGGCACAATTTATTTCGCAACAGTGCATTTATCCTGCCTGAGGATTCCGAAGCTCGTTACGCAGCCCTGAGCACGAAGTACCATACGAGGAAGAGGGTGATATGGCATTGGCTGACCTGCTTGATGTGCTGCAGATTGTCGAAAATGTTGCAACTAATAACACCGTTTTTGCCGCCGACCAGCTGACCGATGACGACATCATCAGCGCTGCCCTCGGTGTGGCGGAGGAGGCTTCGGACAAAGATTACCCGTGCGATATGCTACGCCGGGTGCGTCGTACTGCAAAAAAAAAGCCGCGGATGCTCTCGTCCTTCTCGAGGAATTTTGCTACGATGTCCAGGTAATACACCTGAACCAGAGAGATTTTGGCATTCCCGTAAACTAGTCCTTTATGCTCACCTCACCGCAGAAAAACAAACAACCATCACGGACTTCTCAGAGTAAAGGCATGGAGCAAAACGATTGAATATATACGCGTTTTGTTTTTCATTTTATAATTAGACTGTCCGATAATTCGGACATTTTTTTGACTCCCTTGAGATCCGAATGAACGATAAATGCGATTTAAATCTATACAATCTACATAAATGCGATTTAAAAAAATAATCAAAGCATGTTTAGGTGGAGAAAAATGTATAAAACGCAACATTTTCTTCTATGGAACAGAATTAAAAGTCTATGTTCAAAATCAAAACTCCTCCAGCGGTCCTCCGGATGTAGAACGCGAGGGACTCATTTTCAATTACTATTAAGAGACGCGTATTTTTTTCTTGAGGCGGTTCTTCATTCATGATTATCGCTATCATGTTACAATTGTTTAAAGTTTTTGTGCGCAGTGGGCTTTCCCGCAGTTGGTTTTGGGGTTACGATCTACGGCCCAAGTGAGGCATGCCAAGATTCTCTTCAGTATCATACACCCTTATACCATACATACCTTCAGTACATATTCAGCGCAACTGCATTTTTTTCCCACTCGAGTCATGCTTAAATTACGCAGTTGGGCCTGCCGATCTGCAACTGACAATTTTTGATGCCCGTCAACGGTGAAAATGTCCATACGCATTCGCATATGTCTAATTCCTACCCAGTATGTGGCGAGGCACATTATCTGGCTTTGGTACGGCCCTCGACATGCAGTCACTCATTGGCCACCTAGCACGCAAGATATATCTTTAGTTTCACGTTCAATATATTTCTTCTTATAGGGACGCATGTGGCGAGGCTCGACTAGTGGTCTGCGGTCGATGGCGGTACTCCCAATAGAACATTTCTGTGAACTGCGTTTACTGTCCTTGTTATGAATTGAATATTGTTTTTTTTACTTTTTTAAATGCAATGCGTCTCAGTTTAACCGGCAGAAGCTCGCAAGACTACCTACGGGAAATTTTGTGGTCAATAAAAGTTCTGGACGGAAGGACAGGTTTCATTGTTGGCGCACATGAAGTCACAAATACTTACAGAGGGGGGAATATCTCGTATAAATTAACACTGGACAGAGCGAGCTTTGCTAGATCACCCATAATGAATTCCGGGGCGCCTTTTAAAATAGCGAAAGGTAAAAGCAGAAAAATATTCCTGTGTTGTTTTTTAGCAGCGTTATATCGCAGCAGTACGCAATTCATAAGTTGGGACAAAAAACGAGTGCGCTTTTGAGAGCCATTGCCAGCTTTTTCCGCTTTGGAAAGAAGCAACGTCGGGTTTTATTCTTTGCAAGTACCGAACTAAGAAATAAGCAATTTTTCAGCGGGAAGTTGTAAGTGCCAAATCGTGAGACATACCCTCGTCCTCATTTCAGCGGTTCACTGAAACAATAAATCACTGCCACTGCTAAGAGTATAAAAATACATTGACAGTTCTATTCACAAAGAAACCCTCACCTGTCCCTCTGTGATTGGAAATCGGTTTCTCAGCACGTTGAAAGTGTCGGGAAGCAAAAGTCTTCCTAATGCTTTCCGCGTGCCTGGACAACGTAACAGCACGTGAGAGGACGTGTCCACGCCAACCACAGGAGCTATGATTCTGGGGAAGCTGTGACTTTCCATTGCATTGGTGGGCACGTCGAAGTTTGCATAGAATAGGAAGAAATGAAAGCAAATAAGTCTTCTCAAATTTGATGTACCAGCAAAAAAGTCTTTTAAAGCATTTTTTATACGCATGTAGGAGCCATAACGTTTTGGCCTTCAAAGCACAAAACGAAATTTATGTGTCCCGAAGAAGTTTTTTTCCTCGCGGAAGGCCAAGAGCTTCAGATGGGTTTATAGGGCTGGTGTTCTGGTAAAGGCAGATCTATGACTTGGAACTTACTATTTTTTGAGGCACAAGATGAAGTTCAGGTCCCCAAACACAGGTATTGTGGATATTTCTTACCTGATACAGCTTATTAGCGTTTTCCGTTTTCGGCAGCGGAGAGGTGAACCTAAATGGAGTGGCGGAAATCGCTTCTACAACTGACACTGTGCGCTACCCAAATATAACTGTAACGTTACTCTGATGTTTATTGGGGGAGATGAAATGCAAAAAACGTAATCAGGCAGAAATACATCGATTTTGGAAAATATTGCAATAACAAATTTTTGAAGGTGCAGACAGTCAATTTTTGTCGAGTATATGCTCTCTATCGTAAATGAAAGAGAATCCCGTAAAACACCCCAGCGCGAAATGGTTTGGCTGATAACGCCCTAGAAGTTTTTAAATCAATTTTTTTGGAACTAGGAGCCGTATGCGTCCTCGCAAACATATTTCTAGCAATCATGACACACAGTATCGCGGCAACATACTTTTGTCGTTGTTTGTGGTTGGCGGAAGAGGAAAAGGAAAGGAAAGGCACTTGGGATATTTTAAGCTCAGCAGGGAGCTCACCTGCATACAACACAATGAAGGGGAAGAGAAGTAGAGGGGGAGTGACAGGATAACGTGGCGAGAGACAGAGAGAGGGAGAGAGAGAGAGAAAAAAGGTACAAAGAGTGATAGAGTCAGTCAGTCAGTCATAGAAAGAGGCAGTCCTAGAAAGCTGTCAGTCCGGGCACATCAGTTCGGGCACTGCACTCCGGGCTACAGCCGCTGCGTGAGGCCGGTCGTCTTTAAGGAATGGAGCAGATGGGCAAAGGCTTCCCCTTGGGTTTCCGCAGGCCCCTTCAAGAACAGGAGGTCCTCCATGCCGGCGCTGGGAAGGCCTCGACGCTGGAGCGCTCGGGCCCGCGTTGTGGGGGCAGAAGCAGCGTCTCCGGTTCCGGGCAGTCCACACATGTGGGGGAGTCCTTGCGCCCGTGTCGGTGCAAGCGCCCCGCCACATCACAGCAGTCGAGCCGCATGTGGAGAAGCAGGGAGCGGGCATCCCTGCTGATGCGTGCAGGCAGCGGCTGTGGCGCCAGGCCGCTAACAACGCGAGGGTTGGGGTGCATCGCCTGCACCATGCTGGCCAGAGCGGTGCGGGCCTCGTCGAAGGCGGTGACGTCTTCGGAAACTGGGGTGCCCTCCTGGTCGCCCTCCCTGGCTCGGGCGTCGGCGTCCTTTTTGCCCAGGATGCCACTGTGGCCCGACAGCTAGTGGAGCCGCAGGTCGCAGACTCGGGAGGCCACAGTGTGCAGCTTGGCTGCAAGGTAGCACTCCGGGTAGGCGCTGCTTTTGGTGGGCTGGTCGGCCGCGTGCATCCGCCGCAGGGCAGTCCTGGAGTCAGTGAGGATGACCGCCCCGGGGTGATTCTGGGGCCCCCTATCCAGGAGGAGGTCGGCGGCCAACTGCAGCGCTGCGAGCTCCGCCCGTTTTGGAGAAGTGTGGAAAGGCAGGCGGCAGCTCCGGCTGGCTCCCAGCTGAGGCACCACGCACGCAGCCGCCCCCTCGCACGTGCTGTGCTTGACCGAGGCGTCCGTGAAGAGATGGGGGTAGCCGCTGAGCTCGTCCTGCAGCAGGGCGGCCGCCTCGTGGCGGATGGCCTAGGGCTGTGTGGTCCGCTTGTTGCGGACCTCGGGGACGGTCGTGGTGATCTGCCGGGCCTCCCCGGCTTCTGGTGGTGGCGGCTCCACGGGGGGCGGTTCAGCATCTCGATCCCCTCTTTGAAGATAGTGAGTAGCGCTCCCAAGTGCGAGTTGGGCCGGCCACGGAACCTCTGCAGGAGTGGAGCCCCGTCGTGTGCGGTCATCAGGCACTGGATGTTCCGCAGCCCCGTCTGCAAGGCCCGCATCTTGATGGGCCAGGTGCCCGCTTCATTGTAAGTGCCAGCGCGGCACTGGTCGATCTCCAACTCCTGCCAGCGTCGAGGTACCAGGTAGGCGAGTGGAAGCGCGTGCAGCACAGCTGCGGAGGCAATGCCGTGGAACACGCTCTGCGCAACTTTGTGTATGGACCCATTGCCTCGAGCCAGAAGCGGCCGCACCCCTTGGAGCACCTGTGCGCTGCATGCCCGGAGTGCTTTGAGCACCGGCTGCCATGTGAGCCGGCAGTCGATGAGCTGCCCCAGGTACTTCACGGTCAGCCACCAGAGAAGAGGCCGTCCCGTTGAGTGCGATGGGCGGTGTTGCCCGTCGAGCCCTGCATCCTCCCGGGTGCAGCATACGGGCCTGCTTTATGGCATCTGTCAGCTGCAGGCTACGGCTCTCGAGAAAGACGGCAACTGGTACCAGAGCTTCCTATAGGCACGCCTTGACTCTGTGGCAGTGTTTTGTGGAGCCATGGGTCCAGAGTGCCAGGTCGTCATCTTACAGCGCCACCTCCACCGGGTATCGCAAGCCTTAAGGGATGCAATCGGGGAGAGGAGCCAGCACCAAGTTGAATAGGAACATTAACATACTTTTGTCTGTATGCTAGATGAAAAGCGCCATGTATAAACTTGTCCCAAGCTAAAAATAGTAATTTGAAGACTTTCTTAGTTACGTGTGCTCCTATTCACTAGAAGGCGCCATCAGTTGGGATGAACGATAGCTAGAATGCTAACTTCATGTTGTATAGGTGGGCAGTTCGATTCTCCTCGGGCGCCTTTTTTAAGCTGCTGTTGGCGTTTTTGGAAACTGAAAACGAATATTTCGGAAGTAGCAACGCCCCTGACTCAGGCAGAATCGTCAAACAATGCACAAAGCAAGCAGGAAGCTCCTTCAGTCGATCTGTTTACTGAACGCTGCCGTTGACTCTAGACTGAGAACGGAGGTTCTGTTAGCCACACTGAGAGCAACGCAGCGGCACTGGCGGGCGGCTTTAAGATTTTCAAAAAATGTTTAGGAATACATGTACAATTTAAACTTACACAAATACTAGTGTTAAAACGTTTTCTGTCAGTGAATAAACGTTTCAGCTTTTTCAGTAGCTGCAAGGCATACAGGTCACGCGACCAGGACACATATTGTAGTGTCAAGTTTCAATACTGCGAACCACCACCCTTCGAATTTCCGAAAGTTTTGTGCCAAATTAAAATTATTTCCGCCACTTTGTTTAAACATTGCTTGCGGTTACCCTACTACATCAAACGCTGGCATACATAGGAGCTAGAGAAGATCTATTTGACAAACATTGGTTGTCTGTCCCTTTAGGTGTAACGGAGTAACGGTATACTGTCTTTTTTTCCGAGAACGAACAATTGTTCATTGAAACAATAATTTTGGCGCAATGCTAATAAAATATTTTATGGTATCAAAAAATTGCGCAGGTTAGCGTTTTGCAATAATTTCCATATCTTGGTTCCTGTTTGATTTATTGATCGTATTACGCAATAAAAATTGTGCGTGGGCCAATGGATGCTAGCCTGTATAGAAAATATTTGTCGGGCAGCACTTCTTGGTCTTCGTGCGTACAGTCATGAATGTTATAACAGAAATTTAGGCTGCCTTGTTGAACGATGGCAACAGAATAAGTATCATGTCAACCCTTCACGGAATGTACGGCCCGGGACCGGCTTGCCCTTTAATCTATGCTTTTGGAGTAAGCCCGGATTCTCATTTATTTATTTTTATTGTAAACAGTGCTTCCCTCGCCTTTTTGTTTAGCTCGGTGTTGCGGTTTGCAATTAAATTTACTTTTTGTGCTTTTTGCGGCTTTCCTTAGTTCATTATTCTGTAAAAAAGTATTTTCAAACTTGTGAAATTTATTTTCTTTCACAACGTTGAGGGAAAGATGAGTTTTTGATATAAATTTCTATGCCCTTTGTCACATTTCAAAATTTTAACTTTATGATATTTCCACCTGTCACGTTTCCAGACGGATTAGTAACAGGTGGTACGTTAGGTGGTACTATTAAGTGACATTATTTTTACGGTGTTGAAAATGTCAGTGCAGTTGGCCATCAAAGAAGTTGTTTATACTCTCAGAGGGGGGTGGGGCAGCGGGAGATTTATCGAGGTTGGTAAGAGGCGGCTTTTAGTTCAGTACCAGGATGGTAAACCTGGGCATAAAAAAATAAATCTAACCACAGTTATCTCGTAGAGACGGGTGAGATGAAATGAAATACCTGTTTCACATCTCTCGGTTTTTTTCCTTCACTTCTTCCGTTCATTTCGTTGTTGATATCTGGAGACCGATCTTCGCCTATCTTCCGATTTCCGTCTGAATTCATAGTGAACTAGCTGCAAAATAAAAAAACAAGAAGCAGTCTGAACAGTGAAGCCAAAAGCGAACTTATCGCCGAGCAAATAGACTTAGCTCATTTCGATCCCTGAATCAGCAGGATCTGGCTCAAATTTTATATGAGCTACAATATGAGGACATGGTTTCCTAGCTTTATCCAACTATTTTCTTTTCACCCCCTTTTTAGAGGAACGTTGCCAAGTTTTTCTTGTCACTGCCGTTTTATCAGACTTAGTGTCGGTTTCTAGGTCTGGCTCATGAACAAAATGCCTCATTTATTGGCATTGTTCAATAGTGGGTATGCACTATTCGAATCAAGATGTCTTGGTTTTCCCCGGATGACCGTAAATCTTTGCTTACCGATGAGTGTCAATCGATCATCCATTTCAATCTAAGAAGCATTGTGAAAAACACTGATGGTATAACTAATATTGTTGCTATAAGAAACCACTCCTTCGCAAACATGACCCTGTTTGGAAGATTCAGACTTGTACGGCTTTACACCTTGCACCTCTGTGTATTGTCACCACGCACTTGATCGTCATGTTGGTACGGTCATTTCCGTTTCCTCCAGAATTGCTTGCAGCAGCAAGCTTGATATTGCCATTGACGTCACCCACTGTGAATCAGTTTAGATACAGACCAACCTACCATTACTTCTAGATGGTCGAAAAATTATTTCTCAGCTGCATTTATCTCTCACCGTCATCTTTTGTAAAAGAATAATATTTTTTCTGTATGATATTACTAACAAAATATAACTAGAAAGCATCCTAGGAGACTCCTGATCTTCAGCTATGGCTGTGGGGGCTGCACCGCCGCTGTGTTCTGGACTTCCTCCGGAAAACGGCTGCCAACTTGTACATGTAGGACCTCATGCCAACGGGCATGCTATCGCAATAACAAAAATACAATTGTAACTGATATCTCTTCGAACACAAAATGTAATTTTCGTGGAACAGAGGGCATATTAGATCTTTATTTATCAAATATTTCAACACCCCTGTCTCTTGCGTTGTTAAAGTTGATAATACGGGCATTTTTTTCATTTTGGTTGCATTCCCTGTTGAGGCCTTTCCCACCAAATAAGTTCAGCGGAGCGATAACTTCCACCGACTAGTCTAATGTTAACTCATGAACTGATTCCACAGACGCGTTCACTGAATTTCATAGCCTGTTCGTTGCGGCAGCCGCTGTGAGTGTAATAATATTTCCGTCTTATATTTCACAGCAATCGTTTGAAAATAAATCTCATATAAACGATAACCTCAACAGGGTAGAACAATGTAAATTCATCGTCTCGAATCTCTAGAACCTTCACTGGAACCGTAGCATGTTCCTTGTAGCAGTCACAGTTAGTTCAAGCCCAGTCAAGTACATAATAATGTAATTTTCCTAGAAATCTATGGATGACAAGAACATTAATAAGAAGTTTTCGAAAAAAGGAAAATTTACATAAAAAGCTAGGAGGCAACGTTCAATACCACAAAGGCAGAAAGAAATAAAAGTATTGTTAATTATTAAAAAGGCTATTGAAAGTGGACAAACAGTGCTTCTAAAGCGATGCGAACAGAAGCAATACAAACAATACAATAACCAGTGGAAGCTTTTGAACTAATCCTTGAAGCTTTCCATCCCTTCCAAGACCATATCTAAACTTTGCTTTAGTAAGAAAACATACATTCTGCCTAGCTTCATAGCAAATACTCTGAGCGCTTATATTTCATTACCTCACGAACTTCAAAAGGGTGTTAATCAAACACTGGGTCATCATGTTCGTTCTTTCTTTTTTCTGTAACATCTGAAGAAGTATTTCGAACACTAGGCAACCTAACAAGCACTTATCGGGGATGGGACAATATATTCGCATGGCATTTATAATAGCGCAGATTTGACCTGCCAACACCATAATGATTTAAATATTCTTATTCCCGGAACTAGAATTTTTACTTCTGGGTTAAAACGTGCTAAGTTCATCATTCTGTAGAAAAACGGTGACAAAATTCAATTTTCAGTTATTGGCCGATTTCAATTCCTTCTTTCTTCAGTACGATTATTGAGAAATTGTTGTAAGTTGTTTACCTTAGTATCTAGGTAAATTTAACCTACTAAAAGTTCCTTCAATTTAGGTTCCGTCTGGGAAGCTCTTATAGCTTAGACTTGCTTTTGTTAACTTGTCACATTAAACATTTTATATATATTGCCAAAATATTTGGCCCCGTCTTCGTGTACTTCCCCAAATCTTCTGACACTATTAATCATAACATTTTATTTACAAACCTTCAACAGCTATGGAGGACATACGCCGACCATACCATTTCTATGAATCTACATTTAAAAAGGGAGTACGTTGTGTACGTGAATGGAGTGTTTTTGATGCAAAAATGTACTAACCAAAGTGCGCCCCAGGTGTCGATACTTCGGTTCGTTGCTGTTCCTACTCGTATAGTAATGATCTGCCTAAAGTTCATGACTTCATGCAATAAAAAACTATATTCTGAGGGCACCACAATACCATCTTTAGACAAGTGCATCACATTTCTTACGTCTATGTTACACACTGAACTCCTGAGTATCATACGCTGGTGTTGTAGTAACTGTTTGTACATTAACTCTTCATAAACTAAATCGGTCATCTTTAAACATAGTCAAAGGAAAATGCCCTTAGTATCGTCTGTAACACTCTGCCCAAATCTCATTGCTGTTTCGAATTTCATTTTCTTTATTGTTGTATTACTGGACCGAAACCAAAACATAACTCTCACATAAGTCATGTCAAGGAAAAAATGCTTGTGGTAATAAAGCTCTAATCAAAGCTTACAGTATCCCAACCTGGGGAACCATATATCATTGCCATATTTCATCAGGACCACATTATGAAATCAAGCCGTTCGAATTATCAGCAGGAGCAATCCCAAATCCAACACCTAAAACTCATTGCGCCATTAGGAGGTATTATCAAGTGAAAAGTTTCAATTTATTTTAGTTTGATATTTTTCAAGCCGTTTTTTCCAACATGCGTTTTAATTTTCTCAAACCCACCTTCTTAGCGAACCACTACAGGACAAGGTTTGCATCAAAGAGAAATTTTATTACCATGTGTACAAACTAATTACACCAAAAAAACAATATCAATTTGGAACTGTTTACGACCTGCTGTGAAATAATTATTTGCGTGTCGTTATTGAAATCATCCCGATAAGACAATCTTCTGTCCTGCTAATTGGCCTTTGGTCGTTTTCTTGCTCATATTTTTTTTACGGGAATTGATATACTGAGCTTGTTTTGTCCTATTTTGTAAGTGGGGAGCTTTCTTCTGCTTTGATTGTCAACGTTAAACGAATTCACCCTTTTTTTGGGGGGGGGGTGTCTCACATTGTTGCACTGTTCTGCAATGTTTACTACCATTATACCCCGGTATTAACTCATCGGCGTTCCCGGTACAATCAGTGACTTTGGGACCCTTGTCTGTAATATGCTTAGTTATGTGCTTTTCTTACACACTTCAATAATCTTCTTCTTCTTCTTCTTCTCTGTTCTCCTTGTTCTTCTTCTTCTTTCTTCTTTTTCTTTTTCTTTTTCTTCTTCTTCTTCTTGTTCTTCTTATCCTCCTGGTTCTCCTTATTCTTCGTCTTGTTTTACCTCGGTATTATTACATTCATGTAATTCCTGTTTTGTGGTTTGCGCCGTCTTGCTGAGTTACGTATCCCAGTGTAAAGAACCCTTGTGAATTTAAAAAATTCCCTTTCACAACGTTGTGAGAACATTGAGAGAGTGTGATTAGGAGTTGTACGTTGTTTGTCAAGGTTAAAAGTTTACGTTCAAGCAATTCCCCTCACCGCATTTTTAGACGAATTTTCAATTGGTGACATGGTTCACGCACACAACGCGAGTGCCTAAGCTGAACTGGGTAAAAGAATAGTTGGCCTCTACTGGCGTCAAGCCTCATTAAACATTTGTCTTGTATGATTGGCTAACTTACTGCTGAAAAAAAAAAAAAACCAATGGAGCAGGAAATATTACTTCAGCGACGTTGTGAGTACAGCCGTATGCCCTGCATAGTATTTGCGCACACACATTGACAGAGAGAAGGAATAAAATTTGTTTGCTACTCATTCAGGCTTTCTATATATTAAACAAAGTGTTTTGTAGGTGGAAAGTTTGCTAAATATGTAATCCCTGCAGGAAGCTTCAAACAATTCAAGGTTTCAGAACCTCCGCAGTTCCTTGCTCAGGGAGGAAAAAAAATATGTTGCAAGGGCAGCTCGTATTTCCAGCAGGCGAGGACACTGACCAAGTCAATTATGGTAAAGCTTAAAGTACTCGTGTTATCTCTGAAAATTTCCAAAAACTGTGTTGAGTATTGCGTGTTGATTTATTATTCATAACTCCGGCAATACACCTTGCCTTTAGGACTACTAGATTCCAAGCGCGGCCCAAAGAGAAAGATTGCGCGTCCAGGCGGGAAAACGGTGCACAAATGAAACCAAGCGCCGACTATGACATTCCGATTTATTAAAACAAACAGTTTACACACAGAGGACGCTCGCGTGGGCGAGATGGTGGTGAGCTGTGTGACTGATCCAAACGCGCCCCACTGATGGCAGACTAAACTGAAATATGCTGGGAAGTTAAGTAAACATGCCACTGATTAGCCAGGCTTCCTTATGGTGTAGCGATATGGAGGTTCCGCAAAGGCATGGGAGCCTATGTTTGTTGCGAAGAAGCAATACGGTAGTTCTCAGACACTGTAATCGGTAGTTCTGAAAAAACAACTTTGTTCTACAAACAATATACTTTTAGTAGTTTGATCAACAACTCTGCAAACTTTCAGTGTTGGTGATGACTTAACCAACTTCAGCCAATTTAACCAACCTCAGTGGTATGGTCCCCGGCATAGTGCGTCACCGATTTCCCGGCCGAGGACTGAGTTTTTTACACCGCGGATGCCGTTCTCCAGCAGTGTACCCACTAGTGTTACCACTACCTGCTAGACACATTCAAAGAGGGCAGGTGTCCAAAAAGATTTTTTCAGTGCTCGTAGTACGCGGAAAGCTTTCGTGGAAGAAACCGTACACAAGAAACTGGTTATAGGCAACTTCTTTACTTAGCGGCCATCCCTCACTAGCTTCCACATCAAAAAAACGGTAGGTAGTAGATTTTCCTGTGACGTAGATATACAGCAAGAAGATCGTGCCACAACATTGCCGCTAAGCGTTTAATTTATTAGAGTGTACGTATAATTTATTCCCGACTATTTTCGCAATTCTTGTTTTAAATAACAGAAGAAACATTCGTGAAACAAAGATTCAGCTTTTGTCGTGTGGACAAAGTCATGCGGGATACATTCACCTTTTGCTGCTTTAACAAAATCGGAGTTGTAAAGCGGTGGGTGCGGCTAATATTGTTCTAGTTTTGTTCTTAAAATAAGATAACCGCGGCTTCTTTGCCGAACATTGGATGAGATTCCGCAACAATTTATCTACTAATGAAATTTCACGTGTTTTTATGTTTGTTTTATGTTTATTTTAAAGTGGATTCAGCTTACCTTCAAAAGTAACCACAAAACCTATTCGTTGCCCTCCCGTTTTGCATCCCACTAAGGAATACATTAGGATTTGGGACGGTATGTTATAACTTTAAACAAACAGTGCTCCGGTGCGAGATGTTTTATAAATTCATTTCCCCACTCTTGGCGTTTCTCCGAATAAAAAAAGATATTTCGAAAATTCCAATATTGTGTCCGTATGGTCTAGTTGGAACACAATCGTAAAATTAAGTGTAGTCACCAAGCAAAACTTGAGAACAACGAGAGAGACAGCAGAGAGGCGCGTCGATTCTGTCTATCTCATTTCACTTAGTTTGTACTATCCATTACACCTATACTTGATTCAATTGAAACTCTGCTGAGTACGGGGAACTGATGCTACTCCCAGCACAATTCAATGTCCGAATTTAACCTCATCCCACACCAAATGAGTAATAGAGACATAAATCAGCTGGGCTTCGAAAACAGTGCAAAGTGTGTGTAGATTCTTGCAGGAAGGAAGGCAGTAATCTCAAATCAGCAGTATTTCTCGGATATACAATTGACTGTTGATATTCAGGGATGATGTACAAAGTCTATAAAGACATTTGGTTTCGAGATAATAAATCAGTTTTGGCGGATAACCTTCAATTGCATTTGCGCATTCTTTGTATTCGGAAGTTCGAAGCACTAGTCATCTTCAATCACCACCTTTGGGATTCCCCTCTGCTGAAAAAAAGAACCTGGCCGCCACTTATCATTGCAAAAATCACTATTGGTGGCAAGTTACAAGTTGTGTGGTCCGCTTTGCCCTAAATCTCAACTCATAAGGCGCTCCAATGGTAAAACTGACTTGGAAGGTTGCCTGGCATGCACACAACACATTTACTTGTCATTGAAACACAAAGTTTCACCCTGGGGTGCTCTGCTGGCGAAATCCCTAAGCTCTTAAGTTGCGTGTATTACCCATTCAATAACCACACACTTTAAAGCGGCTACCGAATGCCCCATCGAATATGAAGTTATCTCGATGCATGCCAATGGCATGCAAACAGTATACAGTAACACATTAAACGGTGGCACGTACACAGTGACTAAAGAAACACAAGCAACCAGAAATAACGGAAACGGAGTCAGCCATATGTGACCTCAAATTTCGTTGGTTAGATGTTTTCTGTACGGTTTTTCGGAGCCACAGGTGGTAGCACATTCTTTGGCGAAAACCGTGTGTGGGGTTTGGTCTTCCTAGAGAACCAACACTTTCGCACGAATGAACAAGTCGCAAAAAGCGTGTCTTTGTTAAAATCCGCCGCCTTTAAAGGCATCTGTTACATGCTACTTTGTTGAAGAGCGATGCGGGCGTAGACTTAGTCCGTATCCCAGAAAATGTTGCACCTACATAGAGATGAAAATTGTTCCGTCGTTCCGTGTGGAATGACCACCAGTGCGTCATCGGGTGCGCTTCGCCACGGCAGCGCACTCTCTTTACTTCCCTCTTGTGTGTTTCCCGTAGATGGCGCTCTAGCTAAGTATCCGTATAAAGAAAAGTTTGCAGTACGCATACAGCGGGAAGTACCTAATGTCTGTCTCTTTAGCTTGTGACGTCAAGCATGGGCCAGCTCCGCTCGTCAGTTGTTACCGCAAAGTGCAATTGTGCCTAATTTATGAAGGTAATGCTGCGGTTATTCGGCTTCAATTTATCGAAACACACTATTTTCTTTCCCGAGGATTCAGCATGTTTCCCGTTATGGTGAGTCAATTCTTGTGTTGAAAAGCACATGCAATTGTCTTCTTCCACCACAGTAAGTGCAGACGGCCGGGAAGAACAATTTCAGAATATCCTGCGGCACCTACAGCCACCTCATTTCCTACTGCAATAGCAGCCGCCTTTCGTAATGTGACGGCGAGTACAATTTCCCTGGACCTGTGGCGAACATAAATCCGTAACACCTCTTCCTTTGGGTAAGGTTGGCAAAAGCATGGACGAGATGGCGCGCTTCTCCAAGTAGTTATTCACGTCTTATTCCTTATATTTCCGGCCATTGTATTGCTAGCTGGAGGAATTGGATTGACTATTTCAATAAAGCGGATATATGCCATAATAAAAGGATAAACGACGTTGCTGCTGTTCGGCTACTTGATTGAGGTGACGCAGTAGAATTCACGCAACGTATGCATTGATACCGTACCTAGGCTTTGTCACCCATGGTTAAACCTTTTAATGCAACATGTAGCAGCTATGCAGCGATCTATTTCCGCGTAAAAGTAATCACTCAGATTTGAGCCTCAAAGAAATGCAGGAAATTATATGACCTGTAAGAACCACAAGGGCAGCAAAAACATGGCTTACGCTAGTCTTTGTTGTCTCCTAATTCAAAACCAATGTTTAAACGTGGTGGTCAATGCTCACTTGGTGCAACGCAATACATATCCGAAATCAGCAGACGTCCACAACGACAGTACACTGATTACGTGGCAGTATGACGTCACTGTTGGGTATCATCTCCGGGCTGCTCCTCACGAGAACAAAACCACCTGCACCTTCTGATGAAGGCGACAAGCAAAAACGCCCGTGTGTACGAGATTTCGGCGCACGTTAAAGATCCCCAGGTGGTCAAAATTAGTCCGGAGCCCTCCACTACGGCGCGCCTCATCGCCTGCGTTGCGTCGGTGCGTTGAACCCTAGAATGAATCAATCAACCTGCACCTTCTGAAAGCAAGAGGTGGCTTTTTGCTCCCACGTGCCATCTAAATCCCTGAGATAATACCTTCGGGCAGTTGCCACCATATCAAAACCATCCACCTCACTAGTGGCTTACCTCAGGCTTACCTGAGAAGATAATTGTCGAAAAGATTTTAAGCTTTGTTCACGTAGATTCAGTAAAGCGAGAGTCTACAACACCCGAGCACAGTGCTCCGGACTGCGCAGGAGATGTGCAGTAATGGCTACTGGTTTAGGACCGGCATAATGAGAGAATTCGCGAGCCGTATCAGCGCTATGGCCGTGTATTTGTCGGTCTGCCTGTCGCCTTCGTTTACGCACCTTCGTTCGCCGTTAGAAGCGCTGCCTCCAGTACCGGGCCGGAAAACAATAGCGGAGGAGCTGGCTGTTGACTGTGTCGTCGTTCGGCCAACACGCAGCAAGAGTATCGCGTGTACCATTACCCGGTTTCTGTTCTCGGCTTTATACTTCACAGCCGACCTGCCAAGGCCACAAAACCCAATGCACTGTAAAATCGGTCATCGACAACACAAACACCGTCAGTGATGTGTTTTCGGCGATTGTTATTTGTTTTTCACACTTAAAGAACTGAAAGAAAAACACGGACAGAACATGTTTATTTCGCATTGATGCATTCAGAAAGATAAAAATGTCACCAATATTGCAGGAAAATGACTTTGAAAATATTGTAAGCTCACAGAAAGCAAAATAAAGCCTGGATGACTCCGCCCGATGGCTTCAGTTGCTAAATGACAAATATATTCTTGATATGGTGCCACTAGCACCTTATGACCGGTGCCCTTGAGGTATTAAAAATTAAAATACAATAATGGCCAAGGTTTTAATTACCCAAACAAAGGTGATGAAGCCCCACTTCTCGGTCCCGGCGTTGGTGCGCAGGAGGCGGCTATCACGGCGAAAGAAGGAGCGGAAGCCAAGACGACGGGAAGAGCAAAAAAAGACGCGTGCTTCCCACAGTCTACAGGATACGGGTCGCGCATGCTCACATTCTTCAAATATCAATCCAGGGGCTATTACTACTTATCTCCCGCGCAGTTCTGGACGCCCCTCTTGAGCGTCATAAAAAAACGTATAACAGAATCTACATCTGTTTCGTACACAGTGTTGGGCACCGCCAATTATTATGCACCACAGCCTGACGAATCACGTGAAGGAAAAAAATGTTACATAAGCGCTATTACCGGACCTGCATGAATGAATTGTAGATTACAGCCGGGAGCGACATCGGAACATTGGGACAACGACCATCCAGAATTTGCAAACGCTGGACTGACCAAGCGAAGCAAGGCCAGTTCACCAAAAGGTCAGAGAATCCGCACTGGTAATATTTGTAGGGGGTGCCTCTTGACGTTTCACAGAGGCCTGGAAATGACAGACACACAAGTAGCGTGATCAAAAAAGGGCTAACTGGAAATTACATCTACAGAGAATGATAATACCTGGCGTTCAAATCGCCCACGATTAAGTGAGCGGTCATGGTAGTGTCCTGTGAGATACCCCAAGGGCATGTTTGCTCTGGTCAGCTTTAATGAAAAATTGTTGAGGCGGAAAATGCGAACCGGTGTTTTAGTTTCGAAGGCCAGCCACTTCAAGCCCTTGATGGAACCTAGCTCAGCAATGGCGGTGACAGGGTTTGGTAGGATTATTGTTACAGGAGAATGGGCGGCGAGATTTACTAGCTGTTCGAGAACCACTCGTGCCGGTGCAGTTTGCGGACGTATCGCGGAACCTTCGGCGGTTATGGTGTCGGCACAGATTGGTTGGAGGAGGTTTTTTTTACTACAATTGTGCGAAAGTACTCGAAACTACTCTTCAGCGTGACTGAGGAGAGCAGAAAATATTTTGTGGAGTTTACTTGATGATTTTATAATTCCCCAGGTTTTGCGCAGCACAGTAACAAAATATGTTTTTTTTTGGATGTTGAGAATAGAGGCAATGTATTCTGGGGGTTAGTTTGCTACCGATGCTTGAAAACTACTTTGTGACCAGCATTATTTTGGAGTAGTTCTCGACATTTAATCAGAGTTTTAGAGCTTGGGTTCCCAACAGCGCTTCGCTTCAATAAATATATGATCTCAAAGTAAGGAAATAACCCAAATACTGCTGGGTAGCTTGTTATCTCTGCCAATATACCATCGTAATACCTACTAGTTATGGCTGAAGTGGTGTTATTACGTCCGAGAAGTACGAAGAATGCATGCAGCGTACTAATAAGGCATTTTCTTTAAATTGAACACGTCACACTTCTACTCAAAACTTATGCTCACATTTAAAAGTTAATTTGAGTTGTGGTCAGATAATGGGCGATTGTGTAATCAGCCTGAAACTGTGGATAATTGCTTTGGGTTGTACATCGACATAGAGTTTAGATACATTCTGCAAAGGACACAACAAAAATATGTCAAAGAGAGACATAGTGTGCAGTCCCATATCATATTTTTCTTCTCTTAAGGTTTTGCAATTACTGGAAGAACCATATGATGGACCGTCACGCCAAACTTTATTGTTCAATGATGTAACCTTTTTTGGGAACATTATGCATGTATGCGGCGCGCATACTGCCCATTGTGAGTCCAAGAAAAGCACATCTTCGTCGATGTGTGAGTGCCTTTCAGACTCATAGGTCGAATGCTTACTGCCGTACTATGCTGGGTGCTTATAGTGCAAACGTTTTATTACGGCAAATTCATAGCCTTTTGGAGTCAACTTTTGAAGGATTGATTTGTGATTGTAGAGTAGATTTTAGAGTGCCTTTGACCTCACACCACTTTACCAGCGGTAGAAGAATGTTGTCGTTCTTTTTTGGAGGCACCCACTCACTCAGAGGATTAGCCAGAAACCCGGAATTTTTTGTGCTGCTGTTCCCTCTTTACAAAGTAACGAACTCAGGACATAAACGTAAGCGTTTTAGAATAGTTCGTAACACGTCACACCTAAACCTGAGGGTCCCCGGATATAACAGGTGTCAAGCAGCCACCCAAACCCTGATTACGGGGAAGCTCTCGCGTCTGCCAGTCTGATCGCTGGAGCTATTTGCGCCGTAGCACAAACAAACAATAAAAAGAAGCAAACTGGAAATATCAAAAAGGAGGTTTTTGGAACAACCGCGAAACTTCCGGCTTTAAAGCCCGTTAGGCGCGATAAAGTTTTTCGCACGTTTGTCGATGAGTCCTTTCGTGTCATGACAGCACTGTTTTGAACTCACCTATACATAACTCGACAGTATCAGCAATGCAGCAAACACGTTCTTTTATATTCTGGAGACGCCTTTGTTAGCTATTCTAAACATTCTTGGCCTGTACGCCCGTGTTGTTTTGCCTGAGAGGAGCAAATAGAGGTGATCGTGAACGCGAAGAGATTATTCCCACTTACATTACACAAACTCAAAGTAGTGGTATGCATGATCCGTGATCAAAAAAGCCACTTGGAATTCGCCGCGCGGGATACTGGCCCTCGGCTTGAAGAGGGCATTTCACAACGTGTCCCACGCGAGCGTCCTCGGTAACCTCAAGAAGACGGGATGTGGCCAACGTTCATTCAGCTGCGTCCAAGATGTCCTGAGCAAGCGCATAGCGGTCATACAGATTGAAGGAGAGACGTCAAACCCTATACAACTGGAAGACTGTGGCAGCACGCATTGTTTGGTCCTGTCGCCCCGGCTATTCAACCTTGCCCTCCTCCTTCTGCCAAATTTACTCAAAGAGATAGACGGCTGGACCGCGCGTTTGACGCCGACGACAGCGCGGTGTGGACGAGTCGCGCGTCTTCCGACGCCTGGGCAGTAGAGGTCCTGCCTAGGGCGGCAACGATGGTCACGAATGCGCCAAGACCTACGGGTTAAGCTACGCAGCCCAGAAGCCGGAGCTCCTCATCGTGCCGCACAGAAGTCGCAAGAATGATCCCGGGCGAACGGGGTCGTCACGATCGGCGGTGTTTACGTCAAGCTCACAAAGCAACTGAGCATCCTTGTTTTGTTGCCACAACAAGACGGCAAGCCCGCCGCGGCCATCGCTAAGATCAAGACGGCCTCCGAACAGGTCATCTGAATAATCCGACACGTTGCGATTCGGAACCGAGGACTTAAAGAAGAACACGCCTTCCGCCTTGTCAGGGCGTTCATCGTGTCCCGCATCACCTACTCGGCCCCGTGTATCCTGCTAAGAAGTCGAACAGGAACACGCTAGACACGTTCGTAAGAAAAACCACGAAGACGGCTGCTGGACCTGGGGGAACACAATACGGTAGTCCAGCGAGTAGAGGCTCTTCGGCCTAACCAGACAGTGGGACTGAGCAGGACGGAGCACGGCCGTGCCATCCTCTGGAGGTTTGGCTCATCCATCGAACCATCCACACGCAAGCAACCTCGAACTCCGCTGTGAGGGAAGCAATCAAGACCAAGGCCATGGCTCGCAACATGCGGGCCGGCAGGAACGACGAGAGGGGCACCACGCGGGCACAGGCAGTCGCTCTGCAGCTGGAAGCAGACCCCACTGTGCTCTACGCGGACGGCACACTTCCGCAGCGCAGCAGCAAAGCTGTGGCCGAGCGTCACGACCATCGGCAATCTTTTGACCAGCCCGCCTGTACGGACGATGGACCGCACCCAAGCAGAAAAGGTTGCCATCGCTCTCACCCTCACGCAAGGGGATGTGCAGACGATCGTCACAGGCTCCAAGACTTGCTTACGGCCAATACATCAAGGGGAGCGTCTCCCACGCGGCCCTAGCAATTCTCGCAAAGTGCATTACACTGAAACAAAACGTAGAGCTCGTGTGGGTTCCGGCACACTCGACAAAGGCAGGCAAGGCCCTCGCCGACCACTACGCCTAAGAAATAGCAGACCGGGCTGAGGGCGAGTCTTAGCTACCGCACCAAGTTACGAGCTACCGGCAGATTACCTGGCTCTACAGGAGCGCCATGTGTAGGCTTCCCGGGCCACACCGGCTACTCGGACACAAACAACAGACGATCATGCGCAGCGCAAAGCGGGGTCACTGGCAAACCCAGTTTTATCGTACTAGATGTTCCCCGCAGAACATGAGCCCCTCTGCCCGTTCTCCAAAACGATTGAAGGCACACTGCCGCACAAACTGGCGGAGTACACAAAGCTCAGGAATCTCGTACCATTCCTCACCCTGGGCTCCCCCCCCCCCCTACCCGAGCAACGGCAGATCTTGATATCAAGCTCTGACCTGGCAACCCAGCAAGAGCCCGCGTTTAGGAGCAAGGAGCTATTGGGCTTGTGTGGGACTCGGGAATTCGACTCCGTGTGACACCTGCGGACGTCACCGGAAAGGGGCTAAATAAAAGTTGTTTTTATCTCTGTCAAAACAGTGGCAAGGTAAAATGAGTGGTGGCACATGATAGGTAGTCGGTTACGCAAGAGTGAACGACGGTTCCTTCTGTCAAAGTTTTTGGGTAGGTGTGGCCTAGCTTTTCGCATGTCCAGCCTGTGTCCACTTGCAAGAGATTTTTCTACTTCGCAACAGAATCAAGGTTATTGCTTCGAGGTTTTGCATTCAGTTAAACCCATTTTCATTTCCGCTTGTGCCTTTTTTATTCGGTTCTTTTTGCGCTTGTCGCCTAACAGTTTGTTAGATCCTGCGAGGATTTTTCGGCATATAAAATAGCAGCGGTGAACCTTTTTGTGTTTGCGGGTGAATATATCCCAATTACTCGCCATTTTTACGCGCCTTTCCTTTGTGGCTTGATCAAAGAAAATAATACAATACAGCAGCAGCCCACACATGCAATAAAAAGCACCTGCTAAGAGTATTCATTAACTCTACGATTAGTTAGATGCCACAGACGCCTGATATGTAAGAGACACCGGCCCTTGCGCGTATACGTAGTTCTTATCACTACCGCAGAACCACAACAAAATTGAGTACAGTACTTTGCACGCGAATGGGGTGCTTATTCAGTGGTATCCGATGACTCCGCTGTTAACTCAAGTTTTCTAACGTTTGACGGTCGTTCTTGGGGGCGTCAGGCTTAATGTGCACATTTTGCTTCTGTCTTGCAGGTTTTTGTGCTTCCCTGCACAACCACGGTGTTATTGAGCTCTGATTGCGTGTACCTCATTGTAACGTGTTGTTTTTAGACTCTCAGCTTGCACACCATTCTTCCACCTGGCGGCTACTCCAACTCCTGTGGCATCAATCTATTCGCCATAAGGCTCTGACTGGCGCATGAAACTGCCAAGAACAAGTTTCCCAGATAAAATAGTGGACAGCCCTGCCGAAGGCGTAAAAATGTACAACAAAAAAGATGTAATGACGTAGGGGCAGTACATAGAGTTTTAGCGGACGAGGCGTCTCCGCCGCGCGATCTGAGGCACATTTGTTAGAAAAAAGAGTATCAGCTAGTCTGCAGCTTTTGCTGCGAATGGGCCTAACAAATAACGTTATCACAGATTTACTCTGGACGACGCCGTAACTACCGAACTATTTTGCTGCAACTCGCCCGTACAGTGCTCAAGGTGGATCTACACAAACAAATTTATAGAAAGCATTGCTCAAATTTCAGTGCACTGAAAGTTCTAAACAGTGCACCCTAATAAAGACACAAGCCGAAACCTTTTCCTTAGGGCGCGTTAAAATGTCCTCAGCTTCAGGTAACTTAAGTACAGCCAAGCGTATTTTTTATTTTTTTTCTGAGTGTTTCTTCGGCTAGGGTATTCCAATCTACCCGAGGAAAGACACCTGGCTGCTTAGCAAATGATGCATGTAACATAATCTCTAAACCCGTAATTTATTGGTCACGGGTCTGCACTATATTTCTCTATGCAGTGCGTCGTAACAGCTTCTAGCAGCCATCCTGCGTAAACACGTGCCGCAAACACAGTGCTTTACCTGTTTTCTGTGGTTGCGCCAGCATGGTGTCTTATCTTGTTTGCAGCCCGAGCATTGGATAGAAGTTGATTTATTTCTAGAGGCAGCTAGTACGGAAGGAAATGGACGTTGATTACAGCGCCTTGTCAGCGGAAGTGCACGAACGATGTATAAACTGGAGAATCACGTTTATTATGCAATAAAACCCGGTCGAATGGGTGTTAGTGCGATGTGTTCTTTATTTCTTCTTTAGGTACGGCATCGCATATTCGGCCCTTAAAGCAGGTGTTTTACTTCGTCTATATGCTTTGTTGGAACAGGTGAGGTTGGATCGGGCGTTGCCCTGGTGAAGTTGATGCCTATATATCAAGAAACGTGCCTGCAGCATTTTTTTGTGTCTATACAACGGATGCCAAAATCACCATTGACAGCTCCTCGTTCATAGTGTATAATTCTGAACTGAAACAGGAAGAAAGCATTGCACGAATCCATGCTTAAGTGTTTGCCAAAGTCGTGAAGAAACGAGCCTTCGGCCTCCCTTTCGCGTAAACATGTCCCTTCTTCCTCCCGCGCGCTATAGAGTTCTAGCATTCTATCTCTATAACGCCCTATTGCATTCAATTTTATATATGTATTTTACAATTTTTCTATTAAAATTGTCCGTAGGGTGACTGTGTAATTACGTCGTTTTTTGAAGGGAGGTTGGTCAAATGGAAATTGTAAACGCAATAACATTATTGTCTGCTCTAAGTACATGACCATCGATAAGCAGGAGCATGGATAAAGAAAACGGCTCTTTGTTGTTTTATTAAACCTGTCCAAACTTAATCATCAGAAATCCTGCCTTCAACTCGACTACAGCATTACACCATGTATCATCATAATTTCATATTTTTGTAATTTACAGTGCAGTTCAAAATGTGGTGGAACTGCAGTGTGCCCTCACTACACGGGATATTAAATGATGGAAACAGAGCACCGCTTGTTTCCCCGCGGGAACGATCTTCCAGTAATTTGAAGTTTAATTTGGCTAACTAAGCATGAAGTATATTCAGTCGCAAATTACACTCAAATGAAATTTGTGTCGTGCACTTCGTGTGCAGCGGTTCGTTGGTCATTTTTTTTGTTTTGAGTGAAAGCACAAATATTTTTGGAATGATGAGAAACATTGTACCCGCAACAACTGCACTTTTCGCATGCAGCCTTGAAACGCCGCTTTTGTAACGTTTTACAGCTGGCGCAGATAATGCTGTCATTGTGTGCACCCTCCTCGCTTTCGGTTCTTTCATCTACGGCGGAGAAGTACATTTGTAAACAGTCTTCATTGGCCCGGGACAAATAGGGTACAGACCTTTGCATTGTATAGACAATCCTTTGATTGTCTTTGACTTGCTTTCTTGCCGGCACATATCCAGTGGTTAACACAAGAAAATAAATTGCGAATCTTGGAGCGAGCGTTTGCAATTGCGGGTGTCAGCTATCATCACCCTATCCAGCGCTCCAGTTTTTCTCACCGTGTGGTTACTATTTATGCAATAGGAGTCGTCATCACCCGTACCTTTCTCTAAAGTGTTTCTTAAAATGGGAAGCTATCGTTTTATGCAAGAGGTGATATTTAAGGCGATCAAAAATTTACCTCCGTTAATTTGTGGGCATATAAAATAAACTTCTTCGTACAACATAGACAACTACATAGGTATACCTAAAGGAATCTTTGTTTTCAATTGCTGACAACGCACACAAACTGGGAACATTTGTGCGATATTAACATTTTTTGAAAGAACCCACACACTTGAATGTGTAGCAGCTTACGGTACTCAAATGTATAATATCTGTAATCCACATTACTATTTTGTCCCTAAGTTATACACCAAATTGACTTCCGTATGCGACAGGGTTGATATTGGAGGCCGGGAGTAGGCCCCCATGATAAAAACAAAGACGAGTAAAAAGCGTACTTACAAGTAAAATGTGACAATTGGAATTGCAGCTTTGGGGTACCAAGGATTGTAGCCTTAGCAAATGGACGAAATTTCCTCCCATTACGGCTGATATCAATTACCCAGCACGGGCTAAATATAGCCCCTTTCTCTTGAAATAAATTCTTAAATTCTGCCGGCCCCTTGTGAAGCTTGCATGAATGTTTGTTCGCTTGTGGTAAAATTTGCGCTTTGCTGGTGTCGCTCGTCGCCCGTTCCTTTTACGCGGTGCGCGAATTCCCGAGGACACACCCTGCCTACGCTCTGACCTAAAGTGCTGCCCTCTCCAATTCACATTTGATAAGACATGAGAGAAAAGACACGGCTGCGTCAAAGGCGTGTCTTTCTAGAGTTCCTCAATGGAGATCCCCTGGGAAGCTAGAGGTGCGTGACCACTTTCAACACGCCGGTGTGGTCACGTCGCAAAAAGGAAGTAAAAGCCGTGCAGCAAAGCCTACGGTACGGCTATATCGCTCATCCCTGCCAGAGGGAGGGCCAAGGGGGTCGGCGTCGCTCCATCGCGGAAACCGGATGGCTGGGCCGCATCATTCATTACTTCAAGTGCGAGTTATTCCTGACTTCAAATGCGAGTTATCATTCATTACTTCGAATATATCTCCCCAAGTAAGCTATATAGAGAAAAAGCATGTTTTCTCAGCTAGTGATAGCCCTTGGTAAGTACAGCATGTAGGAGGTGTTGCCCTTCCATATAAAATTAGACCCTAATGTCTCCGGCCACGAGCAAGTCTGGTAGATCACCACGGCAGAACAGCAGGCATACCATGGTGTACGTATTCCGCGAAACATCGTAAACGAGAAGTCAACAAGAAGCGATTAACCAACGCTCTGCTGTTTAACTTCTGCTGTAATGCGACGATGCTGCACCACACCGCCATATCTCTTAGTTGCTTTTGCTGCTTTATAGTACGGAGGCGGCAGTTGGGGGCTAACACACATAGGCTACCCACTCGTTGAGGGAATCCGCAACACTTTTTAATTTTTTTCTCAAACGGAAGGCTTTCTACACTGAAGTTCCAGTACTCAGATAATTTGGTTATAAAGCATCTCAACCACAAATTGCTGCTCTTCGCCGATCAGGCACAAACGAAGCGGGCTCAAGAACATTTCGTCTCTTTCGTGTTCTTGACTTTCTTCGAGTGCTCGAATTACCTCATTAGTGGTTCCTTCCTGCTATCGGGCGGTTTTCTTTCAGTAACACCAGTAAATGCATTAGATAGCCACTTCAAAAAAAGGCCCCAAAAACAAAACAGAAACGGAAGGCGAATCTGCTGCGAAGAGAACGTCACGCAGTGCAGGTACGTGTTGTCTCAAAAATACTTTTTACAATGCTTCAAGACGCCGAGAAAAGAGTGAAAGCGTTTAATGGAATATATTGCACAATCTTTTCATTTATTCTAGAAGGATGAACAATTTTTTCTTTTGCATCTGTCGTCCCCGTCTTGTCTTCATTTCTAGGGTATTTCTCTTCTGTGGCTTAGTTGCCCATTTTTTCGAGTTGAGCCAACAATTCTTCCTCATTCACCGTCACTCAAACTCTTGCTCAGTATGGCGAAGAAGAGAAAAGGGACAGATAAGCAGCTTTGGATTAATTTATAATTTAAATATGTGTGCGATCGCTCTTGTCTCTGAAAATACCGGGATGAACTTTAGAGGTCCGCGCAGGAGTAAACGGGTCACGGGAGCGCTGGAAAATCTGCGTTGCGCCGCGGACTAGAAACGGCGACGGAAAGCAAGTAGTGGCGTTCTGGGATGCGTCCACAGTGACTCCGCCTACCTATAAGATATGTTTAATTGTCGCTCTCGTGGCGTGTCTTACAGCGCATGACAATTATTACGTGACAGCGCATCGCTGTTCAATGGATCTGGTTGCGCTCGCTGAAATCATCGGTGACCGAATCCGCTGCATTACATTTGAAGGAGCTTGCGTGATATAATTCGCTGCCACCGGTTCCCTCACAGTTTGCACAGATTCGTCAGCCTAAGACGTGAAAATTTCGGGGGCACACGCGTTTTTTATATAATTTTTTTTAGCCAGACGTTAACCGGAATAACTTAGGAAGAAACAAAGTTGCCTTGGAGAAGTTCAATGCGAGTGAGAATAATATTCGACGCTTCAACACCGACGTCCGCAAGCATGTTCAGATTTTCTACCACAATATGTTTTTGGTTCATTAAAATGTCGACATTTTGGTGACCCATCATGAAAACACGTCCAGCAGGTCAAGTGAGTAGTTGTTTCAATTCTTCGAAAATATGGCTGGAATTTAGATTAGGCGGACGGTAGAAAGCTAGTCGCGTGATATCAAGAGTGAGTTCTGCCTCCACACTCCTAAAGATGCAGCTCCCGACGAAGTAGTGGTGACGGTAGATGAAGAACATGTATGCTCGAAGGAAATAGCGATACCCCCGCCCAAGTTGGTGGCATGAGGAGAATGTTAGTTGTCATATCCTACGACTGAGATCGGTTGGGAAGAACTTTAGGAATATTTTTACCGTCAGAACAACGGCGTCTCAAGAGTCTGTTGGTTTATCGGTAACACACCAAAACTCGTCCCAGTGTGTACGAATGCTACAAATTTTTACATAAGTGAAAGTGATGGAGTCAACCGAGGTTGCCAAAACGTAGCCCTTGAGTGCATGAAAATATCTGAATACAAGCGTGTCCGCTGCCATAAAAGCACAAAACAAAAAAGGGAACAGATCTGCTATTTCAGCCGTTCAAGGACAGGGCTGCTGAATTCGAATAGCTGGATCGCCTTCCTTCTTCCGGTATTCGATGCGGCCGTTCGTTAACCTTAAAAACGGAATTCTAGTCATTTAACCACTGCACGCGAGGTAAATAAAAGTTTCCTTTTTGAACAGTAAGCCTCCCGGTGAAGTAGAGAGGCAGGCGGCCGTCCTGATGATCAAAGGTTCTAGTTTAGAGCGAGCAGCCAACCAGTTGTCCGGAACGTTTCGTCTTGTGAACCTGACGCGAGCTGTTGGAGGGCCGCATTTCGCTTAGGAAACCTCAGGGTTGCGGATACCTAATGTTGCATAAATGAAGCAATTTGGGGTTTTTGGCTCAAGCCAGACAAGACTACCCCGAGGGTCTTGTCAGCGGACGCGGGGAGGACGGGTATTTCAACATCTGACGTCCTGCTGTACTGTTCTGAGTCATTCAGGTGTGATTGCGGCCTTTGAAAGATAGACTGCTGTTATGACAGCCAGCCTTCATTTGAAGCGGCCTTCAAGAGAGGCAATTCGCTCCGTCAGTGCATCAACAACGGCGGCACACGCCTTCGCGCTGAACACTAAATAGTCGTATTTTTTGGACGGTGCATACAAAGACAACTGAAAGACACGGGCGATATATTCCAGTTTTTCTTCTTGTGGCTACACCGTGAGAAGCTCGTTAAACCTAATTTTGAGAAATTAGAAGGAATAAATTTATCTTAATGGAATAAAGCACTGACAGCTTACACGTAATTTCGCACAGAAGTGCTGAAACGTTCGGTGAATCACGCTGAGAGGGTCGAGGAGTATTACAAGGCTTTAAACGCGACCTCTCTCGTATAGGACCCAGAAACGCGAAAGTGGAGTTTGCTACTTCACATCATCCCTGGTCTGAATGAAACTTGCTAAAACAATCGCAGCATGTCGGAAACCGAGTGTCCCCAATAACCCGCATAGCGAAGGCATTGCACGCGTCATCCATGTAGATAGAATTCTCAGACAGTATGCAGTTAGTGGCAATATATATGCATGCTACAGCTTAATGCAATGACGCTCGCCGGCAGTCACAGAAAGGGCGAGTTGAGCGCAAGTCGGAAATGCGCCGCCAACTGCATCTTTTGTGCTGGCTTGTAATTGTTTTGTAAGGTTGACGGCACAGCAAATCGGCGTCGTGATAAAGTATCCAAGACGTGATTGCTACCTTGGATTCCTACGGTGTCTGCATGTATAGAAGTGCCGGTAAGGGTCGGTGTGCTCTAGTATCAATCGGGCCTGATAAATGCGCCCTTGGAGAGCGTCCACAATCCAAAGGAAGACCGCCGTGACAGGAACACGACTTCAGCAAAGGTCTGAATGCGGCGCAAAATATTACTGCTCTATATGAAGCAGCTCTATCCTTTGTGGTTATAATAGTTTTACTGTCTAGATATCTATTCTAGACTTCAGATTCGATTACTGCTGACACATCGTTAAGGAAGTAATCCTCCTGGTTGATACGAGACAGGATCGCGTATAGAGAGAGTCCGCAAGAACATTCCGCCATGACCTCTCTTAAAACTGGCTAAAAATGCACTAACAGTTAGTGCTCGCACCACATCTACAGCAAGTGAAGGAGGATGACTCGTGCTACAGGTATCGACGACGCACAATCGTTGTTCTCAATCAGGCTATAAAGCCAATGGCCGAAACAAATTTCGAAGTGTCGTGCTATTGCAGCGCTGATGCAAAATGTTGGATAGAAGCCCTTATATAAAATTCTACTTTTGGACATTTGTAGCGCCAAATTGCATTACAGCCTGCATACACACTCCAGAAAAGTAGAGGCTGTCGTACAGCACCGAACACCACCCCGACACAAAAAACACGCACCATGAAAAGCTTAACACACACGAAATACGTTCTTGTCTTGTACCTAACTCATATGCACCGGCGTGACGACGCCCATTTGCGACACCAGAAAAATCAAATACGCGTAAAGAAGAAAGCAATAGGGGCACACAAACATTAAAAAGAAATGAGTAGAATGAACAACGTAGGAAAATTTGATAGAAGTAAATAACATAATCCAACAGGCTATGAAATGCGTAAGCGACAATTAAAAAACCGTCAAAAGGAAGCGCGAAGAAAGGCTTTACCTATGTTCAGTGAATTACGCAACTATTCCCCAATGCGTTGGTTCTGTTCAAGGGAGTTTAGAATATCGCTACATTTGAAGCAACCAAAGATTGTAAAAGCAGCACGCTGCAGACTGCCTGGAAACTCACTAGTGCGTAATATGCTCAAGTTTAAGTAAGGCTTTCAGAAACTGCACGCCCAGATAAATGTAGTTTAGTTGAGAAACAAAAACGTTTATAGTCGTTTTACTCAAGTGGGTGATAGTGGTTGTTCTGCTGCGGCAATGGCCTACTCAGTTTGGATATGTTTGCACATATCATTCAATCACCAACATGGTCAAGGATGGGAATTGAGCTTGGCGTTTTTTTTTGCTGTTGTTCGTTCGCGCGAGGGCCTGCCTGACCAACAATATCGGTCCGAGTACACGACTGAAATACAAGCGAGACGATATCTGCGACAGATGCAATATACTGTACAAACACCATAAATTCCCGTAAGCCAGAATCTGGCTCTATATGCGCTACACATTCTCCCTCACCTGTACTTCCCGTTGCGCCCTGTGTAGTTAGGGTATCACAATTTGCAACACCAGCCGCCGCTCTGCCTAACAACCTGAGGTCTCTACTAGTCACCTGAGCTACGGTTTTTGCTCGTGCAGCATTCTTTCTCGGAGTTACCAGGAGATTTTAGAAAACGCCTGAAGTTCTCCAGTCGAAAGAATGAAACGGAAGGTGTCGTCTATAAGAGAAACTAATCGGAATAGCTGCGATTTGCTCAAGCGGTGGGGGGAACCTCGCGGGATGCGGCCTTTATTTTTTTCGCAGCAATCCTTTTTATTCAAAAACCTAAATGCAAAACTTTGGCCTGTGTGTCTGTCTTTCCATTTGTCATATTATTCAGCCGCTGGTCAATGCAAAAATGAGTGTTTGACAAGAGGCGTCTAAATACTTAAATCCGTGCCATCGGTCATTCATGTCATCGGTGTTTACCGATACGAAAGCCTGAGACCCATTGGAAGCTACACTCTAAGAAGTCTAGGGGTGCTGGGCACTCCGTCTAGGAGTAAAAAACATTTTTCCCACATTTCACTCCCTTTGGAAGCATTGGCAACTCTTCCAACGAGTAGTGCGTGGCGGTCAAAGTGAGGGCAAAATACTCCTCGTGGGATTTACTTGCTGCTTTCCAGGCGGTGTACTTCTGAACCCTGTATGGGAATTGCAATGTCATCTTCCAAGGGAGCGTTCCGTCACTCCCATTAGGCGTCCAGTAAGCTCTATTGCCTGCGGCGTTCCCGGATACTGCAGAAGGGTAGTACTAGTGCCTCATAGAAAACACCCCGTTACGCCCCAAGATCGTTCTGCTATTCCCCGCGCGGCAGCGTGTTTTCGCTCAACCTGCCACTGCCCCCCCCCGCTCCTAACCACGATGGTACTGTAGACAATTACAAGCAAAACAGAACCAGACAAGCTATTTTGAAACATCGAAAAGAAGAAAAACGGGCTCAGACTTTATTTCCCATTGAAGCATTACAACAATCGGTTCATTCAGCAATTTCACACAAAAAGCATTTATTTGGAATTACAGTATTACAGCTTAAAAAACGCTTCCTACTACACAGCCACAGAGAAGAAGACGTAGCTCCTATTTAGAACACATTCAAGAAAATTTCACAAAGAAAAATGCAGCAAAGCACTGAAAACACTGGATCTACAAACAATAAATAACAGAATTAAAACGACATTAACACCCACAAATGAAAAAGGTACTCACATTAGCACGAAAAGCATCAATAAAAATGCTGCAGTGGGAGAACAGTTAATAGTATTAAAATAAATCAAAATGGCCATAGTACATCAGTAGTTCTTCACACGGACTGGAAAGCCACGTTTTAAATAGGACGCATTAAAAACATTTACAAAAAAATTTTGCCAAACAAAAATCGGTTTATAAATCGATTAAGCTTGTATTATCATTAGCGCATTAAAAGATGCCATCAACACAAAGATAAAAAGACATCGACACAGAAAATCGGAAACACATATATGTTGGCGGGACAATAGAAAACCGAAGGAATCATTGCCACTGGCCTTTTTAGTAGGCGGTTGTTCTCGAATGCGGATCTGCTAGTAAGATAAAAAGAGGAATAACTTGGCAATAAAACCAAACCCCTTCGAGCTGACTTCCTCATAATGCTGGTGGTGGCCTTAAGACCTGTACAGACCAGGGCACTGGGCTTGAGCCAAAGTAGCATGTCCAGAAGTAAGACCCTGCGCTTCGCCTTTGAAGCGTATTACACACTGAACTGCATAAACACAGACAGCAGCACTTGGAACCCATCCACGCACGATGTCCAAGGTTGTGAGGAGAAGTGTCTTGAATACGACGGCCACTCCTGCTGACGCCTCGGGGCTCTGTCTCTCTCTCTCTCAAAAACAAACAAATCTTCGGGCAAGTAGCATCTCCCCTAGGTTCCTACATCGGCAGAAAGAGAGGGAACAGCAAAGATAAGTTCTACAAGGATAACGAGGTTGAGAACGTTAAAGGAGTTTATTGGGTGATAGCTAAGTTATTGCTGCCGAGAGCACGCAGTGAACCCGTATTGTAATGCTATACTGCTTGGCGCAGTCACGATTATAGATACAAATGTGCGGTGACCTTGAATGCAGCCACCGTCCTTGCGCCAGTTGGCTTAATGTCATGTCAGACAGCGCAACCTACAGTTCTGTCAGCCGACGAACTGCGCGCTAAACACATCAGTGCTTTCAGGTTAACGTGTCCGTAGCTTCCATTGCTTACCCCGCAATTATTCCCGGTATAAAACATTGCACAAAATTTAAGTACAGATAGCTCCTTGTGTAAGGTTATAATCCCTGATTAATTTGAATTGGAATTTACTGTCATCCTCAGCTGACTGCAACGTATGGCCCATTATACGTTCACAAGTTGAGTGTGGAAAAGTTGTTAGTGGGTCACATAGCTACTGCTTTCTTCATTATCGAGTGCGCTTCGTTACATACACGCTGCAGATCGCAACATTAGATAGGAACGAATAGGCTAGTTATTGAACGATAAGAACACTCGAATCATTAAATAAGTGACCACATGCAGCGCTGGCGACAAGTGATGTGAAAAACGTAACGTAATGGGTACAACAAAAACTGTGGGCGACACCAACAAGCCGAAAAAAAAAATAACGCATTGCCGCTAAAGCCCTCCATCATCGTCGCTTCCGCTCGCTTGTGGGCTGCTTCTGGCTGGGAAAAAGCGTGCGACGGCGACGGCCCGTCGCCTTCCGCCGTCACCGCCACAGGCGGCCTGTGGAAAACATTTTCCCTTGTCGTTGTCGCCCACAGTACCTGTTTGCTGTACCCATTGAGTGAGCTTTCTCGCGTCGCTCATCGCCGCAAACGCATGTAGTTACCCCTTAGCAGTGCGGGGCGTACGCCCTGAAAAGTCCCGTTTCCGTCATCGTACCTTCAATTGAAACGCAAAACACCTGTGTGGACAAAACTACACTGTACGTCTGTACGCGCGGCGGTCGCTAAAATTATTGTATTTTAGTGACTGCCACGCCCTACAAACGCTGTTATCACTCAGCCTACTGTGCACAATTCCTTGAAGCCGTCGGGTAGCAAGCCACTGCACGGCAGCCACTCTAAGCCTAGCCGCCTAGCTAAAAGTACCGGATAGCGCTGCCACTATTCGCGCGACCGTGCTTCTTTCCTGCGAAAGTATTGAGCTAGCAAAAATACCCGGCTAAAGTACCAACACTTCACAAAACAAGGGGATTGAAAAGGTGCAAGAATTGGTGCTTTTCGCACACAGGCACAAACGCTGCCCATCAAATCTACGGAACGGTCTAACTGAGTCACAAAAACGTTAGGGCTAATCACATACGCGAACCGAAGTTAGATTTCAACTCTGCTTCTTTAAATACGTAAGACAAGAATACGAGGTAAATTCATGACTTACCTCTACTTTCCGGCCACGTTTCTTCGTCCGGTAGATCAATCCAAGGTCCTCAGTGCAGCTAAAGATCCCAATCTTAAGGCGCGAAGCCTGCGAAGGCCGCAATTGCACTCCGGCCAATTGCGCGCGCATCGCTACACAGTGCAGATAGTTCCGCTATCGGCCTCGGTGCCGCCGCTGCTGTGATGTTCTTCCGAAAGAAAAACTACTTCCACGCACGCACGCACGCACGAACGAACGGCTTGCTAACGTGTTCATTGTCGACAACGAAGACGCACAGGCATGCAAGGAGTTAGCGAGCACCCGTTGTACTGTGTCGAAGAAAGGACGATAAGGGCAGGTCCAACTACCCATGTTGAATGAGCGTCTGTTTGAAAGTCCACTTCACGCGTACCACATTGTTTACAATGAACCGCCCTGTATTCGGCGCTGGCAGGACATCATGGTCTGGTGCGGTCAGTAAGTCGCCCGCACGGCCTTGGCGGATTCACCGCCTGTGTAGGTTTTTGTAGTGGACGCACATTTCACGACTCGCTGAAGGTGCCTTTCTCACGCTTGCTCGGGCGGTTTACATTACCTGACCTGCCGGATGTCTGACGCGTGACGTATCGTGTTCCACGCCTGCGCCGCCGCGCCATCGGGGACCATGGGGTTTCACCATTTCTCTTCGCTAAATAAAGGCACTTGTGTTCCAGCAACCGATCGCTGTGTACGCTTTTATCGTCGCTCGTCAGCCGACGAGGCAGTTTTCAACGTTGACGGTGAAAACTGTTTTCACTCTAGAAGGTGTATTTGAGATGCTTTCGCAGTGATATTGTCACGGGACACCTAGGCGGCCAATTCCCCATCATGGCTCATCACAGAAGAAGACGAGGACGACGAAGTTGCTGGGTTCCACCGCGCGCGGTAATGGCCGCATTGCCGCACATACAGTTCCTCACCTCGGCACGTTTTCGCAGATTAGGCCTCCTAAAAAGCATGGCTGAATCTGCGTGCGTAAGTTCAGAGTTCGAGCACCTCCGGTTCTCCTGGAAGTGCCGGATTAGCCAATCACGCGAATGCGAAGTTAGCCTAACTAACTTTCGCTGTGGCGTGCCAAATTTAAATATATTATTTGTACCGCTGTGATCTGGCCCCCTCACCCCTTTGTGTATTTTGCAATGAATTAGAGACTATAGAACATTTTCTCCTCTTCTGCCGACGGTTTGCCTCCATACGAAAAAGATATTTGGAAAACCCTTTAATCAATTGGCCCACCCAATCACTCTTCCTCTAATATTATCATTCGGGGCGACAGTACTGGGTTTTTGGCCGCGGGGATCTTTGCCGCGCTGTACATTCATTCATCTTTGAATCACGCCGTCTACCATGCTAGCCGCTAATTCAAGATGGCGGGCTGCTCTTAAAAACATGTCTGCGCCTGTATCCTCTGCCTTCCCGCTCACTGCCTCCCCTTCGCTGCCGAAACTTCTTTCTTTAATTTTCTTACATAATTTCCACGATTGTCCTTCGGCCAATCCTTTCCTTATTCATTCGTGCTGGTTTTGTAGTTGGTGAGCTCTATCTGCTACCGCACCTTATTTTCTGGCAGTTTTACTTATTGTCTTTTTACTCCCGTTTATATTCACGTTTTTTCTGTATTTATTCACTTTTCTTCTTTTAATCCAAATTAGTTTTTCCTCTTCTCTCAGTTAACGCCCATTTCCTGGCCAATCCCCCTGAGTGGGTAGCGAGCCATTTTTGTTTGACCAACAACCACAACAAGCATTGTAATTTCTGTAAATAGATCGTTCCTCATCCTTCTATCATCGTTTACAGTCATTGGCTCTGCCGCCACGTTACATTTGGTGAAGAGTGCGGATCGTCATCCCCGTCCTGGGCCCAGCTTCGCACCTCATCGGCATTTCGGCATTGGTGGAATCATCGAGGGTGCGTGAACCGCGTCGGGCAGCCCCAGCCCCACCGTTACAAGAACTCGACGACGTCCCCCCGCCCCGTGTCCCCAGCCCGTGACGAGCCGATCCGACGACGACGTTTGACCTGACGACGACGACGACGTGTCCCCAGCCCTTTGGTGCGACGTGGTGGCAAGCCCTCACTTGTTCGTCATTCCTTTGTGGGCGCGTCGCTGCTGTGGGCCGGAGCTCACCAAACCCATCCTTGCATCCGTGGTGACAAGAGCTTCACTGTACATTCTCATCACATCGTTGCACCTTCACCGAGCTCATCATGCTACTGCGGCCTCGACCGGGAACGGTCGCCTTCGAGGAAGGGGGCATGTTACGCCATCAAAGACGATGAGACAGCAGCCGCATGTGGCGTCACAAACAAGCATCTGCGACGACGACGAAGCGGTGTGGGGCCTGCTGCCTGGCATGCGTGTTCCCACATTGCTCATCTGCGTCCCTATCGTCACCGTGCTGCAGCTTCGACCGGGACGGTAGCCCTCGACCGGGGGGAAGGGGGGTGGGGGGTAATGTCACAGGACACCTAGGCGGCCAATTCGCCATCATGGCTCATCACAGAAGAAGACGAGGACGCCGAAGAAGTGGCCAGGTTCCAGCGCGCGTGGTAATGGCCGCATTGTAATTTCTGTAAATAGATCGTTCCTCATCCTTCTAGCATCGTTGGAGTCATTGGCTCTGCCGCCACGTTACAATATCGCCGGTTCCTCACACGCCGATCTTGCAGATGGGCCCCAGATTGCTGTTAATACCAGTTATGTAGCCAGATTTCTTTTATTTAACCTAATAAAGCTATCATATGTAAAGGGCCGTCCACGTTAGGTGCGAAAACGGCGCAGCGTGGCCGCGCTCCGCGAAGCGCCAGCACACAAGCCGCGGCCACGCATCGAAGCTAGGCGGCGTAGCCGCATAGGGGCTAGGACGCGGGGCTTCGTGTCGCCTGCTAATGCGGGAGCGCGCCGTGCTTGCTTTGCTGTGAAGCATGCCTGGCATGCTTGTAGCCTCCAGCGCACCGCAACCGCGTTGCGGGAAAGCGCACTTCTCTCACTGCACCGCGTCGTGTAGTTTCTGCGCACGACTACTGAGCCATTCCTATTTTCAGGCACGCGGTCCCAGTTAAATGTACGTATTGTGGAACGCATTTCAGAGATGGTTTGTCTATGGATAGAGGGTTTAGCGCCGCAGAACGACTTTATCTACAAAGATGCTCTAGGGAATGGCTCCGGATAAGCACAAGAGGCTCTTTACCGTGCACTGATACCATGCCGCAAACGCACGTTCTTGAATTTCGCCGCTTTTGAAAAGCGGCACCTGCTACTGGGATCGAAAATTTGTCTCCCGGTTCAGTATATCCAAACACCCTAACCACTGAGTCACCGTGGCGGGCCAGGTAAATTCCTGGCGGGTTTCTGAGGCCTTCATTGCACCCTAGAAGTAAAGAGGGTCAAGTAACAAAGCTTTATTTTCCGCGTTTGCTCTCAACAGCAGATGGCCATATGGCCTGATATGCCGTCCTGCACGATTTTTTTAACAGTGGAGCTGTTGTTCCTGGAGGTAAGCTCGCTGTTGCAGAAAAAAATTCCAAGAAAATTTCGAGCGATCGTGGGTGCGCGCCTCATGGTGACCGCCGAGGGCTCCCGTCACGCGCAGTGGAGTTAACAAAAATAGAAAAAAACTGTGAAAAACCGCGGGGAGCAAGAAAATGCTGAGCGCTCGCTAGCGCATGCCTTGCGGAGACCACCGAGTCTACCGATCGGGCATGGCGGGAAAGCAAAAAAATCACCAGCACAAAAAAACACCAGCAAAAAAGCACAAGCAAAAAACACAGCAAAAAACAGCAGCAAAAAACACCAGCAAAGAAAACACCAGCAGCTTATCAACCGCTACCGCGTATCTAAAACTCCAGCGCTAACGATAAAGATGTATTGCTAAAGCCGAAAAGACACCCTGCTTAGGAGAGGTCCCCATGACCGCTACACTCTCAGGAAGCGATTATGTATAATTGGAGACATGGCTAGGAGTGTGAGAATCCTTCCCGGGACGACTTGGAGATCCCGCAACCACTGCCTCGAGTCGATGACGAAAAAATAGCGGAAGGATACAATGCTGAGGATGGCTTTGCATCCACCCCTCGCCGCGAAGAAGGCAACGACGTCTTTCATGCATGTGACGACGATTACTAGCATCGCAACTATGCAAAGAAGGAATTATATTCAAACCTAGTGTGTCCGCTAATGCTCACCTACAACAGCTTCGCCATTCAAGTCTTGTGTATAATTGAGACCTTCCTTAATTTTTGTAATCAGTGTCACATGCTAAGTCTGGATGGAAGACGCTCTCAACTTACCCGATGCGACTTCGAAGGTGATCAACGAACTCATGGAAATCTACAACAAATATCGTAAATAGGAAAAGAAATCAGCATGGCTTCAGTCCACAATAAAAGTGTTTGTTTATATGTAAGGCATTGTTTGCAATATTAAGCAGACGTATTGAACATAACGGTGGTTTTTGAATTCTTGGCGTTTGGCAGGCAGTATGGGCGAGGACGGCGCAGAAAAGAATCCAGAAGTTGTGGACCTCAAGAACGAAGAAGCTGTTCCACAATTATGTAGCTTTGAACTGGGGACCACAGATTCATTACTCCCGTAGGCCCAATGCGAGGAAGTGCGAGTCGTACCAGAAAGGAGGATAGATAGCAGGTGCCAACAAAAGGAACAGCCGCTGTCTCCCAATTACTAGCCAGGTAGGCAGCGCCAGCATTGGCATATCCATTAAAAATGGACTACACTACAGCGGAACCAGCGCAGGACTCGAAGGGAGAATAGGACGATTGTGCTGGGTGCGTGACGCGCTGCCTAGGAGACTGCTTGAACCATCTCGACTATGCGGGATATTCATGTATAGGAATATCGCCAACACACACCGACACCAAAGTCGCTAGATCGAAACCCAGTCGCAGTCACCAAAATTTCTAGGAGGCAAACTCCGCAGACACCAATGTGCTGCGTAAGACCAGTGCATACGAAATAAATCCTGCTGGCCGAAATTATACGTACCCATCCTATACAGCGTCTCCCATTAAACCAAACCAAGCCAGTTGTGAAACTTCTACAACAAAGATTCAGTTAACTGGGACCGCGGATCTCAAAAGAGGAAGCGTTCAGTATTCATACGCCGAAACAACACGACGCGCCGTAGTAAGAGCAGTGCGCTTTCCCGCGGTGCGATCGCGGCGGGCTGTATTATTACAGCCCGCCGCGTGCTTATGCATGCCGAGAGTTAGAATCGTGCTTCCCAGCAAAGCAAGCAGGGCGCGCTCCCGCGCTAGCTGACGGCACGAAGCTCCGCCTCTGAGCCCCTATGCGGCTGCACCGCTTAGCTTCGATTCGTGGCCGCGGTTTGCGCGCTGGCGCTAAGCGGAGCGAGGCCACGCTGCCTCCGTGTTTGCACCTAAAGTGGGCGGCCCTGTACAAGTCCTATCTTGGCGACATAAGCCACTGTAGTTAAGTCGGGTCCGTGTTGCGCTTGCGGCTTGAGCTATCTGAACAGCGCGGACTTCACTTCTTGCAACGCCATTTTCCTCAATCAATCTCAGATTTACAATTCATTTTTTAGCTTGACTAGGCGGGTGACAAGCGTGCGTCTATAAACTCTTCCAAAGCGGCCGTCGGCAACAGCCAGTGGTTTGGTTCCTTCGGTTTGCCGCCAATGAACTTTTCAGAACCAGCTAGATCGGAGGCGGACGACGTTTTTTGCGCCGCCGGGCGTCTGGAGCGCGCCGCCGGTCGTGGTTAGTCTTCTTTTCGTCGCATATTCGCTCCATGTATTCTGGCCTTCACGCACGCATGCATGTTTGGCATGTACTGTGCCGAGCGCAAAGTAAGTCAAAATTGCAGGCAGCTCTACTGAAATCGGCGCGCAGTATTCCTTCCTTTGTGATGCGCACCTTTTATGATGCATAGTCTGCCAACCTTTTAAATGTCGATAACGAAGCCATAATAGAGGAAAAACAAAACAAAAACCAAAACAAATCGGCACGCGCATTTTTTTAGTTTTTGTTAAGCTTGCTACATTCATGTCACTGAACGCTGCGAGCTACACGAATTCATATTCTCGCACGTTTAGAATGCGCGGCACAAGTAATCGGGTGCTTTTTACCCAACTGCTTTATATTATATATACGTATGCAAATAAAACATCGCTGGTGTTTCGTGTGCGTAGATGGTAGGAGTGCTTCCTCATGCTTACTCCCGCACTGCACAAGAATGAAATTGCAATTTTGCTCTTTGTACTGGAGAGTGGAGACGATGCGCAGGTTTACTCTTCACTGGTGCGGGAGCAGAGCTGGGGCTGCACTCCACCGCGCACGAGAAGAGTACGCGGACAGTTTTCTCTCCTCCTCAAGGGGGGGGCGAACATTGCATCCAACTCCCCGCAGCTTTCGAGTGTAGTCCGCCAACGCTTACAAAACTGCGATGATGCGATGACTGTTGGACTCTTCAACTACTCCCCCGATTTCTTAGAGTGTAAGTTGAAATACATAACCAACCGAGCCCGCGTTCATTTATTCGCAAATTGCGCGTCGGCGTGGTTTCAACGACATAAATTCAAAAATGCATGTCTAGAGTGTCGTGCTACTGAACTATACTGGGTGATCAACGTTAGATAAACCAATATTTTTTCAAATAGGCGCTTAAGGCGCTTAGATATACGTGAAGATCTGCTCTACAGTGAGTGTATGCACCCAAGGGAGACAGAATGTGGGGGTAATTATTGATGTCGGTAGCTTGATTAACTAAACTTAAAAATGTTTTTAGTTGCTGCATGTAAGCAGGCATGTTTGCTATTGAGAAGTTAGACGCAATTGTGTTTCTACGCGGTTTCGTTTGCAGAAATTCTTCTAACCCATCTGTGCTGTGAAGGAAAGTTTGACATCCACCTAAATTCAGCCATACCGCTACAAAGGAAAGCTAAGTATAGTATAGTTTTCCTTTGTAGCCGTATGGCTGCATTTAGGTGGATGTCAAACTTTCCTTCACAGAAACTTACTCCACCTTGGGGATTTCCCCAAAATCTGGCGATTAGCATCAGTGCTGTGAGATATCGAATTGCGAAATTTAAGTTGCCGTTAGCTTGATTACGCATGCTAGACAGTGAAGACCGGAACGAAGAATGAATGAATGAATGAATGAATGAATGAATGAATGAATGAATGAATGAATGAATGAATTTATTCTAAACAAGGAAAGGAAAGACCACCAGCACGCGTAGTTTGTCTCACCTAAGGGTGGACACCGGAACGCGTGCTGGTGCGGGGTGTGTGGGGAATCGGGAAAACAGTCGTACACGAAAGGGAGGAAATAGAGAAGGAGAGGTTACATATATACAATATACAGGTCTAACAGGACATATATGTACAATATATACAAGTTAAACACTAAAACACGAAGACAAAAAAACACAAGAAAAAAAACGAAGCACCCACAGTTTATGTGGGGAGAAAGCGGAGAGCCTGGGAGGAGTTCTGAGGCCTCCAGGTAGAACCCCAGGGCCTCATGGACTCCGTCCCGCTCTCTGGCACTCCCTGGCGCCACAGAAATTCTTCGAGGGACCGAGCCCCCTCCCTTCCCCCGAAGGGAGCCAACAGTTTCGGTCCTCCCTGCAACAAACTGGGGTCACTCAAGGACCAGATGTGGCAGGGTCTGGACAGCCGCCCTGCAGTGCTGCATGACGGGTCATCGATGAGTGCTAGGCGGTGTTTTCACTCGACTGTCCACACGCACCCCACGCGTAGGCGCAGGACAGCCGAGCGTTGATGTCTGGGCATCCGTGTGGCCCAGACGGGTGGTGGCGCCTCTCCAGCGGCCAACCTCGGGTCCGGGTGCTAAGCCCGTACATGTCGCCGTATCAGCAGGCGGACGTCATCCGCAGCTGCGTGGGCTGCCGTGGGCGAAGGGGGGCAGCTCGTGGGCGTCGGCGGCCAGTTCGTCTGCCCTCTCCTTGCCCTCCAGCCCAATGTGGCCTGGTGCCCACTGCAGACGCATGCGAGTCCCCCGCTGGGCCAGCCGTGCAACCTTGTCCCGCACGGCCTGCATCAGGAGGGAGCGCGGGTCGCCCTCCTCGATCCGAACCGAAACACGGAACCGAAGCTCCTCCGTTCCGTGTTTCGATAGCGGTTCTGGGTACTGCAGAGTGCGAAAACGCCAGCCAAGACTGAAAGTTGCAAGTTATCACTTTTGCCTATGCCCCCATCCTGTTGTCAAAGTAAACAGCCTACACAGCAGGTACGTGACAAAAGGGAGGAGCTTTGCGCCGGTTCTCACTGTATGACAAGCGCAATCATGCAAACGGCAGTCAAACTTCCATTTTGATGTCTCGGAGTACGGATGCGCTAGAACAATGGGAGTACGAATTCGAAAATTTCGTATATTACTCGAATATAAATATGGCATATTCGCATTCCCTTCGAAAACTGTGTAATTGAAACATTACGAATATTCGAAAATGTTCTAATATTTGGCTGTTATCAAATATTGTGATTGATTAGTTTAAGGGAGAATAATGGCCAAAACTTCGGAATTATGTCAAAAACTTCTTTTGTTTTTTGAAAGGCCAATTTTCGGCTCCTATGTTTTCAATCCTGTGCAATTACGAAGTTTCTCCGCCGAGAAAACCATCGCAAATTGGCATAGAAAAATCCTTTCGCCAGCCGCGGTGACAAAATGTCAGCGCAAAAGGCGAAAAAAAAAGGCATTTTCAGAGCGCTGTATCTCTGCAATGGTGCCACCGTGAACGGCCATTTTGGTAACATAATATTGGCCCAGCGATCCTCCTTCCGGTGCTGGCCGTCTCTTTAGTCTTCGTTCATTCGCAAACGTAAGAACGACAGAAAAAAGACGTACGAAAGAATTCACAAACAGATGCTGAAGCGCGGTTCGCCTACTGGTAGGCGCACGTTGAAGCGGCCCTCCTGGTTGAGCGTCGCTGCGGCAATGCAAGGTAGCGGCCGCATTAACTGTGTAGGGCGCATTTTTGTGTTCATTTGCGCTGCTTCGCTCGGCCAAGTTTCTGTTCACTCATTTTATCTGCTCTGGTAGTCAACACGAACGTTATCGCGATCGGAATGCCTGAGATAACGAGCCTGATTACGGGAAGTTGCGTGGCTTGAACGGCGGAAGTGATCGAACGCTTCGTGATGCGCGTTGCTTTACCTCGGAGGTCCGCGCTTCTGATAGCGGTTTGCTAAGTGAACTTTTCGATTGATTTGCGATGCTTACACGCTTTGTTATTGCTACGCTTGGCAGTAGACTCGCTATACATGGGAAAGAAACGGCCGATGCGTCAAAACCTGCGGCGCGCACGCCGTAACCGCTGCGCATTGGACCATCGACTGAATGTGCAACCGGGTACGATTGAACGCCGGTAGTTCTAATAAATGCCTGTGACGTTAGATTTAATCTTCAGACCATCGTGACGGGCCATGCAGGGATAAATGAAGCAGAAGAAGTTGCGGTATACGAGCGCCGCGATGCGGGCGAGTCATACCGCTTTCTTGAGCAACGTTTCCCGTGTACTTCGAGTAATCATGCAAATACGTCAGAGTTCAGAAAAATAAACGTGTTTGCGGCGTTACAAATGTACTTGGCTGTCGTATAATACAATAACCTGATTTTTGTAGGGAAATTATGAATACCCTTGTTTGGTGCATTTGGCGTTGCTGCGAGGAATATTGGATGCCCTGAATTTCAAGAGTACCAACAAAGATGCATCTATTGAAGTTGGAAATATGCAGAATATTATACCAAGCTTCGAAGTAGCTCATTTGTATCCTTGTGTATCACAAGGATACAAATGAGCTACTTTAAAGCTTGGTATAATATTCTGTATATTACAAACTTTTGTAAACTTTTGGTAATGAACACCTGTACGTACGCTGCTGCTCCAAGTAAGGTTGTCAAGACTAATAGAAGTCAAAAATTCGTTTTCAAATTTAAGTAAAATAAATAAGAGTGCTTCACTCGTTGTCTGGGTCACAACACCGGGGAGGGAAGTTGTCGAGTGCAACACAAGCAACCGGCTAACCTTCCTTTGCATTGAAAGACATCTCCATCCCGTTTGATCTGCAAACATTCTGCGCCATGGGCTATGTACTCTTCACAGAGTAGCTGAAAATGATGTTTTATAGAAAGAAAAAGGCCGCGAAAGGCCCTCCAACTTTAACAGCAAAATATTCCAGAAGCGCCGTGTTCAAAGGGACACAAAAGACTACAACCATAGAGACGTTTGATGAAGGAAATCTATTTTGCAACTTCGCGAGCCGTATTCCCAAAAGTTTTTCCTTGCCACCTATGTAACTTGTTCTAGTGACTACTTCGTGACCCTTAGGTCTTTCTTGATTTCGTTTTTTGTGCTATATTCTTTGATGAACAGTTCAGGTTGTGACCATCTTGGTTTTTAAGGTGTGCTTTTTGTGATTTTCATATTCACATAAATCACAGTGTATATGCCTGTTGCAAATTCACCTATAAAAAACTTAAACAAAGCAAAAATGTCTTTTTATCAAAAACATATCAGACTGTCACGACCTCGTTCGTTCATTTGGGAAAGCAAAGCACTTCGAACAAGTTTTCTGTCATGTACTATAAAAGCACTCTAACGGGCCAGTTGGTCTACATATTAGAAATAAAATTGCGCTAAAAGGCAGGACAAGCAGAAAAAGACGCCCTGCGCTGTCTGGTGTGTCTTGCGTTTGTTTTGTCTTTTTAGCGCAATTTTATTTCCATTATGTTTTAAAGGCCGCTCAAACTCGGTACACAGTGAACAGAAAGAAAATTTTATAAAACAAAATTCCAAATTCTTGCTTTGAAATTTTTATGTTATTATCACAGCAGTATTTCCAGTTGCTGTGGTAATTTTCAGGAAAACCGACAAAGAAATAAAAAGTTTGATTGCGAAATCCACGTCCGCTTTAGTTATTCGATATTCGATTCGCTATGCGAAGCTAGATATTCGTATTCGATTCGTATTCGAAAAATTTGATATTGGCACACCCCTAAATTTTACCAAATGAAACTGCATAGAAACAGGATTGTGCCTAACTTTTCAATACAAAAATGCATTCTTACTGTACCCACTTAAAAGATAATTATTCAATTTTCCTTGATTAAGCCACGACATCAATAGTTCCCACCTCATTCTGTGTTCCCTAGGCGGCATAAGCTCACGGTAGAGGTAATCTTCGCGTTAATCTAAGCGCTTAATTCAAAAATATCTGTCGACCTAATTAGGATCACACTGTATATAAGTACTCCACTAAAGCGGTGTCAACCAGCAGTTCTGAAAAATTACCGCAACAACTAATATTTCATCGCTCTTTCTAACGCTTGGTAACGTAAACTAACACACAAAACTACACAAAACGGTCACTTAAAACACGAAAACTAACGTTAGCAATCCAAATTATAACCTGAAATGAAGTTATAAAATGGCAAGTCAAGAGCCGGAGCCAAGGTTAAACTAAAGCAGCCGACGCCCTGCTATGTGTAACACTTCTCTTATTGAATCTCGTCGTATGGCACTCAAGCTTTTGGCACCGGTTAGATCAAGCTCTGCTGGATGGCACTATACACAGCGCGCAGAAACAAAACGAAGAGTTAAAGCTTCCAAGGAAAGCAAGAAATGAAAACACGAAGAGAAATAAACTGAAGCCAGGGATGCTGTGATGGAGACAAGAATACAATGAAAAAGATAAAGGTGCGCTCTTTTCAAGCAGATGGTGCGGTAGCAGCGGGAACGCTTCACAAGGGAGTCGCAATACCATCATCATTGTGAACAAAGAGCAGAGGAGCTAGTTGCCAGAGGGGGCAGAAGACTATCGTCTATGAGCAATTTTTGCAGCGAAGCAAGGGCGCACGCGGTTACTTTTATTTGCTCCATATTAACACGTACTTTGTGGTCTCACCCCGAAGCCAACATTGATCCATTCACTGGTAGCTAACCTTAACAGTTACGAATGATTATGTCGTGAGATTGCTGTAAAAAAGCTGTGCAAATAAAATTTGCGAAACGAAAAAATGAACCGTAAGCGATGGGGTGTTTTGATTTTGTGAATTTTAACTGTAATCGAAGATTTTTGGTATTGCCTAAGTTTCTGTGGAGCTTCTTGGTAGTATTTACCCTGAAACGGACGTGTTGCATATCATCTGATACATCTCTGGTAATTCCGAAAAACGAAATAAGCTATCACTTATTTGTAACTTCAGGGCTACCCGGTTGTATTTCGAAATGCAGTCGTGGTATTCTGTAATAGTGAGGAGCCCACCACAAGAAAATGAGTAAAAAGGACTGCTTTTGTTAGGTTAAAGAATCGTGCAGTTCCAGGAATTGTGTGCACCGTTCATCCCCGTAAGTGCAGGTGTACCATAATAGAAGTCTTCATTTCAGCAAAGGCATTGTGGCCGTAGAAGGCAGGGCGCGCCAGCGCGGAGTAACCGAGGGACACACGACACCAGGGGCTAAGACCTCTAATGATTGTTTTCGCCCACTCTCAGAAAACACTGCCGCTTTTCGTGGAGTTCCTTGGCACAGGTGTCGGGTTTTCTTGAAGAAGATGAATGACTCGTGAAAGAAACGCGAGAGCATCACGGTGAAAACCCATGATGGCGGGTTCAATGGGTAAAAGGACGCTGTCGGGCAGTTTGAGCTTTCCAGTGAGCAGCAGCCTCCCTCAGGGGGCTGTTTTTTAACGGCCCTTTGCTTTTAATAGCTGCACAGAAGTGCGGGATAAGCAGCTACCAAGGCCTGTTTTTCCTAGACTCGCCGATCCTACACCCTAAAGAGACAATAAAGGCCGAAGGAAATTCAGTTTTAAATAAAACTTCATGCGTTTCCTAACTCTCGCCATTTTTTTTTAATCAGCAACGCCGCATTTTTGGCTAAGAAATAAGTTAATAAAACTGAAATTTCTTTATCCCATTTCTCTTTCATTTTTTGTGGCTTAGCCATCACGTCACAAAGTAGGAGTGAGGCACCGGTGTGGTCTAGAGGATAAATGGTTGGCGCGAGCTGGCGCTAGTCGTTCTCACAATGGCAGCGGTAGCTTTAACGACGCAGGCCATGACCGACTACGAGAACGTTTTCCTTGCGAAAGAGGCGAGCGCAGAGAGTTGACTTCTCACTGACAGAGGGACAAACGCTTCCAAATTGCCACGGGGAAGATGTTTCCGCCTATAACGGCCTACGAGACCCTATTCCACCGTTTATAATATAATGCAAGAGTGGTTGCCCGACTAGCGCTGTTCAGGCGTGGGCCTTCAAATCACCTCGTAAAGTGATTACAGCGATCTCATAGTATCTTCTGTCCCGCTAACCGAGCATGAAATAAACACTCTCTTCCCGCCACCGTGTCGAGCAGTCGTTGTTGCCTGAGCTGGCGCTACTCAGGCGTAGCAAAGGCACAGAGAAATACGCTTTACGTTGTATCAACAGCGGCTCGCGGAGAAGAGAAGAGCAGAAGTTGAATCAATCAGCTAACCACCTGCAATAAGTAACTTTTTCTTGCGATAGGTTTCAAACTGGGCGGAGAACACAAGATTGCAATCTCAGGCGGGCCGCCTAATCACCTGCAGTAAATGTTCTTTTGCCGCTTTCAGCCGAGAATATGTCTGGTGGAAGCTCGGCCGTTAACTAACATAGCTAATTGACTTTGCTAATAGAGCATTATTGCTTTTCCAAAACGAAAGTGAAAGCATTACGGCGGACTGAATAATGATGTAAGCACCCTGCATCCCAATGTATTACAGCTGTAGTTTGGGATTTTTATGTAACCTAAGCTCATGCAAAGCATTATTTACATTTAATTCCTGTCCTCAACCTTATAGGAACTGTGTATTTACGAAAACGTTCATAGATTCTTCTCCAATGAGCTCTCGCCGTTCACAACGTTATGACGTTACGAAGCGTACTACCGCAATACGTACTGCGCATCGACACTGATGTTCACGTTTTGGAACAATGGTAGCTGCGAAAATGATGTATTTAGGTTCTAGGCGCCGTAACATTTTCACTTTTATGAAACGTATGAAGGGACAAGGTTAGAGTGTTTCAAACTGTGAATTGTCGCTACAGGGAACGTGGCCCTTCTTATTATAAACAGATGTAGATTTTACATTTATAATGCGACTGTTAATCGCTAGACACGCTTTTTTACCCCGTTTGCACAGGATATCAGATGGGGAATCGACGCAATAAACCTTATGTTCCGCACCCACGTTGGCCGCCTGGTATCTTTGATAAGCCAGTAGGAAAAAAAATCCATGGTATTCCAGATCGATGTTTTCTGTATGAAAAAAAAGACTAAGTTTACGGGTAATCTTACTGAAAGCATTTGCTTTAAGACACAGAACTACAATTCTAGGACAGAAACAAGGTCATGACAACTCCGGCTTACATGAGAAGTGAATTGCCGAAATGTTTTTAAGCTTTCTTCATGTACATTCGCTATAACGAGTCTGTAGAGCCCTCGTGCGCCATGCTCCGGACTGCGCAGGCGAAGTGCAGTAATAGCGACTGGTTTAGGATCGGTTTATTGTGAGAATGCGGGAGCCGTATCAGCGGTATCGCGGTGTATTTTGTAGGTTTGCCCGTCGCCTTTGTTTACGCACCTTCTTTCGCCGTTACAAGCACTTCCTGCAGTACCGGACCGGGACCCAATAGCGGCGATAGCCGTTTTGGCACGCACTGCCAATAGTTCCCGTCTGCATTTTCTTTGGCGGGCCGCTGTTCACTGCGTCATCGTTCTGCCAACACGCTGCAAAGGTATCGTGTGTACCATTATCCGCGTCTGTTCTCGGCTTTGTACTTCATAGCCGACAGGCCAATGCTACAAAACCCAATGCACTGTGCAACCAAAAACACCGCGAGCGATGTCTTTTCGCGATTGTTTTTCGTTTTCACACCGAGAGAACTGAAATAAAACACTGTCTGAATATTTTGAATTCACAATGATTCACTCGGAAATATACAAATGTCGATAATATTGCAAGGAAAAGGACTTTGAAAATAATGTAAGCTCACACAAAGCAAAACAAAGCCTGGATGACTCCGCCCGGTGGCTTTAGTTGCTAAACGACCAACATATGCTTGATACCGTGCCACAAACACCCCGTCACTCGGGCCCTTGATGTATTATGAATTAAAAAATACCTTTATTGGCCAAGGTTTGAATGGGTTATTCCCGCTTCTCTTTCCCGGCCCGGGAGCGCAAGCGGCGGCTCTCACGGCGAAACAAGATTGATTGATTGATTGTAGGGTTTAAACTGCAGGCGCAACGAAGGAGATGAGACGCGCCGTAGTGGAGGGCTCCGTATGAATTTTGACCACCTGGGGATCTTTAACCTGGCGCCAAAATCTTGTACACACGGGCGTTTTTGCTTTTCGCCTCCATCACAAAAGCGGCCGACGTGGCCGGGAACCGAACCCGCGACCTCGTTCTCAGCAGCGCAACGCCTTAGCCACTGAGCCACAATGGCGGGTCCCGGCAAAACAAGGTGCGGAAGCCACGGCGACAGGAAGAGCAAGAAAAGACACGCCCATCCTGAAGGTACGGGTCGTGCATGCTCACATTCTACAGGTCTCAAACCAGGGGCTATTACTACTTATCTCCCTCGCAGTCCGGAACGCCCCTCTTGTGTTTTATAGACAAACGTTTTACAGACTCAGCGTCTATTTAGTACCCAGTTGTGGGCACAGCCAATTCTTAGGCACCGCTGCGCGATGAACCAGGCGATGGAGAAGGAGTTACATAAGTGCTCTTAACGGACATGCATGGTTGAATTGTAGATGACAGCCGGGAGCAACATCGGAACATTCTGACAACGACCATCGAGAATTGACTAACGCTGGACCGACCAAGCGAAGCAAGGCCAGTTCACCGAAAGGTCAGTAGAGGAAAGGAAAACCGCATTTGCCATATTTCTAGGGGGTGTCTATTGAGGTTTGCGAGAGGCCTGGCAATGACAGAGGCACACACGTTACGGGACAGCCCCAAATTAAAGGCAACAGAGAATGATAATAACTGCTGTTGAAACCGCCCACAGTTGTGCGAGTGGTCGTGGTAGTTCGTGCGAGAAACCCCAAGGGCATGTTTGCGCTGGTCAGCTTTAATTAATCATTGTTGAGGTGGAAAACGAGAAGAGTTTTTGTGTCGAAGGCCAGCAGCTACATGCCCTAGTTTGGACTCAGCTCAGCCATGGCGGTTACAGCGTTTAATAGGAGGATTGCTCCAGGAGAACGGGCGGCGCGATTTGCGAGCTTTTTGAAACATAGGATGCCACCTACAACTATTCGAGAACCACTCGTGCCAGTGCAGTGTGCGGACGTATTGTGAACCGTCGGCGGTTAGGGTGTCGAAAGAGATTGGTTGGCGGAGGTTGTTTTGCTAGGATTGCACGAAAGTACTCGAAACAACTGTTCAGCGTAACTGAGGAGAGCGGAAACGTTTTTTGTGAAGTTTAATCGATGATTTTATATTTTCTGAGGTTTTGGGCAGCACAGTACTAAAAGCTGTTTTTGATGCTAAGAATAGCGGCATTATATTCTGGGGGTAGTTTGCGGCGATGCTTGAAAACTATTTTGCGACCGGCGTTATTTTGGACTTGTTCTCGAGATTCAATCAGAGTTTTAGAGCTTGGGTTCTCAACACCGCTTCGCTTCAATAAATATTTGATTTCAAAGTATTTGTGTCGCTTGTTATCTCTGCCAATATACCATCTTAATACGCACTATTTACTGCTGAAGTGGTGTTATTACGTCCAAAAAATACGAAGAGTGCAAGCAGCCTACTGATTAGGCATTTTCTTTATATTGAACACGTCTACACTTCCACCTAAAACTTATCCTCACATTTTAAAGATAATTTTAGTTGTAGTCAGTGAATAGTCGATTGTCTAATCAGCCTGAACCTCTGGATAATTGCTTCGTTTTGTACACGGACATAGAGTTTAGAAACATTCTGCAACAGACACAACAAAATATGTCGCAGAGAGATATACTGTGAAGTCCCATATTATATTCTTCTTCTCATGAAGTTTCGCAATTCCTGGATGGACCGTCACGCCAAACTTTCTTGTTCAATGAAGTCACCTTTTTTGGGAACATTGTGCGCGAATACGGCGCGTAAACTGCCCAGAGTGAGTCCAAGAAAAGCTTATCTTCGTCGATACGTGAGTGCCTTTCAGACTCATAGTGCGAATGTTTACTGTGCGTACCATGATCGATGCTTATAGTACAAACGTTTTATGAGGGGAAATTCTTAGTTAACAACGACCATCCAGAATTCTTAAACTTTTGAAGGACTTATTTGTGATTGTAAAGTAGATTTTAGAGTGCCTTTGACCTCACAGCACTTTGCCAGCGGTAGGAAAATGTTGTCGTTGTTCTTTTTTTTGGAGGCACCTACAAACTCAGAGGATTAGACAGGAAACTGAAAGTTTGTGTTCTGTCGTTCCCACTTTACAATATAACAAACCCAGGAAATAAACGTAAGCGTTTTCGAATAGTTCGTAACTCGTCACACCAAAACGTGAAGGCAACTGGATATAACTGGCGTCTACCAGCCACCCAAAACGCTTATTTATGCCAAAAACCTATTTCCGCCGCAGCACAAACAAACAATAAAAAAACACAAATTGGAACTATAAAAAAATGTTTTTAGGAACAACCGCGAAACTTCCGCCTTCATAGCACGCTAGGGTCCCGATAAATGTTTTCACGCGTTTGTCGATGAGTATTCTGGTGAAATGACAGCACTGATTTGAACTGACCTATACATACCTCGACAACATCAGCAATGCAGAACTCATTTTTTTATATTCTGGAAAGGCCTTTGTTAGCTATTCTAAATATTCTTGGGCTGTTTGCCCGTGTTGTCGTTGCTTAGAGGAGCAAATTGAAGTGAGCGTGAAGGCGAAGAGATTCTTCCCACTTACTTTACACAAATTCAAAATAGTGGTATGCAGGAGCTTGTGATCAAGAAAGCCACATGGATTTTGCCGCGCGAGATACTGGCCCTCGACTTTAACGGGGCATTTCACAACGTGTCCCACGCGAGCGTCCTCGGTAACCTCACGAATACGGGATGTGGCCAACGTACGTTCTGCTGCGTCAAGGATTTCCCGAGCAAGCGCATGGCGGTCGTACACATTGGAGGATAGAAGTCGGACCCGATACAACCGGAAGACTACGGCAGCCCACATTGTTTGGTCCTTTCGCCCCGGCTATACAACCTTGCCCTTTTGCTGCGGCCAAATCTACTCAGACAGGTCGACGGCTGAACCGCGCGTTTTACGCCGACGACAACACGGTGTGGACGAGTCCCGCGTCTTCCGAAGCCTGGACCGAACAGGCTTCGGACAGGACAGAACAAAACAGGACAGAACAGGTCCTGCAGAAGGCGGCAACGATGGTCAGAATACACCAACACCTACGGGTTATGCTACGAACTCCAGAAGCCGGAGCTCCTCATCGTACTGCCCAGAATACGCAAGAATTAACCCGGGACGAACGTGGTTGTGACGGTCGACGGCGTTTACGTCAATCCCAAGCAGCAACTGCGCATCCTCCTTTTCTTGCCACAACGAGACGGCAAGGCCGCAGCGGCCATCGCTAAGATCAAGACAGCCTCCGAACAGGTCATTGGAATGATCCGACATCTTGCGAATCGGCACAGAGGACTTAAAGACGACCACGCCTTCCGCCTTGTCAGGGCGTCCATCGTGTCCCGCATCACCTACTCGGCCCGTATTTCCAGCTAAGAAGGCGAACAGGAACACGCTTGGCACGTTTTTAAGGTACACCACTAAGATGGCTATGAGCCTGCCCCCGTACAAGTCTACGCAGACACTGCTGGACCGGGGGGTACGCAATACGGCAGACGAGCTAGTTGAGGCTCATCAGCATAACCAGAGAGTGCGACTGAGACAGACGGAGCACGGCCGAGCCATCCTCCGGAGGATTGGCTCGTCCATCGAACCACAGACACCCAAGCAACCTCGACCGCCGCCGTGAGGGAAGACATCAAGACCAATACCCTGCCGCGCAGCATGCGGGCCGGCAGGAACGACGAGAGGCATCCCACGCGGGCACAGGCACTCGCTCGGCCCCTCGAAGCAGATCCCAGTGTCTTCTACGCGGACGCCTTCCTTCCGCAGCGCAGCAGCAAAGCTGTGCCCGAGCGTCACGACAATGGGCAAGCTGCTGACCAGCCCGTCGGTTCGGACCACGGACCCCAACCAAGCAGAAAAGGTGGTCATCACTCTCGCCCTCATGCACGGGGATGCGTAGAAGATCGTCACAGGCTCCAAGACTGCTTACGGCAACTACCGCAAGAGCAGCGTCTCCCAGGCGGCCGTAGCAATTCTCGCAAAGAGCAGGCACCTAAGACGAGACGTAGAGCTCTTGTGGGAGCCGGCACACTCGACAGTGACAGGCAAAGGTCTCGCCGACCACTACGCCTTAGAAATACAAGACCGGGCCAAGGCCGAGTCTGTGCTACCGCACCAAGTTACGAGCTACAGGGAGTTTACCCGGCTCTACAGGAGCGCCATGTGTAGGCTCCCCGGGCCACACCGGTTACTCGGACACAAACAACAGACGATCGTGCGCAGCGCGACAGCGGTGTCACTGACGCACCCAGTTTTATAGTACGAGATGTTCCCGGCAGAACATGAGCCCATCAGCCCGTTCTGCAAAAAGACCGAAGGCACTCTGCCGCACATACTGGCGGAGTGCCTCAGCTCAAGAATTCCCTACCTTCCCTCCCACTTCTAGTGCGCCCCTAACCGAGCGACGGCAGAAAGTGATGTCTGGTCCTGACCTGCCAACCCAGCAAGAGCTCGTGTTTAGGAGCCAGGAGCTATTGGGCTCGTATTGGACACGGGAATAGCGTTCCACTCCGTCTGACGCCTGTGACCATCACCTCAAAGGTGCTAAATAAAAGTTGCTTTTCTCTCTGTGAAAATAGTGGTAAGGTAAAATGAGTGGTGGCACATGATACGCAGTCGGTTACGTAAGAGTAAACGACGGTTCCTTTTCCAAAGGTTTTGGGCAGGTGTGACCTAGCTTTTCGGATGTCCAGCCTGTGTCCGCTCGCTATAGATTTTTGGACTTCGCTACAGATACAAGGAGATTGCTTCGAGGTATTGCATTCATTTAAAAAAATTGGCATTTGCGCGTGTGCCTTTTATTGGTCCTTTTTTTGCTTGTCACCTAACAGTCTTTTTATATCCCGCAAGTTTTTTTGGCATATAAAATAGCAACGGTGAATCTTTTGTGTTTTCTCGAACAAGTCCGAAAATGAGCTCCGGCCTAATGACCTCATTTAAACATATACATTTTCTATGGCGAATATGTGAAATCTCAAGCTATTATGGGTATGCGGGCGAATATACCTCCAATTTCTCGCATTCGTTTACGCGCCTTTCCTTTGTGGCTTGATCAGGGAAAATACTCCCATACAGCAGCAACCTACACATGCAATAAAAAGCACCTGCTAGGAGTGTTCGCTAAATATGGGATTAGATAGACGCTGCAGATGCTTGATATGTAAAAGACACCACCCCTTGCGGGTGTACTTAGTTCTCATCACCAACGCAGAACCACAGACAAATTGAGTACTGTACTTACACGTGAATAGGGGTGCTTAATCAGTGGTATCCAATGACTCTGCTCTTAGATCAATTTTTCTAACATTTGACGGTCGTTCTTGAGGACTTCTGGCTTAATGTGTACATTTTGCTTCTGTCTTGCCGTGTTTGTGTGCTTCCCAGTACAACCACGGTGTGATTGAGCTCTGATTGCGTGTACGTCATTGTAACTTGTGATTGTCAAGACCACAAAAACGATGTGACGACGTACGGTCAGTACATCAAGTTTTAGCGGACGAGGTATCTCCACCGCGTGATCTGAGGCACAATTGTTAGAAAAAAGATAATCAACGAATCTGCAGCTTTTACTGCAAATGGGCCTAACAAATAACGTTATCAGAGACTTAACCTTGACGATGCTATAACTGCAGAACTATTTTGAACCAAATAGCATGAACACTGCTCAAGGTGGATGTACACAAACACATTTATCAAAAGCATTGCCCAAATTGAAGTGTACAGTACGTTACAAGCACTGCACCTTAATAAAGACGCAAGCCAAAACTTCTTCCTTAGGCCTCTCTACGATCTCCTCGGCTTCAGGTAACTTCAGTACAGCCAAGCGTATTTTTTATTTTCTTTGGGAGTGTTTCTTCGGTTAGGCTATTCCAGTCTAAACGACTCGTGGCAGCTTATCAAGGGATTCCTGTAACATCATCTCTAAGCCCGTAATTTAGTGCTCAGGGTGTGCAGAATATTTCTCTATGCAGTGCCGTAGGCAGTTCTAGTAGCGATTCTGCGTATACACGTACCGCAAACACAGTGCTTTACCTGTTTTCTGTGGTTGCGCCAGCATGGCATCTCATCTTGTTTGCAGCCCGAGCATAGGATAGAAGTTGGGTTATTTCTGGGGGCAGCTAGTACCGAAGAAAATCGACTTTGATTACAGCGCCTTGTCAGGGGAAGTGCAGGAACGATGTAGAAACTAGAGAAAGCACGTTGATTTTTGCCAATAAACCTGGTCGGAGTGGTGTTAGTGCGTTGAAGTGTCTTTTCTTCTCTTTAGGTATCGGAACGACATATTCTGTCCTGCAAGCAGGTGTTTTACTTCGTCTATCAGCTTTGTTAAAACAGGTCAGGTTGCATCGGGCGTTGCCCTGGTGAAGTTGATGCCTATATAGCAAGAAACGTACCTACAGCATTTTTGTGTCCATACAATGGTACCAAAGCTACCATTGAGAGCCCCTCGTTCTTAGTGGATAATTCTTAACTGAAACAAAAAACGCATTGCATGAATCCATGCTTAATTGTTTGCCAAAGTTTGTGAGAGAAATAGCCTTCGGCCTCCCTTTCGCGTAAACTTGTCCCTTCTTTCTCCTGAGCATTAATGGAGTTGTAGTGTTCTAGCACTATAATGGCCTATACCGTTCAATATTATATATGTACTATAAAAACTTTCTACTAAAATTGCCCGTAGGGTGACTGTATACTTTCGTCGTTTTTTGAAAGGAGGTTGGTCAAAGGGAGATTGTAAACGTAATAACATTCTCGTTTGCTTTAAGTACATGGCAGCGGTAACCGGGGGCGAGACAGCGCCAGTACTTCTCGGGAGGCGGTTCGAGGCAGGCCAGGAGCGTTCGTGCACCGGGCTCGGAGAACCGTCTCGGGGGCTGTTCCGGGACTACTCTGCCGCGACGAGAGCTGCCTGTTCCCGCTGGCGAGGTCCCGAAGCGTGATCCGGGCCGAGGTTCGGGGCGAGGCCTAGAGAGGCCAGTCACGAGCGCAAGCATCGGCGTTCCGACCGACGACCCCTGCGATTCAACAGGCGACGTCCCCCGACGTTCCACACATGCCATCGACATAATCCCGCCCAGCGTCGAGCAGACGGGAACGTGAGCGTGTCCCCTCGTTTTCCGTTTCGCACGAACTTTGGTTTGGACTGGTGTTAGCCATTCCGCCGCGTCGCCCGCGTGTTGTTCTCTGTTGTTGCCGTTAGTTCCCTAGTGTTGTTTCTTCGGGTGTTTGTGTGTCCTTCCCAGAATATATGTTTCTTACTTGTGCTGAGCCCACGCATGGATAAAGAAAACGGCCTTTGTTGTTTTATAAACCGTCCAACCTAATTATCAGAGATCTTGCCTTCAACTCGACTATAACATTACACCGTGTATCATCACAATTTCATATTTGTGGAATTCACATGGCAGTTCCAAATGTGGTGGAACTACCGTGCGCAGTCACAACGCTGGATTATAAAGGAGGACAATAGAGAGCCGCTTGTTTTTCCGCGCGAACGAAATTCCAGTAATTTAAAGTTTTCTTCAGCTCACTAAGCAGGAAGTATTCTCAGTCGCAAATTACACTCAAACGTGCTTTGTATCGTGCACTCTGTGTGCTCCGGTTTGTTGATCATAATTTTTTGTGGTGAGAGAAAGCACAACTTTTGTTAAATGCTCAGAGGGCAGTGTGCCCGCAACAACTGCACTTTTTGCATGCGGCCTTTAAACGCCGCTTTTCTAACGTTTTACAGCTGGGCGCAGATAATGTGGTCATTGAATGCACCCTCCTCGATTTCTGTTCTTTCGACTCCGGCGGAAAAGTGCACTTGAAAAAGAGCCTTCATTGGCCCGGGACAAATAGAGAACATATTTTTGCATTGTATGGACAATCTTTTCATTATCTTTGACCTGCTTTATTGTCGGCACATATCCTGTGGTTAACAGAAGAAAATAAATTGCGAATGTTGGAGCGAGCGTTTGTCATGCCGGGTGTCAGTTATCACCCTATCCAGCACTCCGTTTTTTCTCACCGAACGGTTGCTATTTATCCGACAGGCGTCGTCATCGCCGTAGCTTTACTCTAAAGTGTAGCTTTGCTATAAAAAGGGAAGGATATAATTTTTTGCAAATGGTGATATTTCAGGAGATCAAACATTAAGCTTCCTTAATTTGTGGGCATATAAAATCAACTTTTTCGTACACCATAGGCAACTGCGTGGGTATTCCTAGCCGATATCTTTGCTTCCAATTGCTGACAGCGCAAACAAACATGGGCAGTTTTTGTGCGATATTAGCATTTCTTTGAAGAAACCAACCACTCTGATTGTGTAGCAGCTTACGGTACTAAAATGTATGTCATCAGTAATCTACATTACTATTTTGTTCTTAAGCGATACACCGAATTGACTTCCGTATGAAGGTGTGTTGACATTGGATGCCAGGAGCAGGCCCCCAATGATAAAAAAAACGAAGACAAGTAGAAAGCGTAATTACACGTGAATTGTAACAACATGAATTGCAGCTGAGGGGCACCAGGGAATATAGCCTTAGCGACAGGATGACCGTTTCTGCCATTACAGCTCATATCAAGTAGCCGGCACGGGCTTGAAATAGCGGCTTTATCTTGCATGAAATTCTTAAACTTTGTCTGCCCTTCATGAGGCTTGCATGGGTGTGTGTTCGCTTGCGGTAAAGTTTGCGCGGCGCTAGTGTCGCCACTAGTCCGCTCCTTTCACGCGGTGCATGAATTCTAGTGGACACACCCTGCTCTACGCTCTGGCCTAAAGTGATGACCTCTCCAATACACATGCGACAAGATGTGAGAGAAAAGGAGCCTGTGCCAAAGGGGTGTCTTTCTAGAGTTCCTCAATGCAGATTCCCATGTGAAGCTAGAGGTGTGTGACCACAATCAACAGGCCGGCGTGGTCACGTCGCAAGGAGGAAGTAAAAGTTCTGCAGCAAAGCGTGCTCTACAGCCACATGGCCACATCACTCATTCCTCCCAGAGGGAGGGCCAAGGGGCTCGGCGTCGCTCCTTCAGGGAAGGCGGATGGCTAGCCCGCATCATTCATTTCTTCAAGTGACTCCCTAGCTCCGCAAGGAAGCTATACAGAGAAACAGCATGTTTTCTCAGCTAGCGATGGCGCTTGGTAACGACAGCATGTAGGAGTTGTTGCGTCTGACGATAAAATTATACAACCGGGGTCTCTGGCCACGAGCAAGTCTCGCAGATCACCACCGCGAACAGCAGGCATACCCCAATGTACGTATTCCACGAAACTACTTCAACGAGAAGTCAACGACAAGCGATTAACCAACAACGCTCAGCGGCTTAACTTCTGCTGCCATGCGACAATGCTTCGCCACACCGCGATAACTCTTAGTTGCTTTTGTTGCTTTATATTTCGGAGACGTCAGCAGCTTGGGGGCTCTCCGCATACGTCGGAATCGTTAATACGGGTGTTTCACAACACATGTAGGCTAACCGCACGTTAAGGGAGTCCGCAACACTTTTCAATTTTTTTTTCTCAACGGTAAGCTTTCTACACCATAGTTCCTGTGCTCAGAAAATTCCGTCAAAAATTCTCAAGCACAAACTTCTGGTATTAGCCGATCAAGCACATATGAATCTGTCCCAAGAACATTTCGACTCTTTCCTGTTCTTCACTTTCTTGCAATGCTCGAATTACCTGATTAGTGCTCCCTTCCGGCAATTGGGGGATTTCTTTCAGATGTTCCAACAAACGCAGTCAATAGCGACGTCAAAAAAGGCGACAAAAACTAAACAGAAACGGAAGGCGAATCTGCGGCGAAGAGAAAATCACGCAGTGCAGCTCCCTGCTGTCTTAATTATACTTTTTGCAATGCTTCAAGACGCCAGGAAAAGAGCGAAAACATTTAACCGAATATGTTGCAGAGTCGTTTCATTTATCCCACAAGGATTAACAATTTGTTGGGTCGCATCTGTCGTCCCTTCTTGTCTTCATTTCAACGGTTTTACTCTTCTTTGCTTGGGCTGAAGATGTCCATCTTTCCGAGTAGAGCCCATAATTCTTTCTCATTCACCCGCACCCAAACATTACCTCACTGGTGCCAAGGAAAAGAAGAGAGATAGGTAAGCAGCGCTGAATTTACTTATATTTTAAACATGTATGCGATCTCTCTTGTCTGTGAAAAATAGCGGTGTCAACTGTAGTGGTCCGCGCAGGAGTAAACGGGGCACGGGAGCGGTGCCACGTCGGCATCGCGGCGCCGCCTGGAAACCATGACGGAAAGCAACTACCGGCGTTCTGGGATGCGTCCGCACTGACCACGCCTACCTGTCAGATATGTTTATTCTTCGCTCTGCTGCCGTGTCTTACAGCGCATGACAATTATCACGGGGCAGCGCTTCGCTGTTCAATGGGTCTGGCTACATTGGCGCTCGCTGCAATTATCGGCGACCGAATCCGCTGCATTTCAGTTGAAGGAGCTTGCGTGTTATGAGCCGCCGCCATCCATTTCCTCCTCAAAGTTCGCACAGTCTCGCCAGCCTACTATCATGCGAAAGTTTCTGGGTTATTTTAGAGCAAAGCTTTCTATCTCTATCAGCCAACAGTTCTTTTGTGACGTGCGGGACAACAAACAGAAACGCATCGGAGGCGGTGGCGTGGGGAGGAAGGCGGAACGGAGGGTTTCACTACACAGGGTTCCCCGCGCATTAGTGCCTTCTCGATGGCGGCGATGTCTGTGATAGGGGTTTGTCATCTGCTTTAGCGATGGTTGTTTTGGACCTGTTTTGGTGAAGCTTCACGCTGATTGCGCACTTCTTTCGCACGGCTTGATTAACTTGTTCGAGAGCACATCCAGGGTAACTCGCACGCGACGGAATTAAGTGGTCGCCCGGCAAACATACGCTAAGGATTGCTTTGCAGGGCGGTAAAACAAAATGTACAAACCACATACAGTAATCTGGCCGCCATAAAAAGGCTACCTTTTGCGCACGGCTTGCCACGAATGGGACTCCGCTCTCGAAATTTGTGATTGCCGATTCGGGTGTGTTGTAAGAGGTATTACGAAAGGGCAAGGTGCCCACTGGTTCTTATGAATAGCGAATATAAAAATTCCCTCAGCTTTTTCGCTAATCTTAAACTTACAAAACTAACTCGCTTAAATCGGTATAAATGGAAATCACTAAGCTGACATGCCGAATTGTTTCCGTGTCTGCGATTGTGTAGCGCGGTCATGCAGCCCCAACCTAGAACATCAGGATGGCTAGGTTCCACGGTCTCACCCATCGAAAGACGCTCCTATGTCTTTTCTTTCTCCCACCTAACGGCCGGCCTACAGCGGTGGTGGCGTCCGCAGCTGTAGCCGGGCCGTGGCTGACGCTGCTTCTGCGTTCGGGACGCCGCACCCGCGAATTGCAGATAACGGCTGGCAGAATCTCTGGTTTCACTCTTTGTATAGCCCCGTGTGTGAATTCAAGTGACGTCGCAAGGGCAATTCTTGCGGGCGTCGTTTAAATCTTTGTTTTCCAACCACCTTCACATCGTGGAAAGGGGACAATTTTTTGGTTTATTTTTTGTACCAGCCAGACGTAACGTAATCAAAAAAGGAAGAAAAAAATTGTCCGCGTATCTCCTCCTTTCGTTGCAAATGTCGTCAAAAGACGATAGTCTTTATCGACCTTTGCGAAGTAAATGCCTCTCATTGCTTTCCCACTCACCTCTCATGTTGTTCCTCTTGCGTCGCGCTCCTCCCAAGGTAAAGACGCCAAAGGTTTGTTTAAATCATTTTAAATTTTACCGCGTTCCACTACTCCAGGCCGGGTGTCTCGATGCCAACGCTGCCGTACGGCGGAGGCACGCGTGAATTGAGGCGCCCTACTTCAGCGTTTCTAGAACCACGTCCTCTTCCACGTGCGTTCCAAGCAGAACGTGGAACCTATCTAGTGGAACCTTTCGTAACTGTTTCCAGTTGATTTCTTAAAATGGCGCCAGAAGCTATAGGGGCGTGGGCGACAGCAGGCGACGGGAGAGTGAATTTTTTTCCTGCAGTTCATGAAGTATTTATATTCGCAAAAATCAAGCATGCATGATTTTTTATAAAGGAACACTGCAAATATTACTTCTGTATTAACTTGTCTTATATTTGCGTAATGTCTTGTTCTTCTTCAACAATGTTGAAAAGTGTGGATACTACACCAGACTTAGACGGGCAGATTTAGCTGTGACTATATAAGACTATGGTGCAGGCCTTGTTTTACTTTGGCCGGGTGGCTGAATCGAGTCACAGACAGACAGACGGAAAGACAGACATACAGACAGACCAAAATTTCTGGGTTTAAGTAGCCCATGAAAGACTATCGTCTTTAAACATTTGTCCCTGGTAGGCTCAATGCGAGTGCGAAGGTTCATCGGGGCTTCAACACCGACTTCCGCAAGCATACTCAGATATTGAACCACATTGTGCTTTTGTTTCCCTGTAACGTCGACATTTTTGTCAACTGTCATGCAAATACGCCCAGCATCCAAGGTAGTTGTTTCAATTATTCGAGAATATGTAGAAATTTAGATTAGGCGGACGATAGAATGCTAGTAGCGTGATATCAAAGAGTGAGTTTTCCATACCAACTGCTAAGGAGTCAGCTCCGGAAGAAGTAGTGGTGACGGTATAGTGGTCACGGTAGATAAAAGCCACGTATGCTCGAAGGAAATAGCCATGGCGATGCCTAAGCTCCTTGGATGAGGAAAATATTGGTTGTCATATTCTACGACTGAGAACTTTTGGGAAGAACATTAAAAATATTTTTTACGGTGAGGACAACGGCGTCTCAAGAGTTTGTTAGTTTGTCGGTAGCCCACAAAAATTAGACCGAGTGTGTACGCAGGATACACATTTTTACATGAATGAAAGTGATGGAGTCAACAACAGTTGCCAAAACGTAGTTCTGGTGTGCATGAAAATATATGAATGCAAGCGTGCCCGCTGCCACAAAAGCACAAAAGGAAAGATAACGGACCGGCTACACGCAAGGTAAACAAAAATTTCCTGTTTGATCAGGTAAGGTTCCGACGAAGTAGAGAGGCAGGCAGCCGTCCTAATGGTCAAAGGTCGTAGTATAAAGCAAGCCGCAAACCAGGTTGTCCCGAACTTTCTTTCTTGTGAACCTGACAAGAGCTGTTGGAGGACCGCTCTCCGCTTAGGAAACCTCTGGAAAGCGGATACTTAATTTTGCAAAAATGAAGCAATTTGGGGTTTTTGGATCAAGCCTGACAGGTCAACCCCGAGGGTCTGGTCTGCCGACGCGGGGAGGACGGGTATTTCAAGATCTCACGTCCTGCTGTAGTGCTCTGAGTCATTCAGGTGTTATTGCAGCAGTGCAAAGATAGAGGGCTGTGATGACAGCCAGCCTTCATTTGAAGCCGCCTTCAAGAGAAGCAATTCGCTCCGTCATTGCATCAACAACGGCGTCACACGCATTGACCAGGAAAAGCTTAAGAGACACGACATAGGTTCTTGTCTTTTACCTAACTCATATGCACCGGCACTGACGACGCCCATTTTTACACCAGAAAAATGAAATACGCTAAAAAAAACAATAGGCCAGAAAAATTAAAAGGAATTGAGGAGAACGAACAACGTAGGAGACTTTGATAGATAATAAAACCCATTAACCAACAGCAACAACTTAAAAACCCGTCAAAAGGAAGCGCGAAGAAAGGCTATACCCATGGTCAGCGAATTACGCAACTATACCCCAATGCTTCGGTTCTGTTCGAGTGAGTTGAATATCGCGACACACACAGGAACCAAAGGTCGTAGAAGCAGCACACATACTGCCTGGAAACTCACTAGTAGTAATATGCTCAAGTTTCAGCAAGGCTTACAGAAACTGCCCGCCCAGATAAAAGTAGTTTAGTTGAGAAACAAAAACGTTTATAGTCGTTTTACTCATGTTGGTGCGAGTGGTTGATCTGCTAACGGCAATGGTTTACTCAGTTTGGATATGTTTGCACATATCATTCAATCACCACCATGGCCCAATGATTGACATTGAGCTTGGCGTTGTTTATGGTGTTGCTCGTTGCCGCGAGCGCCAGGGTGACCAGCAATAGGGTCCGAGTGCACGACTGGAATACAAGCGAGACGATATCTGTGACACAGGCGGTATATTGTACTAACACCAGAAATTTACGTAAGCCGGAATCTGGCTCTATATGGGATAAACTTTCTCTCTCACCTGTAATTTCCGTTGCGCCCTGTATAGTTAGGGCATTACAGTTTGCACTTACAGCCGTCGCTCTGCCAACCCACCAGAGATCTCTATTAGTCACTGAGCTACGTTTTTTGCTCGTGCGGCATTCTTTCTCGGTGTTCGCAGGATATTTTCAAAAACGCCTCAAGTTCTCCAGCCGAAAGAAAGAAACAGAAGGTGTCATCTACAAGGGAAGCTAATCGGAATAGCTGCGATTCGCTAAAGCGGTGGGGGGAGCACCACGAGATGCGGCGTATATTTGTTCCGAAGCAATCCTTTTTACTCACCAACCTCAATGCAAACATTTGGTCTGTGTGTCTGTCTTTCCATCTGTAACAATATTCAGCCGCTGGTAAAAGGTAAAAAAAAGTGTTTGACCATCAGGTATACACTGGCAGGAAGGCGCCGAAATACTGAAATCACAACCCTCGGTCATACATGTCCTCGATATCTACCGATACGAAAGGCTGCGACACATTGGAAGCTAAATTTAATTACACAACCAACACAACCCGTGTTCATTTATTCAAAAATTGCGGCGTCGGTTGGTTCTGAAGACAGAAATTCAAAGAGGGATGTTTTGACTGTCGTGCTACAGAACTATACTGGGTGATCAAAGTTACATATACCGATATATATTTTTTTAATTTGGAGCTTAAGGCGCTTAGATTTACGTGAAGATCTCCCTACAGTGAGGGTATACGCCCAGGGGAGACAGAATGTTGGGGTAGCTATCCATGTCGGTGGCTTAATTACTGAACTTGAAAAAATGTTTTTATTGGCTGCAGTAAGCAGGCATATTTGTATTGAGAAGTTAGACGCAATCGTGTTTCTATGCAGTTTCATTTGCGAAATTCTTCTAAGGCTTCTGTTCTGCGACATATCGAACTGCGAATTTTAGTTGCCGTTCGCTTGATAACGCATGTTAGACAGTGAAGACCGGTCGGAAGCTCCTCCGTTCGGTGTTTCGATAGCGGTTTTGAGTACTGCAGAGTGCGAAAACGCCAGACAAGACTGAAAGTTGGGAGTTATCACTTTTGCCTATTCCCGCACCCTGTTGGTAAAAAAAAGATAACACAGCAAGAACATCACAAAATGGAGGACACATGCACCGGTCATAACTGTCTCGCATGCGCTATCATGCAAACGGCCATTAAACTTCCCAGTTCGATATCTCGGAGTGCGAATGCGCTAGAACAGGTGCACCAAAGGAAATGGCGTAGAAACACGATTGCGCCTAACTTTTTAATACAAAAATGCCTTCTTTCTGCAGCCACTAAAAGCTAATTATTCAATTTTCTTTAATTAAGCCACCGACATCAAAAATTAACACCTCATTGTGTGTCCCCCTGGACGCATAACCTCACTGTAGAGGGGATCTTCCCGTTAATCTAAATTCGCCATTTAAAAAAATATGTCGACCTCATTACCATCACACTGTATATCAGTGCTCCAATAAAGCGGCATAAACCAGTAGTTCTGAAAAAGTACAGCAACAACTATTATTTCATCGCTTATTCTAAGGCAAGGTAACGTAACCTAACACAATAAACTACAAACAACGGTCACTTAAAACACGAAAAACTAACGTAATACCTTCAAAATTATAACCTGAAATAAAGTTCTCAAAGGGCAAGGCAAGAGCCGGCCCCAAGGTTAAACTAAAGCGGCCGACGCCAGGCTCTGTGCAACACTTGTCTTATTAAATCTCGTCGTATGACAATCAAACTTTTGCTTTACCGCTTAAATGAAGCGCTGCTGGTTTGCACTATGCACAGCACGCAGAAACAAAACAAAATGTTAAAGCTTCCAAAAAAGCAAGAAATGAAAACACAAAAAGAAATAAGCTGAAGGCAGGGTTGTTTGTTGGAGATAAGAATACAATATGAAAGATAAAAGAGCGCTCTCTTCAAGAATGTGGTGCGGTAGCAGCGCGAAGGCTTCGCAAGGGAGTCGCAAGACCATCATAATTGTGAACAAAGAACATAGGAGCTAGTTGCGAGAGGGGGCAGAAGACTATCGTCTTTGACAAATCTTTGCAGTGAAAGAAGAGCATAAGCGGGTAATTATATTTCCTCCAAATTGACACGTGCTATGTTGTCGCACCACTTAGCCAACATCAATTCTTTCACTGGTAGCTAACCTTAAGATTTACGAAAGATTATGATGTATGGAGGCTGTAATAAAGCTGTGCAATTGAAATCTGCGAAACCAATAAATTGACCGTAGGCGTAGAGAATTTTCTAATTTGTGTATTTTTAACAGTAGGTTATCAGTTTTGGTATTCCCTCCGTAAGCATGTTGTCAATGTATGTCTTTTTCTATACATTTTAGAAACTTGTGCACCGTTTCTTTGGTATGGTTTGGTAGTATGTTCCCCGAAACGGACATGTCGCATACCACCTAATACTTATCTCAGAATACCGTAAAACGAAAGAGACTATCACTCCTTCGTAATTTCAGGTCTACATCGTTGTATCAGTAATACAGTCGCGGTATTCTGTAAAAGTGAGGAGCCTACTATAATAAAAGGAGGTAAACAGTACTGCTTTTGTTGGGTCAAAGAATTCTGCATTTCCCGGAATTCTTTGCCCTGTTCATACGCGCAAGTGTAGAGTCACCATATTAGAAGTCTCCGTTTTTGCAAAGGCATTGTGGGCACACAAGGCAGGGCGTGCAAGCGCGGAGTGACCGAGTGACACATGACACCAGGGGCAAAGACCTCCAATAACTGTTTCCGCCCACTCTGAGAAAACACTGCCGCTATTTGAGGAGATCATTGCCACAGGCGTCGCTTTTGCTTGAACAAGATGAATGACTCGTGAAAGAAACGCGAGATTATCACGGTGAAAACCTATGATTGCGGGTTCGATGGGCAAAAGGACGCTGTTCGGAAGTTTGCGCTTTCCCGTGAGCAGCGGCCACCCTCAGGGGGTTGTTTATCAACGGCCCTTTGATTTAATTGGCTGCACAGAACTGCGAGATAAGCGCTTACCAGGGACTGTGTTTCGACGACTGGCTCATGCTACACCCTAAAGAGACATTAAAGGCCGAAGGAAATTCAGTTTCAATTAAACTTTCATACTTCTCTAGCTCTCGCCGTTTTTTGTTCAATCAGCAACACCGCATTGTTGGCTGAGAAATACGTTAATTAAACTGACATTTCTTTCTCCCATTTGCCTTTCATTTTTTGTGACATAGCCTCGCGTCACAAACTAGGAGTGAGGCACCGTGTGTACTGGAGACTAAATGGTTGGCGCGAGCTGGCGCTAGTCGTTCTCACAATGGCAGCGAAAGCTTTTATGACGCAGGCAATGACGGACTACCACAACGTTTCCCTAGCGGAATAGGCTGGCACAGATTTTTATGAGTTCTCACTGACAGAAAAAGAAACGCTTTTAAATTGTCACGCGGCAGTTGGTTCCGCCTATACCGGCAGACCAGACCCTATGGAGCTGGCGGCGAGTGAAGCCTCTTCTGAACCATCAAGCGCCGTTTCGAATATCATGCAAGCGCGGTTGCCAGACTAGCGCAGTTCCGGCGGGCGCCTTCACATCACCTCGTAAGGTGATTACAGCCATCCCTTTTATTTTTTGCTGGCGCTAACTTAGCTATACATAAGCAAAACTTTCGCCGCCCCCCTCCCCCTTTTTTTTGGCCCCGCCACCGTATCCAGCAGTCGTTTTTGACTGAGCTCGCGCTAGTCAGGCGTAACAGAGGCACAGAGACGCACGCGTTACGGAGTGTCAATAGCGGCTCGCGGAGGACAGAAAAGCAGAAGTGGAATCGATCAGCTAGCCACCGGCAATAAGTAATTTTTCTTTCTATAGCGTTCAAACCGGGCGCATGACGCAGGATTGCAAGCTCAGGCGGGCCGCTTAATCACCTGCAGTGCATGTACTTTTGTCGCTTTCTGCCGAGGGTATGTCTGGTGGAGGCTCGGGCGTTAACCACCGTAGCTGATTGACTTCGCTAATTGAGCATTATGCCTTTCCAAAACGAAACTGAAAGCATTACGGCTAACTGAACAGTGAGGTAAGGACCGTACATCGCAATGTATTAAAGATGTAGTTTGTAATTTTTGTGTAAACTAAGACCACGCAAAGCAATATTTATATTTATTTGCTGTGCTGAACCATTTTGGAACGGTTTATTTAAGAAAACTTTTACAGATGCTTCCCCAATGAGCTCTCGCCATTCACAACTTTTGTGACGTCACGAACCGTAGTACCGCAATACGTAAGGCGCGTCGACACTTATTTCAACGTTTTTCAAAGCTTCTGCCTAATTAAACAACTGCTAGCTGCGAAACTGATGTATTTAGAATATAGGCACCATAATATTTTCACTTTTATAAAACGTGTGAAGAGACAAGGTTAGAGTGTTTCGAACTTTGAATTGTTGCCATAGCGAACGTGGCCCTTCGGATTATAAACCGATGTAGATTTAACTTTTGAACGTGAGTGTTAATCGCTAGACATTTTTGTTAACCCCGTTTGCACAGGATATCAGATGCGTTATCGACGCAATAAACCTTTCGTACCGAAACGACGTTGGCCGCCTTGTATCTTTGATATGCAAGCAGCAAAAAAAAAACATGTTTTTTAGAGGATGTTTTCTGTATAAAAAAAGACTACGTATATGGGTATCTTACGGAAAGAATTTGCTTTATTTATTTATTTATTTATTTATTTATTTATTTATTTATTTATTTATTTATTTATTTATTTATTTGTTCAGTTATTTATTTATTTATTTACTCTCAAGGCAGTTGGGCATTACAAAGAGGAGTGGGGGGTCAAACACTCTAAAGGCAATGCAGCAGGAGTTTGGTTACCGATAAGAAACATATTTACATATTTGAAATATACACATCAACTGGAAATATAAACAATAACAGGAAAAAAAATCAAAAGGCTCATAAAACCTTCGCCATACTCGGGAACAACACTGCAGGATTTACACAAAACCGCGGAAATCATGGAAAAACAGTATGAGAAAGAAAGAAAATTCAGGTTATATAGCCACTAATAGCTACCTTAAAATTGACTGGATTAATTATTGAAGCAATGCAGGTGGGGAGGTGGTTCCGGTCAGAGCTGGTTTTAGGAATGAATGAGTTGAAATAATAGTTTGTCCGGCTGCTGGATACGCCAACCTTGAACTGATGGTCGTTTCTTGTCGAATGATAAGTTGGGGGAAAAAGTATCGAATCTTTGAGCGTTAAATTGGCGTGATAAGTTTTATGAAAAAGACAAAGTCGTGATATTGTCCTGCGAACAGACAGATCAACTAGGTTAAGGATAGATTTCATGGAAGTGACGCTAGCCGTAAAAAATATTTAGATAATATGAAGCGTGCGGAACGATTCTGGATGGCTTCGATATCATGAAGTAGCGAGTTGATATGCGGGTCCCATATCCACGACGCCTACTCGACCTTTGGCCGAAATTAAGTTTTATATAAAACAAGTTTTATATCTGTTGAAGCAAGAGCAAAATTTAGCCGTAAAAAACCGAGCATGCGGTTAGCGTCACTTGTGATATGTTCGATGTGTGTTTGCCAAGAAATGTTATCCGAGAAGTAAAGGCCAAGATTTTTGTAACATGACACTTTGGTTAGGGGGGCGTGGTTGAGTATGTACAAGCACGCTGTAGTATTACGTTTTTGACGGGTCCCTCGCATTACTTTGCATTTGTTTGTATTCATTTTCATTAACCATGTATCGCACCACCTAGAAATATTATTTAAGTCAGATTGTAGCGCACTTTGGTCGGCAGAATCAAAAATTTCTCTGGAAGTTACGCAGTCGTCCGCGAAAAGTCTAATAGTTGATGATAGTGTGTTCGGCAAGTTAATAATATAAATGAAGTATAATAGGGGACCTAAGACAGAACCTTGCGGCACACCAGACGTGACAGTGCAGTGCGTGGAAATAAAGTCAATAGCAACTACATATTGTGTGCGGTTAGTTAAAACACTCCAACCATTTGAGAGTATTTACATCTAGATTGATTGAGTTTAATTTAAAAAGTGGTAGTTTATGACAAATGGTATCGAATGCCTTTGCGAAGTCGATAAATACACAGTCGATAACTGAAGAACGGTCAGCGGCGCAAAATAGGTCGTTTGTGAGGCTAAGCAACTTAGTTTCACAGGAGTAATTTTTTCTGAAACCGTGTTGGTACTTGCTAACAAATGAATTGTTTTCGAGAAAGCGGAATAAATGACTGTAGATAATGTGCTCAACAGTTTTATATGGTACACTGATCAGCGATATGGGTCTGGAATTGATGGCATTGTGAGTGTTACCTGTTTTGGGCAAAGGAACCACCTACCCGACCTTCCAATCCTGTGGTATTGAAGAAGTTTCCATAGACTCTGAAAAAATCTTATAATTACAGCGGATAATATTTTAGTATTTTTTTAGGAATTTAGGGTTAATACCATCATCTCCAGGGGAAGAAGGTTTCAGATTTCTTATCAGTTTGGCAACACCCACCCAGTCTATGACTAATGGATCCATGGGTAAATAACTGCAGGCAGGGAAAGGGGGCGAACAGTATGGTACACACGTTACAAACACCCACAAATATACCACACTTAAGGCTTCACAGCACATTTCACTTGGCATCACACAGTCGTCTTCAGACATCAGTTCAATTTTCTTTTCACTTTTTCTGTTGATGGTAAGCCAAAATCTTCGGGGATTAGTTCTAAGCATAGAGGGGAAGGTAACTTCAAAGAAAGAACGCTTTGCCACGTCAAGCGCGTGCGCATATTCACCGGCTGTCTCATTGTACGCAGCCCATCGGTCAGCTAGCCTCGAGCGTTTGGCTTTCCGAAAAAGGCGCTGCTTTTTATTGCGTAGTCGCTTTAGGGTCGGTGTAAACCACGGGGATTGAACGGTATTTGTTATTCTACGCAGGGGTACATAGTGGTCAATTAAAGCGGACACCTTGGTTTTGAACAGATGCCTTTTTTCGTCTACATTACGCTGATCAAAATTATGTAACACACCTTCGGCGAACATTTCAACCTATCTATTTATTGCAGCATAGTCGGCTCGTTTGTTATCTCTGAAAGTTTTCGAGGTTTTCTCTCGCTTGGGATTCCTGTTGGGTATAGTGAAGTGGATTGCTGAATGGTCACTGAGACCAGGAATCACAGAAAGAGATGTAACAAGATCTAGGTGAGTTGTGAGAACCAAGTCTAGAATCGTTGAGCTTGTAGTAGTAACACGGGTCGGGTATTTAACAAGTTGTTTTAGAGTGAAATCTGAGCACACACTGACAAAAGATGCGCTTTCAGACGAGCCGGTGCTCGCACTTGGTTCGGGTAAACGCCAAGAAATATCGGGCAGATTGAAGTCTCCCAAAACAAAGAAGACTGCAGCAGTAAATCTAATATGTATCTTATTTAAAACATACATGAAATATCTCAGGAAAAGCCTGAAGGAGAATTTGGAGGCCGATAACAGACACAAAGAATGAAGTATTTATGATACATGCGAATGCACACACAAACTAATTCTAGTTCAGAAGTGACATTAACTTTGAAAGAAACAAATTCATTTGACATTGCAATTAAGACACCTCCGCCGGAACGGCTACCCCGTCGTATTGATAAAGGAACGTAGTTTTTTTGCAGCGTGCAAATTTCCCTGCTATCAATTTTAGCTGACAACCAAGTTTCCGTCAGTATGATTATATTTGCCAGGCACGCATGTACAATGGATACTAATTCGTCACGTTTGTTCATTACGCTGCTTACATTACAAAGAGAGAAAGGAAATTTCCCGCTCAATAGCATCAGCTTGTGTGCACTCATCTAGCTACCTTGAAGACTGGCCTTCGCTTTTGTTTGGGGAACACGAACCGGCTTGGCGTAGTCTATTATCATTACTTCGGCAGTTTTCAGAGCGTCCTACCTGTAGTTTAATTTCAGGAACACAATCTGTAATACTGCAATACACATAACTCTGTTTGTTAATTACGACTTTGTTGCACTTCAGAGAAAATGGCTGGCCGGTGGCCTTAGCGAATTCCAGCAACTTTTATGTACGGTGCGCGTTGCCTTGCAAAAGTCCTCAGTAAGTGAAATGTTTGTTCCGCGTAGCTTGTATATTTTCGAGAAAATTGAGTCTATCGTTTTAAAAGAAGGAGTCTGGACGATGATTGGCCTGCAATTATTTTGGACAAACACTCCTAATCGGTGTGCACGGCTAATCGCTTCCTCGGACATTTGCAGTTTGAACTAGCCAGAAAGAATTTCCCAATTTTTTTTTCTGCGTCAGCCCACGTCTCTTCCGCACTATCAGATATTCCATAGTATACCTAATTGTGTCGTCGTGCCCTGTCTTCATAGTTATCAAGCCGTGATTGTAGTTTGGCACTTTCAATACGTACCGCTGCCGTAATCATCGCGTCCAAATTCGCTTCATCAAGTAGTGCGTCAAAGGAACTTACTTTTTCTTCCACAGCGGAAGACGCATTTTAAGTCAGATACCTTGGAGTCAAGCATTTGTTGGTTTTCTTTTACCTCATTGATAGATTCCAAGAGCTGGCCGTGCCGCTCGTCTAGACGCTTAGTAAGACGGTTAATTGCAGACAAGACCGCTTTTCTGATGGAGGAGAAAAGCAAAAACGCCCGTGTGTGCGAGATTTCGGTGCAGGTTAAAGATTCCCAGGTGGTCAAAATTAATCCGGAGCCCTCCACTACGGCGCGACACATGACCTGTGTTGCGTCGGCGCGTTAAACCCTAAAATCAATCAATCAATCGCAGACAAGACTTGACTAGTTTCGGCAGCAGGGTCCAATTTTGGGGGACCAGCGTTAAGTTCAACGTCACCTTCTCGTACAAGAAGTTTAACAACATACACAATGTCATAAAACTCAGACACCAAAACATGTGGGCAAGGGAATAGGACACAGCACTACAATTCTAGGTCACAAACATGGTCATGACAGCTCCGGCTTCCATGAGAAGAGAATTGTCGAAATCTTTTTAGGCTTTGTTCACGTAGTTTCGGTAAAACGCGTGTCTTCAATACTGGAGCACCGTGCTCCGGACTGCAGGGGAAAAGTGGGGTTTAAGACCGATTTAAGCGACTTGTTTAATACCGGTGTAATGTGACAATGCGCGACCTGTATCAGCGGTATGGCCATGTATTTTGTCGGTCTGCCCGTCGCCTTCGTTTACGCACCTTCTTTCACCGTTACAAGCGCTGCCGGCAGTACCGGGCCCGAAAACAGTGGTGGAGATATTTCGTTTTGGCACGCGCTGCCAATATTTCCCGTCTGCATTTTTTTTGGCGGACAGCTGTTGACTGCGTCACCGTCCTCCCAACGTGCTGCACGGCTATCGCGAGTACCATTACCCGGTTTCTGTTGTCGGCTTTGCATTTCATAGCCGACGGACCAAGGCCACAAAACCCAATGTACTGTGCAATCGGTCATCGACACCTGAAACACCGCCAGCCATGTGTTTACGGTGATTGTTATTTGTTTGCACACTTTAAGAACCGAAATAAAACACTGTCACAACATGTTGAATTCACAGTGGTTCATTTAGAAAGATACAAATGTCGCCAATATTGGAGGAAAAAAGGCTTTGAAAATAATGTAGGCGCGCATAAAGCAAAATAAAGCCTGGTTGACTGCGCATGGTGGCTTTAGTTGCTAAACGACCGACATATGCTTGATACGGTGCCACTAAAATCCCGTGACTGAGGTTCTTGAGGTATTATAAATAAAAACTACATTTAATGGCAAAGGTTTCAATTGGCCAAACAAAGGTGGTTAATCCACGCATCTCGTTTCCGGCACGGGAGCGCAGGAGACGGAAACAAGGTGCGGAAGCAAAGGCGACGGGAAGAGCAAGAAAAGACACGTCCATCCTGAAGATACGGGTCGAGCATGCTCACATTCTACATATTTTAAACCAGGGGCTGTTACTACGTACCCGCCGCGCAGTCCTGAAGGCCCCTCTTAAGTGTAATAGACAAACGTTTTACAGACTCTGCGTCTATTTAATACCCAGTATTGGGCACAGCTAATTCTTACGCGCCGCTGCGCGACGAACCAGACGATGGAGAGAGAGGGTTACATAAGCGCTCTTACCGGACCTGCATGGTTGAATTGTAGATGACAGCCGGGAGCGACATCAGAACATTCTGACAACGGCCATGCAGAATTGACTAACGCTAAACCGACAATCGAAGCAAGGCCAGTTCATCGAAAGGTCAGTAGAGGAAAGGAAAACCGCATTTATATTATTTAAGGGTGTGTCTCTTGAGGTTTGGCATAGGGCTAGCAATGACAAAGCCACACAAGTTACGTGATGAGAAAAGGGCTAACAGTAAAAAAGGCTACAGAGTATAATAATAACTAGCGTTGAAATCGCCCACATATGTGCGACGGGTCAGGGTAGTGTCCTGTGAGAAACCACAGGGGCACGTTTGCGCTAGTCAGCTTTAATTAAACATTGTTGAGGCGGAAACCGAGAAGATGTGTTTTAGTTTGTTGAAACTCAGTTCCTATATGGCGGTGACAGCGTTTGTTAGGATGAATGTTCCAGGAGAGCGGGTGGCGCGATTTGCGAGCTGTTTAAAGCATGCAATGGCACCTACCCCTATTCTAGAACCACTTCTGCCAATGCAGTTTGAGGACGTGTCGTAAACCCTCGGCAGTTATGGTGTCGAAAGAGATTAGCTGACGGAGGTTGTTTTGCTACGATTCTGCGAAAGTACTCGAAACTACTGTTCAAGCGTGACTGAGGAGAGCGGAAAAATGTTTTGTGGAGTTTAGTCGATGATTTTTAATTCCTGAGGTTTTGCGCGACAAAGTACCAAAAGATGTTTTTGATGTTGAGAATAGAGGCAATATATTCTAGGGGTTAGTTTGCTACGATGCTTGAAAACTATTTTGCGACCGGCATTATTTTGGAGTAGTTCTAGACATTTAATCAGAGTTTTAGAGCTTGGGTTCTCAACATCGCTGTCGCTTCAATAAATGTTTGATCCTAAAGGAAGGAAATAACCGAAATACTGCTGGGTAGCTCGTTATCTCTGCCAATATACCGTCCGTAATACCGACAAGTTATGGCTGAAGTGGTGTTATTACGTCCAGGATGTACGAAGAGTGCACGAAGCCTACTGATAAGGCATTTCCTTTAAGTTGAACACCTCAACGCTTCCATTTAAAACTTGTCCGCACATTTAAAAGTTACTTTGAGTGGCGGTCAGGTAATGGTGGATTGTGTAATCAGCCTGAAACTGTAGATAATTTCTTTGTGTTGTTCACGGATAGAGTTTAGAAACATTGTGACAGACTCAACAAAAATATGTCGAAGAGAGATATACTGTGAAGTCCCATATCATATTTTTTTTCTCATGAGGATTTGCAATTTCTGGAAGAACCAAATGATGAACCGTCACGCCGAACTTTCTTGTTCAATGAAGCCTCCTTTTTTTTAACATTTTGTATGGATGCGGCGCGTATACTGCCCATTGTGAGTCCAAGAAAAGCTTATCTTCGTCGATGTGTGAGTGCCTTTCAGACTGATAGTGTGAATGTTTACGGCGCGAACGATACTCGGTGCTTCTAGTGCAAACCTTTTAAGATGGCGAATTCTTAGTCTTTTCGGGTCAGCTTTTGATGGATGATTGTTTTATGATTATAAAGTAGATTTTTGAATGTCTTTCCCATTACAGCACTTTGCCAGCGGTGGGAAAATGTTGTCGTTGTTCTTTTTTTGGAGGCACCTACTCACTCAGAGGATTTGCCAAGAACCTGGAATTTTGTGTGCTGTTGTTCCCTCTTTACAAAATAAGGAACTCAGGAACATAAGCGTAAGCGTTTTGGAATAGTTCATAGCTCACGACACCAAAACCTGAGGGCCGCTCGATACAACAGGTGTCCAGAAGCCGCCCAAAGCCCTGATAGCAGGGAAGCTCTCGCGTGTGCCAGTCTGATCGCTGGCGCTATTTGCGCTGTAGCACAAACAAACGATAAAAGCCGCAAATTGGAAGTGTCAAAAAAGAGGTTTTTAAGAACAACCGCGAAACTTCCGGCTTCAACGCACGTTAAGACCCGGTAAATTTTTTCACACGTTTTTCGATGAGTCTTCTGGTGTCACGACAACACTGTTTTGAAGTGACCTATACATAACTCGACAGTATCAGCAATGCAGCAAACACGTTCTTTTATATTCCGGAAAGGCCTTTGTTAGCTGCTCTAAACATTCTTGGTATGTACGCCTGCGTTGTAGTGCCTGAGGGAAGCAAATTGAGGTGAGCGTGAACTCGAAGAGATTCCTCCAACTTACATTAAGCAAACTCAAAATAGTGGTATGCAGGAGCTTGTGATCAAAAAGACTCTTGGATTGGGACATTTCACAACGGTGTCCCACGCGGTCGTCCTCGGTAACCTCAAGAAGACGGGATGTGACCAACGTACGTTCGGCTGCGTCCAGGATTTCCTGAGCAAGCGCATGGCGATCATAGAGATTGGTGCACATATGTCGTACCAAATACAACTGAAAGACTGCGGCAGCCCGCAATGTTCGGTCCTGTCGCCGCAGCTTTTCAACCTTACATTACTCCTGCTGCCAAATCTACTCAAACAGATCGAAGGCTGGCCCGCACGTTCTACGCCGACATCAGGGTGTGGACGAGTGGCGCGTGTTCCGAAGCTTGGACAGAAGAGGTCCTGGAGAGGGCCCAGGATGGTCTTGAATACTCCAAGACCTACGGGTTATGCTACGCACCCCAGAAGTCAGAGCTACTTATCGTGCCGCCCAGAAGACGCAAGAATGATCCCGGGACGAACGTGGCCATTACGATCGACGGCGTTTATGTCAAGCCCACGCAGCAACTGCGCACCCTCGTTTTGGTGCCACAACGAGGCGGCAAGTCGGCAGCTGCCATCGTTAAGATCAAGACGGCGACCGAAACAGGTCATCGGAATGATCCTTCACGTTGCCAATCGGAACAGAGGACTTAAAGAAGAGCACACCTTCCGCCTTTTCAGGGCGTTCATCGTGTCTCGCATCACCTACTGGGCCCCGTATTTCCAGCTAAGGAGGCGAACAGAAACACGCTAGACACGTTCGTAAAGAAAACTTTCCAGACGGCTACGGGCCCGCCCCCGTACTCGTCTACGCAGAAGGTGCTGGACCTGGGGGTACACAATAAGGTAGACGAGCTAGTAGAGGCTCATCGGTCTAACCAGAGAGTTCGACTGCGCCAGACGGTGCACGGCCGTGCCATCCTCTGGAGGATTGGCTCGCCCATCGAACCACAGATACCCAACCAACCTCTACCTCCGCCGTGATGGAACCAGTCAAGACCAAGCCCCTGCCGCGCCACATGCGGTCCGGCAGGAACGACGAGAGGCGCTCCGCGCGGGCACATGCACTCGCTCGGCAGCTGGAAGCATACCTAAGGGTCCTCTACGCGGACGCCTCACGTCCCCAGCGCAGCAATAAAGCAGTGGCTGCTGTCACGACCATCGGCAAGCTGGTGACCGAGCCCGTCGGTACAGACGACGGACCCCAACCTAGCAGAAGTCGCGGCCATCGTTCTCGCCCTCACGCAAGTGGATGTTCAGACCATCGTCCCGAGCTCCAAGGCTGCTTAGGGCAACTACCGCAAGGGGAGCGTCGGCCACGCGGCGCTAGTAGTTCTCGCAAAGTGCAGCACACCAGCACGAGACGTAGAGCGCGTGTGGGTTCTGGCACACTCGACCGTGGCAGCAAGGCCCTCGCCGACCACCGGCCGAGAACTAGAAGACCGGGCAGAGGCCAACTTTGAGCTATCGCACCCAGTTGCGACCTACCGGGAGATTACCCGGCTGTACAGGAGCGCCATTTGTAAGCTTCCCGGGCCACACCGGCTACTCGAACACAAACAACAGATGATCGTGCGCTGCACAAAAACTGGGTCCCTGGTGTTACCACTTTTAGTGTACGACATGTTCCCGGCAGAACATGAGCCCATCTGCCCATTCTCAAAAAAGACTGAAAGCACTCTGCCACGCATACTGGCGGAGGACACTCAGTTCAAAAATCCACTACCTTCCCTCCCCCTCTCCCTTTCACCACCTCCCCGAGACATGGCAGATCTTGTTGTATAGCCCCGACCCGCAACGCAGCAAGTGCTCGCCAGAAGCTACTAAACCAGTATAGGACTGGTGAATAGCTTTACACCCCGTCTGACGCCTGCGAGCGTCACCGGAAAGGGGCTAAATAAAAGTTGTTTTTCTCTCTGTCAAAATAGTGGTAAGGTAAAACGTGTGGTGGCACATCATAGGTAGTCGGCTACGTAGGAGTGAATTATGGTTGCTTTTGTCAAAGTTTTTGCGCAGGTGTGGCCTAGCTTTTCGAATCTTCAGTCTGTGTCCCCTCGCCAGAGAGTTTTAGTCTTCGCTACAAAATGAAGGTTATTGCTTAGAGATTTTGCATTCATTTAAAAAAATGGCATTTGCGCGTGTGCCTTATTTAGTGTCTTTTTTCCGCTTGTCGCCGAACAGTTTTTTATATCCTGCGAGTTTTTTTGCATATTAAGTAGCAGCGGTGAATTAGTTTGGGTTTCCCCGAACATGTCCGAAAATGAGCTTCGGCCTAATGGCCTCGTCTAAATATATACATTTTGTATGGCCAGTCTGTGAAATCTTAAGCTAATATGGGTATGCGAACGAATACGCCTGCAATTTCTCGCATTCGTTTACGCGCCTTTCCTTTGTGGCTTGAGCAGACAAAATATTCTCACACAGCAGCAGCCTACACGTGCAATTAAAAGCACCTGCTTCGAATATTCGTTAACTATGCGTTTAGTTAGACGCCGCAGACCTGTGATACGTAAGAGACACCGCCTTTGCGCGTGTACTTAGTTCATATCGCTGCAGCAGAACCACAACCAAATTGAGTACAATACTTTACACGTGAATGGGGTGCTTAATCAGTGTTGTCCAATGACTCCGCTCCTAAATAAAGTTTTCTAACATTTCACGTTAGTTCATGAGGACTTCAGGCCTAATGTGTACATTTTGCTTCTGTCTTTCATTTTTGTGTACTTCTCGGCACAACCATGGTGTTATCGAGCTCTGCTTGCCTGTACTTCATTGCAACTTGTTGTTTTCTCGACTCTTAGCTTGCGGGACAGTACATCAAGTCTTAGCGAATGAGGTGTCTTCGCCGTGTGATCTGAGGCACAATTGTTAGAAAAAAGAGTATTAACAAGTCTGCAGCTTTTACTGCGAATGGGCCTAACAAAGAACGTTACCAGAGACTCATCCTGGACGACGCCGTAACTACCGAACTATATTGAAGCAACTCGCCCATACAATGCTCAAGGTAGATCTACACAAATAAATTTATAGAAAGCATTGCCCAAATGTCAGTGTACTGAAAGTTTTATACAGTGCACCTTAATAAACACGCAAGAGAGAGAGAGAGAGAGAGAGAGAACTTTATTTTTGTCCAGTTGTTTGTAAGGAGGCCAGCAGCCCTTGGGCCCTGGCGGCGTTTTCAGCCAACTGGACGGCCTCAGAGTTGGTCTTTTGGGTCAGAGCTGAGCAGTACGGTCTCCCACTGCTCGTCATTCGCAATCTTACGGCCTTCTTGGGTCGCCTGAGGACAACCCCATAGTATATGTGACAGGTCTGTCCGGTCCTTACATAGTGCGCACATGCCTGAATATTGGCCAGGGTAGTAGTGACTGTATGCCACGGGGTTTGGATAGGTATTCGTTTGGAGGAGACGCAGACCACCGACTGCCTTTTGTTTAGGGATGGATGAGCGGGAGGATAACGGGCCGGTTCGAATCTGTAATGATTAGTAATTTCCCTGTATGAGACCATGGGGTCTCTTCCCGACCTGAGCGGAGGCTGCTCGGTGGCTCGGCATGCGAGTCCTCGAGCCGTGTTGTGAGCTGCCTCGTTGCCCGGGAGGGAAGAGTGTGCAGGTGCCCATAAAATTTGGACTTTCCTATGGTCTCGGATATTTAGCAGAATGCGTCGTGCCTCCGGCGATATGCGGCCTTTAGTAAAATTTCGAACTGCCGTTTTCGAGTCACTGATTATGTATTTAGCTGTCGTGGAGGCTATCGCAAGTGCGATGGCGCACTCCTCGGCTGTCTCGGATTTCGCGGTTACGACCGTTCCGCAGCAGGTTAATTTACCTTCACAGTCTACTGCTGTCACTGAAATGGCATCATACGTGGCATATTCTGCTGCATCGACGTAGATCACGTCCTTAGAATTTTGAAACCTTTTCCTAATGGCTTTGGCTCGCTCTTGCCGCCTTCCCTCGTTGTGTTCCGGGTGCATGTTCCTTGGCAACGGAAGTATTTTGGCACACTCACGTATTTCCTGAGGAATGTCCACCTTAGTGCCTTGTTGTGCCGCGTAGTTAATTCATAGGGAGTCGAGTATGTGTCTTCCCGTTGGGCTGCGTGTAAGTCTTTCGTATTGTGCCACTGTGTTGGCTTCTATAAGCTCTTCCAGCGTATTGTGAATTCCTAGAGCTAGTAATCGTTCGTTAGCCGTACAGGTAGGTAACCCGAGGGCTTGCTTGTATGCCCCTCTGATGATACGCTCGATTTTAGCCTCTTCGGCGACTTGCAAGTTGAGGTACGGAGTAACGTATATAATACGACTGACGACGAAAGCCTGCAATAATCTTATCAGGTTTACATCCGTAATTCCTGTTGGCGATCCTCGAGATGAGTCTCATCGTTTGATGGGCGCTCTGCTCTAGCAACTTGATCGCTTCCCCATTGTGCCCGTTCGACTGCAGTCGGAGCCCGAGGATTCTGATGCTTTTAACGATGGGAATCGGATTCCCATCCGCAACTAATTTAATGTTTGGGGTTTCGGTGGGGCTTTTCCGTCCTCTACGTGTTGGTTGATAGAGCAGCAGTTCCGATTTTTGTGGCGAACATTTGAGACCTCTGGCGGACACGTAGTGTACGACTGTATTAATGGCCGTCTGTAGCGTTTCTTCAATTAGGCCATCGCTGCCTCCCGCAACCCACAGAGTGACGTCGTCTGCGTATAAACTATGATACAGCCCATCTATCTTGTTGAGTTCTGCGGGTAATCCTAACAGTGCAACATTGAAAAGAATTGGAGAGAGGACTGAGCCTTGCGGCGTTCCTCTGCTCCCGAAGTTGATACTCTCTGATTTGACCCCGCCTATAGTTATTTGAGATGAATGGCTGGAGAGGAAGTCTTTGGCGTATGTATACGTTCGTTTTCCGACTCCTACGTTTTGTAAATTGTCCAATATGGCTTTGTGCGTGATGCTATCAAAAGCTTTTGTGAGATCTAGGCCAAGTATGGCTTTTATATCTGTCGATTGGGATTCTTTGTCAATTATTTGATGCTTTAATTATAACATTACGTCCTGGGTGGATAATGTAGGTCTAAACCCTGTCATTGTGTGAGCGAATAACCCTTTATGGTCCATGAAGTTGCTTAGTGGGGTTAGGACTACATGCTCCATGAGCTTACCCACGCACGACGTTAGTGAGATGGGTCTTAGATTTTCAAATTGCAGCTTTTTACCTGGTTTCGGTATCATTACGACGTGTGCAGGCTTCCGCTGGTGTGTGATGCGGCCCCTTTTCCAACATACGTTTAAGTATTTGGTGAGGGCCTCTATGGATTTGTCATCTAGATTTCTTAAGATTTTATTAGTGATGCCGTCTGGACCGGGTGCAGATTTAGTGCGGAGCTTGTCTAGCACCGCTCGTACTTCCGCTACGGTTATGGGCCTATCTAAGTATTGGTTATCCTCCCCAGCATATGGATGTAGTTGGTCGTTGGGTGTGGTGTCGCGTACATATATCTCTTGTATATCTTGTAGACGGTCTTTTTCCGTACCCGGATAGGTATGAATGATTTTGCTTAGGTTATGCCTTTGGATGGTTTTACTGCTTTCCGTATCAAGTAGGTATCTTAAGAGGTTCCATGTTTTAGCTGACCCTATCTGTAACTCCATGCAGTTGCACGTATTTTCCCAGTTTTGTCTGGTTAGCTTATTTGCGTAATCTTTCATTTCCCTATTGAGCAAGGCTAGTCTTCTCCGCAAATTTCGGTTGCGTTTTTGCCCACGAAGGCTTTTCTGTCTACTGGATTTTGCTTCCCACATGTGTAGAAGCCTGCTGTCTGCTGTTTTGAGTTCCGCTTCCTCAGGGATGGTTTTTGTGGCCTTTTCTACGCTTTGGTGAAGTATTGTGTTCCATGATTCTATGTCGTCTATCTCTTCGTGTGTGTCTTGCTCTCTGATCTTGCGAAAGGAGTCCCAGTCTACTATCTTGATTTCTCTCCCCTTCTTTTTGGATGGACCCGCCCGGATAGTCGTAGCTACGATATAATGATCGCTGCCCAAATTTTCTAGAGTATTGGACCATGTATGATCGGGAATGTTTTTAATTAAAGTAAGGTCGGGTGTGGTGTCGTTACACACACTGTTGCCCAATCTGGTGGGAGACGCGGGGTCCGTTACAAGGGTTAGCCCTTCCTGTTGGGCGTTCAACCATAGATTGCGTCCTTTGATGGTTTCCTTGTGGTAACCCCAAGCGGGATGCGGAGCTATAAAGTCCCCGACCACGATAAGCGCCTGTTTTTTGGCTATGCTTAAGGTTTTGCGGAAGAGCGGTCCGAAACCAGATTTTTGTTTGGGGCTACTATATACGTTAAGAATATATATGCTGCCTTCGTTTTTCCTAGTTCGAACTATTTCGATTAGGACGTGATCGACGTTCATTACACCAGTGTTGTGCTCGATGACGGCTAGATTTCTTTTGACAAGCGTTACGACGGGCGTTTTATCGTCAGAGGCATTACAGCAAGATTTGTACCCCGATAATTTAGCAGGTCCCCCCATTTCTTGCAGGGCAATGACGTCTGGAAGCTCCTTTGTGTCTACGAATTGCTGTAGGTGTCGCTGTTTCCGGCGGTACCCTCGACAATTCCATTGCCAAATTTTGTACTCGTTACGCGGAGCCATAGTTTGGTGATTTGGCTCTCATGCACTTTGTTAATTTCCGTCATTACGGGTCTGTCCTACGGTTTGTCTGTCGTTTTGATTGGACCGATTCCAGCACTTTCTCGTTTCCCTTTGAGAATTCTCTAGTATTGTTACTCTAGTGTTCATATCCGCTAGCTGTGCCTGTATGCTAGCGAATTGTTGTTGCATTGTTTGAGTCAGTGCTGCGAACATTCCTTCGACTTTTTTTCTATTTGCTCCGAGATTACGCTTGCTATGTCAGGTGTTTCTCCGGCTTTTCTTTTTTGAGGTGGTGCCGCGTTTTCCTTCGTACCTTTAGGAGGAATTGTAGAGAGACCTTGCTGAGGCAACTGCGACCCAGCCTGTTTAAGTTTTACAATTTCTTCTTTGAGTTTCTTATTTTCCTCTTTTTGCTTAGTACTTTCACGAATAGCTTGCTCTAAAAGTTGCTTAATCTGGGATAACTCCTGTTCTAGGGCGGACCCGTGTATGCTCGATGTAGCAGTGCTGGAGACCGCGTCTGCCCAGCTCACCTTTGATCTGTTGTCTTCGTCTCTAACGAGGCCCTTCTGCTGGCTGTGGGTGGTTATGTTCCTTCTCCTTGAGCCCGAACGAGATCTGGACTGGGATCGATACTTTGATCTTGTCTGGGATCTTGACTTGGAGTCCAGTCGAGACTTGTATTTGGATCTCGATCTGTGTCTTGGTTCTTCTCCGCTTGAAGGGAGTCTTGGAAAGGAGTTGGAACGGCTCCGAATGTCTTCGACATTGGGTTTTGATGGCCCTCGTCTTTCTTTTAGTCTTCCCTGCCGATTCTCTGAATTGAATCTGGTAGATTGCTGCCCATCTTCCTGTCGCTGGCTTCTTCGTTCTTGCTGCTGTTGGCGTTCCCACTGACGTTGTTTTAGGATGTACGGGGTCTTGAAGCGTTCGCGACAGTTTTTGTCCCCCGAGAGGTGCCCCTTACCGCACAAGGAACACTAGGGTTCGCACGGATGATTTTCGGGTGGGTTTTGAATTCCGCACCCGCGGCACTTCCTGTCGTTGGGTGCTCAGGCAGACGTCGCTGCGATGACCCAGTCGCCCGCAGGTGTTGCACGTCTCGTATTTCTTGCAATGAAGGAGGCAGCGATATTCGGCGCCCCGATAGTAGACGTAGTGGGGCACTTTCTTTCCCTCAAACACAATGACCACCGAGTCAGTCCGGCCCATACGTCTTGCGTGAAGGATCGTTGGGTTTTGCCTATTCACCAGGCTATTTTCGATGTCTTGGGGCGTGTCATAGTCCGGTATTCCGTGAATGACCCCTTTGGAGGCGTCTTCCGGCGCCGTTATGTAGGCGGCTGTGCTGTAGGTTTGGGATCCCAGCTGAATCGCCTGTATCTGACAGTAGCGCAAGGCATTCTCCTTCTTGGAGGTGCTCACGACCGTGGTATTCTGTCTTTGGTTTAGTCGAAGGATATCTTCTTCTGCCTCTTCCTTTGCTACTGTTGCGGCTCGTAGAACGCCGTCCTTGATATACCCGACGGGCAACTGCGCCATGTCGAGCCCGCCTCGCGGGCGGAGAACTACCTTGTAGTCTTCCTCCGGCAGCCGCGGCTGCCGCGGTCTCGGTGGCCATTGCATACCCCGTATGCTTGCGTCTCTTTGCGTCTTCGGGTTCTGCCCGTCTCCTGTGTACTGCGCTCGTTCGCAGTGGCTAGGGCAATGCATCGCCCTGTTTCGACGTTCGTGGGCTGCCACCCAGCCCGGCCCATGGTATTCTTCCGGGGAGATCGTCTCCCCCTCGACTTCCACGACGTCCATACTGCGGCTCATATTTCAAAGCGGGATTTAAGCGGCTGAACGGGGGCTCGGGCGGCACGTGGCACCGCTCTCTGCCCGAGCGCAGCAGAGGATATGTCGTCGTAGGAAAAGTTAGGGTTAGCCGGTTCGCCTGCACGACGGGTAAAAAGCCGTGGTAAAAGTCCAAGTAATGGTCTACTTGCCGACATTTTGGTCTCCACGGAGGGCGGTAACCTTCCGACACTGGTTGCAATAGTCGCTCAGGACGGGTATGTGCTTTTTTTGCCACGATCATAGAAAATTCACAGAGCCCATGGGAGACACGTTCGAAGGGCTCGGCCCCTTAGCGGCGCTCCCCTAAACACGCAAGCCGAAACCTTTTCCTTAGGCCTCGTTACGATGTCGTCAGCTTAAGGTAACTTCATTCAGTACAGTCAAGCGTATTTTTTATTTTTTTGGTTGAGTGTTTCGTATGCTAGGCTATTCCATCAACCCGAGGAAAGACTCGTTCCTGCTTATCAAGAGATGCCTGTGACATAATCTCTAAACCCGTAATTTATTGGTCAGGGTCTGCACTATATTTTTATATGCAGTGCACGTATCAAGCTTCTAGCAGCCATCCCGCGTAGACACATGCCGCAAACACAGTGCTTTACCGGTTTTCTTTGGTTGCGCTAGCATGGCGTCTTATCTTGTGTGCAGCCCAAGCATAGGGTAGAAGTTGGGTTATTTCTGGAGGCAGCTAGTACAGAAGGAAAACGACGTTGATTACATCGCCTTGTCAAAGGAAGTGCAGGAACGATGTAGTAACTAGAGAAGCACGTTGATTTTGCAATGAAATCTGGTCGGACGAGCGTTAGGGCGATGTGTTCTTTATTTATTCTTTAGGTACGGCGTCACATATTCGGCCCTGGAAGCAGGTGTCTTGCTTCGTCGATATGCTTTGATGGAACAGGTCAGGTTGCATCGGGAGTTGCCCTGGTGAAGTTGATGCCTATATAGCAAGAAACGTTCCCACAGAATTTTTTGTTTCCCTACAACGGTACCAAAATTACCGTTGAGAGCCCCTCGTTCATAGTGGATAATTCTTACCTGAAAAAGGAAGAAAGCATTGCACGAATTCGTGCCTAATTGTTTTCCAAAGTCGTGGAGAAACGAGCCTTCGGCCTCCCTTTCGCGTAAACATGTCTCTTTTTTCCCCAGCGCACTATAGAGTTCTAGCGTTCTATCACTATAACCCCCTATAGCGTTCAATTTTATATATGTAGTTTAAACATTTTCTATTGAAATTGCGCGTAGGGTGACTGGATCATTACGTCGTTTTTTCAACGGAGGTTGGTCAAAGGCAAATTGTAAACGCAATAACATTCTTGTCTGCTCTAAGTACATGACCATCGATAAGGAGGAGCATGGTTTAAGAAAACGGCTCTTTGTTGTTCTATTAAACCTGTTAAAACTTAATTATCAGAAATTTTTCCTTCAACTCGACTATAACATTAAACCATGTATCATCACAATTTCATATTTGGGTTATTCACAGGGCAGTTTCCAAAATGGTGGAACTGCCGTGTGCTGTCACTACATGGGATAATAAAGCAGGGAAACAGAGCGCCGCTTGTTTCCCCGCGCGAACGAAATTTCAGTAATTTGAAGGTGTATTCAGCTAACTAAGCAGGAAGTATACTCAGTAGCAAAGTACACTCAAACGGACTTTGTGGCGTGCACTCAGTGTGCTCCGGTTCGTTTGCCAGCTTTTTTCGTGGTGAGTGAACGCACAAATTTTTTTGAATGCCCTGAAACATTTATACCCGCAACCACTGCACTTTTTGCATAAAGCCTTGAAACGCCGATTTTGTAACGTTTTACAGCTGGGCGCACATAATATGGTCCATTGTGTGCACACTCCTCACTTTCTGTTCTTTCGACTACGACGGATAACTACATTTGAAAAAGAGTCTTCAGTGGCCCGAGACAAATAGGGAAAAGCCCTTTGCATTGTATGGACAATCCTTTGATGGTCTTTGACGGGCTTTCTTGCCGCCACATATCCCGTGGTTAACACAAGAAAATAAATTGCGAATGTTGGAGCGAGCGTTTGCCATGGCAGGTGTCAGTTATCACCCAATCAAGCTCTTCGGTTTTTCTCACCAAGCGGTACGTATTTATGCAATAGGCGTCGTCATCTTCAGTAGCTTACTCTAAAGTGTTTCTAACAATGGGAATCTATTGTTTTATTCAAAAGGTGATATTTAAGGCGATCAAAAATTTACCTCCGTTAATTTGTGGGCATGTAAAATAAACTTCTTCGTACAACATAGACAACTACATAGGTATACTTTAACGAATCTTTGTTTTCAATTGCTGACAGCGCACACAAACTGAAAGCATGTGTGCGCTATTAACATTTTTTGAAAGAACCCACACACCTGAATGTGTAGCAGCTTACGGTACGCAAATGTATGTCATATGTAATTTACATTACTATTTTTTCCCTGAGTTATACACCAAACTCACTTCCGTATGCGACAGGGGTGATATTGGAGGCCGGGAGTAGGCCCCCATGATAAAAACGAAGACGAGCTAAAAGCGTACTTACAAGTACAATGTAACGACAGAAATTGCAGCTTTGGGGTACCAAGGATTGTAGCCTTAGCAAACGGACGAAATTTCCTGCCATTACGGCTTATATCAATAATCCGGCAAGGGCTAAAAATAGCGGCTTTCTCTTGGAATAAATTTTTAAATTCTGCCTGCCCTTTGTGAGGCTTGCATGGGTATTTGTTTGCTTGTGGTAAAATTTGCGCTATGCTGGTGTCGCTCCTAGCCAGTTCCTTTTACGTGGTGCGCGAACTCCAGAGGTGACACTATGCCTTACGCTCTGACCGAAAGCGAAGCCCTCTCCAATTCACATTTGGTAAGATGTGAGAGAAAAGACACGCCTGCGTCACGGGTGTGTCTTTCTCGTGTTCCTCAATGCAGATCCCCTGGAAAGCTAGAGGTGCGTGACCACTTTCAACACGCCGGCGTGGTCACGTCGCAAAAAGGAAGTAAAAGCCGTGCAGCAAAGCCTTCGGTACGGCTATATCGCTCATCCCTGCCAGAGGGAGGGCCAAGGGAATCGGCGTCGCTCCATCGCGGAAACCGGATGGCTGGGCCGCATCATTCATTACTTCAAGTGCGAGTTATTCCTGACTTCAAATGCGAGTTATCATTCATTACTTCGAATATATCTCCCCAAATAAGCTATATAGAGAAAAAGCATGTTTTCTCCGCTAGTGATAGCCCTTGGTAAGTAAAGGATGTAGGAGGTGTTGCCCTTCCATATAAAATTAGACCCTAATGTCTCCGGCCACGAGCAAGTCTGGTAGATCACCACGGCAGAACAGCAGGCATACCACGGTGTACGTATTCCGCGAAACATCGTAAACGAGAAGTCAACAAGAAGCGATTAACCAACGCTCTGCTGTTTAACTTCTGCTGTAATGCGACGATGCTGCACCACACCCCGATATCTCTTAGTTGCTTTTGCTGATTTATAGTACGGAGGCGGCAGTTGGGGGCTAACACACATAGGCTATCCACTCGTTGAGGGAATCCTCAACACTTTTTTAATTTTTTTCTCAAACGGAAGGCTTTATACACTGAAATTCCAATACTCAGATAATTTGGTTATAAAGCATCTCAACCATAAATTGCTGCTCTTCGCCGATCAGGCACAAACGAAGCTGGCTCAAGAACATTTCGTCTCTTTCGTGTTCTTGACTTTCTTCGAGTGCTCGAATTACCTCATTAGTGGTTCCTTCCTGCTATCGGGCGGATTTCTTTCAGTAACACCAGTAAATGCATTCGACAGCCATTTCAAAAAAAAAGAGGCTCCAAAAACAAAACAGAAACGGAAGGCAAATCTGCTGCGAAGAGAAAGTCACGCAGTGCAGGTACGTGCTGTCTCAGAAATACTTTTTACAATGCTTCAAGACGCCAAGAAATGAGTGAAAACGTTTAACGGAATATGTTGCACAGCCTTTTCATTTATTCCAGAAGGATGAATAATTGGTTCGATTGCATCTGTTGTTCCCGTCGTGTCTTCATTTCTAGGATATTGCTCTTCTGTGGCTGTAGATGCCCATTTTTTCGAGTGGAGCCAACAATTCTTCCTCATTCACCGGCACTCAAACACTAACTCAATACGGTGAAGAAAAGAAAAGAGACAGATAAACAGCATTGGATTTAATTATATTTTCAACATGTGTGCGATCTTTCTTGTCTGTGAAAAATAGCGGGGTGAACTCTAGAGTTCCGCGCAGGAGTAAACGGGGCACGGGAGCTTCGGGAAATCTGCATCGCGGCGCGGACTAAAAAAAGCGACGGAAAGCAAGTAGCGGCGCACTGGGAGGCACCCACACTCACTCCACCTATCTATCAGATATGTTTAATTGTCTTTCTGCTGCCGTGTCTTACAGCGCATGACAATTATCACGGGACAGCGCTTTGCTGTTCAATGGGTCCGGTTATATTGGCACTAGCTGCAATCATCGCCGACCGAATCTGCTTCATTAGAGTTGAAGGAGCTTGCGTTCTATAAGGCGGCGCCATCGATTCCCTCCTCGCAGTTCGCACAGATTCGCCAGCCTATGGCTCGAAAATTTCGGGGGCACACGCGTGTTTCATTTTTCTTTTGTAGCAGCCAGGCGTTAACGGCATCGACATAAGAAGAAACAAATTTGTCTCTGAGAAGTTAAATGCGAGTGAGAATATTATTTTACGCTTCAACACCGACGTCCGCAAGCATGTTCAGATATTCTACAACATTACATTTTTGTTCATTAAACGGTCGACATTTTAGTAGCCGTCATAAACACACGTCCACCAGGTCTCGTGAGTTGTTTCAATTTGTCGACAATATGGCTGACATTTAGATTAGGCGGACGATAAAAAGCTAGCAGTGTGATATCAAAGAGTGAGTTCTGCATCCAAACTGCTAAGGATGCAGCTCCCGAAGTAGTGGTGACGGTAGATGAAAGCCATGTCAGCTCGAAGGAAATAGCCATGCCGCTGCCAAAGGTGCTGGCATGAGGAAGCGATTGGTTGTGATATAGTACGACTGTGAACTGTTGGGAAGAACATTGGGAATATTTTTTACCGTCAGAACAACGGCGTCTCAAGATTATGTTGGTTCATAGGTAACACACCAGAATTTGTCCCAGTGTGTTCGTATACAACAAATTTTACATGAGTGAAAGTGATGGAGTCAACCGAGGTTTAAAAAACGTAGTCCATGAGTGCATGAAAATATCTGAATGCAAGCGTGTCCGCTGCCATAAAAGAACAAAACAAAAAAGGAAACAGACCTGCTATTTCAGCCGTTCGAGGTCACGGCTGCTGAATTCGAATAGCTGGATCGCCTTCCTTTTTCTGGTAGTCGTGCGGCCTTTCGTTAACCTTAAAAACGGAATGCGTGTCATCTACCCACAGCACGCGAGGTAAGTAAAAGTTAACTGTGTGATCAGAAGGCTTCACGGCAATGCAGAGATGCAGGTGGCCGTCCTGATGATCAAAGGTTGTAGTTTAGAGGGAGCAGCCACTCAGTTGTCCCAAACATTTTGTCTTGTGAACCTGACGCGAGCTGTTGGAGGGCCGCATTCCGCTTAGGAAACCTCAGGATAGCGGACACTTAATTTTGCAAAAACGAAGCAATTTCAGGTTTTTGCTCAGGCCAGACAAGACTACTCCGAGGGCCTGCCAGCGGATGCGGGGAGGACGGGTATTTCAAGATCTGACGTCCTGGTGTACTGTTCCGAGTCATTCAGCTGTGATTGCGGCCCTTCAAGGATAGGCGGCTGTTATGACAGCCAGCCTTCATTTGAAGCGGCCTTCAAGAGAGGCAATTCGCTCCGGCAGTGCAGCAACAACGGCGGCACATGCCTTCGCGCTGAACACTAAAGAGTCGTATTTTTTGGACGGTGCATACGAAGACAACTGAAAGAGACGGGCGATATATTCCAGTTTATATTCTTGTGGTTAAAACTGAGAAGCTCGTTAAACCTATTTTCGAGAAATTAGATGGAATAAATTTATTTCTTGGATAAAGCACAGATAACTTATAAGTAATTTCACATAGAAGTGCTAAAACGTACAGTGAATCACGCTGAGAGGGTCGAGGAGTATCACAAGGCTTTAAACGCGACTTCTCTCGTCTAAGACTCAGAAACGCAAAAGTGGACTTTGCTACTTCAGATCATCCCCGGTCTGAAGAAAACTTGCTAAAACAATCGCATCATGTCGGAAACGTAGTGTTCCCACTAAACCGCATAGCGAAGGCATTGAACGCATCATCCATGAAGATCCACGCGAAGTGATCCGTGACAAGGCTCGGACAGTGTGCAGTTATTGGTAATATCAATAGATTTTACAACTTCATGCAATGACGCTCATCGGCAGTGACAGAAAGGACGAGTTGATCGCAGGTCCGAAATGCGCCATCAACTGCATCTTCTGAGCTGGCTTGTATTCTTTTTGTAGCGTTTTTGTAGCGTTTTGTAGCACCACGTCACGACCGGTATCGGCGTCGCGATAAAATTTCCAGGACGTGATTGCTACCTTGGATTCCTACGGCGTCTGCATGTATAAAAGTGCCGGTGAGGGTCGGTGTGCTCTAGTATCAATCGGGCCTGATAAATGTGCTCTTGTAGAGCATCCACGATCCAAAGGAATACTGCCGTGACAGGAAGACGACTTCAGCAAAGGTCTGAAATGCGGCGCAAAATAATACTGCTCTATATGAAGCAGCTCTATCCTTTGTGGGTATAATGTTTTACTGTCTAGAGTTCCATTCTAGATTTCGAATTCGATCACTGCGGACACATCTTTAAGTAAATAATCCTCCTGGGTAATACTACACAAGATCTCGGTGCAATGGCTCTTCAGAGAGTGTCTGCAAGAACATTCCACAATGAACTCTCTTAAAACTGGCTAAAAATGCACTCACAGTTAGTGCTCGCACCACATCTAAAGCAGTTGAAGAAGGATGACTCATGCTACAGGTACAGACGATGCCCACTCGTTCTCAGTCAGGCTACAAAGCAAATGGCCGAAACAAATTTCGAAGTGTCGTGCTATTGCAGGCCTAATAGGAAATGTTGGGTAGAAGCCCATATAAAAATTCTACTTTTCGACATTTGTAGCGCCAAATTGCATTAAACGCTGCATACAAGCTCCAGAAAATTAAATCTGTCGTACAGCCACCGAACACCACCGCGACACAACAAACACGCACCATAAAAAGCTTAACACACACGAAATATGTTCCTGTCTTGTACCTAACTCATATGCACCGGTGTGACGACGCACATGTGGGACACCAGAAAAATGAAATTCCCCTAAAGAAGAAAACAATATGCACAAAAAGTTAAAAAGAAATGAGTAGAATGAACAACGCAGGAAAATGTAATAGAAATTAAATAACATAAACCAACAGGCTATCAAATGCATAAGCAACAAATAAAAAAAACCCTCAAAACGAAGCCGAAAAAGGCTTTACCTATGGTCAGCGAATCACGCAACTATTCGCGATTGCGTCAGTTTTGTTCAAGTGAGTTTTGAATAGCGCGACAATTAAAGCAACCAAAGGTTGTAAAAGGAGCACGTGGCAGGCTGCCTGGTAACTCGCTAGTACGTAATATGATCAAGTTTAAGCAAGGCTTACAGTAACTGCACGCCCAGATAAAAGTAGTTTAGTTGAGAAATAAAAACGTTTATACTCATTTTACTCATGTTGGTGCGAGTGGTTGATCTGCTGCGGCAATCGCCTACTCAGTTTGGATATGTTTGCACATATGATTCAGTCACCACCATGGTCCAAGGATGGGCATTGAGCTTGGCGTTGCTTTTTTGTTGTTCGTTGTTGGGAGGGCCAGGCTGACCAACAATATCGGTCCGAGTGCACGACTGAACTACAAGCGAGAAGATATCTGCGACAGAAGCAATATACTGTACAAGCACCATAAATTCCCGTAAGCCGGAATCTGGCTCTATTGGCGGTGAGCTCGACCACGGGCGGCGCTGCGAAGCGCGCCTCCGTGACGTCGGCTTAGGGACTCTCGCATTTGTCGTCTGCTTCACTCGGGCTCGCTCTCCCTGCTGTTTGTTTGCGCTCGGTTGGCGTCTGGTGCTTGTTCGCACCAGATTTTGCGTGTGCGTAACTTTTTATCATAGTGAAACACTTGAAATCGCATACACCAGCTGAAGGCGCTATTTAAAGTAAAATTTTTGATACCGCTGTGAAAGAAACATTGCCGGCGCCACCCCAGTTTTTGCGACGCCGGTCCTGTGCGGAGCGCGAAGAGTCGGAGTAAGCGTCAGCTTCAGTGTTCAGAAATCTTTAGAACAAAGGGAGCCGCCAGCTGCTAATAACCGACAACAGCGAGAATGCAAGACCAAAACAAATACCAGGCCTTCGGGGCTGTAGGATTTGCCAGAAGGCATTACGATTCCCGGTAGTCATATGAAAGAAAAAAGTTTTTGCGACCTCGCCGAACGATCGAAAGTATTATATCTCATCACTTTACGTTGTACCCGCCGCGGTGGCTCAGTGGCTAAGGCGTTGCGCTGATGAGCACAAGGTCGCGGGTTCGATTCCCGGCCGCGGCGGCCGCTTTTCGATGGAGGCGAAAAGCAAAAACGCCCGTGTGTACGAGATTTCGGCGCACGTTAAAGATCCCCAGGTGGTCAAAATTAATCCGGAGCCCTCCACTACGGCGCGCCTCATCGCCTGCGTCGCGTCGGCGCGTTAAACCCTACAATCAATCAACTTTACGTTGTAATAGCATGAAAGTATGCCGACGTGCACTATGGGCCGCAAAACCTTTAGGTTGAGTTACAGATAACCTAGTGTCACTAAATAACCTTATTTAGTGACACTAAGATAACCCACTGTGTGTTGGTTTTATACTAGGCTTCTAACCAGTATGGAGGTTTATTGAGCAAAACGAGTAACGTCTATGGTAAAGATGCAGTAACATTATGTTTGTTCAAACCAGGAGGAAAATTTGGTACATTTCTCACAGCCTTATCTCCCCAATATTCAGATATGCGACATTGGGAAACTGCGCTCAACAGGAGGAGGAGGCGGAGGGGAAAACTTAATTTACCAGTAAAATCGAACTAATTAGTGGACCGGGTCCTCAGTCCAGGACAAGAGAGTAAGAGTAATTTTCTTCGATTCATAGAACGCCATCCTGAGTAGACTAGGATTAGTTTCTTTGGAAGGGGTAACAAGCAATAAAGAAATCTATGGAAGTATTCGTCGGTTTCGATTCTTGCAATATATGCACGTATACCATTCATTGCGTTGGTTACCTAGTATATCACACCTTTAACACCGTAATCATGTCATAATTGTTTGGGTTGAAAGTCAGCTCGTTATGATAACGATGGTTACGGTAGAAATTCGGAGCTCAAAAGCCGCCTTCGAGTATACTCTGGACAACGTACATTGTCTGGAGCGCGATCACGGTGGCGTAGCACAAACCTTTTCATTTTATTTGCATGTGAATAAACAACGCACGGAGAAAATATGCATCTTCTCGCAAGCAGCCATAACGAAAGCGAATGTGTGAAGAAGGAAATGTATGCCATACAGCCTGAAAAAAATATCCACACGACCTTTGTGATCCTCCCCAGCATCCCAAAACCTACTAATAAACGTTTGTGACGGTGCGGAAAAAATAATGCGCTGAGCGCAGTAAAAAAAACAAAAAAAAAACATCAACCTGATACAAGTAAAAAACGAAAGAAATAGGCAGCCGCTTTATTTCCTGCAATGCAATGCGCGTGTAGGGGCCCTCTGCTTGGCACGTAGCATTAGACTGTTCAGTCTTCATAAGAGCATCCCAAAAATATTGTATCGAAACCTACCAATTTTGAATAATTATCAAGGTGCTCTGAGCGCTGAACCTCGCATATAAGCTAGAAATGACAAGTTGCACACGATCTTCTGACCGTTGCTCAGAAGAAAGTTATTCTCTCTCTCCTCGTGTGTTGCAAACTTGTGGGGGATACAGCTTGAAATTATTCATGTGTCAGAGGCTGGTAAAAATACCTGAATTACTATAAATTCGCTTTTTGATGCACTAAAGCATCAAAGAGGATGAATCGTAGCACAGGCGCTGCTGCCCTCACAAGCGGAGTGTAGCAGACGACAGCGGAGCGAGTCCCTAAGCTGACGTCAGAGCCAGGGGGCGCCACTCAAACATCTCACCGCCAATATGCGCTAGACATTCTCCATCACCTGTATTTCCTGTTGCGCCCTGTTCAGTTAAGGTGCATTACAATTTGCACCATCAGCCGCAACTCTGCCTAACAACCAGAGATCTTTTCTAGTCACTGAGCTACGGTTTTTGCTCATGCGGCATTCTTTCTCAGAGTTACCAGAAGATTTTCTAAAACGCCTGAAGTTCTCCAGTCGAAAGAATGTAACGGAAGGTGTCGTCTATAAGGGGTACTAATCGGAATAGCTGCGATTTACTCAAGCGGTGGGGGGGAGCCTCGCGGGATGCGGCGTATATTTTTTCGAAGGAATCCTTCTTATTCAGCAACCTAAATGCAAACAAAACATTGGCCTGTGTGTCGGTCAAATATGAAAGACACATCCATCCCGCAGATACGGGTCGCGCATGCTCACATTCTACAGGTCTCAAACCAGGGCTATTACTACTTATCTCCCTCGCAGTCTTGAACGTCCCTCTTGATTGTTATAGACAAACGTTCTACATACTGTGCGTCAAATTATTACACAGAGTTGGGCACAGCCATTTCTTACGCACCGCAGTGCGACGAACGACGCGATGCAGAGAGAGTAACATCAGCGCTCTCACAGGACTTGCATGGTTTAATTGTAGATGACAGCAGGGAGCGACTTCGGAAGAGTCCGACAACGACCATTCTGAATTGACTAACGCTGGACCTACCAAGCGAAGCCAGGCCAGTTGACCAAAAGGTCAGTAGAGGAAAGGAGAACCACACTTGTAATATTTGTAGGGGTTTTGTAGGCAAACCTCTTGAGGTTTCACAAAGGCCTGGCAATGACAAAGACACACAAGTTGCGTGATGGAAAAAGGGCTAACTGTAAATTAAGAGCTACAGAGAATGATAATAGCTGGCGTTGAAATCGCCCACAATTAGGCGAGGGGTCATGGTGGTGTCGTGTGAGAAACCCCAAGTGCATGTTTGCTCTGGTCAGCTCTAATTGAACACTGTTGAGGCGGAAAACGAGAAGCAGTGTTTTAGTTTCGAAGGGCAGCAGTAACAAGCCCTTGATGGGACTCAGCTGAGAAAAGGCAGTGACAGCGTTTGGTGAGATTAATGTTCCAGTAGAACGGGCGGCGGGATTTGCTAGCTGTTTAAAACATGGGACGCCACTTACCCGTATTAGAGAACCACTCGTGGAAGTGCAGTTTGCGGACGTGTTGTGAGCCCTCGGCAGTTATGGTGTCGAAAGAGATTGGTTGGCGGAGGTTCTTTTGCTGCAATTGTGCGAAAGTACTCGAAAATACTGTTCAGCATGACTGAGCAGAGATTTTGTGGAGTTTACTCCAGTTTGCGGAAAGATTTTTGTGGAGTTTACTCGATGATTTTATGATTCCTGAGGTTTTGCACAGCACAGTAACAAAAGGTGTTTCTGATGTTAAGAATAGAGGCAAAATATTCTCGGGGTTAGTTTGCTACGACACTTGAAAACTATTTTGATACCGGCTTTATTTTGAACTAGATCTAGACATTGAATCAGAGTTTTAGAGCGTAGATTCCCAACACCGATTATCTTCAATATATGTTTATTCTCAAAGCAAGAAAATAACGCAAATACTGCTGAGTAGCTTGTTATCTCGGTCAATATACCATCGTAATACCTACTAGTTATGGCTGAAGTGGTGTTATTACGTCCGAAAAGTACGAAGAGTGCATGCAGCCTACTGATAAGGGATTTTCTTTAAATTGAACACGTCCACACTTCCACTCAAAACTTATCCTCACATTTAAAACTTAATTTTAGTTGTGGTCAGATAATGGTCGATTGTGTAATCAGCCTGAAACGGGGGATAATTGCTTTGTGTTGTACACGGACATGGAGTTTAGAGACATTCTGCAATGGACACAAAAAATATGTCGAAGAGAGATATACTGTGCAGTTACATATCATATTTTTCTTCTCATGAGCTTTTGCAATTTCTGGAACAACCAAATGATGAACCCTCACGCCAAACTTTCTTGTTCAATGAAGTCACCTTTTTGGGAACATTGTGCATGGAGTAGGCGCGTATACTGCCCATAGTGAGTCCGAGAAAAGGGTATGTTCGCCGATGCGTGAGTGCCGTTCAGGCTCATAGTGCGGATGTTTACTGCGCGTAATATGCTAGGTGCTTATAGCGCAAAACTTTTAGGAGGGGAAATTCTTGGTCTTTTACGGTCAACGTTTGAAGGATGTGTTTGTGAATGTAAAGTAGGTTTTAGAATGCCTTTGATCTCACAGCACTTTGCCAGCGGTAGGAAAATGTTGTCGTTGTTCTTTTTTTGGAGGCACCTACAAACTGAGTGGATTGGACAGGAAACTGTAATTTTGTGTGCTGTCGTTCCCACTTTACAAAATAACAAACTCAGACATAAACGTAAGCGTTTTCGAATAGTTCGTAACTCGCCACACCTAAAGCTAACGGCACCTGGATATAACAGGTGTCTAGAAGACACCCAAAACCCTGATTACAGGGAAGCTCTCAAGTGTGCAAGTCTCATCGCTAGCGCTATTTGCGCCATAGCACAAACAAACAATAAAAAGACGGAAATTGGAAGTATCAAAATAGAGGTTTCAAGGAACAACCGCGAAACTACCAGTTTCAATGCGCGTTAAGGCCTGATACATTTTTCGCGCGTTTGAAGATGAATCTATTGGTAACACGACAGTACGTTTTTGAACTGACCTGTAAATACCTCCACAGTATCAGCAACGCAACAAACATGTTCTTTTATATCCGGAAAGTCCTTTGTTAGCTATTCTAAACATTCTTACCCTGTACGCCCGTGTTGTCTTGCCTGAGAGGAGAAATTAGGGTGAGTGTGAACGCGAAGAGATTTTTCCCAATTACATTATACAAACTCAAAGTAGTGGTGTGAAGCAGCTTGTGATCAAGACAGCCACTTAGATTTTGTCGCGCGGGATACTGGCCCTCGACTTGAAGTGGGCATTTCACAATGTGTCCTACGCGAGTCTCCTCGGTAGCCTTAGCACGACGGGATGTGGCCAACGTAGGTTCAGCTGCGTGAAGGATTTCCGGAGCAAGCGCACGGCGGTCATACAGATTGGAGGAGAGAATTCGTACCCGATACAATGTCAAGACTGCAGCAGCCCCCATTGTTCGATCCTGTCGCCCCGGATATTCAACCTTGCCCTCCTGCTGCTGCCAAATCTACTAAAACAGATCGACACCTAGACCATGCGTTCTACGCCGACGACATCACGGTGTGGACGAGTCGCGCTTGTTCCGAAGCCTGCACCGAAGGTGTCCTGCAGAGGGTGACAACGATGGTCACGAATGCACCAGGACCTAAGGGTTATGCTACGCACGCCAGAAGTCAGAGCTCCTCGTCGTGCTGCCCAGAAGACGCAAGAATGATCCGCGGGACGAACGTGGTCGTTACGATGGACGGCGTTGACGTCAAGCCCACACAGAAACTGCGCATCCTCGTTTTGTTGCCACAACCAGACGACAAGGTGACAGCGGCCATCGCTATAATCAAGACGGCCTCCTAACAGGTCATTGGAATGATCCAACACGTTGCGAATTGGAACAGAGGACCTAAAGAAGCACACGCCTTCCGCCTGGTCGGGGTGTTCATCGTGTCCCGCATTACCTACTCGGCGCCGTATTTGCAGCTAAGAAGGTGAACAGGAACACGCTGGACACGTTCGTAAAGAAAACCACCAAGACGGCTACGGGCCTGCCCCCGTACTTGTCTACGCAGAAGCTGCTGGACCTGGAGGTACACAATCCCAGAGAAGGGACTCATCCGCCTAACCAGAGAGTGTGACTGAGCCAGACGGAGCACGGCCGAGCCATCCTCTGGAGGATTGGCTCGTCCATCGAACCACAGACACCCAAGCAACCTCTACCTCCGCCGTGAGGGAAGCAATCAAGACCAAGCCCCTGCCGCGCAACATGCCGGCCGGCAGGAACGATGAGAGGCACACCGCGCGGGCACAGCCACTCGCTCGGCAGAGTGAAGCAGACCCCAGAGTCTTCTACGCGGAAGCCTCACTTCGCCAGCACAGCAGCAAAGCAGTGGCCACCAACACGACCATCAGCAAGCTGGTGACCAGCCCGTCGGTATGGACCAGGGACCCAACCAAGCAGAAGATATGGTTGTGGAGAAAGGGACGAGCCGCGAAGACCCCTCCCGATGATGCCTTTAATCTAACACAGTTAACAATGATGATAGTGGAGCGCGAGAGAAGGATATCCACTTATTTCACAACATCCTCCCCCCCGCGCGGCAATTAGTATGGTTCGTGTTCAAGAAATTGTTCAGTCCATGAGAGCTAATTTCATGTCCGAGTGGGCGAAAAGAGTTCAACTCGTGTCAGCTTCCACCTCCATCGATGGAAACAATGCCTTGGCTTTCGTGAACATGTGAACCAAGCTACTGCAGCCCCTTGGTGCAGTCTTTTGCTTGTCCGGGTTGCATGTACTTCTTCCTGTTTCCTCAAGTTATTTTTCCTTGTTAGAGCCGGCTGCACGTGAGTCGTACTCTCGTTGAGGATCTTTTCAGAGCGCACGGTCCGGCTTCTAGTGTTCGCTGCTGTTTCAGTTCTGCGCTTTAAGCCGAGGTGCACTGCACGCCTTCTTGTCAGGAGGTGGAGATGTTTTCTTGGTTTTCCAAACACGAGCTGGCGTGGCTGATTCCTTTTTGAACTGTGGTAAGGTGTGAGCAGAGCCCCCTTTGAGGTCCTCCGTCCTTGAACGCTTCTTCTTTGCAGTTCTCTTTTCCTGTCGCGTGTACTGCTTCACGTGCGCCTTATGTTTGAACATTGGAGAACAAAGCAGGCCAGGACACAACAGATGCATCCTTTTGTCTTCGGCACAGTAATCACCGTCTCCGTCATTTGTCAAGTAAAGCGCTGTTTTCTTTTTGCAAGAAGACATCTCCTGGAGCATCTTTGGAGTCAGGTCATCGGAGTCAATGTCATTCGGGGTTTCTATTGTTTGCGATTGCCCAATCCAGGCAGAAATTGCATTTCGTGCAAGGAATGTATTAAGGGTGACCACTTCTTTGTATTTAGTCTCTTCGGGAGTGTGATTTCCATCTGATAATTTGTCACTATTCAAATATTTGGTCCGGTTATCCGGGTTTTCCCTATATTCTGTTTGAATTTTATCTTTGATAAACGTCCTCAGGTTTTCTCGAGCTTTCTTTGTTTCAATTGTTTTAAGTTCAAGGTTCGCTTTTGCCACACAAACCAGGTAGTCAAAGTTGAATGCGTCTTCAAACTCAGCCTCCAGATTATCACTGTCTGCAGAATATTCCACTTCTCGGTTGATCTTGCGTAATTCATCATGAAGTACTGTTAACTTGGTAGCAAGCTCATTCAACTCACTTATTGAGGGTCGTGTCATTGGGAGAAGGTCTTCAACGTAGCCGATGAATGCCGTGATGTCTTGACGGACGATGCGCCGCCTTTCGAGAAGGGCCTCCATGGTACGGTCCAGCGTCAAGTCGCTTGTAATAGCTGGTGACCGGGCTCAGAAGGCAGAAGACGGCGTCGTCTCCGCATCGGTCGTGTCACTGCTCACGCACATCTCGTGCTGTGTCGGGCAGATATCTCTTGCAGCTGGTTTCGTTCAGTCTTCTTCTTCTTCTTGGGCTGCCCCGCTCTTTTCCCAATCGGCTTCTTCCCTGTGCGGCTTCATTCCCGATCTCCAGAGGTGAGGATGCGGTCGAACAGAAGCGGAGTACGCTCGCTGTAGCTCACCTCTGGAGGTCCCTTCTCCCGGGTTTCGGCGCCAGCGTGTGGCGGATCAAGCAAGCAAAGCAGGACCCAGACGTTCGGTTCTCGTGGTGGTCACGGAACACTCAAGCTCGAGCACGCGAGCGCGGCCGATCTTCATCTTCTGATCGTGCCGCGCCCCCTGCCTTCGCTTGTCTCAACCACCCATTCCACCTTTATTTTCTACAATGGTTATCGCTCTCGCCCTCACGCACGGGGTTGTGCAGAATGTCGTCACAGCTCCAAGACTGCTTACGGCAACTGCCGCTTGGGAAGCGTCGCACACGCGGCCCTAGCAATTCTCGCAAAGCGCAGCACACCTGGACGAGACATAGAGATCGTGTGCGTCCTGTACACTCGACAGTGGCTGACAAGGCCCTCGCCGACCACTACGCCCGAGAACTGGCACACCGGGCCGAGGCCAAGTCTGAGCTACCGCCCCCTGTTACGAGCTACCGGGAGATAACCCAGCTGTACAGGAGCGGCATCCCGGGCCACACTGGCTACTGCAACACAAACAACGGACGATAGTGCGCAGCGCAAAAGCGGGGTCACTGGCGCACCCAGTTTTATTGTACGAGATGTTCCCGGCAGAACATGAACCGATCTCCCCGTTCTCCAAAAAGACTGAAGGCACTCTGCCACACATATTGGCGGAGTGCACTCAGCTCAAGAATTCCCTACCTTCCCTTCCCCTACGCTTTCCGCCTTTACGTGTTCAACATATTCAGCAGACCAAAGGCATATACAAATAAATTTACTAGGCTAACAGCCTTGACAATACGTGCAGCTGAACCACATCCGCTAATCATCCTGGGTGACTTCAATGCTCCCTATACTGCCTGGGGGTACCAACATTGCACCAAAAAGGGTCACCTCTTGTGGGAACTGGTGTAGACACGACGACTCACTATCGAGTCTGACCAAATTACAACCACTCGTGTAGGAAAGAGTGCGCCGAGAGCCACTTCTCCAGATTTGACACTGTCCCACAAAATAGCCGGAGTTAAATGGTACTGCACGGCCCACACGCTTGGCAGTGATCATTTTCATATACAGACAATCGTTCAGACCACTGCCACACTTGCCCAAAAACTACGACAGCCGTTCATTACGTACTGGAACGCCTTTAGGGGGACTTGCAGCGCGCAAGATCCACCTGAAGATAATGTTCCCTTAGAAGAATGGATTAATCGTCTTGTGCATATCAAGACACCACACGACTGGTTCCTTGAGCCCGATATTCCAGCCAAAACCGTCGAATCCCATTTGCAACGTCTGTGGGAGGCTTATTCAAGAATTCCAACATGATGGAGACGGCAGAAACACAACCGGCGCCATTGATTTAAACTTGCTCACCTAAGTAGCATGATCGACTCGTACGCCGCTGAACTGGCTCGAACGCAATGGGGCCAATTTTGTGATGACATGGGGGAAACCTCAGTATGCGCGACACATGGGCCATACTACCGTATATTCTTGACCCTGACTCAGTCTAAGCTGTCCAGCAAAAACAGACTCACCAAAAGTATCCAACAGTTCCCCGGCTCTAACGACCAACTCATGACTAGAATTAAAAACTCTAGTTCGGTCAAGGCGCCTGTGAGGCTCTTCCCGAATACCATGGACCTTCCAATGCCCTAATGAATCGGGCAATTACCGTGGTCCAGGTTCGCGCAGCCTTACTCGAAATCTACCCAAGATCGGCACCCGGGATAGATGGCGTCAATAACCAGCTGCTTCGTAACCTTGACGATCGCTCAATCGGCATCCTGTCCGCTTACTACACCTGGTGTTGGAAGGCTTGCGACCTACCACGCGCATGGAAACATGCTAAAGTTTCTCTCCTCCCGAAACCAGGCAAACCCCTGGCGCATGAGTACCTGCGACCAATATCCCTTACATCTTGTGTGGGCAAAGTGGTAGAGCATGTCCTTCATTCAAGACTTGGGAACCCCATGATTAAGACTGGGCAATTTCCACACACCATGTTCGGCTTCCGGGCAGGGCTGTCAACTCAAGTTGTACTCCTGCAATTAAAACACGAAATTATCGCTGCCCCTTCAAAGGTAGATAATTCAGCCATTTTGGCACTTGATCTTCAGAAAAGCTTTCGATGTATCACACCAGGCTATTTTGCGTAACGTTGCCACTTTGGCTCCGGGTAGCCGCTATTACGACCATGTCATCCCAGCGCTGACACCAGTTGTTGTGACCGCGTGGGCCGAGCGAATTGAGCTCTGTCGCCTCTGGCATACGTGTGGTAGCGTGGTGTAGAGCGAGCGGCCAGCCGCTGTTGCAGCCGTGAAGTACAGAATACGTAGGGTAACGTAACTGTTTACTTTATAGCGACAGGGGAGGCGAAACCAAAGAACGATGCCTCTTCGGGTGAGGTAACAGTACAGGACTCGAGCAGAAAGACAAAATGGATTCACTGCTGAAACAGGAATAGGTTATAGCGCTTGCGGGGCTCCATATATACGCAAGGGCAGTAGCGGTCAAAACGCTAACAAGCGGCAACCCGCCACGAACGCCCAAGACACACACAACGCTCTTACCAGAGTTCGTGAGCAGTCGATAGCCTCGGCGCACGTGAGTCCGAGAGCGGGAAGAGAATAGGACTCCGATGTGGTCCCAAACTCTGTGTCCTTCAAGGGCGTAGAGACGACTCGCCGGCCAACAAAAAGATCTGCGCAGTTTTCTCGGGTTGGCATCGTATTTCCGTCGCTTTGTACGGAACTTTGCCACCATTGCGGCCCCCCTCAACCAGCTCCTACAGTCCGGCGTAGCTTACGTTTGGTCGAATGAGTGCCAACAAGCCTTTGAGGCATTAAAAGCCGCCTTAACGTCTAGCCCGGTACTCTGCCACTTTGATGAAAGCAAGCCCGCTATCCTCCACACAGACGCAAGTGGCCACGGAATCGGCGCTGTTCTCCTTCAAAGTGATGCTCAGCTCCGAGAGAGGGTCGTTTCCTATGCTAGTCGTTCGTTGACACCCGCAAGAGAATTACTCCATTACAGAACAGGAATGCCTTGCCATCGTTTGGGCTGTTCAAAAATTCCGGCCTTACCTCCATGGCCGTCACTTTACAGTGGTCACAGATCGCCATGCACTATGCTGGTTATCTTCCATTAAAAACTTGTCTGGGCGCCTTGGTCACTGGGTTCTCCGCCTCCAACAATATGATTTTTCCGTGACGTATACGTCCGGAAAGAAGCATACGGACGCAGACGCTCTGTCTCGTTGCCCATTGTCTTCTCCGTCGACTGCTCTCCAGGAAAGCCTCGACCACGATGTCCCTTTGGCACCCATCACTTTGCCTAGCGCTGCTGGACACGGTGACTTGCCCTCGCTACAGCGAGCAGACGCATACTGCCGCCCCATCATGGACTACCTCGACGGGCGTGTGCCACCTCCGACCAGCCGCGCACGTCGTCAACTCGCCAAGTTTCAACTCCTCCGTGGTGTCCTTTACCGCCAAAATTACCATCCCAATGGCAACAAATGGGTCCCTGTAGTACCTGGTCCACTTCGACGTCGTATCCTCGAAGAATATCACGGTGCGGCAACCGCTGGGCACCTTGGCGTCGCCAAAACTTACAATCGAATACGTAGCCGCTACTTTTGGCCTGGCCTCTCTGCAGCTGTGGCCGAGTACGTCCGCTCGTGCGCCTCTTGCCAGCACCGCAAACATTCGACTACTCCTCCGACCGGACTACTGCAGCCTCTTTCTTGTCCTTCGGCCCCCTTTGAGACCGTGGGTATGGACTTCTATGGACCGCTACCTGCGACCCAATGTGGGTACCGATGGATAGTTACGGCCGTAGATCATTTGACTAGGTACGCCGAAACTGCGCCTATTCGCTCTGGCACCGCCGCAGAAGTGCCAGACTTCATCCTGCACAACATTATTTTGCGCCATGGAGCTCCACGCGTCCTTCTGAGCGACCGCGGCAGGGTTTTTCTCTCAACCGTTGTTGAAGAGCTTCTGCGTGCTTCGAACACGGCCCACAAAACAACGTCCAGCTACCATCCCCAGACGAATGGTCTTACCGAGCGATTTCATCGAACACTGTCGGACATGCTCTCCATATATATTAGTTCTGATCATTGCAACTGGAACGTTATCCTACCCTTTGTAACCTTCGCTTACAACTCCGCAAAGCCAAATACTACCGGCTATTCACCGTTCTTTCTTGTTTTTGGCCGCTCCCAATCGATTACTTTTGAATCCATTTTTAAGTGCGAATGCACTTCTTAAGCGAGCCTGAATCGTCCGCCGCCGTAGTCCGCATAGCAACAGCTGCGGGTGCGCGCGCTCCTCGTCTTCCCTAGCAACGGGGGGAGATGGGCGCGCGCTGCCTGGCCGCTGACATGGCACATACCCACGTGGGGGATTGGCCAGGAATCGGGCGTGAGAAGGGCTAATGCACCCGCTTAAAGGAGTACTGACACGAAATTTCAAAGCTGAGATCCACTCTAGCAATCAAGTACAACGACAACACAAATAGGTGTCTGTGAATCAATGCATCTTCCTTTCTTTGTAGTTGTGTGTGTGTGTGTGTGATCTCTCTTTCGCAAACATTTCCGAACTGCGCAAATTCAACTCGTGCATTCGCACTTTCACATTCTTCCCCTCGGGGAAATGCGGTGAATTTTTTTCTACGCTCCTGTCGCCTCTGATGCACCATCGCATGAACAGAACATTTCGCGGCTTGCCCACTGTCGAGACCTCGCGCGACGTCGAACAGAAATTAAGCAGCACGAACGGAAAACCCGCTACGACGTGAATCATCGCTCGGTGCGGTTCCGGCCCGGGGATGAAGTGTTGCTATGGACACCCGTTTGCGTCCCCGGACTGTGCGAGAAGTTCCTCCACCGTTTTCTTGGCCCATACCAAATCTTAGAAGAGACTTCTCCTGTCAATTATCGCATCACGCCGATAACTCCGCCTACAGACCGCCGTCACCGTGGTACTGAAATTGTTCATGTATCCCGGCTGAAGCCATTCAACCGCCGTACCACCGACTGACTCGCGGCCAGGAGGCCACTTCCGCTCGCGGAGGGAAAATTATGTGAGACCCGTTGACTACACTCCCAGTACTTTGGGTTAAGTTACCGGCGCTTCTTTGTAATCATCCACTATCATCCGTGCTAGCCCCGATGGGCTCGGCATCATCATCACCTGTAAATAATCATCATCACCGCTTGATCTTCCTTGGCCGGAGCGTTGGAATAAACGGCCACGCCAACCGTCGTCTCTCAATATTAAAATTATGAAAACATATCGTTATCAAAACATACCATTTTCTCATTCGCTGCAATAAAACAGCTCCTCCGCAACGCATCTAGTATCGTTGGGCCGGAAATAACTGCGCCCACATGTAGAAACGGGGCATCCAATGCGGGAAAAACAAAACCCAAACACACATCTATAAGTATAACGCCCACACCAATAGAAACAGTGACCTTATTCGTCATGACAATGGCAGGTAAAGAGTAGTACAATGACCAACGTGTGTTCCATGAAAGACTGTACAAGGTTGGCCAGATTAGTCCACGTCAGCGCTGCTTTGCGATATTGAACTTACAGAACTTTTCACAAAGTCTACTTTCAGGAGCGCGGAAATTATAGAGGTGAAGTTGTAGAAGTTTCTTCCTAATCAAAAGTTAGTATAGCAATCACTTCAATTTTTTTTTTGTGTCTGCTTATGGCTTGCAAATCGCGCACACCAAAACTGCATGAAAGCAATTTTACCGTAAGCCATGTAAATGTGTGTCTGGCGGAAGGCACTAAACTGCCCTCTAAGCTATTACTAAAACAGTTCTCTTACACTTGACAACCATTACCCTTGACAAGGACCCGATTCGTGATAAAAAATCGGTACTCAGCGTCGTATGATAAAAGACGCTGACATGCTATGCAGTTCACATTTTATTCGCTTCCTTGCATGCTTGTGTTCTGCAATTGCAACAAAACACTCTTCATGGCTCTCGCATACGTATAAGGCAGCTGGAGGACAACATAAACGTTGGAGCGCGTTACGCGAGCGGGGGTACCAACTGTATGTGACTTCACTAAAGGGTGGAATTTTCATCATCATCATCACCAGCTTATCTAGGCCCACTGCAGGGCAAAAGCCTCTCCCATTATTCTCCAATTACCTCGGTCCTGTGCCAACTGTGACCAATTTATCCCCGCAAACTTCTAGATCTCATCTGCCAATCTAACTTTCTGCCGCCCCCTGCAACGCTTGCCTTCTCTAGGGATCCACTCTGTTACCTTTTATTACCAGCGGTTATCTTGCCTTCGCATTACATGCCCTGCCCACGCCCATTTCTTCTTCTTAATTTCAACTAATATGTCTTTAACACCAGTTTTCTCCCTGACCCACTCCGCTCTCTTCTTGCCCCTTAATGTTACACCTATCATTTTCCACTCCATTGCCCGCTGAGACTTTCTCAATTTAAGTTGAACCCTTTTAGTGAGCCTCCAAGTTTCTGCCCCGTAGGTGAGTACCGCTAAGATGGAGCTGTCATACACTTTCTTCTTCAGCGACAATGGTAGGCTGCTATTCATCATCTGAGAATGTCTGCCATATGCACCCCACCCCATTCTGATCCTTCTAATTATTTGTGCCTCATGGTGGGGATCTGGGTTCACAACTTGGCCTAAGTAGATATATTCGCTTACCACTTCCACTGCCTCGCCACCTATCTCAAGTCGCTGTGCTGTCCCGAGCTTATTGAACATTACTTTAGTTTTCTTCAAATTAATTTTCAGGCCCACGGTTCTACTCTGTTCGCCCAGTGCGGAAAGCATGCTTTGCAATTCGTCCCCCGAGTTACTTAGCAAGGCAACGTCATCAGCAAATCTGAGATTACTGAGGTATTCCCCATTAATCCTTACTTCCACCTGTTCCCAATCCAACGTTCTGAATACTTCTTGTAAACATGCTGTGAATAACATTGGAGAGATTGTGTCTCCTTGTCGGACACCCTTCCTTATAGGTATTTTACTGCTCTCCCTATGGAGGATGATGGTAGCTGTAGACCCATTGTATATATCCTCTAGTATTCTTACATAATGCTCTTCTACCCCCTGGTTCCGTAATGCCTGAATGACTGCTAGGGTTTCGACCGAGTCAAATGCTTTCTCATAATCTATGAATTTTATATATAGGGGTTCAGTATACTCAGCGCACTTCTCTATCACCTGATTGATCGTGTGAATATGGTCCATTGTTGAATAACCTTTACGAAACCCTGCTTGTTCTTTAGGTTGACTGAATTCTAAGGTTGCAGAAATTCAGTCGGCGATTACCTTGGTAAGTACCTTGTAGACGACTGACAGTAATCTGATCGGCCTGTAATTTTTCAGGTCCTTCATATCACCTTTCTTATGGATTAGGATGATGTTCGCGTTCTTCCAAGATTTCGGTACTATTGCGGTCATTAGGCACTGCGTATACAGGTTTGCCAGTTTTTCAAGTACAATTTCTCCGCCATCCTTCAAGAGGTCTGCTGTTATCTGATCCTCACCAGGTCCTTTGCACCCTTTCATTTCTTTCAAAGCCTTCCTTACTTCTTCCGTCGTTACTGGTGGGATGTCTATCTCCTCTGAACTACTGTCTCGTTCAGCATCATCCTGGATGTCCCGGCTACTGTACAGATCCCTATAAAACTCCTCGGCCACTCTGACTATTCTATCCCTATTTATGATGACATTGCCTTGCTTATCCTTAAGTGCATACATCTGATTTTTCCCCACGCCAAGACGTCTCTTCACTGCTTTCGGGCTACCTCCTTTCTTTACAGCGTATTCGATCCTCTCCATACTATACTTCCGTATGTCAGGTGTCTTATGCTTATTGATTAACTTCGAGAGCTCCGCTAGTTCTATTCTGTCAACTGCGGTAGAGATTGTCATGGTTTGCCGTTTCCTGATTAGATCTTTCGTCTCCTGTGAAAGTTTACCAGTATCCTGTCTAGCCATAGTGCCCCAGACTTCTACTGCACACTCCGTGATAATGCGTGTAAGGTTGTCGCTGGCTTCCTGTGTCGCAAGCTCGGCTTCCTCGTTAGGAGCGAATATCGGTTCTGCAGCGTGATCCTGAATTCTTCTACTTTACGTCTTACTGTTAGCTTATTTATCGGCTTCTTTCGTACTAGCTTGTTGCGGTCCCTTCTCAAATCTAGCCTAATTCGAGATCTTACCATACGGTGGTCACTACACCTTACCCTTCCGAGCTCTTCCACATCCTGCACGACGCCAGGGTTATCGCTTAATATGAAGTCTTTCATTTTTGCGCTCCCCATTTGGGCTCCTCCAGGTCCACTTCCGACTCTCCCGTTTACAGAAGAATGTATTCATTATGCGTAGGTTATTCCGTTCTGCAAACTCAACTAGTAGGTCCCCCCTGCAATTTCAACAGCCCAGACGATAGTTCCCAACTGCCTTGTCTCCAGCCTGATTCTTGCCTACTTTAGCATTGAAGTCCCTCATAACTACGGTATACTGTGTTTTTACTTTAGCCATTGCCGATTCCTTATCTTCATAGAAGCGTTCCACTACTTGGTCATCGTGGCTTGATGTGAGTGCGTAGCCCTGCACGACCTTAAGCTTGTACCTCTTATTGAGCCTAATTACAAGACCTGCTGCCCTTTCGGTAATGCTATAGTATTCTTCTATGTTGCCAGCTATGCTTTTATTGACTAGAAATCCCACTCCCAGTTCTCTTCTGTCCTCTAGACCACGGTAACTTAGGACGTGTCCATTTTTCAGCACCGTAAAGGCTTCTCCTGCCCTCCTAACCTCGCTAAGCCCTATTACATCGCATTTAATGCCCTCTAATTCCTCGAACAACCCCTCGAGACTTGCTTCGCTAGATAAGATTCGTGCGTTAAACGTTGCCAGGTTCAGATTCCATTGGCGGCCTGTCCGGATCCAGGGATCCTTAGCACCCTCTGGTGCGTCACAGGTCTGACCGCCGCCGTGGTCAGTTTCTTCGCAGCCGCTGGGGACTGAGGGCCGTGGGTTAATTGGCGTATTCATGGGAGGTTGTGGCCGTTACTACACCAGGGTGGCCAATCCTGGTCTGTTGAGAGAGTGCATTGCCGGCAATGGTCGCCGGGTTCAGGCCGCACCCCAGGCCTCTTTGTGCAATCCATCAATACGCGGATGTTTTTTTTTTATTTTTATTTTTTAATTCGGTGGGAATTGTTCGTTACCGTGATTCAAACCACCGTCCTTCTGCACGCGAGGCGGGTGTTCTACCTCTACGCCATCGCTGTATAGGCATTGTATAGGCTAATCTTTTCACAGCGACATGAATGAGTTGATGTTTATTTTAGAAAAGACTCTTAGCCTAAGGTCAACTGAACATCAACTAAAATGTCCTGTTGTTTACTTGCAAGATATCTACGAGCGCTTGGATTCAATCTTTCTTTTGCACAACTTGCTGCGCACCATTATAAATGTGACATTTTCGTCGCAGCAGTTCACATCGAAAACTTGACGAGTGATTATCTAATGTTGCTCCACGTCGTGGACTGATGATGCCCAGGGATTGCCTCCATTTTTTGTAAGAAAATTGCCGAGCGCGCGCTAACAATGCTTTCCATGTAAAGCAACGTCGATCCATGAACCGCCGCAACTAAAACACAATACCTAAAACCACGTGAAAAAAACTCACAATGGCAGGTACCACTTCAAAGTAACACCTCAACGTTAATTTTAGAGACCTTGTCATATAGGCAATAGGACCTCAAGGATTCGAAAGCAACAGTTTGATTTACTTGCTGTAAAATTTGTAGAAACAAGTATGATTCAATTTTTTTTGTTGATATAAAAGAAAGAATTGGCTTCAGAAGAACACATGATTTAACTAAATATGATTACTAAAATTTCGAGGCTCGTGATTGAGAGGTTGAAGGAGATTGCATTAGATCATAGGAGACGGCATTAGATCGACATGGCAGGAGGAGTTGGGTAGGAGATTGCAGGCAAGATGTAATACCTTATAAACGCAACGCTTCTGTGCCTGGCATAAGTAAGCTGATACCCCTGGTGGTAAAACTGAGGTGGACAGTTTTTTCACAAAAGTCTAGGCGCCTAGATTCTCGTAAACACCACCTCGTGGGGTTACGCGCCCAGGGGAACACCGACATAATGGTAGGCAATATTGTCTCTGGCTTAACTAAAATTTATTAGTTAACTTTTTAGCGGCTACAGTAAGCATCCATGAGTGAAACGTAAGCGCAAACTGACCGAGGGACGAGAAAGAGAAACGACACAAGAGCTTACTATATAGGCCGAAATATTTAGTAAAATTGAAAGCACATATATACCTTTCCAGGACCCAACAATCACGCACGTGTGACCGGCGCACATGCGTACGGGCGTGCATGACGACAGCCGGGCCGCCCCTTTCCTTTCTTCTCTTTTTCTTTTTTCTTTAACCCCTCTCCTTAAGAAATAACACGTCTTCGTTAAATGCTTAGTGCCGGGTGATTTATACAATCTGAACCCCTCTTCCGGATATGACACTCTGCGTGAAGCTCCCTGGTAGCACGATCTCCACGTTTAGAAAGCTCTGTGTGTCTTTGAAGCATGGTTTGCAGGCGCAGTCTGCACAGTGCAGAGCCATGCGTGTTTAGGGCCTTCCTTTCAAGGAGGACTTTGAGATAGCGGCCAGTCTGCCAGCGGGCGGAATAAAATTTTAAACTTCCGGGTTTCAAATTTTCTACTATTTTTTCTATAAATCTAACGATGTGAATACACCTTGACCAGTAATTTTACATCGAGATGTACTGGTGGTTTAGATGTCCTGCAGGGGGGATCAGAGTTTGCAGACAAATTCGGCGTAGGGTAGCTTGATTATGCACGCGGAAACTACAAATTGGGGTTTCTCGCTCTCATGTAATACAAAAATGAAGATGGAGGTGAACCCCTTCTACTATTCTACGTAATAAACTGTTTCTGTATTGCAGAGGATAGCTACCCGATATTCTTCAGAAGTTTCTAACCGAGACCTCGCTACATCCTGTCTAGCACTCGCATACACAAATTATGTTTTAGATGCCATTTACGTAAACGTCGTATAGTTTGGGTCAGACTTACGAAGTTTCTACCATTTCTAGGCATACACGCAAGCCTAACCTGAACTTCCGCAAGATACCTGATTAGGAATTCCTTGGATCGAGGCTTGCATTTCAAACAACACGGCTGGTTCCTAAAGTCTCATTATTTTATGCAAGCTTAGTCGTGCGGTGACTCGGGAAACTTCGATTGTGTTCGCGTGTGTAAACCAACCCGTGTCCAGCAGTCATTCCAATTGTTCGTACCAGCGTTTTTCGTTACTGGAGAATATAATGGTGCTTTAGATTCTGATATTTAAAGGATTGGGCGGTGCGAATGAAACTTTCGCACTGGTGAGTGTTCTGCATATGGTGCGGCCACAAGTCGCTGAACAAAACAGATTGATTGCATTGCAAGGAGGACATGGTCAGTGAGGCTTTGAGTATTTCAGGGCATCAGTGAAGGAAGCCGGGGATGGTTATTGGCAGAAGTTGTTTTCACAAAATATGTCATGCCCTATCATATTTCCTGAAGTTCCTTGTATTAACAATGCCTGAATCAGGTAGGAAGCAAACCAATGTGCTGCTGTGTATCGATTCTGAAACACAAACCTGGCGTTGGGTTTCTTTCATGGCGATTCACCTGCGTACAGTTTGCTGACTCACAACCACACACTCACACGTGCAAGTGTAGAACTCACGATATTTATAGTGTGCATGATGGAGCATACCGACACTTTGAAGAATAATTTCGCGTGTGTATGAGGAGAGGACATTGTTCAAATAACTTTTTCTTGCTCTCCCGCGAAGCTCAATGGAATAAACAGCGCGGGTTCTTTTCGACATGGTTGGAATGAGCTGGGAGATGGTGAGGTTGCAGTGTTGAAAAACCCTCCGTAGCGCAACGTTAACCTAAACGAATTCTGGAGTAGTCAGTAAACGCCACGCGGAGGTTGAATATGTGCTATATTACTGTACAAAATCTGCATGAAATTTTGATGAATATGATGTCAAAAAAGATGGTTATTGAAAACTGAACTCAAATGGCCTTATTTCAGGTAGGTTAAAATGGGATAAATGTCAAATCAAGTATATAATATCCAAAACAGTGATGGTAAGGAAATATATTTACATTAGCGAGAGCAACCACCAACAATTACCCGACCCCATGCACAGGGGCCAATCGACGCCCTGGGTAGCAGGCGACGGCTCGTCGTCTTTCACATCAGGAGTGGTAAGTGGTAAGGGGGCGAACTGAGAAGACGCAAACCATATATAACTTCCACAAAGGATGGTTAAAGCCAGTTCACCGGTTTTTGAAGCAGGGTGTTAGTCGCCAAAAACAACTAGTGCGATCTTCCTGTGGCTGTTCCTTCACCAGAAATCACCCCAGCTGTTGTGTAACTAAGAAAGCTCCAGATTAAGTTGTAATTTGCGTTGGCGTTGGAGGCAGAACTTATGTCAAGGATTTCCAAAGTTAGGTCGAAATCCCCGCACCTGTCTAAAGCAATGAAGGCGTCACACAACCGTTAGCGGTAATGAGCTGGGGCTTTGGTTTGACGGGTAGCGACACATTAACCGGTACGACAACGAGCTGCTTTCACCCCTTACTAAAAAGTGCTTCTCACAAAACCGCGACAGACGCATGATGATGATAATTAAAGGCCCTCCGTGTGTTTCGGGACGTCGGTTATACCAACCGACTTGCCATTGTTATTCCATTTGTTTGCCCTACGCTTCACTAACCTTATGTGTTATCCCCTCCTTCTCGCTTACCCCCCCGCCGGTTTTCAACATCCGTTGCTTCGCCTTGCACCCCTGTTTACTTCCCCCCTTCTTATTTTATTTCGGTATATTACTTATCATACGTCCCACTCTCTTCCCTACTTTTCTTCCACCACCACTCCAGCCGCCCCATCGTCACCTCTATGGCCCTGAAGTTGAGGCTGCTCCTGACTCCAAATGCCAACGCCTCCGTCAAAGTTGCCTCCCCGTCGCCCCGTCACGGTCGCATCTCCCCCGTCGCGAGCAGCGCCGACACCATGTCTCACGCATCCCGCTTCTGCATTTCGCAGGTGTGCAAACGGTTTTCGTTACCTGCTAAGCGAAGTGATAACCTCTACATACTTCTGCTCATTTGTCCACAATTATTATGTGAAACGTTCTCTGAGTGCTTTTCTATGATCCTCATATTGCTCTGCTCTGGCGATGTCAAAACAAACCCCGGGCCACGTAATTCCCGTTCCCAGGCCCTGCTTTACCTAGAGGACTTACCCGATGACCCGTCAAAGCGTACAGATATTCTTTTTTGTCTTCTGAAGGAGGTTCATGCACACCCAAGCATTACAAGCATGTACGGCTAAGCATGAGCTGTCCATCTCTGGCCGGGTAATTTCTGCTCGGCCGTTGCGCCATCAGATTGTAAAGCCCGTACTCAAAAGGCCGTGTTCTGAAAGATCCCTGGGGTAAGATGAACAGCTGCTCACCATTAACCAAAGCACCGCCAAGGGGCCTTGAACCGCCCTTCTGCCACCAGGCTACGCCGTCGTCTTGCCGGTATTTTATTTGCCGGCGGCTGTTCAACCTTTAACAGCCAGGGGCCGTTCAACTTTTACAGACTACTGCTATTCATCCTTGCTTGGGGCCAGCTCTTCAACCAGAGCCGCTCAGCCATGGTTGAACTTTAGCCATGCAAAATAGTTGTCCGGCCGTTCCACTGCAGGAGGCATATTATTTATGGTGCTGCCGCTTTCATACAGCCCTAGAATGGGTATAGTCGAGCTGTTTCTACAGCCAAGTGCAGACTTAATAACCTCGTAACAGCAATCATTTGTCCTTTTATGGATACAATAAATTCAGCGACTGACAAAGACTGTTGATCACAAAATGTGGTTTAGATTTATTTTCTCAATCGCTGCTCCTACAGTAATGCTGCTTCCATTTGATGCAACCGCTACTGTGGCCATGTACAAAGTTTCTATGGAACCCACAGCTGCCAAGCTCAGGAGCACCTGCAGCACCAAACAAAAGAAATAAAATGACAAATTACAACACTGCTGAGCTCACACTGTTACCAAACTAAGAAAGGCAGTTCGAGGCACCTACAGATATTTACACTGCTAATGTGCAATGTACCTTCTTTAAAGGGACCCTACAACACTCTTGGAGCAGTGGAAGTTCACCTGCACGACATTTAAATTACACTGCGAGGAATACGTGAGCCAAATATTACACATGCACCTGAAGCGGTGGGAGCGCAGATCACTGTGAAAGACGCGGAAAAACCAACCGCACCCACTTCCATTTTGATCATTATACACCCCTTGCATAGCCTACACAACATCAATACGGCCATGGCTGTACTATTTGCTGTCGCTGGTCAACTTCGCGGCTTATTTCTTCATTTCCTATTCGTCGGCGCTGTGTACCAACCTCTTCTAAGCGTGAACCTGTACGTAAAGTTTTAGGGGGTCTGTTGTGTTTTGAGTGCGCAAGGAGTTTGAGTGAACGACTAAATAGTCCCCGTTCAGCGAGATCACTCGACACCTAACATTCATTACAGTGAAAACGCCATACCAGACTGATGACGCGCTTGCCAGTAGGCAGCAATGCCTGCTTTTTTGTGACACCAGGCGGGAAATAGACCACTCCACGTTGCGGATAAAAGCAAAAAAAAAAAAAACTCCCCGGCCTGTGATATAGCGAAGGCCCCCAAAGAGAACACCTCGAGCCGAACCCCACTCAAGGCGAGAGCACACAACTCTCGCGCGTTCAGCTGAGGTGCTCCTGAACTATAAAATGGTTAAAAAAAAGAAATAGTTTCCCAAGAAACAGAACCCCAGAAAGGATTAGGAAAGGTTTTCAGCCAGGAATCATATAAAAATAAAAATGGGAAAAAGCTTTTATTGCAAAGCTGAGATTTTTATACTATTCCTGTGTTTGTTTTTTTCTCAAGCGAAGTTTTAGCTCCGAAAAGTTGAGCAGTTGCATATTGTATTTTGCCTTGTCCAAAGTGGCCCAGCAATCGGAGTCACACGATAGTGTGGTGAAACCGCGCAGCCGCATATATAAACAGAGCTCGTGCGATAAAAACCTGCATACGGTACCTCCATTCCTCACAATGTCATCAAGAGCACCGGCAATTATTTCAGACTTCCTAGCCCCCTCCGTTGCGCCTACCACCTGTGCATCAGCAACGCTAGACATATCGAACGTCGTCAGCATCAGTAAATTGAATTTAGCTTCCGCGAACCGCACCGCAAGACTGGAGCGGAAGCGGGAAATCCAGCCGTAACACATTTCTGCACCGAAACGTAATCGCGCAAAGAAATGGCCAGCAATAATGAACTTACCGAACTTTCTCTGTCCAGGAACTGAAAAATACCGCCGTTCGTCAATAGTTTCGACCAGCATTTTGGCTTATCGTTAACCTCACGTGTTTCCAAAGTGGCAAGCGGGCTTTATCCGCAAAACGCGAACACATGTCACCACACAACAATGAAAATGTGCCTTGTTTACTTTTGTCTTCACTCTTCATTATCTTTGATTTAGCGTATTCGGTTAACGTGTTTGTGTCCTGGTTCATTTGTCCATGAGTGCACATGTATATACAGCACACTGTTCGGTGGCTGGGCGCGTGTCCACGCATGACCTTCGGAATTCTGGTGATTAGGCACAGGCGGTGCTAGACCTGCGACAGACGTCAGCCGTTCACCTTTCGAAGAGCTGGAGCGTGCAGATTCATAAGCGGACCGGGTGACGTACGTTTCCAAAACAACTTTTGAACAACGACTGCCGACGAAACACGAGTACTCTAGTACTGGACAACAGCTACTCATCATGTGTTCCCCTGCAAGCGGAAGCAAAGCGGTCGCCTGGTGGCCATGCACAAGCTGATCATCTTTTGTAAACCTGCTTTCAAGCAACAAGCGAGTAATCGGCGTCGGGAAACCTGCCGCCTGTCTTTTGATTGAACGTTGCTTGAGCAAGTGCCGTTCATCGCCGGTGGTTGATCCGCCAAATAACTTCTGAGTAACTTTCGCCGAGGGGAAACCGTGTTGACGGTTAACGAGTGAAAGCAGACCAACTTAGGAACATTGGCTGCCGAAAACTTGCGCAGAGGTTGGTGGCTGTATTCAAACCGTTTATCTTATATTTAACGCTGGCCAGTTTGTTGTCGATGGCCGAGGATTTCAGAGAACAGCCGGCCAAGAATCGGACTTGCTGTGCTGCCTGGGCAGCTGACGGAATCGACAAAGAACCACGCCGAGCTGATATCTGACATAAAAGCTATAAAAACCAGGCAGAAAAGCACTGAAACCAAACTTGGCGCTATTCAGAAGAGAGTAGAGGCTGTAGAAGGCAAAATGAAAGCATTTGATCGCATGGATGAGGACATGGTGCACCTTCAGAGCTCGGTTGACACATTACAACTCAACAAGATAACCTGCAACCACGCGTTGATGGTCTGGAGGACAGATCGCGACGCAATAAGATCATTTTTCGAGGTACACCGGATGACCGCTTGACGTGGGAGGAATCCGAGGGGAGCGTAAGTGAAGTTTTACGTGGCTCGTGTTTCAAATTTTAAGACTAAAACTAATATACTGTCCGTGCGCAAAAAACTAAAAAACCAATGAAAAAACATGTCTCTCTCAGTAAGCGATGACGTTTCGCACAGTACACTTCACAGAAGAAACAAATTATACGAGTTTGCCAGGAGTCACTGACGATTTCCAGATTCGGTACAAAGAGCTCGTCATGAACAGAAAACTTCATCAGCTTAACCGCAAGTACAATAGCTCCCCAAGTGGCGCCAGCAAACCACCACGGGAGCGCTGCGCATCCGTCTGGCGCATAGGGAGGAGTGAGGGGCAGTGGTCGCCACATTCCTTGCGTATCAGTTCTCTTCACTAACACTCGGAGTGTTACAAACAAACGCGACTCGTTCGCTTCTGCCATGGATACGACTAGCGCCGATATAGTCGCAACAATGGAAACTTGGCTGCACAGTGCTGCACAAAACAACAAAAATTTTCAAACCGCTCATAACTTCCCAATATATCGCTGCGATTGATATATCCGCAAATGGGGAGGTGTGCTTTTGGCCATTACGAAACAGTTCAAATCCTGCTGTATTCATATCGCAAGCAACTTTGAAATTTTATGCACCATCATTGAACTAGAGTATCAGAAAATAATCGTGGGAGCTTGGTATTGGCCGCCTGATCATACTTCCGACTTCATAAACGACCTTCGTGGAATAACACTGTGAGGTGACGCACTCAGTTCGGCACAAGCGCGGGCACATGACCGTGAAGGGATTGCCGTCATCTTGCCGTGCCGAAGAAAAAGAAGAGGGAAGTCACACGTGGAGAGGACGTGGATCAATGAGAGGCGGCCACAAACGAAGAGCTAGGGAGGCCCGAGGACAAGGACAGAGAAGAACGTCTGTTGGAATCAAAGAGGAGGGTTCGAGAAGACCCCTGTACAGGCGACAGCTCAAGAGCACAACCGGTTTCTGGTACCCGAGCTCTCGAGAAATCTACCTCACGCACTGCCTTCCTGCGGTCCCTGTCAGGTCCGACAGAGTCCTGTCGCGCGGCAGACACACGAAGCCACGGCATGCCTTGTTCTTGGCCTGCTGTTTCCTGAGCGTCGACACCGGCCTACTGCCCGCCGCCTGCTGTCACGTGGTACGCATTCGGGGCCGGGTGTCGAGCACCACCGCACGCGTAAGGGCTGCAACGGGTTGACCTCGGCGAGGACTCGGCACGCCGAACGCTGTCATCGGCCCCCCTTCGCTGTTAATCCCATCACGTCGCCGCACCGAGCACCGACCCCCTGGCAACACCGCTCTTTCATGGTGACCTTTTTAGATGCGACTCATCTCATTCACCCGCCTTGTCCCTCTGGCGTAGTCCGGCGGCGTCCGCATCCCTCCCCCATTCTCCTTGCCTTGCCAGCTGCGCGCTAGCGGTACTCTCACCGCAGCGCCATCTGCGTGTTAGTGCTCCGCTGCGCTCGCTCCGTCACCGTGCCAGCTGTGCGTGGGTGCGGGGGTTAACACATTCGCATGCGCCTCTCTGCTCTGCTCTCTCTAATTCCCCTCACCGTACATATAAACACGGTAAGTGCGCCACTCCGCTCAGTCGTTCCGCCGGCGCTCCTCCGATGACACCCTCCGGTGACCACCGATGATTTTAAATGGAGACTAACAGGCCTGATATCGCGATGGTCGGCGCAACCCAAACAAGCACCGGCCACCCTGATAAAATTTACACCATCTTCCCGCGAGGGGAACCATGGGGTAGATGCGACGCGTCGGGGGTGAGCATGCTGCGTAAATAGGACACAAAACAAGAGCAATCCACACGCTAACATAAGGGAAACGCAACGGCAAACCCCCATGCGTCCGATCTACCCCATGGTTCCCCTCGCCGGAAGATGGTGTAAATTTTAGGTGCAATGCACTTCTTAAGCGACCCTGAACCTGCGTCCACCGGCGATGTCCGCGCACGTGGAGATGGGCGCGCGCAGCCTGGCCGCTGACATGGCACATACCCACGTGGGGGATTGGCCAAGAATCGGGCGTGAGAATGGCTAATGCACCTGCTTAAAGGAGTACTGACACAAAATTTCAAAGCTGAGATCCGCTCTAGCAATCAAGTACAACGACAACACAAATAGGTGTCTGTGAATAAATGCATCTTTCTTTCTTTGTATTTGTGTGTGTGTGTGATCTCTCTTTCGCGAACATTACCGAACCGCGCAAATTCAACTTGTGCATTCGCACTTTCACATTCTTCCCCTCGGGGAAATGCGGGGAATTTTTTTCCATGAACTTTCCTAACTATGGTTCTTTAAATAGTGTATTTCGTGGTTTCTGGGGTGTTTTGCGTGTTTTACCAGTGTTTCGGTTTCGGGTAGTGCTTGGTCTGCGTCGTGCGGGGTACTAGAATACATGTTCAGTCATAACCCTTCCAAGCGCCCTCGTCCATTTTTTGGCACTGTGGAAAGTCCCAGTCGCCCCTGCATCCTTGAAAGAAGAACCTGCGAGGGTTTACTTTCACTAACACATAAAGTTTCTTCCCGTTGTCCTCACCTGCCTTTATTTTTATTGGGTGATTTAACATTCCTTACAAAAATTGGGCTACCGAGCCACCTACCACCCTTCCATAATTCCACAACAGCCTAAGAATTCGTCGACCTTTGCTATGTAATTTCCTTCTGTCAAATATTTGTTCACCCAACGAGAACAACCCTTTCAACCGCCAATACCATGGACCTCGTACTAACAACCAGACCGGATGTTTTTTCGAACATAAATTATGCACCAGCTTTAAGTGATCATTCGTTGTTGTCGTTGAACATTCTCCCGCGTCCGAAAGAGGTAAGAGCATCAAAATAATTCGCGATTATAATATAACAATTTTTGACTGCATTACAAATAACTCTGCACTTTTCTTCACCCTTTTCTGAAGGGTTTCGACAAGCGCACCGCGGAAACCTATTGGAATCGGTTTATAAGCAAGGACGATGGACTGACCAACAAATAAATCCCCGTCCGCTCTATCACTACAAATTTGCACGCCCCATGGTTTAATAATCACATTAAACAAATCTCTGACAAAAAGAACCGTCTATACAGATTATCAAAGCATTCCAACAACGCTGCCAGATGAAATGCCTATGAATTAGTGTCTACTGAGTACATCACAGCGATTCAATATGCTAAAGACACATTTATCTGTACCATTCTCCCATCCATGGTATCTAACGATACTAAAAGGTTTTGGAGCGTCATAAACCCAGAGTGAAAACGCCATAACCCTTAGCGATAGGTCTGGAGATTCTGTAGCTGCCGAGAAGTGCGCTTTATATCTTAACAATTCTATCACTCGCAATTTCTGTCCCACTATTATTGTCCCTGTGCCACCCAAGCAATGCTATAACTGCCCAATCATGTTCCCAAAATTGATTTGTTCTGTTGGTGTACAAAAGATGATTAAGTCCCCAAACATTCATCCTCCCCCGGTTGCGACCTGATTACCACTAAGTTCCTCAAAGGTACCTGTTCCTACTCATCCCTTATTCTTACTAAAATTTTTCAACATTAGCTTCATGAAGGCATGTTACCAATTGAATGCAAGATTGGCAAGATTACACCATTTCACAAGTCCGGTGACAAGCATTCCCCATTAAACGATACACCCATATCGCTTACTAGAACTCTATGGAAAACATTTGAGCACATTTTGTTTTCTAACCTTGCAAGCTTCCTATCTTGCAAGCTTTCTAACTAACTTATTTTTTTCGCGTCCCCAACACAGCTTTAGGAAAAGATTCTCGTGCGAAACTCAATTGTAGCCTTTGCACAAAAATTAAACGTCATTCTTGATCAATCTGGCTCTGCCGATTGCATATTTATAGATTTTTCAAAGCTTTCAATTAGGTCGGTCACAAAGTACTGTGTCACAAATATAAAATTAAGTTAATATACATCCCAGGCTTCTAACAAGGCTCGATTGCTTTCTGACAAATCAGTCTCAATCTGTTTAAGGTAACAATGTATGCTCTGTTCCAAGTGCAGTTTACTCTGTCGTACCACAAGGCTCAGTACTAGGTTCACTGCGATTCCTTATATACATTATTGATTTTGCTTCCTGTATTACCTCTAATATTCATTTGTTATCGGATGACTGCATAATCTTCCGAGAGATAACTTGTGATGGCGATATAACTTGTCTTCAACAAGATGTTAACTCCATTTCTCTTTGGGGTAAAGCTTGGCTCATAAAATTGAATAATAAGGAATGTATATTTTCAGTTTTTTGAGAGCAGAATATCAACTTCCACCCTAGTACGTTGATAACACACCTCATTATTCCGTGACAAACTATAAATACCTTGGGGTGCATATCACCACCGATCTGACCTAAACGGTTCACTGTAATTACGTAATTAAAAATGGTAACCGAATAATATGTTATCTCCGCCGCAACTTTTCAAAGGCCCCTTCTTCCTTGAAACTTCAACTTTACACTATACTAATACGATCTAAACTTGAATATGCCGCTGCAGTATGGGATCCTAGTCATGCTAACCTGAAACACTGTCTTGAAATGGTACAGAACAACTCAACTCGATGCATACTTGGTAATTAAAACCGGATAGCAAGTATAACCGCCACGAAGTCCACCCTTCACTTTCCTTATCTTTCATCCCGTCGTAAAAGCTTTCGTCTTCACTTGTTTCATAACCTGTTTCATCACCCATCACTGCGGGATGGTCTTATCTTGGCTGCTAGTTATATCTCATTTCGCCGGGTCATTCCCATAGGTCGGGTTGCCTTTTTGCAGGACTCACACTTTCTCTCAGTCTTTCATACCACGCACCTCTCAGGACTGGAACCGCCTTCCCGCATCAGCGGCAATCATTGGAAATCACCTTCATTTCAAAAATGCGTTAGCTAATTATATGTAATACAGGTCATCAAAGTATTGTATTGCCTGATGTTGTGTTGTTCCTGCACAGTATTTATTTTATTGTCGTTTGTCCTTTTTTTCTAATTTTCCTTTCATAATTCCCCCGCTTTTGGTTGCTATAAAGCCTGTTATCTAAAATTGTACAGCTAGGGACTGCTGCTTGAATTGCGACTCACAGCTGCATTTTGTAAATCTTTTGTGTTTTGTTTTGTAACCCCTTCCCTCTGTAATGCCTTTTGGCCCTGACGGTATTGCAAATAAATAAATAAACTCTAAGACAAACGCCATCTCATGGGGCTGTGAAAAACTAACGTCAGAGCAAGGCCACCTAACCAGCCCTAAATACTGTGCCTCTGCAGTGTTTGTATATATGCTCTAAGAACACAACATTAGTGTCCTCTATTCTGTTATATTTAAATGCTTTCACAAAACGTATTGTCAATACTAGGACCAATGCTTTTTATACAGATGTGTTTTATAAAATTATCTGAAGTAAGCTGGCAAAATAGGCTTTCATGTTCACTGATTGCAGGGTTTGACTGGCCAACGCAACGCAGATGATGAGGCGCGCCGTAGTGTAGGGCTGGGGATTAAGTGTGACTACCAGTGGACTTTTATTGCTCGCCGAAATCTCGTACACACGGCGTTTTTAATTTTAGCCTCCATCATAAAACCGGCCGCCGCGGCCGGGAATCGAACCCGCCTTCTTGTGCTCAGAAGCACAACGCCTTAGCCACTGAGCCACCGCGGCGGGTCAGGCATTCTGAGTTAATTTTTTGTTCTTGCCCGAAGTCTAAAGGGGCAATCGGGGGCACTATAAAACAAGTTCCAAAGGCTATTCGGGGAAAATGAAAAAGTATTTGTTAATTACCTTTTTTATCAATCTATTTGGGTGTTTGACCGTAATGAGGAAACTTAAGTGGACCATGACTCTCTCCGCTTTCGATTGTTAGATTTGAAAAAAATGTAAGTCCGTGAAGAGCTACAGCGCTCCCAACCTCAGCTCTCGAGATGCGCGCAACGAGCTCCTTGCAGCAGCTGAGAGCCGCAAAGCAACTACCAGGGCTGACGTCACTCGGAGCTTTTGTGTCACACGCATACGCTCTTGCACGGCGTGCCCTGAACAGAGACAAATAGAGTCGTGTTCGTTATCCTCTGGAACCTGCTCACCCGCCGAAATGTGACTTGTAATTAGGAGTGCCGAGTGTGGCCGCCTCCTGCGATCCCGCGAATGCTCTGACCGATGCAAAAACGTTCTGCTTTCTGTTACTACCGAGGTGGCTTCTTTAAATTTTTTTGTGGCCTCATCAAACGTGAATTTCGGTACCGACTTCGCAAATTGCGGCGTTCACTGTGGCACAGTAATAAAACTCTTCTACGTCTAGAGAAAACCTTAGTAGTTCACAGCGACTACTCAAAATGTTGTCCTTGCATACCAATACGATACAACAACGCGCGATCATTCACTGAACGTACAGAACGCAGAATTATGTCCTCCAGGATAGAATGGTCTCACCTCATCCGTTACACGGCAAAGAAAAATTCGCATCAAGAACAGGCACAGTACAAGACGATGAATGTAGTGTCGCATCATCGTGTTACTACCACACTCAATGCACAACGCTGAGTGGAAGTTCCGATGAAAAGTACACAACCACTTTCTACAAAATGCAGTCTGTGTAGCGCTTCCCTGTCATGTTTCTATCAAAAAATAAGGCCAACTGTTACAGCCGCAAAATATTCTACATCACTGCATTTTTACGCACCATTGCCAATGGTGCTTGTGTTCTCGTAGCCACCGAGGTATTCCTGCTGTCCAGTAGTGCGCGTTACGTAAGTTGACCCCTGCATCTCTATGGATCGGCGGCTCGTTGGTCTAAATCACATTATTCAGAAACTTTTCATCTTGCTTTCACTCGATGACACGCCAGGGACCGAAGGGTTGCCTCCGCTGGAAGTCGCTGCCCGTGAGCCCCTTAGGTAGAGTAGGGGTGATACAGGTCAAACTTATGTTTCCACAACACGCCGAACTGAGTCGTCATTGCCTTGACTTACAACACCGATTTCTCAACGTTCCGCGGTGGCTTCCAAGTGACGTAGGCTAAGACGGCGGACTCAAAGCTTTCGCTAAGGATATGGCAACTTCATCTTCTTTGATAATATACCGCTCCGGTGGTGCGATAGCAGTTGAACGCCGTATTGAACGTAGGAAGCGATAGTAAACTATGCGCCCAGTTTCCTGCAGCGTACAGACGTGCAGCTAGAGTGTGACTTCCATTTGGGTTTTGTTTCAATAACCATGTCTACTGTTTGTCCTCATACATTGGTCTTGCGCCACTGCAGCCATTTTTCGCGGCCAAAAGGATAAAACAGGCTATCTTGATTGACTCCAAACACATTTGATACTTCGGATTTCTAGATTACAGCGTTCTCATTGTTTTTTGATTTTATGCTTTGATGCTATTTTCGGAGGCCTCAACACCACCGCACGCAGACGGTGCCCCCGATGCAACACGTTCTGCTCGATCAGAGGATTAAGCGGAACGTGCGCGTGCCATGCACCACTATGAATGACTTTGCCACTTGGCCATGGCTTTGCGGTGCTTTGGAGTATCCAGGCTCAAATTGCCCGCTGCGGGAAGGCGAACGTTCTGAGCGCATAGATATAGAGGCCATTACATTTTTGTAAACCTAATGATGGTTATTGGTTTGACTGATGATCCTCTACAGTTTCCAATATTTAAATATGTGCCTATCGACAAAAATTACAAGTTTGAACAACTTTTTTAAATAATTCTTGGTAAATATTCCCACGAATGGCACCTAAAACCCATTTTAGAGCACCCACCACGTCCCCGAATACTTGTCGCTCATAAATAAAACTTATCTACGAAATCCTGTTTTTTTAATTTTTAAGCCTTTCTTCAAACATCCTGTATACTATAGAAGACCCATACAGAGGTTTTTATATGAAAATTGAAAATACGCTTACAGTAAAGTGCGACGATCAATGCTCGAGAATTTTTCCGGACACCGCTACCGCACAGGTGCAGCTCGTGCTGCCCTCCTGCGAAAACGACTCGCCCTTTACTAAGGTTCCTTCATTCGCAATCCTTCCGTCTTATTTTATGAACGAATACAGACATGAGATGAGCGAGTAGGTAAAAACACGCCTAGTGCTTCTGCAGCAAAATCGGTGAGAAAGTGAACCACTTTCACACAGCTCTTCTGCTACGTTTTGGCGCACTTTCACCTAAACGTTCCTCAGAAAAAAAACTCTGCCAGTGAATTTTTACACAAAGGTAGCGCGAACATTCCCAGAAAGAAAACTAACCCAAAGACACAAAGACCTTTTGCCTTATTAGGTCAGAATTGGCTCGGTATACAGTACATTTAGAAGGAAATCTGATATCCGCCTACTTGATTTGTCATCACATAAATTTAATTAAGAAATGACAGATTCGAACAATAAAACTAATATGATGGCTCGATCAACAACTGACAGCTTCGTATGGTCAATAAGAATCCCGTGAGCTTCTCAGCAGCAAGAAAGATGCCTGATTTAGGCCAGGCTCTTTGTGGGTAACCTGAGAGATTAAAAAAAATGGTAGACTTCTGCCACGCTCTCGCAGTCATCGGATATGCAGGATTTTAGACACTGGAATTACAGTAAATATTTTACCTCTGTAGTAATATTATGCTGAGCTCTTCCTTTGTTGCGAAATGTGGTTTGTGATGGTTGTTGATTAAGGCAACGTAACAAAGCCCTCTTATTTTGTGATAATATGTTTTTATTTAGACTAGCTTCCGTCAGTAATGTGCATATCTCGCTGAAATCGAAATACCGCTCTTCAGAGTTAACAATAGTTTTCCATATTACCGCAAGAGAATAAAAATACTCCCCATGTGTTGTTTGGGCTCCCACTGTAACCGAATTGCTGATTTGAGATTTAGTTAGACCTAATGAAGCCTGTAAAAAAGGTACCCTGAAACACTTGAATCCAGTTGACAATCAGGCATTGTGAATCGTTTTTTTTTATTCTTATTATCAGCGCCTGAACACTGATGCTGTCAAATAATAAGGTGAGAGCCAACTGTCCCTTTGTTTATTGCACAAAGTAAGAAGTAATCCTTTCCTCACTTATATGACCTGTTTTTGCATGATCGAAAGTTTTTTGTTTTACTTGAATGTTCATGAAGAGATTCCTCACTTATATGACCTGTTTTTGCATGATCGAAAGCTTTGTTTTACTTGAATGTTCATGAAAAGAAATTCGACACCTTTTGAAAGCTCGCACAAAAAAGCCGCTCTCTTTTCTTGCTGACACTTGATGAGTGAAGATCACTTTTTTGGATGTCTTTTTGACATTCGTTATTTTCTCGGAGTTGATTGAGGAAAACATTCCATCCATAAAACAATATTCAGCAGAAAACCTTGCGCCGTTCTTGAATACTTTGCTTCATAGAGCCCACTCATTCAGCCACCGCGCTGGCTCAGTGGCTAAGGCGTTGCGCTGCAGAGCACGAGGGCGTGGGTTTGATTCCCGGCCGCAGCGGCCGCTTTTTTGATGGAGTCGAAAAGCAAAAACGCCCGTGTGTAGGAGATTTCGGCCCCCCATTAAAGATCCCCAGGTGGTCAAAATTAATCCGGAGCCCTCCACCACGGCATGCCTGAATGACAGCGCTGCGCCGGTACGGTACACCCTACAATCAATCAATCAACCCATCAACCCACTCCTTCGAAACAGTCTTTTATAAATTTTTTGTGATTGCTAGAACAAACCGTTCTTTTTACGAGTGTGAAAAGTAAAAAAAATATCGTCTTCAATTGAACGTTTTTTTTCCCAATCCTTATATGTATTATACCTTTACAAAATTTCTTAACGGCACAAAATCGCCCATAAAAAAGGAAACAGAATAAAAACTTACCATTCTGAAGGTGGTGATATCACAGAGGCGTCACAGCCTTCCAACAAGTTTATTTATATCATTTATTCAACTTTAAACATTTCTGCTTGTAAATATGCAATACTATTTGTTTGGTGGTCATGCAGATATTATAAGGTTCAAGGCCCTCACGGCATTTTATGGAGTACTTCCATACGTACTTTGCTGGTTCTAAGTGCTTACTTTGAAAAGTTGTTTTAAAAAGATATTGCAAGAAAAATTTATATGCCATCGGCCCATCGACCCAAATATAAAAAAATTATATCAGGCCAGACATCCGTCTCCGTGGTCCTTTCAGTGGAAAGGAAAGCCGTAAATATTCTGGGGTGTAAACACTGATCCGAAGAAAGAACAGGTTCTTTTTTGTACAGAAAGTGGCTATAAATGCAAATGTTCATGACAACCATAGCACTTCATCACGATATATTAGCATAACGGCAACGTCAAGCTTTTATGGGTGCCGAAACCAATTCTGATAACGCAGCAAACATCAGCAGCGTACAACAAAACTTTTCTGCTATCTTTGAAAGCAAATATTGAATGGCAAATTTTTCGTTTTTATTTTTTCTAAACATTGTTTTAACTTTCGTAATGGGGATGCGTTTCCCCACAAGCGTCTTCGTTGTTTACATTGCACCCTTTATGCTCCTGCGTTGAATGCTAGCGGGCTCGTCAGTTTTAAAGGTATTATTGTCAGCAAAAAGTAATAACATAGGCTGGAGATTCACAAATAGGCGTTGTCAAGTATGATAGAAGGCTACAAAAGTAAAAGTTCTGGGACAATCGGTGCACAGTGAATGCTTCAGTGGAAGACCATGTGGACGTGAACGTATCGGTTAAGGCGGCAAGGCTTGGGAACTTCGAGAACAATTGTGAAATGTCGCTGCGAGAGCCTTTACTGCAAGGTAATAGGATTATAGGTATGAAGACCCTATCATCTGTTTTTTCACAACTGACTTAGGTTGCCAAAGACGTCCACGTCTTGCTCATCCCACCTGTTGGTATATATGGGGCTGTGGGATGCTCTAATCATGGCAAACGAATGAGAGCAGATATTTCAATTAAAGCGGGCATTGAACCTGGCCACCACAATCCCGTACCAAATTGTACCAGTTAGCAGTATCCAGTGAAGCATTCTAAGCGCCAATAAAAGGGTGAGAGAGAATCCCTCTGCAAGAAAATACAGGCAGAAACAAAGCCTCCAAAAAAAGCTCGTGGCAGCTAAGATGATCTCTAGCTATGAACCTGGTGAAGTTCAACATTACAGGGTGAGATTGATTGGTTCAAACATGGATCGAAAAATTTTAGTTTTTGTGTTTTTGCAAAACTGGATATTGTGCCCTTTTTTCTTGCGCGAACAGTTGTAACTTCGAAACTTAATGATTCTTCTTAGAGAAACTTCGCCGGCTTTGCTCTTAAGTACTATACTGTGGAATAAACTAGTATTTTAAAAAACATATGGTGGGTTTTTATGTAATTATGGTTTATTTCAAGAAATGCAGTCAAAAATGGCACATTTAGCGGTTTTCATTGCATTTCCTAAAAAACTTATTTGATGTTATCGGACGGCAAAGAGGCTAGTTAGTTTCACAGTACGATTAGTGAGCAACCTCTGTACAAAACATTTTACAATTCCTGGAGTCCATTCAATAATAATATTAATAATATCTTTTATAAAGGAGTACATACAGGGGTAAAATAGTTAGTGTTCCCGTAACGGTCAAGTTTGGGGCATTTTTTGTGAATATCAAGCGTCAGTTACACTATTTTTATTTTTTAAATATCATAAAAGACGGTTCTTTGCAAGGTCCATAAACAATGCAAGATTACCGGTCGAAATTCAAAAAAAATTTTAAAAGAGGTGACGACATGCTTTAAGACGATAGGTTGTCTTGGCATACCTAAATAAAAATATTGTCTGTCTGCTCGTCTGTCTGTCTCCGAATTCTTTGTGCCTCGATTCAGCCGGCCCGTCGAAAATTCAAGGAATACTTAAATGGGAGGTTTATACAGGCAAAATTTTTAAAAACCACGAATTGTAAAAAATACTTTATACTTGTCGACATTGTCCAGGAAAAAAGAAAACATTTCAGTATTTCCGGCCAAACCTCCGAAAATAAGTAAATTTTACAGTATTTTGTTTTGAATACACATAATGGTTGATTTTCGCAATAAACATAACCAGCAGGTTTTAAAACAATGTTTTGAAGACAAAAAAAGCGCATGCTGTTGTGCTTAGCGTGGAGAAGCGGCATATCATAAATACCGTGGTTTCGAATAATTCCTGTAGATGGTCAGGCAGCAGCAGAACGTAGTAAAACTGAATTGCCTGTTCCAGACATCCACCGTGTTTAAGGTGCCATGGAAGAAACAAAATGGGAGAAAAAGCGCGAGTATCGTGACGGGTACGCTCGTTCGAATCCCGTTCGCGGTTTCCACTTTTCTGATAGAGTTGAAAACAGAAGACGGCGAGTGTTCGTGATTCGGCCAAAGTAAAGATAATAAAGTGGTTAAAATTATTCCGGAGCCCTGCATTACGTCACATTTCTTCGCCTGTGTAGTGTGGGTGCGTTACACGTCATAATTCATCACTCAATCAAAATCGTGACACTTCAGGGAAGGAGAGGAGAGGCTTTCGCGTTACAGAGGCGGAAAACGTCCAAAGTCTTCTCCACGACATTTGCAGCAAAGTAGACAAAGACGAGGTCAATATTTTATTTCTTGCACTGTATTAGGCAGGCAATACAGGAAGTAGCCACTTGAGGGAATCACAAACGGGGCAAGTCATTTCACTCTCAGCTTAAAAAAAATTACACCCATGGTATTTCACGCTTCACATCAAAAGTATAAACACACTTAAGAGCGATATAAACAATCGACCTTGAAGGATTGTCGACATCGCCGCTGCACCCAAATGAATGCTCTGATAACTCCCTCCCTCCCGCCATTTTCTTTATCCCTATCGATACATACCCTCTGTTCCCCAACTATGCTGATCTGACACAATATTCCTTCTGAGGTGAGGTGGCCCAGCGCGCGAGCTCGCAAGCCTTCCTCCCTCTCTCCATCACCACGCGCCACGCTGGCTTAGGATGAGAGAACAACAACACCGCTAACAGGTCCGAGAGGTGGTCACACGTTCGGCCTGTAGCTTCAGCGAAATTAAATTTCTTCCTACTGATACAACGAAAACAGCAAGCCGGACCTTTTTATGGAATATTAAGCGTTGATCTATTTTCTTGAGATAATCGGGCAGGTAGATCGACGAACTGCAATTTTCTGTAAGAAATGTCCGCATTTAATTCATCTATGGAAAAAATAGGGCAATCTTTCTTTCAGTACAAAAAGTACAATTTTCAAAATTTATTATACGGCACCTAGCATTAAACCCTTTTTTTTTAGTATTGCATTAAGGAGGACACTTTCATGATGAGTCCTAAAACAAAATCCGAAAGCTTGCTGTTTTGAGTTAATCAATTTTTTACTTATATACAAAATATCACAATCTTTGTTTCAGTACTTGAATACAAAAAGGATAATTGTGAAAATGTGAAAATTGGTTGCATGACACCTTGAGTTAACCCCTTTTTTTACTACTAAATTAATGAGAACACCTTCCTGGTGCGTCCGAAACAAAAGCGGAATGCTTGCCGTTTTTATTTACACCATAGGCTTGTTTACTCCAGACACATTTAGTTGCTCGCTATTGAATAATGTACAGAAGAAGGCTTGAGCCATGTGCGAGCAGCATATTCTCTGGCCGTACTGGTAGAAAGGTATAATATGCGGGCTCATTTTTCTGTGTTCTTTTGTGTTCCTATTGTCAAAGCTCTAAGTGGCCAGTATTTTATTTGGTTTCGTATTGGCTCTATTATTCCCCGCAATAGTAGGAATCTTGGCTAGAGCTTTCGCTGTTACCACAGGCAATGTGTTGGTTACATTGGGCAATCAGGTGCTTACTGCCGTATAAAACCATCTCTTTATTGCGTACCCCTCAGTAGATCTCTCAAACCGAAAGTGTGTAATGGTAAATACCAGGAGAGCATGAGTGGAGTTTAATTTCTTAAAGGGGTGAGTTTGTGCCTGTACTCAGCCAGCTGATAATAAACGGCGCCCATATGATGGTGGTCGCTGTTGTTGGTCCTGTGTGTAGCTTAGATATAAATGAGCTTGGTTCAATATGAAGTTTCCTAAAATTACAATATCATGCTCAAACGGAGCCCGAGACAATGGCTAAAACACGGCGCCCCTATGACGAAGGCATTTTTGCTGAGTGGTCGGGTTAAAAGCCGAGGCGCTCAGGATGTTTGCGTGGTTAAACATGTGGTTTGCCTTGAACAAGTGATTTGCCTCAGGTGGGTTCCCCCGTCTGAAACTTCGAAAAACGGTCAGCGTTGTCCTCGAACACAGAAAATCAAATGTTGCAAAAACTAAACAACGGCGCCCACTTTATGCGGGCGTTTCTACGACATTGTTTGAAAACTATTAGTAGTGAGCTGGGATAAACAACTTTTTAAAACATCTCCAAACTGCGAAGTTTCTGCTCGAACAAGTTAGTAAAAAGAGTCTCAAAAATGAACACCCACATGCGCTAACAATTACAAATGGTATTATTGAGTAGCGCCTCTTAATCAAGGAGATTTTCGAAGGCCCTATGTAATGTTTTTTGTAATAAAACAACTGGCTAGAAACCGAGGCTACATGAAGGTGGTGTCTTTTCTCACGCGTATATTTCTAAGTGAAAGTTAGTTTTGGAATAAAGCCTAAACACCTCCGAAAGTGTACGTGAGCAGAACTCGAGAAGGAGAAAAAAAACGAAATAACCTAGACCGCTTAGTGGGAGATTGGGACCTGACGCTGTTAAAACACAAAGAAAACTTGTTTATCATCTAAAAATAAGCGGTTTTTATTGCATTTTGCCAATACTTCATTGACGAGGGTACTGATCACTGTGTATACCAATAAATATGTTTTAGATCAATCATAGCCAGCGATTTCCGCGGATTAAGAATTTGAGAACAGGAATTATACTGGTTCTGCGTACCAATGGCTCTCTTAAGCCGCAGCTTGCTATTTTAAAACCCATTCACCTCATTTATGCTCCTTCATCTGTGAAAAAAGCCGCTTATTTTTCGCTGGTCAGACCCATCCTAGAATATGCGAGTGTCGCATGGGACCCTCACCAAGAGTATTGAATACAAAAACTTGAAGCAATACAGAATCGCGGAGCCAGGTTTATTCTCAGTAATTACACTTGGGGGGCAAGCGTCACAGAAATGAAATCATCAATAGGCCTAGAACCTCTCAGGGAGCGACGTAGAAAGCATAGATTAAAACTCCTCTATTGTATATATAACAATTTAACAGGAATAATGAAGGAGAAATATTTGCAAACCCCCCACTATGTATCCCAAAGACGTGACCACATTAACAAAATACGAGAGATAAAATGCAGGACCAATTATAAAAAGTTTTCTTTTTTCCCTTTCACTATAACTCAGTGGAATGAATTGGCAGCCGACATCGTTTCGAATAGTGTTGAGACATTCACTCGCGTGCTTAGTGAATTGTGATTCTTCAGTTGTATAAATATTATGCTGCTGTGTGCTCTCTTTTAGGTATTACACTGTTTACTCGCGTGCTTAGTGAAGTGCGATGCTGTCGTTGTATAAATATTATTTTGTTGTGTGCTCCCTTTTAGTTATTATATATTGACAAACAGTGACTGTGCTAGTGACTTTATTGCCATTTGTACTATGAGACCCACTCCCCTGCTGTAATGCCTCGGCGCTGCAGGGTAATATGTAAATAAATAAATAAATAGAATAACAATGGCTGCGACGTAGCTTGGCTAGGCCCTGTTATGCAAGCGAAAGCAGCCGAAGCACAGTTTTTCCAACCGAACGGTATGGCGGGTCGAGCGCACCGTTCCGCGACCACGCACTGCCGTCGTTCTGTTAGTTTTCCAAGTCGCCACAGATGTCGAAAGCAAGGCGTTCATTGCCGCCTTTGAAGCTAGTCACTGTAGTTTTTCTGCATTCTTCTCCCAACACTTATGTCGCCGAAGTCCCCGTTTTTTACGCGTTTCCGCTAACCGCCTTGCGTGCTTGTACTCCCCTTTCGGCTTGAACTCATCAGCGAGCCGAGCGGCATCTTCAGAATGGTCCGAAGAGGTTTCCCGGTTTTTACACTACTACAGCTTTGCGCAGACAACTTCGGACCAGAAGGATTAGCTTCCTCGCTCTCTCCCTCACACCGCGGCTGCACTCCCGCTCCTCCCTCGTAATCCGTTATCTGTCACGCCGCCGAACCTTGAATGAAACAGGGGGAGCGGTACTCCTCGGGAGGTGGCCCTCGCCCCAACGGCGAGGCGCCTGGTTAAGGTAACCGGTAAAAAGCGCAAAGGCGCATGGGTGCATTGTCTGCTCCCGCCGAGTTCCGCCACTTCCGGTTCGGGAGCTCTCTTATCCTCCGGCACGCCGACGGCTTTCACGCGCGCGTGCGCTTGTTGTTCATCTGTTTCCACCGAAATAAAAACGCTCATGCATCGCACATTCAATGTGTAACAACGATGAATCCTACTAGGGGCTTCTCTGAAAGGTAAGCACTCTGTGACAAATAAACAACACGAACACACACGCGTGAAAGCCGCCGGCGTACGGGAGGCCAGGCGACATCTCGAACCGGAAGTGGCTGAAGCAGACGACGTACCCATGAGCCTTTGCGCTTTTTACAGTACACATATAACTTGAGGAATAAGCTGTCTCACCCAAAATTCGGTGTACTAGGTCAACCTAGGGTATTCCGTAAAGGTAGGTCAGTGATGCACGTTTCAAAAAAGTAAATTTCATTATTAGCACCGATATGAATACACATTCTCTCCAGAGGTACGCGATGGTGCCAGCGCCTAAGTTGTAGAGAAGTGCTCATCGGTAAATCATCTAAATGTTGAGGTTGGATATCAGCTTTCTTTCTGGACCGAAGCTCTGGAGTTGGGATTTTTTGCTATTGTTTTAGGGACCATTTTTTTAGAGGGGAATGCTCGCATCGTTTTAGCACGAGAAAAGTTTCGATGGGAAACATGTGATACAGAATTAAAACGACTGATACCCGGAAAAAGAAATGCTGCACAATTTTATACTCTAATGAATGCTCTTAAAGGAACAATGAAGGAATTTGCCAAGTTCTCGTCTTTGATTGCACTGCGTCGAATGGCTCAAATGAGCACAGTTTTCGCCGTTTATCTGGGCGATAAGGCGGTATTTATTTTACAAAGAATGAAAGAAGAATCACTACCATGCATGGTTTGCGGTGGCTGCACCTACTAACCGCAGTGACGCCCAGTAAAGGTGCTACGTGATTGGACGATGTCCAAGATTACCATTCAAACAAGTTTCGGTTAAGGTTCTGTGAAACATGTTTGGCATCCGACGTTATCGTTCGATGGGAATTTTCGATATCTCAGTAATCACCAGACCGCTCGTGTGTCATGTTGTCGGTTGACAAATGCCTCACATAAGCCTACCAGTACGGCTTAGAATCGTATCAATCACTAGCCGAGGCCGACGCAGTGGATGAACGCACTCCGCGCCACCGGAAACACTCAAATGCCATGCCCTTTTCCCCCGTCTTTGGAGTTTCCCGCACTCATGCCTGTGCCGTAAAAAAGCGTGTTCGCACTAGGTCAAGGGTGTTCTGATTCTCGCCTGTGCCCAATGCCCGGCAAGTGCTCGGTGCTTATGGCAAAGTACACCAACGAGAACTCACTAGCGTGACAGTGTCAGTCTTCACGCACTGTGCGAACTCCCTCGTGGAACAATGAACGTTACAGTGCAAAAATGGTGAATTCACACGCTTTTAGAAGGTGGAGACATCACAGAACCGGTAAAGCATTAATTTATTAAGTAATGTTTCCCACTTTTTAAACATAAATAGTTATATGTAGCACAAATAAGCTACAGTAATTTAGTACTTGTAAAATGTATAGCACTTGCAATGACCCCCCGAATATTTTGTATGGTGTTGCGAATATGCAACCACTAGTATAAACCTGCACAATGGCTTTTCCTGGTTTCTGGGACCCCCATAGCACCTCAGATCTCAGGCGATGGTTGTCCAAGTCAATGCGACGCGGTATGATGAGCTTGTATTCCGTGGAGTCTCTTGCTAAGAGCACGTTTTCTCTCATGACCATTGTCACTCTTTCGAATTCTCGTGTTTTGTTCGTGGTCACAATGAGAAAAAGGCTTAGTCAATCGATTTCGCTATTGTCACATGTAAGTTTCACGTTGGGTCTGCGAAAAAATAACAATTGCTGCGAGCAGAGCACAGCCCAAGTCATTGCACGTAAAGCTGTCGGTACCGCTAAATGACAAAATGTAAAGCGTAAGTTTATATTAAAGTGAGGCCAAGAAAAGAACCTGTATGTACGAAAGCTTTTCGTCTGACTTCCTAATTGTGCAGTTAGCATGCCGAAATGGCTTACATAAAACCCCAGCACAGTAATTTACCACGCCCACTATGTCGAATGCCAACGTCTTGTGAGGGGCACAACGTCAGGGGCCTCATGTGGTGGTGACGTTGGACATCCGTTGTCGTTTCTTATTCCGGGGGCCTGTGGGTTCAATTGCCAGCGAGAAAACCGATTTTACCTTTTTTGTGCATCTACTTTACGATATGTTTTCATTCTCCTGGTATCTTATGTAAGCTAACCTTACCACATAATAATGTAACCGCAACAACTTTTGGAAGAAAGAATAAAAACAATACGTGCGAACGTTTGTGCACGGCTTTGTTCGGCTACATAAATTCGGTGACAAACAATAAAATTGTTTCACTACATTTCTCTGGCCTACGCAAACGCTGCTTGCACAGAGGGCGCGGTTTTTTGTCAAAATGGAATAGATTTTATGTTGAACGCTTGGGAAGCCGGTGTTTTAACGTCCAGTTTCAAGGTCAGCATTCCTGGGATTTCGAAATCTCAGGAATGCTGCCGTTTCTACAGAATCCTTTGTGATTAAAACCTGACAGGATTTTCTGAGTAATTAACGTGTTAAAATAATCCCGTCAGTCTCGTGTCGGCAGGTTTAATAATGTTCGGAACCATAATTTATCCGCAAAATGGATCCTGTCGAGCTGTATAAAATCTGGTGGAGGCAGCACGTAGAAAACGTTTAATATATTGTTTCCTGAGAAACAGTTCAGGACGAACATGGAAAAGTTTCGCGTCGGGAGTAGGGTTGTACAGGTCTCTAATCTATTAGACAGCGAGAGAGCGTTAGGCCGCAATAAGAGGATAAAACTTACGAACATGGTATTGATTGCCATAATAAGTGGTTGTGCAAGAAGGATGCGGTCAGCTGACATTAAATGACACATAGCGAAAAGTTTATATAACGATTGATAATTCCATAATGTGGCTACGAACGTTTCTGAAAAGGAGATTACGTTACAAAATTCTTTGAAGTGTGCTCGGAAGCGCACCTTGCTTTCACCAGGTACCCTACGTCCCGGTCTAGCGATGGTCGTGTTGCCGCCCAATGATTTTAAAAACCCGAAGACAATAGTCAGCGAACCACTGTTTTTGCTTGTGGCATTTGTACTGGCGTCGCAGTTGGGAGAACGCTTTAGGAACGGCAAATGCAGTACCTCACGTTGCAAGAATGAAGAAGAACGTTGACAAACCAATCGTGAACTACTTTTAAGACACTGAGAATTGAACATCTTGGTAATTTTGCTAGTTCACAGCAAACTATAAAAATTCACGACACTGACCACACGTCAAAAGGGCATCCCTCTGGGATTGGCTAGTGTGTATACCATGCCTAAACTATTACCTACTGATGTTATTATATAAAACTTTCGTACATTCCTGCTTAAACGTATCAGAATATATTGATCGGGCGAATAAAACACGGCCATTAGATTGTTGTCCTGAAGTGTTTAATAGAGCACCGCATAACACGTTGACTAGTGCTTGTTGATGGGCTGAAAGGCTTGGTCTCCCTAAAATAAAAAAGCAAAATATAGTGATGGTTTACACTCATATTTCTTCTATCTGTTATGAATAACAAAACGTAATGCGTGCACGGTTGTTCCAGCTGACGCGAAATGGACCAACAAGGTATCAGGATTAGTCGTTTCGGGACTAAATGAAATGCCACTAGCAATAGCCCGTTTTTTAACTCAGGGCAACTTCACTACTGTTGGTCCCTCTAAACAAAGTCCCTTCGTGGTTCAACTGTTAGTGCACCTAGAGACTAACAGATAATCACTTGCAGATCAACTGCTAGTCACCCCTGTTATTTTTCTGGAGATAAAGCGTGGTACCTCTGAGAATTAACCGTTAATATTTACATTGCTCTCTGGAAATGAATTAATGCTTTCTGAAGAATAAACGCTGATACTTGCAAATCCTCCCTTTTTGAATAACTGGTGATAATATAGGACGAAATTTTTATCCATGCAAATTCTTAATGAGTAGAAGGAGGACGACAAGATTGAGGGGGAGATTATTTCTTTCAATTATGAAATGTCGCTGGTTAGTGGGCAGGGTTCTCCGTCCAGGACTAGGTTGTGCGGCCTGTCACGTTCGCCCTTTCGTGGAGTAGCTGCTGTTCAGTTGGACCAAATCGTTAGAACGTAAGAATACACATAAAAGAGGAAACAATATGTCTTAACCACCTCATGAATCACAACAAAAAAATGCCACTGTCAATATTTTATTGCAGCACTGTGGGCAAAAGCTCCACAGCAGAAGTAAACCATGCTCCGATCTGAATGTCGGAAAGTATTTAATTCAGAGACTTTTTTGGGTGCGAGTTTTACTGGCATTCTCAAACGCCCAGTATTGGGTTGTTCGTGGTTCCCAGAGCATTCACATGGGCGGTGCCCTTAATACAAGCGTGCTCAACATGTACGAGCTACCTGTCCGAGGTATATCGTTGACAAGAAAGGGCGCACGTAGTCACGCCCTTCTTAAAGAAATAGGGGAACAAAAGTGTATTTGTTAGCCAGTCAAAGCCATTTTAGGCAGGAAGAGACGTCATGACACAATTAGGAAAAACTCAAAAGGTAAGAACAAGTGGTGTGAGAAAAAAATCACAAAAAATGCGGCAAAAGGAAGTACAACACAATCTGCGCATTAAAAACTGCCTTTCGTAGTGCTCTTCGGAGCGTATTAAAGCAAGCATTACAATACAGCCCGTTAATAAACTCGGGCTCATTGCTACTCGAAAGAGTCTGGAGACGAAGTAATTTGGGGTGTTGCACAATGAGAATATTGCAGTTTCCAGCCGCCGTAACAAGCGCCCGTAATAAAATCCCCAAGGGAAAAAAATATAGAAACAAAATTAAGGCTTTATGTGCTGCTGCCGAACGTGGCCTGTTAGGTATACTGAGTATGACACCTGGAATTAAGTCGGTTGCGCACAGTCGTTAGCATGCGCAAAAATATTCTCCCCTCCGACATTATTGCTTTTTTCCACCCCGGCTGGAAAGCCGCTACTCAAACCAGCAATAGAACCTGAGGCCTCATTATCCCTAACAAAACGCACGTCACCGCTATAGAAGTGTACACAGAACAGTGACGCTGTAACGAGTGCTCATTATTCTAATGCAGACCCTTTATAATGCTCACAGGTTTGCGTAACAGGGAACAATGACCTTTTCCCTTATTTGAGGAGACGTGTACAGAAACAGAGGATTTCTCTTACGATCATCTCTATTATCCTCAGAGAAAGCATCTGTTTTCGTACATGTCTCCTGAAATAGAGTAAAAGGTCTTTGTTCCTCTGAGAAAGCGTCTGTTTCTGTACATGTCTCCTGATATAGAGCTAAAAGGTCTTTGTTCGATCCTGAGAGAAAGCATCTGTTTCTGTGCATGTCTCCTGAAGTATACAAAAAAAGGACTGGTTCCTGCTACGCAAGCTTTTGAGCATGGTAAAGGGCCTGCATAGGAATAATGAGAAATATTTAGAGCACCACTGTTTTGTGTGCACTTCTATAGTGGTGCAGTGCGTTTGGGTAGGGATAATGAGGCCTCAGGTTCTATTGCTGGTTTGACTGCAAGAAAGATGCAAAACAAAACGCAATCAAAAATATGAAAACAAAGAAAAGTTTTTTTATTGTGGAACAGAAACGGTTTGCACTCCCTTTGGGAGGTTGTGTGTAGAAAAAGCTTGTTTTTGCTGATGGGCTGTGATGCTACGAAAAATGTTTTAAAGCAAAGCTCTCTATCGCTACCAGCCAATGGTTCCTTCGTGGCTTGCGGGAAATAAAACTCCTAACGCGGCTGTGGGGGGAAGGGCGGTTTCAATCAGAGAGCACAGTGTAGATGGCGCGGCGGATTTATCAAGCGTTCCCCGCGCGGTATCTCCGTTCGGTGCTTCTAATGCTCACGAAACCTTGTAGGAAGACGCAAAGGCATTACTCCCATAATATTGACGCTAGGAATGACGCGCACGTGGCCGTTTACCACTTCCGCACTTTCGGGAGGGGGAGAGGTTTATGATGTGTGGCCTCCGTCTTTGGCAAGTAGATTGACTTCTCACCCTGTGAAGATGGAAGCGCTTTCCGTGCCGAAACCATGTAGGGGGAGGGGTTTACCTTGCGGGACCATGGTTCTCTAGCAGCTTCATTTCAGCCAAAATATCACGACCGAAGGCACTACTCACTGCAGTAGTGCTTGAGTACAACACACGTGCACATCCCGAGATTGCGCGCTAGCGTTAGACTGCCGAGATTTTTAAGCTCCTACTATCATGCATACACGAACGTACATTATCGCACGTAAACCAAGACTGGCCTTACGGTTCTTAAGAACAAGAAGACATTAAAAACACCCTGAGGGTACTTATAATTGCTTTCAGCGACTGTAGGAACCATTGATGGCTTTCTCCTGATGCTTTTCTGATGTCACGCGGAGTTGACAGGTAGTGGTCTCTGCGCGAAGTTTGAACCTATACTGCATTCCTGATACCATTCTGTGATCAAACCATTCATGCTTTTTCATCAAGAGCCTGGCAGTTTTACGCCCCCAAAACAATCCGAATCAGATGAAAACGGTTAGAAACAAGAGCGCTAAGAAACAAAGCGATGCCATGTACAAAAAAAAACATTTTATTTTTAATAAATGCGTTCTGCGCCCTTCTTCTTCAACAAAAACCGACAAATCGGTTGCATCAGGCCAAACATTCACTTTCTGGATGCGTAATTCTAAATTTGTACGCGCGGCGACGTGATCAAGGAATAATAAACGCAGATCGATGACCTGCGCACAGGAATTTAAAGTAGTTATCTCATTTAGCCACATCAAAAAAGGAAAGCCGCCGGTTTTTCTTGCCGCATTGTGCTGTCAATTACACGAGGATGCCGAACACAGCTAAGGTGGTGGACAGCGGCCATTTAATCCCATGTACAGTACAGTTCTAGGCTGTTCTATAGTAGTTTATAACTGGTTTCCCTATGCAAGATCTGCGTTGGAAAATTATGAAGCTACGCAGAATTAGTCATCTGTAGTCAAACGTTACAAACAACAAGCCATCGACTTGAAGGCCTCAACATACCAGGTGTAGGTGGTTAAGAATGTTTGGTGGTTTCGCCGTGTTTCACTGTAGTGGCTATCAACCAACCCAAAGATTTAGGAGAAAAAATTCTCTCAATGATTGATATTGTTTTTGTTTAAAACAAAAAATGCGTACAAGGTTGTTTTGTTTTGTTTCTTGTGTTCCTGGATTGACCCAATTACCAAACATCAGCAATGTTTCCGCATTTACGTTATCTTATCGTATATTTTTCTGATACCCTCATAACCGTTGAAGTCTGCAGAGTGCAATCTACACTGCAACATTTTTGTTTATGTTTTTCCTTCAATCAGCACAGTCAGGCTAAAGTGTCTTAATCTTGCAAATTCTTTGTCTCATTCAATATAAGAAACTTTATCCTCCTAGGCAAATTCTGGGACGTGGTAAAGAAATCTGTGTGTCAACATTCTTTTCTGTTCGACCATACACTGGTTCCCAAAAATGGTTATAGGGGCAAAGTGAACGCAATGCATTCCTATCGCAACGCTTCTCTCCACCACATTTTCACTAGTAAAACCTCAGTTTAGGCAGTGGGAACAACATTCTATTTGTGCAGGCTCCTAAAGAATGACAAAGGCCAGCATATTGGTGTTCCAATATGTTCTAAGCTTTCTTAGATTCCAAAGTTCCAAAGTTCCAAGCTTCCTTAAAGTGTTATTTGTGTACCCAAACATCCCCACTTCCCTAGGAAGGATGGAGAAACGCCTGTGTTCAAAGTAGCCCTTCGCTAAAAATGCTGTGTAAAAAAAAAAATAAGACCCCACAATCGTGGCTAACGGAAGAGGAGCAAGATGTTTACGCACGCTTAAGTACACAATTTTTATACCGAACTGTTGAAAGAAGACTTCTAAGAAATTTCTGCTGAAGCAATTTGCACAATCTTATCCAGTTAGGAACTAGACAAATGCAACAAAAAGTGTACACAATTTATTGAAGCCGCAAAAGAACAACTTAGGAACTTCTTAACGAATGTGTGCCCTGCAGGTCTGAAAAAAAAAACGAGAAAAGTGCCATTGCAGAAGACGCAGTCTCACGCGTTGCAGTGCGAACAATCAGCTATTTGAAACTCTTAATATTCTTCTTCCCATGTTTGTCGTTGTTTGTATAGAGAAAAATGTTATTCGAGAATCGGTTACGCGAATGGAATCAGCTGGCTGTTAAGAATACCAAGCCATTGCCAACACTGACTCGAAGGATGTCACAGCCTACTTTCACCCTACATTTACCTCCATTTGAACTGCCATCCTATAACACTTTTTTATGAACCTCTTGACGGGGCAGTGGACTGTCAATCCTCCTAAATTTGAGCTATTTAGGAGACATAATAGACGAACTTTCCTGCATAAAAAGTGACACTAAAATACGAACAATTTAAACTAACAACATAATGCTCTCAACGGTTTACCGCTCCCCAGACAGAAATCTTGAACAATTTGTCTCTACACTAGAGAAAGTATTTATTTTTGCAAACGATAATCGATGCCAGCTGGTAGTAGGAGGGGATTTTATAACGACTTGCTTACAGATTTTATTTCATTTATTTCAATTACTTTCACCTACCCTTATATACTACTACCCTTTTCAGATACTACCCTTTCACGCGATTTAGGAACAACAATTTTATGTTACCGATACAAAAACGTTATAAGCGAGCCTACTAGAGTTACTCCTCAATCCAGAACCTTGATTGACCTTATTCTCATGGGCAATGGTAAATTAACAACGCTCTCAGTCACGATACCAACAGCAGTAAGTGACGATAAGGCCACATTTGTTTTTGTAGAAGACTAGCCCCCACCAGCCACACAATGTAAAGACCGTACTTGCATTTATAATATAACGGCGACAACGCTCGCTCAATTTAAGCTACTGATATCACAAATACAACGGCAAGATGTATACAAACAATCTACTGCTGAGGATGCTTACACATGCTTCATTGAGATTTTCAAGGACCTTTATTGCCAGTGTTTTATTTTAAATATTCGCCGTAAAAGTACAAGTAGAAAGCCATGGATAAAAGCCGAGCACATTGCGAAAATCAAGCAAAAAAGAATTTATATAAGTGTTTCATCGATAACAAAGATAAAAAATGGTTTTCTCAATTAACATTTAGTGGATATAAACTTCAAAAGAAACTAAATAAGGCAAAGTACACCTAATGCCACAACCTTTGAACTTCTTGCAGAGGCAAAATATATCGTACATAGAAAATAATCAACACCCTCCTAAACCGGTGCCGGTCGAAAAGATTTCCGCCTGAGATCGTACAAAATAACACTATGGTTACAAATGATTCTCTTGAAAACGCTTTCAAGGAATATTTTTGAGCATGGTTCAGGGCACCACAAGTCCTATTTCACATGGGAACATAAACAGCAGTATAAATTCAACTATTAGCCTACTACACGTTCATGTCACTGAAGTAATGCACGTTTTCCAAAGAATAAATAACAGCCATACCTGTGATAGCGATAATATACAGTTAGGACCAGTAAATCGTGTTATCATTGACATTGCCCCAGTGATCTCATTTATCTTAACCTTGCGATAAAACAAGCAGTTTTCCCTTGACGAATGCAAACTGCAAAAGATATTCCTATACATTGAAAAAGTAAACAAATTTAAATTTGGTATTTACTGTCTATATTCTCCCAGTATTTGGCAAAGGATTTCAAAAAAATATATATTTTGTTCAGACTTTCCAATTTTGCTAACAAACACAAAATCTTCACAGACTCGCAGTACGGATTTTTACCCTCGCGCTCTAGTGAACTCGCCTTAATTACACAGAAGGAATTTCTTTTAGCATCACTAGAAAAACAAAACATTGCACTTGCCCTCTTCGTAGACTTTACGAAAGCATTCGACACTATAACACATTATATTCTGTGTAAAAAGCTAGCGGCATATGAGCTTCGCGAACAAGCGTTACTCCAGATAAAGTCATATTTGAGGCAACGTCGCCCATACGTTCAAATTCACTCTCAACTTCTGCAAGAAAATCGATCATGTGCGGAGTACGGCAATGAAGTATATTGGGACCGTTTTGTTCAATATCTACATTATTGATATAGTTTCTGCTACCCCGCAGCCGAATAATAACTTTTATGCCGATGACACCACCCTTGTATTCTCTGGACCAAAGTACGTTTATTTAGTAACCATTGCGAATCAAACATTGCTGGCGCTGGAGAAATGGCCCGACAACAATAAATTAAGAGGTAATGCGTCTAAAACAAAGGCTATGTTCTTTTTCGCTAAAAATAGGCAACCACCGGGAAACTGTACCCTGTCCTATAAGTCACAAACTATTTAAGTCGTGAGCGATCTAAAAATTTTAGAAGTACATTTCTCTAATTCACCTGATTGGAACATTCAGGTAAGCAATGTGATAAATAAGCTACCTTCCGTTGTGGGCGCATTATCAAAACTGAGATTCGTAATACCAACTGGAGTAAAAATACTAATCTACCACTCTCTTTTTCTGTCTGATATAAATTGTCAACTTGTCTGGGGATTGAAAACCCAGACAAATAAACAAAAAAAACATTTATTTTGCAAAAAAAGCATTAGGAGTAAATTTTTAATATTCAAATAGACGAATCCATGAAATCGGTCTTGAATACCTTAAATAAATTCAGTATTCTAACTTTATACAAAATGCGTTTATTCATGGCCTATAGGACAGCTTCCCGTTCCCACCAGCAAAATATTTTACTTCAATACAAAATTTAGCGAGCGAAATCTACCTTATCCTACACGACAACCTGACAAATGGGTTGTAGCATGCCCTAGAACAAATTATGGCTCACAGATTTTGTCTTTTATTCTACCCTCACTGCAAAACCGGTTGTGTAAGCATAATGTGGATACCATGTATGCCAATTTACAAGATATCATTAGTTTGCTGATAAGTTCACTACAGACTCATTAACATTTTAATTTGGTTGTGCAGTAATGCGGCTCCTTTTTTTCTTTGGTTGATTTTTTTTGTCTTGTTTACCTGTCTGCTGTGCTGAAAACCTTGTCTTTGCTTTATACCCGACTGGGCCAAGGGCTAGTCAAGCTGTCTAGGACAGCTTTTTTCCTTGGCCCCGCCACTTTATACGCACCTATCTGTATATATACTAAAGCGCTAAGTTTGGGCGAGTTGGCTATTGTATACTAAGGAATTGATCATACTAGCAAACATTAAGACAGGAACACAGCTATAGAGAAGGCGAAACACATGCTAGAACGTCAAATCAGTTTATGTCACATAAACAGGAAAATACCAAAGGGAACATGAAAAAGAATGGGTTATTGCGAAAAAACATACATAATGAAACACTATCACTCATATCACCGACCACATTGCAGCGCCGGTCCATATCGCATGGCGGAAATTTTTAACCGACACGTGCAAACAGCCTTCATCCTTCGCCCACGCTCAACCACCTTCCTCTCTCCAAAAATTCATTTCCTTTGCGGATAGTGCCAAGGACGGTGCGCTCACGCATCCTCCCCCCTCTCTTTCTATCAAAAAGGCTTCCACAATTTCTCTTCCCTTCCCCCCGCCCTCATTGACTGGGAGCGAAAACGCTTTATGCGCAAGGACGCGGGGGCGACAAAAAATTCTGCTACTGGACACAAGCCGCTTTCCGCGGCCTCATGGTAACCCGAGCTCTCGCCGGCAAGGCAGGTCAAAATGAGCGAGAATGGTGCAGGGAGGGGTGAACAAAGGCGTGCTGCGTTGCTCATCCGGCGGCAATATTCAGCTGCGAGCCGAGCATCGTGGGGCCGCTTTGTTGTTGGTCCGAGACGCCGCTGTTCAAGAAAGGTCGCACCCCCGAAGCCAACCGCCTGACCTGGGCAAGAAGAAAAGCGCCTTCTCTTTGTGAGCGTGTCGACGTCAGTTGCAGTGCCACGGATTGGTGCGTCCTGGCGGCAGCCGAGAAAAAGGGTGAAACGGGGTGGACCCAACCTGGTTATTTATTCTCGTGCGCGCAGGAGCGAAGAACCCTGTTCACTCAGTCAAACGCCATGTAAATATCTGTACCTAATGTTTCTTTCTTCGCCCTACTCCGCCCCAATGTTTGCCCCAACTTCGAATCAACGAATGCCATCACCGGTCTCGCTACCAGATCCGCAACAACACCCACGCGGGGAATCTAAAATCGATATTTTCAGCAACGAACTATTTGCGTATTCAGTAATTCTCACTGATATAAAACACGGAAAATATAAAAAATCTTGCACCCGTGTGTCTAAAGACAACGTTGGTTGAAGGCGAAACTTTCTCGAGGTGGATTCTCTGGGTGGCCCATCCCGCACTCCGAGTATGTGCTATCCTGAAGGTACGCACCACATCTCTCAAATAGCCTCGGGAACCCTTGGTTTTCCACCCAGTAGGCCTAATGTATAGGTTTGGGGTCTACGGCGCCAATCGGTACCTGATGCTTGGCCTTTGCTTCGATTATATCTAAATGAAGCAATCGGATTGACGCCGGTTTCAAAACCCAGGGATCCAGGCAGGTTAGGTTCCGGCCACGCGAAGTGGTTCTTTTTCTTTCACTTCACTCCCGATATATAATCATCATCGTCAGAGAAAGTTGGCTTTGCTGCGGAGTGTATTGGCGGTAAAGGGAATCAGGGAGGAGACTAAACCTTAGCTTTAAACATAGCACTTGACGGTGCTCCCACTTGCCTCACAAAGCAGCGCCCTCAAGTAAGCTGGTTGAAAGTAACTGCTTTTCCTGTTACATTCTCCAAGAGACAGCGTATCATCTTGATAATGCCATCGGAGGAGCAGCAACATCCAGTTTCGCGAGGCGCGTGTGGGAGGTAGCGCACAAAGTCAGTCACGAATTCTTTTTTCTGATCTTTATTTCATTCGTTGCAACATAGAGGCAGCCTGTTCGAGGACACTGTTTCATAAGGCCGCAGGGAGTGCAGTCACGTGGCATTTCTTCTATTTGGCGGGTTTTCTTTATCAGTCACATTAAATGACTGCGCAATTAGTAAGTCGCTGAATAAACCGTAATTACATATCCCCAACTCGTACCCCAAATTGGCTCATTCACAATTACATGATTGAAACAGTACTCATTGAGTTGGATAAATAACTAAAATTGCCTATTTATTCTCACTACAAACAAAGAGGCTGTCCGCTACTCTACAGAAAACATTATGCGCGAGGTTTTCTTCGAAACACGCCACTGCTCTTTTATAAAATCTAGATGCATGATGGCTACAAAAGCCATTTAAAGAAAGGGTCTCTACTGCCCTATTTTGGGAGGCTTTCCATAATTCAGTCGTGAGAGCATAACATAGAACTCTGGAACAATACTTCTGTATTTTGTGTATACCAGAAGAACAATTGCATGCACAAGAATCTCGAAGTTCCTACGAGGCTTATGACATGCAGTAGAAAGGATGCACCTCCTCCGACGGGCCACTCTCCCGACGGATTATCTCTTCTATAAAAGGCATATATTAAAACGATATGTGAGTAACACGCCGAGGAAGAACGTACTTAACCAATCACACAACCTGCGCATAGAAACGCGGGGCGCTACCTACGCACCAAGGCGCGCTGCAACGCCGAAGTCATATTCGATGTATGCTACCGCGACACGCCAGTAAGGCAGGATATGCCAACAGAAATGATACTTCCTGGTTCGATCGCAAGGTCATCAGTAGGTATTATTGGCCCCAAGACGATACCTCTTTTCTCATTCGCGGAACAGCAACCATGCGCTGATTTAGCATACTTCGTATAGAGCTGTGGAGTTTGCTTTTTGCCATGCAGTTTTCTATATAAATTATTCGCTTCATCAGAAATATTTATGACTTTTTTTCCACGGTAATTTTATTGGTGATAAGAGTTCACCATTCGGGTAACCCCGTACACTTATCCTCATCTAGTGAGACATATGCCTGAGTTTGCTACGTTTCACACTCAAGCGAAAGCCCGTGTTGAACCTGCAATATGCCTACCAGCCTACCACGTGGTATACCCTAAACTTTTCTTTTTCTTACGCACCTTTGGGGCACTGTACTGAAAAAATGATCGATTTTGCCCAATCAAATATCAAAGACTCATGTGTTGCTTTCTTAGATAAGAGTCCATACTGACTTTTTATTCCTTGAAAGAAGAGAACGAAATTTATGGTTAATGAAAATATCAGAGACGAAAAACTTTTACCTTGATGAATTTGCGAGATTCGTTGACAGCACTTAATGCGCCAACAACGTAAATGCCGCAACCGGTGTCATTTTGACCCAAAAAGCGACCGAAAACTTCAGGAAAGCCAAAGAAGTATAACACAAAAGAAAGAAAAAAAAACGTTGCACATATATTCCAACCCAGGTTCTACTGATTGCGGGGCCAGCACGCATGCTCTGCACAATTGGTGAGCCTTGTACCAAGCTTGCAACACGTGGGCCTGAATTTGAAAGTTACTAAGTCAAACAGATATTGTTCTTCCTCACCGAATGCTTGAAAATTTATCAGCGTAATTCCTCAAACCAATGTAAAATGCCCACATTGTACGCCAAATTTCGGAGGACGCTTAACATTGTAATACTTTGAATTGCTTGGCCTAAGGTGGCGTATTCTCGACATATCCTGCTGCTCGTCTGCCTAAGTAATACATTCCCACGGACTGCCACTCACCCTATGCTGCTTGACTAATATCTTAGCCCTTTCAATTGCCTATCAAAAAATGTGATCGATGCTTCTTCATAGGAATCCGTAAAACACAAAAGTAAAATGTGCCCTCACAGGAGCATTTATTGTGCATCCTTATGAACGTGCACATAGTTATTTATATTGCGTCGGTATGACACCGTTAGACGTACCAACGTTACACACTGGATTGTACGTGCCGAACATTGCGTAATTCCGACTGAAACCACAGCCTCTTGAAAACCCTGCGAACGAAATGGAACCGAAATCGGAAGCAGTAGGTGGCGAAGGGTGCCTCAACTCACCCTTGTCCCTCGTACTTGAAGACGCTGGCCTAAAGGCGGCAGCTGTCGGCGCTCATTAGCATCACGACGAACTATTTCGCTTCGCTTCTCCTAGACGGCAGCATCCTCCTAGACGGCATCCTGATGAAGGAACTAGAGTGTAAGATATAAGGTGCGTTTCCTATACCACCTGCGATTGAATTCGTTGGGCTGTGGGCACAGCCTTGGCTAGGTCCAGTTGGGGCGATAGAGTTCTTGGCTCGAATCTGGGCGCAGCCGCGTTAAAAGACCTTTTTCTGGTGACATCATTTTCGTGACGGATATGACACCGGCCAAATCTTGATTCACCCGGGCATATAACACTTTCGTGGGAACATATTTAAATTCATCAAAATAATACGGAGTCCGCACTAACTACATCAATTGCAATTTAATTCAGGTATGTTGGGCACAAATTCGTCTTCTACCGGTCTCAAAAATATCTTAGACGGTGTAGTTATCTACCGCCTTTATGGGAGTGTGTGTCTGTGACGGTACGTTCTCAACACATGCACCGCCGAACAAATATCTAAAAACGCAAAGTTTTCTGCCACTGTAGTCATTGTACCATACCCAGTTGTTCCGGCTTTTAAATTGCTAAATAAAACCATGGCGCTAACAATCTTTCACTAAAACCGAGGTGTAACTCTTTAATTCCTAATAATTTTGGGGAAGTTGTATGATATACAATACAGAAAAAACTCATCATGAATTCGGGGTATTATAAAAAGGAACAACGTGGTCCATCTACAAGCATGCACACGCAAACTTAAGCCAATTTAATACCCGATGACTAAGCGAAGGAGCCAAAACATTGAGAAACAAATTTGCGACAGCTGTAAAGCTATATAGAGAGACATTTCTACCGACTTTATCTAGGCACCATCGTCCCATGGGGGTTCAAGTAGCTGTTGTTGCTAATGCTATGATCGACAAGAATTTCTCCTTCCCTTCAAAAGTCGTTCTCAAAAGTTTAATGAACAGATAGAAAGAAACGTCGCAAAAGATATTCTCACTAATTCAGAAATATAGACTTCCGTTCTTAGAAAATTTGTTAATACTTGCGTGTGCAGCAAATCAAATATTAATATATGGGTACCTCATTTTTAAAATCGTCGTCCTTTGCTCACAAAACAAGAATGTGTTGAAGGAATACATCGTTCCAGCCAAGTCCTAAGAAATTTCATTATTGCACCGTAAAAAGTAGTAATGTTTGTCACATAAGAAGGCTTTTTCTGTTGCATAAGGGGTGAGCATTTGTTTAAAAAACTGTATACAAGTTTTCAAACGTGTTTTCAATGCGGTAATAGATATACAGCCTAAGACTTTGATGGTCCTAAACTACCGGAACACTGCTCGTGTAATGATTGTTATAGCTCTTGGGTGCTAAACTAATTGCAACATAATTGCACTTGCAGTTTTAACCATGGTGCAAACTAACCAAACTGAAACTCAGTTGTTAGTAAGCGCTTGTCCTGTGTAGCTCATCGCTGTGTCCCGCGTTTTGCTTGGCTTTTGGGCAGAATGTCTCCGTACCAACTTGGCCACTTGTCGTTGCCTCTAAGATGCAACTAATAGATGCAGCAACATTAGTGTATAAAGACAACTGGTTTTGTTCTATGTGATACTGATAATAATAAAATGCGGTTAATGTAATGCCTGTGCACCCAATTATTTTGCCTCAAACTAGAGAATGTTCGAAGAATCAGTACTGCCAAACAGTTCCTAGTTTTATACGCCGGGGCTATTCCTCAAAACTAGAAGGAATAAAAAATTGATAACCCTTTTAGGTATGCTAATAGGTAATATCTCTTGCAAAAGCTTGTACTTTTGAAGCCTATTGGCGGTTCCGAGAAGTTGAAAAACTATTAATAATTTATTCGCTGCCAACTAAGAGAAGTTCATCGACGAAGGACATAATTACTGTAAGATAAAACACATGTCGTAAATATTTGCGACCACAGGAGTCAGTTCCCGCAGTGTCCGAAATCCAAAGTGTTAAATTTCTCTTTCATAAAAAGGAGACACTTCTTAAAAATGCGTTGTCTAATAGGGTACGTAAAAATGTTAGCGTATCGCGTTAGGCCACACGTGGCGCCCCTTTATTTACAAAATGAAAGCCCACAATCAGATTACCCGCGCTAACTGCACAAATTTGATATTCCTGGATAGTGTGGGTATAATCTTGCACAATTGTTTGAACTGCGCAACCTGATCCGCGTCGATTATCATTTAAAGTGCCGTAGTATCCTCCGAAGTACGTAGGCCGAAATATGGTTTTCTGTACCCGACGCACATACGTTTGAACTACAATCTTGGGCTATTAGATTTCACTTGTTATTTTTATTTGGGTTATGCGGCTAGTGAAAAACAATTTCCGAAATAGGAAAATGTCATCTTATATCTGCGTTGGAACAACTACCTAAATATCTCCTCTTGCAGTCCCCCAAGTTCAAAAACATTTTATACTGTACCAAGTTTCGTAGAGGCCTTTGGTCTGAGCTTCCCAAATTTTCGATAGTGCGAACTTTATTTTGACAGCCCAATGAAACTTCCGGTTAACAAACGAAAAATAAAAATGTCACAACGAGAACTTTGCAAAAACAACTTAAGTGCAGTCTCCTGGGATTTAGGGTGCAGCATGTAATTGACTCATTTACAACACCTTCAGTTAGAAATTGTAGACACGTACCATAACTGTTTTCGCTGTTGAGTTTGTTCGAAATGATTCAGGAACTTTTTCTCAATTTCCGTGAGAAGACTGGAACAGGAATATTGGGGTTTCGACTAAAGAATCGAGAATGATAAAAAGATAAGCGGTGGTTCATTGCAAAGTGTTCGATACAGACGTTTCTGGCGAGGGACTTAGGTTGTTGATTGTACTTCGTATCTCACACGTTTTTTATTACTGTACGAGTGAGGGTACGCGAAATGTAACTAACGAATTTCGTATACAGTTTAATTGATCAAACGAGTAATTCATAACTCAAACAAGGCTCGCATTCCCAATGTTGCGTCGGCATTGTACTAAACTACATATTATTCCAGGTACTGTTGACCCAGTTGTTTTTCTTCTCTGTGATTTCTAAAATTTTGCGGAAATATTTTTATTTTTTATACCATTTGATATCCCATCTTATCCCATTATCCCCGTCTTACCTGGTAGTGCGATCATTAGCACTGCCAGATATAACGATAACCAGTCTGCTAATGTAGCTTCGTAAAAGGAAATTGTTACGTAGAGTACCTGTGAATATCAAATAATTGATGTTTTACTAAACATTGGTTCTCTTCGTTTTCAGTTTCGTCTTCCATAGCATGATATTTTTATCCACCGCTCGTTATAAAATTATTTCTACCCTGGCCAATATTTTCAAGGCCAATATCTGCAGTGTCAACCTTAGGAATACTGCCCATTTGGGAAATAAATTGTGAGAATCACAGAACAAACCAACAAATAGGTCAACAGTATCTGGAATACTACGTAGTTTAGTATAATGTCGATGTAAGAGTGGGAATGCGTGCCTTCCGTATTTCTTCTATTTGGCGGGTTTTCTTTATTAGTGACATTAAATGACTGCGCAATTAGTAAGTCGCTGAATAAACGTAATTACATATCCACAACTCGTACCCCAATTGGCTCATTCACAATTACATGATTGAAACAGTACTCATTGAGTTAGATAAATAACTAAAATTGCCTATTTATTCTCACTACAAACAAAGAGGCTGTCCGCTACTCTACAGAAAACATTATGCGCGAGGTTTTCTTCGAAACACGCCACTGCTCTTTTATAAAATCTAGATGCATGATGGCTACAAAAGCCATTTAAAGAAAGGGTCTCTACTGCCTTATGTTGGGAGGCTTTCCATAATTCAGTCCGTGAGAGCATAACATAGAACTCTGGAACAATACTTCTGTATTTTGTGTATACCGAGAGAACATTGCATGCACAAGAACTCTTGAAGTTCCTACGAGGCTTGATGACATGCAGTAGAAAGGATGCACCTCTTCCGACGGGCCACTCTCCCGACGGATTATCTCTTCTATAAAAGGCATATATTAAAACGATATGTGAGTAACACGCCGAGGAAGAACGTACCTAATCAATCACACAACCTGCGCATAGAAACGCGGGGCGCTACCTACGCACCAAGGCGCGCTGCAACGCCGAAGTCATATTCGATGTATGCTACCGCGGACACGCCAGTACGGCAGGATATGCCAACAGAATGATACTTCCTGGTTCGATCGCAAGGTCATCAGTAGGTATTATTGGCCCCAAGACGATACCGTCTTTTCTCATTCGCGGAACAGCAACCATGCGCTGATTTAGCATGCTCGTATAGAGCTGTGGAGTTTGCTTTTTGCCATGCAGTTTTCTGTATAAAATTATTCGCTTCATCAGAAATATTTATGACTTTTTCCACGGTAATTTTATTGGTAATAAGAGTTCTCCATTCGGGTAACCCCGTACACTTATCCTCATCTAGTGAGACATATGCCTGAGTTTGCTACGTTTCCAACTCAAGCGAAAGCCCGTGTTGAACCTGCAATATGCCTACCAGCCTACCACGTGGTATAAGCCTAAACCTTTCTTTTTCTTACGCACCTTTGGGCACTTTACTGAAAAAATGATCGATTTTGCCCAATCAAATATCAAAGACTCATGTGTTGTTTCTTAGATAAGAGCCCAACTGACTTTTTATTCCTTGAAAGAACAGAACGAAATTTATGGTTAATGAAAATATCAGAGAGGAAAAACTTTTACTTGGACGAATTTGCGAGATTCGTTGACAGCACCTTATGCGCCAACAACGTAAATGCCGCACCCGGTGTCATTTTGACCCTAAAAGCGACGACCGAAAACTTCAGGAAAGCCAAAGAAGTATAAAACGCAAAGAAAGAAAAAAACGTTGCACATATATTCCAACCCAGGTTCTACGGATTGCGGGGCCAGCACGCATGCTCTGCACAATTGGTGAGCCTTGTACCAAGCTTGCAACACGTGGGCCTGAATTTGAAAGTTACTAAGTCAAACAGATATTGTTCTTCCTCACCGAATGCTTGAAAATTTATCAGCGTAATTCCTCAAACCAGTAAAATGCCCACATTGTACTCCAAATTTTGCGAGTACGCTTAACATTGTAATACCTTTGAATTGCTTGGCCTAAGGTGCGCATTCTCGACCATATCCTGCTGCTCGTCTGCCTAAGTAATACATTCCCACGAACTTCCACTCACCCTGTGCTGCTTGACTAATATCTTAGCCCTTTCAAGTGCCTATCAAAAAATGTGGTCTGTGCTTCTTCATAGGAATCCGTAAAACACAAAAGTAAAACGTGCCCTAACATGAGCATTTATTGTGCATCCTTATGAACGTGCACATAGTTATCAATATTGCGTCGGTATGACACCGTTAGACGTACCAACGTTACACACTGGATTGCACGTGCCGGAAAATTGCGTAATTCCGACTTAAACCCCAGCCCCTTGAAAACCCTGCGAACGAAATGGAACCGAAATCGGAAGCAGTAGGTGGCGAAGGGTGCCTCAACTCACCCTTGTCCCTCGTACTTGAAGACGCTGGCCTAAAGGCGGCAGCTGTCGGCGCTCATTAGCATCACGACGAACTATTTCGCTTCGCTTCTCCTAGACGGCAGCATCTCCTAGACGGCACCTGAATGAAGGAACTAGAGTGTAAGATATAAGGTGCGTTCCTATACCACCTTGCGATTGAATTCGTAGGGCTGTGGGCACAGCCTTGGCTAGGTCCATTGGGGCGATAGAGTTCTTGGCTCGAATCTGGGCGCAGCCGCGTTTCGTGGCTTCGTAGCTCCTTTATTCGGAGGCGAGTCGACTAGAACGCAAGATGGCGATCAAGCCCCAGCACTGATGATGATCTACGAAGAAGCGGGCTCGTCGATGATGATGAGTTTGTACAGGAAATGAAGAACTGATCACCTCAAGCCGGTGGTGATGATAGTGAGCAATTGCTACCTATGGTGGCATACAGGCTGTAGCCTCAAACAAAGCTCACACTAAATATATATATACTATATATGTATATATATATATAATATATATATATATATATATATGTATGTATACAGAAACATAGGTCGGCAGTCTACAACGCCAAGGGGAGGCATAGGGGTGTGGTTAGGGTCTATTTTTTTACTACTGGTTCAGAAGTTAAGATTTTTTTAAATATAAGGAAGAAAGAAAGAAGAAAAACACGGCGCCCAGAGTGGGGACCGAACCCACGCCTTTCGATTAGATCTCGGATGCCTTACCAATTCGGCTATCTGGGCGGCTGTGTTCTCCTTCACTTTCTGGATATTATATTTACTAGAAGTGTATTTGACACTTGAGGGTGGTAGCCATCTTCACGCTGACTACAGGGGATAAGGGGACCTTCTTTTCAACCCCCGGGGCGTGACTCAAACGTCTACAGCCTGTCAGATGGGTAACTGGCGGGAAGCCTCTTATGCTAACCTAGGCATCAAGGCTGCCAGAACCGAGACCCTCGCAGGCTTTCGAGAATATATAGTAAGGAAATGAGGGGCTCGTTGAGGAAATACAGAACATAGGTCGGCAGTCTACAACGCCAAAGGAGGCATAGGGGGTTAGGCTTATTTTTACTACGGTTAATAGTTAAGATTTTTTTAAATATAAGGAAGAAAGAAAGAAAGAAAAACACGCGCCCAGAGTGGGGACCGAACCCACGCCTTTCGATTAGATCTCGAATGCCTTACCAATTCGGCTATCTGGGCGGCTGTGTTCTCCTTCACTTTCTGGGCTATTTATATTTACTAGAAGTGTATTTGACACTATGAGGGGTGGTAGCCATATATATATCAACTAGATATATATATTATATATAATATATATATATCTATATATATAGAGAGAGAGGAGAGAGAGAGAGAGAGAGAAAGAGGGAATAAGAATTATCAGTCAAAAGGAATGCAAATGGTGGAATGTGCTAAGTCATGAAAACATATGAAGAATTTGGAATTTTTTGAGTCAGAAAGAAAGGGGTGAAACAATGCCCGCCGGGTGGGGTCCAAACCCATACCTCCAGAATACCGGTCTGGTGCGATGACCACCACGCTACCGGCGGGTCTGTTTCCCCACGACTTTCCTGGGTATTTATGTAAGGTATTTTATGTTTCAAAAGATACGACCTCTTCCACCAGGGCATTTTTCGACAAAGTCGGGTAACGATGGCGGGTAACGAGGCAGCGATAGCGTAGAGGTAGAACACCCGCCTCGCGTGCAGAAGGGCCGTGGCTCGAATCCCGGGCCCGGACAATTCCCACCAGA